>OY747136.1:31042005-32242005 GCA_963556465.1 Berberis vulgaris | reverse complement strand
AAGTTGTTTTTTGCTTAAGTTGACTCGTTTATCCAACGTTTACTTCGTTGATTTGACGCATCAGTCGACTCAAAGTTTTCAGGATTAAGTTGACTCGTTCATCCAGCTTTTACTTCGTGGTTGATTAGACCAAAAGTTTATTAAATATATATGACTTGTGTCATGATATCTTTTTACTTGGTTTGCTAATTTATGTGTGTGGCTGAGTTTTGGTGCATTTATCCTGTTGTCTACGCATAAGATGGGGATTTCGAATTTGTAACTTTACTAATATTCTCTTTTGGATGTTCTTACCAACCCTAACGGTTGTTTTTCTTGAGCATTTATGCTAGATTGAAAAGTGATTTCCTTTGTCTTCCTTATCTTTGCTTGGTTGATGTCGATCCTCGTGCTAAAGATTTAAGTTATTGTTGTTTTGTCTCGTATAGCCTATGTCTTCATTCGCCGTATTTTCTATTGGTTGTGCTTCACTCGGTCATTGTATATGTTATCGTAGTTAATGGACTCAGGGTGCCTTCTGATCCGGTAGCTGAGCAGTATTGATTTTTCCGATCGTGCTCACATCAGCGTCGAATTGTTCAATCATGCTCGCATCAGCGCCGAATTGTCCAATCATGCTCAAATCAGTGTTGAATTGTCCAATCCTGCTCAAATTAGTGCCAAATTGTCCAATCATGCTCACATCAGTTCCAAATTGTCCAATCATGCTCACATAAGCTTTGGTTCGGCACCAACTGGCAAGGTTTGGTCGAGTCCATTGTCGTCAATTTCGTCGTTGGTAATTTGGGTTGGGTTTGCATCTGTTAGTAGTATCCTTGAATCGTGTTAGTTGATCGGCGCAAACTTCCCCATGTTCTATGCATTGATAAAATGGTTTGTTTGGTTTCATTAGTACTCCTGCTTCGATATAAATCAGCTCGAGTGGGAGGTATTTCTTGATGCTTTTTCAGTTGGGTTGATCGTTTTGTTTCCTCCGTTCATGTAGTGTAGGGCGTATATTAGTTCTCTGGGTTGTTCTTTTGATCCCGTAATGATATCTATTTTTTCCTTCCCCTTGAGCTGCTCGTCTGGCATTTCGAGGAATTCGTCGAGTCGTCCTCTCTGAACCCAGTGCTCAATATCATCTTTTAGATTGTAGCAGTCTTCGGTATCTTGCCCATGGTCCTTATAGAATGAACAATATTCGCTTTTGTCTCTTTCTTCTAGGTTTCCTCTCATCCTGAATGGCCAGTTGATGTCATCCCATTTCACTATATGCTTCAGTATATTGGTCTGGCTCATTTTCAAGGCCATATATGGGTTGTTTGTCTTCTTCATCACACTTGTTACTCGCTCGTGTCGTGGTCGTGCTAGTTATAGCTTCTCGAACTATTGCTGGTTTGATTCAGTTATTTCATTATTCTGATGCCTCTTTGAATGAATGCTATCCTCCCGTAGTCTGCCATCTCATTTTATTTCCTCCCTCCTTTCCCATTTCTTTGGATGATTCTCCATTTCTTGGTCACTTTTCCTCCTGGCAGCTTTCATCTCCTTGAGAGAAATGTGTTTTTGGGCCGTTTTCAACAGGACTCTCATGCATTTTTGAGGTTCCAGGTTTAGAGCATAAAAAATGGGTCTCTCTTTAGCCCAGTGGTGATCGTGTCATCGCTGCATCCATCAATCATCGTCAGTTCGTTGTTGAAACGAATGACGTATTCCCATATTGTCTCTTTATGATTTTGCTTGATATGGAGGAAGTAGTGCGATCCTTTCCTCATCCACTGACTTCAATGAATCTCATGATAAAAGCGGTGGCTAACGCCTGGAAGGACTCTTTTGACCTCAATGGTAGGCTGTTGAACCAATTCATTGATGTGGAGGTAAGACTAGTCGGAAATGTTCTGCACAAGATTGACTCTGTAGTCTCCTTCAACGCCATCACGTGGTGGAAATGCCTCAAGTGATTTGTTGGGTCGGTGGTGCCATCATATACTTTGAACTTTGGTGGAGTGAACTTCTTCGGCATGGGAGTTATCATGAGGGCGTCAGAGAATGGTGGGTGAGCTATTTCATTCAATACGCTAGGATTAGTGACTCCGATTTTGAATGGAATTTCAGCAAGCGTTTCGTCGCTATGTGGAGTCTTACCCTGGGGAAGTTCATTGCTCTCTTGGTTTTCCTATTGAGGTTCTGCTGGAACTTCATCGCTTTCTCGAGTTCGGTTGGTGAAGTTTTCCTAGGGCGGTGCAATGATAGGATCAGCTGACTAAATGCGTCCCTGGGTGAGTTTTTCTAGCATCATCATCATGTGGTTCATCTTGACCATAAGCAGATCTACCTAAGGATCATGGTAGTGTCACCGGATGTCTAATGGAGATTTTATTAACCTACTTGTAATATCGCAAGTGCACGGCTGTCTAACTAGTAGACAGTGGAAAATACGGGTCGATCCAACAAGGATTGACGAGACAATCGAATCTAAGACTTATTTAAACTAATTTAGAGTTGGGGTTGCAGCAGATGGAAATTACAAAATTAAGAGAACTAGATTGAATAACTAAAATTAACTGGTAAGATGATAAGAGAATAAACCGAGACATCGAATCCACCACAGGTTCTTTGAGATTTGTGTAATCCAAATTATTGTTTTCAAGAATCAACATGACTAGCCTAAAGATTAATCTAAGTTCGCAATTAATTTCAGCAAAGGCATAAACCCCTAGCATTGCATGTTTTTCTACAGCACACACAATCACAAGTTTATTTTAACTAATTATAAACCCCTAGTATCACATGTCTTCTTACGACACACACAATCACATATTCAAATTAATTGATTAAAGCAGGCTTTGAATATTAACAAATGGAACTTCTAACTACCGATTAGTCTAGATAATTATTTCGAATATAATCGGTGAAAGCAAATTATTGAAATTCTAAAATCAACTATATTTAACGTTCAAACAATAAATTCAGATACGACAAACTCTACGAAACCATGTGGTTTCATCTTCGCCTCGGCGCGGGGTCTAGAAGATCATAGTGGTGATGGTCACAGCAGCTTCGTGGTGAAACTCCATCTCCTCGTCACGTGGGTGTACTGTGGTAGCCCTGACTGAAATTCTGGATGCGAATAACTGATGCAAATAGTGAAAGGGAAGACGTGGTGGCACAGAGTAATGGACTGGGTGCGAATAACTAAAACAGTTTGTTCCCGCCAAAAGGTCATCCCTTTCCTCTCACGTCATCTGCTACTTCTCTGCTTCTTCTTGTTCGTCCAGTTCCGGTGAACCTGCAAGTGAGAGGGAGACAACGAGATAGAGACGAGAAAGAA
Organism: Berberis vulgaris; assembly: GCA_963556465.1. NCBI lineage: Eukaryota > Viridiplantae > Streptophyta > Magnoliopsida > Ranunculales > Berberidaceae > Berberis > Berberis vulgaris. The sequence continues at coordinate 32,238,692 of OY747136.1, read as the reverse complement.
AAAAGAAAGGGTGAACAGGATAGGAGCAGGGGTCCCTTGTCGCTGTCGGTTGTGCTCCCTGTTGCTCTTCTATTTTCTCCTTGCTGAACTTGCAAAAGGGAGAGAGTGAGGGGAAATGAGAAGGAGACGAGAAAGAATAAGGCAAGGTGGTTGGAAGAGGTTGCAAGGAAGAGCCGTGAAAGAGGAATGTTGCGTCTGTGGAGAAATCAGGGTTGTGAACTGTGTGACGGTGTTGTTTGGCCGGTGATGGTGGAGTGGTGTTGAGACGAAGGAACCGAAAGAGATGTCGTGGTGGTAAGGTGTTGTTTCTGTAAGGTGTTGTAAGGTACAGAGAGTGATGTTCTGTTTCTGTGACTGTTAAAACAGTGATGGTTGCTGGTTGTGCGAAACAAGGTGATGGCGGGATGATCACGCTGCCGGTCCTCCTATCGAGCGAGGATCGCCGGCAGAGTGGATGTGGCGTAGTGGCTGCAAAAATAGAGAAGGAAGAAGGAAACGTAGGAAAAGAGCTAGAAGAGAAGGGAGAGAGGAAACCTAAATAGGTTTCCCCTCTTTCCTTGTTAGGTTGGGTTTGGGTTTCTAGGCCAACTTTTGGGCTTGGACTTAGGTTAAATTAGGTGGACCTAGGTTTGTTTGGGTTAGGTTTAGACATGTGACCCACTACTTTGTACCACCACTAGAATCAATCAATTTATCATTCCACAAATTGTCGCCTAGCGATTTCATCGTTCACGCTCAAATTCCTACAAGAACATGAAAATGAAATAATTAGAATATAATATAATAATCGAAAAGCTAACATATATAAATTAAGTGATATATTATGTAATAATTACATGAATATCAAATACCCACTACAAGAAAAAAGCCCATTAATAACGTTTCAAAAACGCTATGTCTGCCGGAGCTATAATAGACCCTGGGTCTATTATAGCGTTTTAAAAACGCTATAGTAAGTTAGCCTTTTATAGCGTTTTAAAAACGCTATGATAGAGCCTTTTATAGCGTTTTAAAAACGCTATAGTAGAGTATACATAGCAATTTTTTTTTTTTTTTTTTGCTATCAAATGACTTTTTATTACATCTTATAAGTTTTATTTCTAGAAAATAAAAATTTAAATGTGCCAAATTAAAAAATTTCCATGAATGGAGGCAAAGTAATGTAATTAATAAGATAATATATTACATTGAGTCACGAAATCTATCAAATAATAAAGATAATGTATTACACTTAAACATTTCTTAACTCTTTTAATAAGATAATGTATTACACTTACACTTAAACATTCTTACTAAAAAAATTATGATTTGCCACATGTAAGCCAGTAGTCGTTGCTTGATTAACTGTGGAAGGGGCCTCGTGTAGTGACCCATTTGAGCTCAATGCGCTGGATGAGTAGCCCATGAATCTTTTGAGGAGAATCAGAGATATTGAACTATAACTTAGTTTAAAACCCATCTCTGCAGCTTTTTGTAACAAAGTTGTTGCAGACATGTAAGGAGAAAGTCTGTTGGGGTGTGACTATTGTTCAATCCATTTAGATAAATTCTAATAATGATGAAGTATGTACTTTTTCAAGAGAGAGCCACTCGTATATCCACCGCTTGACTGCTGATCCGAGAATATTGTTATACCACAAGGTTGCAGGGAAAGATGGAGATAGAATGGACATGTCAAACAGAACATGTAATTCCTATACAAAATATTGCAGGCAGACAACTGAAAGCTGAATCCCAAACCAAGAGCAAGGAAACCACTAACAGAACGGGTATACCTCTGGATAAGATTCTTGAGGCCTTTATGACTTCCTTTGATAGAATCCAAGTGCAATATACAAGGTAACCTAAGTGACTTGCCAATTTCCTCATCTGAAAATTCATTGATGGATATAAATGAAAAATCAGAAAATCACACACCATAGAAAGCAAACAACCAATAATATTCCATTAGAACTTGCCTCTGAAACTAACCACTTCCCCAGGATGGAAAATAACGAGCAAACTCCAATGAAGACTGGAAAAATATAAATCAATGAAATGTTTGTTCAATGATTTCAATCTAAATATTTGAAAAAATATATATAATAAGACATCTGTCTTTGAAGAGGATAGGTATAATGTATTATACACAATGTTTTAAAAAGCGTTTTTCAACCTCGAGGTGGTCATGCTTTTTCCGAGGTGAAGCGTAGCCTCGAAGTGTAGCGAGGCGTTTTTTAATAAAAAAATATTAAAAAATTACAAAAAAAAAAACAATTGAAACAATTATAGTGTATATTAAGATATTCTAGAAGACTTGCATGCTTGTTTAATCGTTATTTACTTATTTTATGAATTTGTTTTGCAGATTGAATGAAGCACCAAAATGAAAATGAAGACTGAACATTTCAAAGTCATGCAAGGGACTACAAATAGCAAGTCATGCAAGGGACTACCAATAACATACTTTGTAACATTACTTATATTCCAGAGAGTGTACTTCATTTATGTTAAAATAATTTTGAGGGCATGACAAACTTACAAAAAAGAAATGAAGAATGCTCTTTTCATCATCAAAATTATGGAACAAACCTGTGCTTGGTTTAAATTACTACAAGGCAACTGCAAAGTCACAAGTTCCCACAGCCACAAACACCAAAGCTGTAAACATCACACTTCTCATTTGATGGCTCATCGCAGAGGACTTCCGGTGCCATCCCATCCATTCAAGCTATAAAAATAAAAACATGGCCATTTTGTTATTAGAACAAATGAAGTAGCTTCAATTAACAAAGAAAGGATCATAACAAAAAAGTACCTACAGTCCATTAAAACAAATAAATGATCATATGTTACCAAATTCTAGAGAACCTCGTTTTGAAATTCATAGATGCCTAGGCTCTGAACTTCTAAACTGTGATTGTTATCAAATGGAAGTAACAACATCTGATACAAGGCCCTTACCAATTATTTATCAAAAAAGATTAACAACGTCATTCATGTGACTGTCCTTGCAAAGCTTGTTAATGAGTACATTGTAAGTGATTTCATTCTACCAATACCCATAACAAGTTCATGGGTTGGTTTAATTTATCATTCACACAAATACCAGCACAGTGCTTAGTGTAATATCACTTTGTTTTACTCTTCAAACACTAAAAACAAAAAAATCCACAATACCTAAATGGAAGTAATAGTACGTTAAGGGTAACAATGTCAGATTGTGAAACTTTAAAAGGAAATTCAGATGGCTGCAATATTTTCAAGGCCTTTCTGCTTCAGTTTTGTGAACTATAAAATACAATATAAGATTTGTCTGATTTCTCTAATAGAGGTATGACCAGCAAAAAAAATCAGAAATTTCTTAGAAGTGTATAATTAGAAGAAGCAATTAAAACAAAAAAACAAACAAGAAAAGATGGCCAATACAGAACAGACTGAAGTGTTGGAGTTTAATTTGTTTATTGGGAGAAGGAGGAGGAACAGACTGAAGTGTTTTGGGAGGAGAAAGAGTTTACAAAAATAGAAAAAGAACAGAGCTTATAAAACTTACAGCACAGAAACATAACAGAGCTTGGAGTTGGATCTTCGATGGTCATCTTCTCCTCTCAAACAAATTTAGCCGTCGTCTTCTTCGATGGGTCGATTACCTTCTTCAGTTCGAGCTTCTCTTCTTCTCCTCTTCTTCTATTCTTCTTCAGTTCATCCTCTTCTCTTTCTGCAAATGAAATATGTGAAAATTACAGGTTGTCATGAAAACACAGTGAAAAAATGTGAATTAGTGCGCCTAAATATATTTGTTACAACCTAAGAGCGAAAATTCATCCGCCGAATGCTTGGTAGCTTCAAAGGAAATAACAAATAACTGCTTTATTATTCACATTAATGCGAAAAACCATACTGAAATTTAATAGTGAGTTAGGATGGAAAAGATACAATGAGGTCCAATTCTAAGTCCAAATTGCAGGCTTGTTAGGTGAGTTGGGGCCTATAAATGTTGATCCACATTTCATCCCATTGCATGCATTGAACTGCAAATTGTGAACAATGCCTAATTTAAAATCAAAGAAAACTTGGATTTCGGAAAAACAATGAAGCAACAGTACATCGAAAAGTTAATCAACATTACTAGTTATTTTACTATCAAATGTTGAATTCTGACCATATGAAAACTAACCGCAACCATTTCTATAATGCTCATTATAGACCTATAAGAGAACCCCAATTTAGAGAATTTTAGAAGAAGAAGAACTGAATTATCAACACAACCCATTTCAAATAAAGTACTTCAAAAAAATACCACCCAAGCGTTGTTTGAACTCACAGCCAAGTCAGTAATGTCACCCTTTGCAAGCAAAAGTAGAAAGCTACTAAAAATATTGAAAAATTAAAAAAAGGAGAACTTTGAAATCCACAAAAAAAAAAAGTAAGCTCTATTAACTCACTTCATGCCAACGGCAGCCAGCCAAGCAAAATGCAGTTTCCATCGACCAAATCTTTACAAAGCGATCATCAGAACCAGTAATGACATATCTTCCTGAGCGATCAAATGTGGGATCAGTGACAAAGAACCTCTGTTGTTGCCCCGGTCTACAGATATTCATTTTGTACAATTCGTGAAATTTCATTCAGGTCTTCAACTTTCATCAAAATTCTTCTCATTGGTGCTACCATCTTTCTTATTCAGCAAAAGTTTGAAGGATGATAAGATGACAAACAAGAAAATTTAAATATACAAATAAGTATGATCTGCTGTTTAAATCTTGAGTTAAGAAACATTAAGCTATACTTTCTCTATATGGAAATATGAACGCAAGTATTTTCTGGCTATAGCAAGAGGATCTTCAACCACTACACCTCTTCCAAATACTCGAGAAGATGGAGCAATAAAAACGGACTTGAATTAAAATATTATGTGAAGTATGTAAAACATATCAGTAGAAAAACGCGGAACACAAGCTGCAAACTCCAACTTCTTATCCCAACCCAAGGAATTTTTCTTCTTGTCAACTATTGGGATGTAAAACAATAAGGGATCAATGGAAACGGAAAACAGACATGATATTGCAAAAATCTTATTCCATTTTTTAAGAAATGGACCTCGTGGGTCAAAAATCTTCCTCCTGATCAAAACACATTAAACACAAATGTCACTGTAGTGTAAAATTGAAAAGGTAAACTCTAGAATTGTGTATATTGGAAGACTGACCATAAGACACATCTATATAGCAAACTTCTAACGAAAATGTCCAATATGTCGAGATACAAGGATATCCAGGAAATCAACCAGCTTTCCTAAGAACATAATACCAATGCTACATCCAATCTAGAGAATGAATATGTTTATAGAATCAATTAACTTGCTCAGTTTTGGCCAAGAAAACATTTGCTGATGCACATAGATTATTGCAGTTTTACATACTAGATCATCACAGCAATCAACAAAATTATATTTGATCTGTTTCATTCTTACTTGATGTTCTCATCATATTGGTGTCTGAAAAGCCACCACTTAATGTAAAATCATGAAAATTCCAATGAGGATTTAAAATTTAACCAAAAAAATAAATAAATAAACCTTACATTTGTCAAGTAATCAACGAAGCAATACCAAATACATAATTTTTGGAACAATCCTATTGGTACCATTCAAGTACATTCCAAAATCTTATTTTCTAACGTTAGTCAAGTGAGGATATCAGCAGTAGCAATCATTGACAGACTATTGAAGGAGGAACTGAAACATCCAAAACATGTCTAGTAAAATATACTAATCCCGTAAATTTCCCATACCTGCATAGCATAACTTCAGCTCATCTCTATACAGAGAATGAAACCGCCGCCTCCCAGAAAAGATATTGACTTATCAAATGTAAGAATGTTCCAGCTGGTTCAAATTGTTCCTGAAGAAAGCAAACATAAGCTTAGTCTCATACAACTTTCCCTGAAAGTATCTACCAAAAATTAAGTAAAAAAGAAATATTGTCCTTCCTGTGCCAACAACATTCTTTACTGCAGCATAAGAATAGCTGTCGTTCGAGCATCTAAACCTGATGTTGGTTCATCCATGAATATTATCGACGGATTGTAGACAAGCTCTACTGCGATGATTAGCCTCTTACGCTGCTCAGTACACATACCACTTACATCTGGAATGTTTGTACTTTAGCGAGATAAATTAGACTGACTTAATTTACTTCATCCTGATTTCGGACTTGTTACCCTCTTTTTCCAATGCTTGAATTTCTGGTGTCTCCAATCGGATAATTATCTGTTTCATTCCTCGTCTAAGCAAACTACAGGAGAAACTGCAGATTAATATCGTGCTATAGAGGCCAAACAAGATAAAGAAAATCACCCCTTCCTTTCGAACTTAAGACCTGAAATCTATTCATTTGTTGACTTAATCAATCTGCACTACTTAATCAATTTGTTGACTTAATCAATCTTCATTGGGATAGAAATGAAGAGTAATCAGTTCAGAATGATAAAATGAAAAATGACAACTAAGAATCAGATGTGTTACCTACCTATGAAACATTAGCTCCAACTCTCCATCCTCAATGCTGGCACCTCCAGTAGCACGATCAACTAAAACTGATAACTCAAATGTCTTATCTGATGTATAAATTCCAAGGTTGAGCTGAACATGTGAAAAAGAGTATTTCCATAAAGTACTTTGTGGATAGTGTGTAAGTGTTAGAAGCAAAGACAAACAAACAAAATTGCAAGACAGAAATAAAATAGCCTCACCTTAGCAATCCCCTCCCCTTCATTTTTTGCTTGGGCCTTTGTGTCAGCCTTGAAACTTGTTTTGGCAACACTTACTTCAAATCCCTCCTTCTTTGCCTTTTCCCTTGCTTGTGGCTGTAAAATTTTATGCCAGCTGAGATTGGATGATGAAAAGAAATGCTCCAAGAAGAATCTTACATTTAGAAATAGATGAGAACCTAAAGAGCACATTTCATAGTAATCAGGTAATATTAGTTCATTACTTTCTCGATAACACTAAGACTCAAGACTCAAATCACTTCTTATAGCTATGTATAAGATGAACTAGTGCATTCTTGCAGTAAAGATTATGACATTACCCCAGGATGTGTCTTCCAAGGCCAAATATCTGGACGATGATGCCACGCGGGGCAGCCAGGGTGACCCCACATTTGGCCACCAGAGAGATGGGTGCTAGGATGGCCCCATACAGGATAATACTGGCTTGCTGGGAGACCATGATTAGGATGGTATGTGGGATATGCAATGATGGGTTTTTGTGCATAAACCTTTTGCATGGGGTCTATTGGATGTTGCCATCTTCGATCGTCTTCCTTTGGCAAAATGTGCCTTCTATGCATCCGATACTTCTACAAAAAATCAAACCATTCATAGTTTAGAGGTAGATTATAGTTGGCAAATTATATTTTGTCCAAAGACCAAGCTGACCTAGTGATAATAATTGCATACTAAAAGTCGTAACAGCTATAGATCTTCAAATTCTAATGAGCCAGAATCCCTAGTTCCAATGAGGAACATACTGAATTATGTGTCCCTCCCCCATTCTCACTTCTTGAAACAGACCTCATCTTCTAGTATAGCAACTCATTATTTGGAACTTTCAGTGAACAGAACAGAGAAAAACTACGAATTCTGGCCATAGAAGTTCTCATTTACATTATACTTTTAGGTGGAATGTTTTTCAAAACTAACCTGGAGGTGGCTTGCCACATTATGCCTTGTCAATCCCTCTACTTTCATCAACTCTAGGATCCGAGAAGGAATGGCTTGGTCAACACCCAGTTGCTCTACTGTCTTCACAAATTGTTTGTGCAACTCTGGTGTCCAGTCCACCTGATATCCCGACAAATGCATGCATAAGTTAAATAATTTTCATTCTCAGATATTACTTGGAATCAGAATAATCAAAAACTTTGAAGAGGAGATTATACAGTACAAAGAAGAGCGGATTTACCCTTCATAAACCAAATACCTTCATCTACTTCCTATTAGCTTTGCTCCCACATGATACTGGTTGTGGAGATGCCTTCTTTGAGTTTTCATTCTCACTACTTGAGTTGACTGTACTGTCGTTGTACAGTTGCTGAGATAAACTGCTTCCAATTTTAGACACTTTAAGAAAGTCCTCCTCTTTGACAGCATCAACTCTGCGTCCCGCAATACTAACTTCTGCGACTGAAGTGTTACAATTAGTTTATGCAACTAAGTTGTTGAAAGTAGTTTCGATTGATTTTGATTCTTCCTGTAGATCCCCACACTCTTTTTCCAATGAGCAATTCGGTAGGTCTTGGCAATCCCCATCATCCAATAATCTGCCTCCTTGCTTTAGCTGTGGAGTTGAAGGTGCCAGAAACCTATCACTTTGGCTGCTCATGGTCACATTCATGGGCTTACCAGGAATCATTAGTTTCTAGCAAGTTTTTATTATCGGCTTCATTACTGTCTTGTTGGAGCTAAAGCATTGAATCTACGGTCTCTTTTATTGGCTTCAATGATTTCGGGACGGCACTTTCCCTACCATTAATAGCCTGTTCAGGACAAATTGCCTAGATCTTCTTTATCTTATGAATGAGGTGTTGCCATTTAGTGCAACATATTGGAAAGGACTATAGTTTAGACTGACCTTATGAACGACATGTTGCCATATATTTATGAGTTTGTCTTCAGATAATGGTTTTGGAAGGAACTCAGCTGCACCAAGCTAAAAGAATAACGCATTTTCAGAATAGATTAAAAAAATGTTATTTTATAAATTAATACATTAGGGTAAAATAAGAGGATATATCAGAAAACTCACTGCAATGCATTTCATCATGGTGCTCAGACACTGAATGTTTGAAGTCACTGATTCCATATGAGTTACTTTGGCAATAGATGTTGATTGAAATATCATTACAAAAGGAAATCCTCTTATTATTGTGTTACACACTCGTTGACATTGATGAATTTTGTGTCATAGTATATTAGAGCAATAGTGTATAACTTAAAATACATCTAATTTGATTCTTACTGATGGTGGGTAAGTCCTTAGTTGTTTCTAAGAACTTGAAACATCCATGCTGATTGCATGTGCTTACCTGCAATTCCAGTAACAGGATCAATGGACATGCTGAATGTGTATGCAAATCTCAATGTCTGAACTTTAGGATTTTCAAACTTTCCTTACCTCTAATATAGCAACATGAAAGCTCTCAGGTTCTCTTGAGATTGTTGTCAATGCTTCACTCTCATTGCAAAATATGGCGACTGTAGAGATTGCACATGATGTTAATAATACAAAGCTGATAAAGGAGTCATGGAGCAAACCTCATAGATGCACAAATATTGGAGAACTACTAATAAGATTAGAATTAAAAATCACAAACATGTATCTGGCAACCAAAGACAATGTCATAAAATGGAAGCCCCTAATGAAAAAACCTAAAGTTGAATAGCTTTGTAACAATTTCCCACAAACTCTATGAAACAATGTTATTTATGCATCCTTTTAGTATCATGAAGAAAGATATAGAACTTAAAACTGTAGTGCTACAACTCTTTTTTATTTTATCAACTAAAACTAGATATGGTAATCAAATTCTTTAGTGAGAATTACATATGACTATTCTAAAGTGGTGGGAGCCGAAGGTAACTTTTCAGGATAAAGACATGTATGATCACATACCATAAGGCTTAAAGAAGAGTGCAAAAGGTAAACAGATAACTCACTAGCTTCAAGAATAAGAAATTGATATGTACTTCAAGGCAAGAAGACATTTAAGAAACTTAAAGAGAATCTAATTAATATAGTCCATCTCTTCAAGCTTAGATTTTATTTCCTCAGCGGAAATGCTATCTTCGTCGAGGAGAAGAATCCTAAGCCCTTTAGGAAAATCCTTCCACCCCAATAGATCATGAATAGTGCAAACCATACTTTAATTTGGCTTAGGCATCCTTTCTTAGATTATCAAAGGGTGCACGAAAAATTGAGTTATGAGAAGTGCTATAAACTTTGCAATACCCAGATGATCATCATCCGTGTCACAAATTCATGCTTGATCAAACCCGAATCTTCTACAATCAATAGAAACCCTAAGTTAAAATCTGTCTCGGCACGTTTTTGGAGCTTGGGTTTTAGAGAAAAAGTGATCGAAATGAACAAGAAGAGTAAGATGATGAAAGGAGTAGAGAGAGAGGTACCTTTACTTCAAACACTTAAACCAAACCATATCTGCAACAGAGAGCAACAGAGAGACGGTTTCTGTTGTCGTTCTTGCTTCGTTTCCTACTCTCCAGAGCAACACAGGAATTGCAGGAAAGGGAGACATGAGAAGGATGTCAACATGAGAGGGAGACATAGAAGAGGAGAATTGCAGGAGAGAGAGACGTGAGAAGGATGTCGATGCAGGTTTGTAGGTTGGAGGGAGTGGAGAATCGTGCGATGTCAATATTTGGGTGAGCGCCTTCAGCGTTTTAAAATCCCGCCCAATTTAATAGCGTTTTCTGATTTCAATAGGAACTAAAAATTGGCTTTTATAGCAAATGTGTGAAAAATGCTATTATGAAATGCTATAAAAGAGGACTTTTGTTGTAGTGACCCACAAACCTATATTTTGCTAGTCTTTGAGCAAAAAAATAAAAATAAAATTCTAATTCACTTTCGCAGGAATCATCGGTTGCACTTACCTTAAATGTGCAACAAGGCTTTAAACCCCTAGATTACCTCTAATGGACGAGTTATAGTCTTGTGTGGGTTTCCAGAAATGTTACCCACAAACATTATGATTCAATAAATTTCTAAAACAAGGTAACTTGATCACTCTATCTATTATCCTCAGAGTAATAATCTAATTGCTAAAAATTTCAGAAAACAACTAACAATGTCACAATAATATATCAAAGATTCTAACAACGATTTAATAATACCCAAAGGTTAAGTAAATTTCATCAATTATTCTCAACTAAAAGTATGTGTGTGCATGGCCTTATCAACAAAACTTTCGTTTTCTCAGTAAAGATACAACTAGATAACCTTTGGATAGTACGCTTCGACTAAAAATCTCTCTTGTCACTCAGAAATGAATCACTCAGAGATTGGTTAGTTATCACTCAGTTTATATGTGAGAAAGAGAATAAATTATGGAAACACAAACATCTCACATAAAATAATCATGAAAAAAGGACTTTTAAAAGAATGAAATGAATATGATCTCATGGACAGGAATATCAATTACTTTGAGAATGTTGAATCAAACTCCATAGTTCTTGTTTATTTAATCTCCACATCTATGAACCAGACCTTTACTTAAGATCAATTAGGTATTTATTAGTTTAAAATGAGGCTAAGATTTTGGCGTAAAAGAATGGAAAAAATATGCAAAAATTCTCTGAGACTGGATACACCCTTTAATAAACATGTGGGGGCTCTGAAGAGTAAACCAATGTTGTACACCATTAATTTTTTTTCCTTCCAAATTATTCTTCATTTTTTTTTCTTGTTCTTCAAAGCATCAATATTTTTTTCTTTTATAAAACCAACGACATGTTTTCCCCTTCAGCACAATAAAACATTTCAGTCCCGATGATTCATGGAATATTTAGTTTCAGCTCTTTTTATTTGCTCATTCCAAAAATATATCAACCATATACATTCTCAGAGACATTGGGTAAGGATAAAAATAGTATGGGATATTACTCCCTAACTGGAGTAGGTAATGGAGGTGGGGTTAGCAAAGAAAAAGTTTATTCAATGGCTCAAATGGCAGCAAATGGATATTCATTATTAGGTAGGTTAAAAAGGGTAAATAACGTTTCAAAAAAATGCCTATATCACTTCCTAAGCTCTAGTCGGTATTATGACATTTCAACTAAATAAACCAAGAAGTTCTAGTGTAATAATTCAATTTTAACATTATTCTTAAAGCAATCAATAAAACAAACAAGAATAATGAGATCATCAATGAAATAATGCGGACTCAAGAAAAGTCAGAGTTTATTTAATAACCCTCAAGAAAAATAGAATGTCTTGAAACTCACAAGGGTTAAGTCTCTACTATTATTCTAAGGTTTTCTAGTTAATATCTTACTGATTAACTTCAAATTATGCTAACTTGTCTTATAGTGCAAGAGTGGTCGAGTCGAAAACTATCATGAAATATATTTAACTTAAAGATAATATCAAACCATATGCTTTCATATTGATATATAAAAGTCAAGTGAAAGCATGCATTCCTCAAATTTAAAGGCATACTTGAAAGCACATCCTCTTCATTGGAAAGGAACTTAGATTTTGAATGCATTTTCAAATCGAAAATTTTTCACACAATCATAATTAACTATGTATTCAATGGAGATTGAGTAGAATGCAATAGTCAATTGTTAAATACATTTCAGTTCAAAATTTTTGAATAATGTAGAAAAACTGATAAACCTCACCCCCAAACCTAAACCAAACATTGTCCTCAATGTAGAAAATGATGATCATGACAAATGCAAGAAAAAGAAAAAGTGAGAGTTAGAGTGATATTACCATGGGAAAGCTTTTACCAATTTCGACTAAATCGTCCACCAATGAACGCTCAAAAATATAAGAACTGTGGACTCATCATGATAAATTGATAAAAATAATATAGAATACAAAAGAATATACAAATGAAAAAAGTTACATGCACCAGTTGTAAGTAAAAATTGTTACGGAGCTAACAAGTATGAGTGAAATGCAACTAGAAAGAACTTGAAAATCAATCTAGACTTACCATAATGACACAACTGAACCTGGGCTGCCTCCTCGGAGCGTTTGGTTTAACGTCGCCAGCCTGACATATTCTTCCTCATAAATGATGTACCAGGAAATGATGAGGAAGAACATAGCGAACACTCCCTCAAACCTAAACTCTTAGTCCACGATGTTGACTAGATCATATAACAACAACCGAAAAAATTGAGGATCCGTCCAACATATAGTAGCACCCAAATGCAACACAACAGAAACTAGCACATCCCTAAAAACGACGAAGACGTCATGCAAAATCATAGAGAAAATGCAAACGAACCATCGGTCGTAAAGAAGTCATAGGGATCCAGCAGGAAGTTTTCATCAACATGGATATCCAGCAAATGACTCTTTCCTACTCCTAAAAAAGTACATCCTATGTCTGGTGTCAAATTAGAAGATTGAATGTGTTACACATTAGGATGGTCAAAAATAAAATCATCCCTTAAAAACAAGGGATTCACATAGGTAGCGTCAATCACTATTAAAGGGATGGAAAGAGGTATGTATATAGATATATCAGGTGGTACAGGCTCATCATAACAAAATGAATTGCACAAAAATGATGAGCTAAACAGCTCAACAACACCTCCAAACCTGGAATCAACACTATCTAAGGGATGTATTCTCTCCAAAAAATATTGAGAATCAGACTTCATGTAGGAGTCACTAGGAGGACATATGTCAAATGGGTCATCATGAAAAGGCGAGAAAGGGAATGGGTCAGAAAGCCCAATAGTATCAACATAAGGGTTTAGTTTTGGCTCACTGAGTGGAAGGAATTCCACTTTAGGCTTCCATGTGTAACCCGGATCCATAATAGGGGTTGAATAAAGCAAAGAATTCACTTCCCTAATGGAATCATCAATATCGAAGTCTACACCAAACTGAGTCAAACATGCTGCTAAGGGATCATCTAATGCAAACTGTAATAAGGAATTCTCCACCAAACTCTCAATCATGTTAATTTCACAAACATCCTCGGACTCAGAAGGTTGTTGGCTTACATTAAAAACATTGGTTCAACGGTCATGTTGCCAAATGATAGTTTCATGATTTCATTCCTACAGTTAATAATAACATTAGATGTAGCAAAAAATGGACGACCCAAAATAACTGGAATGTGGAGAGGTTGTGAACAGGTTGTGTATCAAGAACTATGAAGTCCAATGGAAAATAAAATTTTTCAACCTTAATGATCACATCCTCTATAACACTGTCAGGAATTCTGATTGACCTATTAGTCGGTTTTAGTCCGCTGATACCTAAGTTCTCATAAATAGAGTATGGCAACAAATTAACACTTGCCCCAAATCCAACCATGCCTTATCAATCATATGATCACCAATAACTCAAGAAATAGCCAGGCACCCAGGATCTATATACTTAGGTGGAGTTCTATGTTGAATAATTGAGCTTACTTGCTCGGCGAAGAAGGCTCTCTTTTGCACATGTAGATTTCGCTTCTGTGTGCAAAGATCCTTAAAAAATTTGGCATAGATAGGAACTTGCTTAATAGCATCGAGCAATGGAATATTAATGTGAACTTGTTTAAAATTTTCCATTACATCCTAAGCATTTGTTCCTTTCTTTGCTGGAGCTAACCGTGATGGAAACAATGCCCTAGGCAAATAAGATGCTTGAGTGGGGTCACAGTCAAGAGGCACATCTTTAGAAGGTGAGGCTTTATTAGCCTCCTTGTCAGATGGAGATGCAAGCTGCTTTGTCTTAGACGGACATGCAACGACACTTGAATCGGGCACTTGTACCCGATTGTCAACCTGTTTTCCACTCCTAAGGGTAGTAATAGATTGAAAATCTTTATGACGTGACTCAGACGTACTACTAACTGCGAATGGACCCTTCGGGTTTGGAGCAGGTTGACTAGGAAATCTTCCTGGCTTTCTCTCAGAAGAAGACTAAGTAATCTTACTCACAACTATCTCAAGTCTATTGAGAGCTTGAGATTGGTGTTGAGTCATGGCTTTCAACTCAGATATGTCCTTAGAATTTTGCTCAATTATACTTTCTGAGCGCTACAAAAACCAATTAACCGTTTCCTCTAAACTTGATGTGTTGGATAGAGAAACTTGGTTAAGATGGGGTCTAATAGGGCTAGAGCCTGGGAGACAACAACAGGTCCCCCTTGGTGTGGGCCATGGGCCCAAGAGAGAGTTGGATGTTTGGCGAACCCTGAATTGTAATAGTTAGGTTGCGAATTATTGCAAGGTCGCCGCATCGCATTAAAAGAGTAGACTTGCTCAGCATAGTATGCATGATAATTGTTTTGCAAGTCACAATTAGCTATTGAATAACCAGGACTCGAACATGCAGCACAGACTTCAGATGAAGCGTTTGCGGGAAGTGCAGGTTGAGTCAAATTTAAAAGTGCATCTATCTTTTGAGCCATGGTCATAACAATTATCTCTAACTTCGAGACAAAAGGGGGGTGAACAGATGTATTTCTAACTTCATATATACCGCCCTTACACCTATCAGACTCCTTTCTCGAATAATCCCATTGCTGAGAATTTTCGGAAAGCGTTTCAAAGAATTCCCATATCTCATTGACACTCATCTTCATTAATGACCCACCACTAGAGGCATCAATCATACGATGGTTTTGAGGGGTTAAACCATCTTGGAAGTATTGAACTAGCCGCCACTTCTCAAATCCGTGATGGGGACACCTGACAATGAGCTCAATGAACCTTTCCCCACATTCATAGAAATGTTCGCCCTCTCTTTGTTGAAAATTAGATAAATCTCGTCGGAGGGCATTCGTTTTATGAATGGGGAAATACCTAGTAAAGAACTTTTTTGACAACACATCCCATGTTGTGATGGATCCCCTCTCTAATGAGTTTAACTACGATTTCGCCTTATCTTTAAGAGAAAAGGGAAATAACCGAAGATGGACTGAATCATCAGAAAAGTTTTGGTACTTCAGGGTAGCGCAGATGTCAAGAAATTCTTTGACATGAAGATAAATGTCTTCTTTCTCAAAACCATAAAAAGAGGGCAAGAGATGAATAATAGATGGTTTGAGTTTGAAACTGTTTGCATTTGTCTCAGGTAAGACAATGCAAGACGGAACACTACTAGAAAGAGGGGCGAAGTAATCCTAAAAGGCCTTCCCCTCAGTCATTTAAGTGGACAAGGATGATAAACCTAAATAGGTAATGGGGACTTCAAATAACTCCTCGAAGTCTCATCGGACAAGCCTACTCTTAGAACCATGCACCCAGGTATGCATAAACTATTGGATATCGAAGGTTCGAAGTCAACACTCCTAAACAGACTTCAATTTTTATTTTTTTAAATTAATTAAATTTTTTTTAAATGCAAACCTAACCGTTATATGAAGATGATCCAACTCTAAAAAATAAAAACAATGAAACCCTAAGTGACACCTAAATAATGTATAAACAAAATAAATGGCAGACGACCTTAGAGCTTTTCTTTACTAATGCAGGGCTGAAATTCAATTCAATTTACCTAACCGTGGGAGAGGCACAATAATTTCCTATCAATTTGCCACTACAGAGTTGCTCCTACCTCTTTTTCCACTCTCAAGCTCAAAGTGAAATGTCAGTTCAAGAACTGTTCCAGATGGGATATGTTCCTTCACTCGACCACTTTAAGCTATCAAACGTCCAAAGAAGGTCCCTATGAGTGTCACACCTGTCCTAGATAATTATCTTGCTACAAATTTTAAATAGTGAAGGCCTAGGTTCCTAACCCTAAAATAGATGATGATTAACCTATCCACGGGAGAGGGCACCGAAGTTTCAATTCAATCCTGCCACTATTCAAATGTGCACGCAATACTACCTAGAAAAAGCTAAACACAAGTGATCACACAGAAACCGTGTGCAGATGCAGTCGGTAGAAGTTACCTCCGGCATGAACCTCTTTCGGGTTACTTGCGGCGCCGAGTAGAAGTCAATTTCTGAGAGTTTCCTCGCGAATCGCAATATTTCACTTCGTTCCCACTTGAGCTCCTATGTGTGTGACCGGCTCCAAAATAAATGCAAAATAATTCAAACTCAAGCAAATAAAACAAATAAGAAATTGACTCGTAACACTGTTCCTAAAAAGAAAATTAAACCTAATTTATAAACTAGCAAAAACAACCCTAGATTTCGATTGTAACGTTACAATCCCCGGCAACGGCGCCAAAAACTTGATGGAGATTTTATTAACCTAACTTAATAAGTTAATAAACCCAACTCGTAATACCGCAAGTGCACGGCTGTCTAACTAGGAGAAAGTGGCAAATACAGGTCGATCCCACAAGGATTGACGAAACAATTGAGTTCTAAGATTTATTTAAACAAATTTAGAATTGGGGGTTGTAGCAGATGGAAATTAAAAAATTAAGAGAAATAGATTGAACAACGAAAATTAAACTGGTAAGATAATAAGATAATAGGCCGAGACATCGAATCCACCACAGGTTCTTTGAGATTTGTGTAATCCAAATTATTGTCTTCAAGAATCAACACGACTAACCTAAAGATTAATCTAAGTTCGTAATTAATTTCAGCAAAGGCATAAACCCCTGTCTATCTACGACACACACAATCACAAGTTTATTTGAATTAATTCTAAACCCCTAGTATTGCATGTCTTCTTACGGCACACACAATCACAGATTCAAATTAATTAATTAAAGCAGGCTTCGAATATCAACAAAGAGAACTTCTAACTACCGATTAGTCTAAATAATTATTACGGATATAATCGGTGAAAGCAAATTATTGAAATTCATAAATCAAATGTATTTAACGTTCAAACAATAAATTCACATACGACAAACTCTAAGAAACCATGTGGTTTCATCTTCGCCTCGACGCGAGGTTTAGAAGATCATAGTGGTGATGGTCACAACAGCTACTTGGCGAAACTCCATCTCCTCCTCACATGGCTGTAATGTGGTAGCCTGACTAGAATTCTGGATGCGAATTACTGATGCAAATAGTGAAAGGGAAGACACGGTGGCACAGAGTAATGGACTGGGTGTGAATAACTAAAACAATTGGTTCCTGCCAAAAGGTCATCCCTTTCCTCGCGCGTCCTCTGCTTCTTCTTCTTCTTCGTCCAGCTCCAGTGAACCTGCAAGTGAAAGGGAAGCAACGAGAGAAAGAGACGAGTAAAAGAAACAAATAGGGTGAACAGGAGAGGAGCGGGGTCCCTTATCACTGTTGGTTGTGCTTCTTGTTGCTCCTCTGTGGTCTCCTTCCTAAACCTGCAAAAGAGAGAGAGAGAGTAAAGGGAAACAAGAGAGAGGAAGGCATGGTGGTTGGAAGAGGTTGCAAGGAAGAGCCGTGAAAGAGAGATGTTGCGTCTGTGGAGAAATCAGGGATGTGCACTGTGTGATGGTGTTGTTTGGCCGGTGATGGTGGTGGTGTTGAGATGAAGGTACAGAGAGAGATGTCGTGGTGGTAAGGTGTTGTTTCTATAAGGTGTTGTAAGGTACAGAGAATGATGTTTTGTTTCTATGACTATGAAAACGGTGATGGTTGATGATTGTGCGAAACAGGTTGGTGGCGGGATGATTGTCGGTCTTCCTATCGAGCAAGGATCGTCGGCAAGGTTGATGTGGTGTGGTGGCTGGAAAAAGAGAAAAGGAAGAAGGAAACGTAGGAATAGAGTTGGAAGATAAGGGAGAGAGGAAACCTAAATAGGGTTCTCCTCTTTCCTTGTTAGGTTGGGTTTGGGTTTCTAGGTCAACTTTTGGGCTTGGGCTTAGGTTAAATTAGGTGGACCTAGGTTTGTTTGGGTTAGGTTTAGACATGTGATCCACTACTTTGTACCACCACTAGAATCAATCAATTTATCATTCCACAAATTGTCACCTTAATGTGATTTCATCGTTCACGCTCAAATTCCTACAAAAATATGAAAACAAAATAATTAGAATAAAATATAATAATCAAAAACTTACATATATAAAATTAAGGGATATATTATGTAATAATTACGTGAATATCAATGTCTGGGCTGTCTGAGCTATTGCATGTTGTGGGTATTGATTGTCGACTGCAATTGGCCCGATGGTCTAAGCTACGTCTTGTTTGCGAGATGTTTGTGATACATCATTACCAATAGGGGGTTATTGTGATCGCCGTTGGGTTGAGGATTTGTAAAGTGTGTCATTTTGTTCAGAAAGCTCGTTGATCGTTTATCAGATTTCGGTGAGCTTTGTCACTGTGGATCTTTTTTTTAGAAAGGAAAATCATCGTTTCCCATAGACGGCGCCAAACTAATGTGTCCAAATCTTATCATCCTAAGAATTTGACCTGCAAAAAAAATGTTGGACTACCAAATACTACTTTTTTGGTGGCCGAAGGCACTCTGATGCTACAACTATATTCGAATAAGGAAATCAATCTGGACAAAACTCATAAAGTTGCATAGTTTTATCGAATGTTCTATTTACCTTTTATAATGGTTACGGTTAATTATCTGCGTGACTTAAGCATGTGAGGCGCAACGAGTGGAGATGTTTCTCATAACAGTCTCCTCTTTTATGGAGACGCGTCTGTGGCGGTGTAACTCCTTCCATGACTCTTTTTGTGCCTCTTCTTTATTAGAGAACTCGTATCAGACCGGATTTGGGCTTTGATTCATGAAGGCCTAGGTTTGGGCTTTGATTACGTCTTCCTTTAACGAGCCCAGTTTGGGCTTTTATGATTGGTTTTAGCCTTTTTGGGTTTTACGAGTTGGCTCAGTAGATGGGATGTCCAATCCTTGTGATGGATGTTTTCTGCCACGTGTATGGTCGCGATGACGGTCAATTTTGATGTATCATCACCCCACATAGCATTTAATCGGGCTGCGTGCATTTCCATTAATTCAATGAATGGGGACTAATCTAGTTGTACTTGGAACCATCGCCCCCTGATTCCCCGCATAGCATTTAATGCTGACGCAACTGCTGGGTGACCTCCTTCTATTAACGTCGTGCCTATATATAAGTTAGTTCTCATGGGGTCAAACATCATCATGAGTATTGTAGAGCATGTTCCTCAAATGTGTCTTTCAAAAAAATGTGTTTTGGCCTCTCCACAGAACGAAGGGGAGTCCCCATTGGTAGAGTCTCTGAATGTTCTGACATTTGTAGCGACGAGTCATAACAAGACCTGTTATTGGAGGAAACCACCCGGATTGAGTGAGCTTCTAGTGGTTCCGTGGGACCTTCGAATTTCTTCTTACACCATGAAGAAGAAGTATGGACTTCCTCTTAGGGGCCTAGTTTGTCTTCCATCTTTTAGTGCTCCCATGGCGTTTTCCGCCATCCAATTTGGGACATAACATCCACAACCAACTTTGGGTGGTTGTTTCCACTGCACCTTTTTCAGCTTCACTCGTGATACCCCAACCGAAAGGCTAACTGGCATAGCGGGGCTTCAGTGTGCATGGTCTCCAGCCTCGGGGAACTGATTTTGTATCACCTCAGGCATCCCTCCTTTGAGGGGTCACACCAACAACAAGCTTTGGGTTTTTTTTTTTTGCTTCACTTCCAAGTCCTATTCTGAAAGGCAAAATGGAGGAACAAAGTCTCGACGTGTGTTCCAGCGGATCGTCACTCACAACTTGCTTTGCACCCAGCTCAGATACTTGTAGTGTGTAAACTTCTGTACTGGCCAGTCGATGAAGGTCTACAATAACTTTCTAATAATCAATAACTTCTGTTTTTCTGAATTTGGTTTTCTTGCATGCTCTAAATGACTGTGAATCATATTGGCCTATGCAGACAAATCTTCTGGACTGTCAAAAAGATGAGACAATTTGACTCTGAGCAAAGACAAGCTAATCTGGTCTCGAATGAGACGTGTGTGGTCTTGACTCAGCCTGTGTAGTTCCTTTGGCTAAATAGCAGGATTCACTAATAATGGTGAAGTCACTGAAGAGTGATATTCATGTAGGCGGGCCATGTCTTACAGCTTGGCAGCTTTTTGAGTAGGCACTGGCCTATCGAAGTACTGTTACTTAGCTCTATATAGAACTGAAGTAACAGAGAAATCAATTAGTCTTCTTAGGACTAGATTTTGACCCACGCACTGACTCATTATTTAGTTGAGTCTTGGTGGTTAGGGTGTTGCCTTGGCCCATATGAATATGAACTATTAGATGTGTTGAGTAGTCTGTTGATTTGATTCGCAAGTGTGATGCCTTAGTTCCTGAAGAGGAGTGGGCTATCTCTAGAATGGTGAGACATTTGTGGACTAGACTCAGTCCGCGCTGGAGTTCCTTAGCTCCTGAGGTGGACTACGTCGCTTATGTGGCAAGATGAAGTCATCCTGAAAAGGACTAGGTTCGGCCACTTGTATGCCACTATGGTCCCCATAGTCAAACGAGGTTCCTTTCGAAGCAGTAAGCCGTCCATGGACTAGACTTGACCACTTGTAGTGAACTATCTGTGGAATGGGGTCGATCCGCGTTGGAATTCCTTGGCTCCTGAGGCGGACTAGGTCACTTATGTGGCAAGTTTTCATCATCCTAAAAAAGATTAGGCTCGACCGCTTGTGGTCCCCATAGTCAGACTAGGTTCCTTTAGGAGCAGTAAGTCGTCCGTGGACTAGACTCGCCTGCTTGTGGTGAATTGTCCATGGACTTGGTTCGATCCGCGCTTGAGTTCCTGGGATCCGTGATGGACTAAGTCACTTATGTGGCAAGTTGTTGTCTTCCTGAAAAGGATTAGGCTCGGCCGCTTGTGCACCATTGTGGTCCCCGTAATCGGGTCAAGTTCCTTTAGAATCGGTGAACTGTCCGTGGACTGGACAACCCCACTTATGGTGAACTGTCCGTAGAGTGGGTTCAATCCAAGCTGGAGTTTCTTGGCTCTTGAGGCGACTAGGTCACTAATGCGGCAAGCTGTTGTCGTCTTGATCTTGCAGCTCTCCGTTCCTTCTTTTCCCTCAGCCACAATTAATGCAGCCATCACTAAACTTCTATCTTTCTTTTACTGGCGGCAGCCACATAATCAACAGAAGTCCCAGTCACCTCATAGCCACGCAACACACAGCCTCCTCCCTCTCATCACATTCGATATCTCTCTCACCCATTCTCTCTCTGATATATTTCGACCTTCCCTCTTACTACGTTTGATATTGCTCTTGCTCTCCATCACGATCGCACAACCATACACAACAATAGTTCGCACAAAACAGGGGAAACACAATAAGGAAGAAGAAGAAGAAAGTGAGGGGAAATAGTTTTTTTAAACTATTTTCTCTTCACTATTGACACTTTTTACTCAGCACCACCAGAGAGCACAACATTCATAGAGGAGATGATATTTACCTACGCTGCCGCCACAACCACCACCACCATGGGTTTGTAAATTTTCCGCTAAGGCATAGCTAATTCTTCAGGATTAGTAGAATTTACTTATGTCTTTTATTATTCTTTGATGCATTGTATGGTTTAACATTGGATTGATTTGTGAACAAACACTTATTACTTTCACCGTGTGTGTCATGCATCCATGGTAGTTAGAATTATTCTATATTTTTGTTTAAGCATGTTTTCTTCGTATTAGTTAAACATGTGATTAGTTATGCCTTAAATCAACAATTAATGCTAGGGTTTTGCATCTTTGATAAATTCAATCCACTACATTGCTAGGAGACAATAATTGACATTAGTATAATTTTTTGAACTTGACGGATGATTCGAAAGCCTTAACATCTCTCTTTGATTCACATACTCAGTTTTTAATTATTTTTCTGTTTTCCATAAGCTTAGAAATTTCTGATTGTAGTAACCCCCCTTTCAAATTGGTTTAAGTAGATTGTAGTTTTTTAGTGTCTTCAGTCCTAGTGGGATTGACCCATATTTTCTTTTGTCTACTAGTTAGACGACCGTGCACTTAGAGAATAACAACCATTTTAAATAGCCTATTAATTTAGTTTAGTAAAATCGTCATCATTCTTATTGACCTTTGCATCCCTTTCACATTGACTGATATACCTCTTTGCATCCCTTTTACATTGACAGACTCTACTTATTTGATCCTTAGTTCTTAAGGCATGATTTCAGTTTCGACCATCCTATTGTGAAACAAATTCAATCTTTTGATTTGACACCTGACATAGGATGTCCCTTTTTAGGAGTAGGCAAGAATCATTTGCTAGATATCATTGTTTATGACATCTTTATGCTTTAGGTCTGAATGAATTTCCTAGGAATGCGAGTTCATTTGCATTTTCGCTATGATTTTGCATGACTCCTTCGTAGCTTTTGGGGTGTGTTAGTATATGTTGTGATGCATGTGGTTACTACAAATTGTTGGGTGAATCCTCAACTTTTTAGGTTGTAGCTATATAATTCTTTGACACTTTTGGATGAGGGTTTTCGCTATGTTTTTATTTTTCAATTTATGGTACATGATTTGTGAGGAAGACTATATGTCGGGTTGACGATGTTAAACCAAACGCTTTTGGGAGGCCACTCAGCTTCAGTTGTGTCATTATGGTTAATCTAGATTGATTTTTGGGTTCTTTCTAGTTGCATTTCACTCATACTCATTAGCTTCGTAACAATTTTGACTTACAATTGGTGCATGTAATTTTTTCTTTTGTGCAATTTTTTGTGTCATGTGTGTGTTTTATCAATTTCTCATGATAAGTCCACAATTCTTATGTTTTTGAGCTTTCATTGGTGGATGCTTTCTTCGAAATTGGTACAAACTTGACCATGGTAATATCACTCTAACCTTCATCTTTTCTTTTCATTTACTTGTCACGATTCTTCTTTTTATGTATTGAAGACAATGTTTGGTTTAGGTTTAGGGTGAGGTTTATGAGTTTTTGTGCATTTTTCAAAATTTTGAGCTGAAATGTATCTCACAACTATACTAATTTATTACTGTGTTTTACTAGGTCTCCATTGAATACGTAGATGATTATGGTAATTGTGAATTCTTTTTTTTTATATGAAAATGCATTCAAAATCTGAATTTCTTTTCCAATGAAGAGAATATGCTTTCATGTAAAACATGCTTTAAATTTAAGAAAATATATGTTATCACTTGTCACATTGATATATTAATAGGAACATAAGGTTTGAAATTATCTTTCAGTTCAATATATTCATGAGATTATTCAACTCGACTATTCTTGCACTATAAGCCAAGTTAGCGTAGTTTGAAGTTGATGAGTAGGATACTTACTAGATAGCCTTAGAATAATAATGGAGACTTAACCCTTATGAGTTCTGAGCCATTTTTATTTTCTTGAGGGTTATTTAATGAACTCTGGTTTTTCTTGAGTTTGCATTATCTCGTTGATGATCTCATTATTCTTGTTTTTCTTAGTGATTGTTTTGAGAATGATATTAAAACTGAATCATTATACTAAAATTTTTTGATTTATTTAGTTGAAATGTCATAATATCGATTGGATCTTAGAGTGATATAGGCATTTCCCTTTGAACCATTCTCTAGCCTTTTAGTCTACCCAATAATAAATATCTATTTGCAACCCTTTGAGCCTTTGAATAGTCTTTTCTTTGCTAACCCCGGACTCATTACCTACTCAATTTATTAAGTAATACCTCATATTATTATTTTTCTTACCCAATTTCTCTGAGAATGTATATGATTGGATATATGTTCGGAATGGGCAAATAGAAAGAGCTTAAACTAAATATTCCTTGAATCCTCAAGGCTAAAATGTTTCATTGTATAGAAAGGGAAAAACATGTCATTGATTAAAAAAAGAGATTGATGCTTCAAAAAAATTTACATATATGTATATATATATATATATCAAGAAGAATTTCAAATGAAGAAAAATTAATGGTATACAACATTGGTTAATTCTTCAGTGATTTATGTGTTCATTAAAGGGTGTATCCATTCTCAAAAATTTATGTATATCATTTTTCATTATTTTTAGCTATAATTTTAGCCTCATTACAACCTAATAATTAAAGACCTAATTGATCTTAAGTAAATGTTTGGATTATAGATGTGAAGATTGAATAGACAATAACTATGGTGTTTGATCCAACATGCTCAATAGTAATTGATATTCCCGGCCATGAGATCATATTCATTTAATTTGAAAATGTTTGTTTTTCATGATAGTTATATGTGAAATGTTTGTGTTTCCATAATTTATTATTGTCCTCACATATAAACTGAGTGGTAAATACCCAATCTTTGAGTGATTTATTACTAAGTGACATGAAAGATTTATAGTCGAAGCATATTTTCTAAAGGTTATCTAGTCGTATTTATACTGTAAAACGGAGAGTTATGTTGATAAGTCAATGCACACACACACACACACACACACACATTTTGAATTGGGAATGATGATAAAATTTATTTAACCTTTGGATATTATTAAATCGTTGTCAAAATCTGTTGATATACTTCTATAAAACTGTTAGTGTTTTTCTTAAAACATTTGGCAATTAGATAATTACTCTAAGGAAAATAAAGGAAAGTGGTCATGTTTTTGAATTTTTTAGAAAGTAGGTTTCCTTAATTTTTGTGGATAACATTTCTGGAAACCCTAGCGAGACTATAACTCATCTACTATAAGTAATCTAGGAGTTTAAAGCCTTGTTGCACGTTTAAAGTAAATGCAACTGATGATTCTTGCGAAAGGGAGTTAGGATTTTATTTATGTTTTGCTCAAGGACAAGCAAAATATAGGTTTGGGGGTATTTAATATTCGAGTAATTTATACTTAAATTACCTCATAATTTATATTTGTTAATGTTTCAAATATTGCATTTGATTCTAATTATTTAATTATTATATTTTGATAGGATTGGGAGCTTAAACGATGAAATCGTATAAATACGCACTTCAGAGAACAATTGTTTGACAAGTTCGAATGGCGGTACAAAGTGACAGGTGAAATTGCAAATCGCCGCAATAATTCGCATGCCAAAGCCCATCCAAACCAAACTCATTCCCAACCCATATGAATCAAACCTAAACCTAAGCCCAAGCCCAAGCCCAACCAAAACCTATTAAAGAGCGGGAGGTTTTGTATGTGGTATGAAGGAGAATATATTCTCCTTCATGCCACATACAAAACCTCCTCTTTTTTAGGGGCAGAAAAGAATCGCACTCTATTCTTCATCTTTTTTTTTTTCACGCCTCTCTCCTCTCTTGCTCCTCATCCTCAAAAACCAACTACCAAGATCTTTGCTCCATCTCGATCCCTTCTTAATTCTCCCTTGACAGGAACATAGAGACCTTCTTCTTGCCATCACACAGTCCAACTCACAGCCTCGGCCTCCCACAACCCCATCGCACAACCACACACCCACCTATTTTTTTATCTCTCTTGATCACATCCCTCTCTTCCATCACACAACCCACTACCACATAGCCACTCTTCCTCCTACCTCACCGATATCTCTCATTCTAGATAGCCATCCATCATCTAGCAACTCCAAGTTTCTTCTTCTCCCTCAGCCACAATTAATGCAACCCTCACTAAACTTCTCTCTTTCATTTACTGGCAGCCACAGAATCAGCAAAGATCACAATCACCTCACAACCAAGCAGTGTTCTAAAAATCGCTAGGCGCTGAGCGGGTGGCGAGCAGGTGCCTAGGCGGTCTTAGGTTTTGTATTATAACTTTAATAATTTACAAAAGTTAAGCATAATACATTATCAATTACATCCAATTTAATGCCAATATACATATGCAAAATTAAAAAACATGAAAAATTAACAATCATGAACAAAGTTTATTAAAACTCAAATGACTGAAGTTGGTCATGATAGGTACTTTATATAAAATTGAATTTGTGGACAAATATCCAAACCTACTCTTTTATTTTTCTTCAATTTGCGTGAATAACCTCAGTCATGTTTGATAAAATCTACATTAGTAAAATTGGTACCGACAGATCCTTTGAGAATTCCATTAAGTAATCATCATTTGCTGCATTTAGACATATACTGACCTTATTAAAAAATAATAAAATATTTTATTTCTAAAAAAGAGGAAAGAAAAATAAAATAAGAACACAATCAGCCTTATTAAAAAAATAAAAAATAAAAATAAAAAAAAATCGCCCAGACTGCCTAGGCCGCCCAGAGCCAACCTATACCCGCCCAGACTGCCAGCCCAACCATTAATCTGGGCGATTTTCCACCTTCTAGCGCCTAGGCCGATTTTTAGAACACTGCAACCAAGCAACACACAACCTCTTCCATCTCATCACCTTCATTTTCTTTTTCTCATTCTCAGACATATCTTGACCTTCCCCTTTACCTCGTCCGATCTTGCTCTCGCCCTCCATCACGATCGCATAGTCAGACGCAACAGTCAGACGCAACAACAGTTCGCACAGATCAGAGGAGACACAATAACGAAGAAAGAAGAAAAAAATGAGGGAATTTTTTTTAAACTCTTTTCTCTTATCTATTTGCACCCATATATTACTCTACACCACTATAGAGCACCATGTTCGTAAAGAAGATGATATTCGATTACACTGCTGTTGCAACCACCACAAACATAGGCTTCTAAATCCTCCACTAAGGCATAGATGATTCCTCACGCTTAGTCGAATTTACTTTTGTCTTCTAACTCATATTACTTTTACCGTGTATGTCATGCATCAATGGTAGTTAGAATTATTCTATGTTTTTGCTTAAGCATGTTTATTCGCATTAGTTAAACCAGTGATTAGTTGTGCCTTAAACAGACAATTAATGCTAGGGATTTGCATCTTTGCTCAAATCATCCACTACATCACTAGGAGACAATAATTGACATTAGTATAATTTTATGACTTGAAGGATGATTCGAATGCCTTAGCATCTTTCTTTGATTCTCAAACTGAATTTTTAACTATTTTTGGCTTTCCATTAGTTTAGAAATTTCCGAATGTTGTAACCCCCTTTCACATTAGTCTTAATAGATTGTAGTTTTCGAGTGTGTCTTCAATCCTCGTGGGATCGACTCGTATTTGTCATTGTCTACTAGTTAGACGATCGTGTACCCGTGGTATAACAATCAGGTTAAATTAGCCTATTAATTTAGGTTAGTAATATTTGCATCAAATACCAACCATGGGATAGAACTAGATAGAGAAAGACAACAAGAAAATGAGAAAGGTCATGGAAGCCCCTTGCTACAGTTGGAACGACAATTTGTCTTGTGCCTTAGTTGTGTAAATATGGTGCAAAGAAGGAATCGAGGAAAGGTGAAACTGGAATAGGTTTTGTACATCCAATTTTATTGTTTTTCCTTTTCTAAACTAGAAAATTGTTTAGTGAGAAAAGTTTTCTCACTCTTGGGTTGGGATTTGGATGATGTGACGAGATGTTACTTTTTCTTCACAAAATGAATTTCATTTAGGCACCAGTCTTCCCGCTCTCTGTTGTGTGACGACGCGAAATGTTTATGTAAGCAAATGTGGACCAAAATTTTGCATGAAAAAATATGTGATGACTCATCAATATTTCTCACATAAACTAAAAAACAGTAACAACTTTCGAAGCATCAAATAAAATTTCACCACTTCATGCTAGATTTCCTATAGTAACAGACGACTGGTTTTGTCGCCGTTGTCAGTGATAACAGTGACCCACACACCCTAGCTGCCAGTCGCCTTACTAATATCTCTTTCGATTGGTTCTCTCGTTGATTACTATGATTGAAGCTTGAAGATGATACAATAAAGTGGCTGAATTCATTCATTGATACCATGACAGTGATTCAACGATTTCGTTTCGCCTCTAAAACCTTTTAGGTATTCACTTATCTATTTTAGCGTTTTGTCCTACAGATACACATGTTACCGATCCATCCGATTTCTTGAACCGTTGTCGAGTTGTAGTCACCTGATTTTTCTTCACCAGTCACGGATAATCACAGTCGCCAGATGCTCTAGCCTTAATCGCTTTTTTTTTCTCTTCATAAAAGATAATTTGAAATGCTAAGCACATGAATTACAACTTAGTATATCATTTCGTTAAAACTAAGTATAGAGATATTTAGGGCTTTAGAGATCACAACCATGGGTTGACGACTTTTTTAGACTAATCTCAAGTTTATGTTCTTCCAAATCTTAACTCATCCTTAGGTAGGTTCTCACCTCACATAAGGATGAAAAATATGACAATGAAGTTTACTTACTCAAACCGAATGGATAATCACCTGTAAGTATTATAAGCATGATCTAAAAGCATAAAGGTATGCATACTTAAATAGAACACCTAAAATTTAACAAACCATATATAAACCTTATAATATGACTATGCTTAGAAAATTAAGAGGTGTGTTTTTTAGACTCATACATAGTGAAAACATCTTTAATCTATGACTTTTAGAAAATAATTAAAATAAAAGCAAGAAATGTATCCATGATGATGAAAAACACAACTTCTATTAATTTCATTAAACAATAACTCCCAAGAGCATAGATTATGCTCATCACAATATAGGTCTAATAAACATGGAAGAAAATAAGTTGAGAAAACTTAATCGAGTTAATCCTCACTCACACTCTAAGAGGGTGTTTATCAATTCATGGTAAATCTTAGGTTTCAATGGTGATAAACATAAATAACATGGTACAAAACCTTACAAATGAAACTTTCAAATCTCTACAACTTTCTCACAATTTGATTCACAACTCTTAGATGATCTTTGCATGGAATGAAGGTGCCTTTATATAATTGTGGTATGCTAGTAAAATGGGTAACAATAGGTATGCCTATTTAGCCTCAAAATTTGACAAAATGTAAGAAATCTATTGTGAATGCATAATATGTATAGTAATTTTTTAGCCTTTGTAAGAAAGTTGTGGTAAACACATGTGAAATGGACATTAGGGAATACTTTCATTTGGTGGCTTGTTGTTGAACTTATTTGTTTGCCGTATATAATAAAATCTTTTGGTTGAAATCCAAATTCAACGGTTGAGTTTTGGCTTGGTAATGAAAAATGGATTAGGACGATTAAGAGATTGGGCCTTGCATATTGGGTTTTTTTTTTTATCAAAATGAGTTGAAAAGCCTTGATGGCTTGTGGGCTTGAAAATATTCATGAGCTTTGACTTCTAACTTTGATTTTGACTTTTCCTCGATTTTTGCAAGATGATGAGATGAGCATTTTTCAATGCTAGCGTATCAATTTGTGTATATTTGATGATTAACACTTGAATTCCTGCATTATACACAAAGTACACGTAATAGAAGCATTCTATTTATTATTTTGATATAACAAATATAGAGTTAGGAGCTTAAAATGTACCATTTATAAACCTATCAGTCAACTTCTTAGGGTTTAGCCGAGAGCTTTCTCGACCATATAAGCCTCGGCTAGAAGATGTGGTCGAGAGCGAGTTATGTCGTACCATATTTACTTAGCACGTGCCGACAATAACACGTGTTGAAAATGTGTAGAGGGACCAAATGCTCTGAGCGTGGAAGCTATCCCACGTGTCAGACATAGGAATCAAGGGCGGGAATTTGTCCTACAAAGTGGAGTTTTTGGAGGGAAACCTGCATCACGTGCTAAGCACGTGATGTTTCTACCATCTTCTCCAAGTAAGGGAAGAGCTAAGAGAAAAACATCTAACGAGAGCCTGACATGGTCTCTCTGACAAGATGATGTAAGTGACCACCAACTAAGAGGAAGAACTAATAAGTGGCAAGTATAGTGGAGGAATCTGAGTATGGATCACCTAATTAGAAACATGCACAAGGTCACCTCTGACACTAAGCAGTTGGTCAACTATGCTGAATAGAAACGAGAAAACACTTCAAATGGGATCCAAGGGAGAGCAGTCACATCTATGGTGCTACTTGGATTTAGGACAACCGAATAAACTTAGTCAACCAAGCAAGATGGCAACTGACCCAGAGATGCAAAGTTTAACCATGTCAAGCAAAAGGGACTAAAGTCGAAAGTGGGTTTTTCGGCAATTGCAGGATTTGACAGAACATCACTCTTTACAGTATTTTATGTCAGATCATTAAATGTAAAGGTACGTACAAGAAGGGCAAGGGAGTATATATAGGCCACTTAGACCAACAAAGAAGGGGTTGGATTCTAAGGGAGCTCTAAAAATCATTTTATGAAACTCACTTTGTTTTCTGGTTTTCTATTTGATTATTTCATCTATCCTACTATTTGGTCGTTTGCTAACTTGACAGTCGGAGACCCATAACACAGGAACGGTCGTGTATGTGAGTGTTTTACAAGTGTGGAAATCTAGGGAGCAGTAGGAGAAAGAGTAGACTCTATTTTGGATATCTCGATGTTGTAGTGTGTATCTAGAGATGCCTTCAAAGTTACCTAACAAACATCTAGTATTGTCTATTTCCCTATATTTACTTACTTATGCATGCCTGTTTATCATACTATCTTTGATATCTCATCTTGCAAGTTTTAAGTAGTATAAGTTATTACAAATCATAGTTTAGGTCGCTTAATTTGTGCTTCAAGTCTTGGATGCACTTTCCAATAGTATTTTCTTATCCTTAGATTGGGGTTAGATCCAAATACTTGTGAGGCCACCAAAACCTAGAGTTGAATCATTTCATACTCTACTCTAATCTTTGAACATTTTTATTGGTGCTAAGGTCTAGGTGATTACTTTGAGCACGAAGTATTCATACAACCTCATTGTCTTTGCATTCTTCCACAAAAGTTTTTCAAAGAATTTTTTTTTTCAAAAATAGACTATCCCCCCCTTCCAATCTTGTTTATCATATCTTTGGGCACCTCGAGTGGTACTTAAAACATACCTCTCACTTTCAGGAGCCACTGGTTGTGTAAATTGTTTAACCATCCAGTAACAAAACAAAACATAAGCAAAAATTGCAAAATAGATCAAATGCGAAGCGAAAATTATGGCGTGAAACTATTGTGGGGTGAGTATAATCATTCATGAACAAGAATTATGATGTGGGTTTGTTACGCCCACAAAGTAGTTTTTGCGAGGGAATACACAAACGCACTCATGATTTATACATTCGCAGGTTAAAGTCCAGTTTTTTAGTTAAGTTCAATGGAATCCTTCACTTTTCAGAATAAAATAGAAATGACTTCAATTGAAGTTCAATTAGGTTTGGATTCAGAAGATTAGAAAATTCTAAGTATCATTACAATTGATTGGAGTGTATATTGAGTCAATAAGACTTCACTCTAAATTCAGTTAGGCTTGAATAGAGTTAGTAGATCTCACAAGATTGTGACAATGGTGTTTTCAAAGTGATCTGGCCAGAAAATGGTTTGGTTAAGATGAACAGTTGTTGTTCATCTCTAGTGAGCCTTCGATACAATCTTAGTTGTTAACTCACCTAAACCATTGAAAACTCTGAGGGTGACCCTAAAACGCCATTTTAAGGTTCGAAAACTCTATGATAGCCTTCAATCTCCTGATTTAAGTTGCAAAATGAAAAAAAGAAGTGAGGAAGCTTGGAAATAGGTGAACACCATGAAGAGTAGTCAGAGTGTTTGGGCTTTGATACCTTTGCGAAATATAAGCTGAGTGGTTCCAGAGCAACCCCACAACTGAAAAATGGAGGTTAGATCCTCAAAATGTTCTTGTTGCACCAAAAAAGGTAGGTTCTAACGAGGAAGTCAGCTAGGGTTGATAGAGGGTCGAGAGGGAGCTTCAAGTTTTTCTCAAAACTTGGTTTTTTCTTAATAATGTGGGTGTATAAGTAAATTATGGGTGTGATTAGGAAATTTTGAATTTTCATTTGGGTGTGGTAAAATTAATTATGTGGGCGCGTATAGTAACTCCCCATAATTGCCCATTTATTAGTTATTTGAGCGCATCTAAAGAGGTCGTGCAGCTTTTAATGCTGTTTGGTAGAGTCCTTCTCTGATGTATAGATGTTGACAAGAGTTTGGCTAACTAGCGAGGAAAACAGCGAGGGAGGACTCTCCATCTTCCTCGCGATGCGTGTGTCCCATCCTTTGCACGTATCGCGAGGGAGATGGAGGGTCCTCCCTCGCTGGTTTCCTCGACAATTAGAATTCCCCTGTTGGAGTTTGGCTAACTGGCGAGGAAACCAGCGAGGGAGGGAGGACCCTCCATCCCCCTCGCGATCCGTGCAATGGAGGGTCCTCCCTCCCTCGCTGTTTTTCTCGCTGGTTTCCTCGACAATTAGAATTCCCCTGTTGGAATTCCACTGTAAATCCTTCTTAAAACAGAGAAGAAGGCTACAATGGTAAAGAACAAGGCTATGTATAGATGTTGACAAATCAACTCCTTGTTCACTGTAAATCCTTGTGTTTTAATGGTGATTTTTATTTCCACTAGTTGAGCCGTGTTTTAATTACAAAAGAGAATGTTTTTTATTTCCACTAGTTGTACTACTGGGCTGCCTAGCTAGTGTTGCAGGTTTTCCTTTGAATATTTGCCACAAGTTTTTGGGGGAAGAAGAGTTATAATTTTTTTGACTCTCCTCTCTCTCCTAAACACGTGCTAGAGAGCAGGTAGAAGTCTGACTTTTTGTAATTATTTAGTGGAGGACGGCTGTGCAAGGAAAATGTGGTGGGTATACATAAGCAGCCTCATTTAAATTTTAAATATCTTGTTGAAAAAGTCAGAGCATGTTTGGTTACCCCTTTGACCATTGTAATGTAATGGCTATTACAATGGTCAATTGCATTCATTTGTTTGGTGGCACAAAAAAGCATTGTAATAGCCATTCCCATTACCAATTTGGTTGTAATGGCCATTACATCCTCCCACCCTATGAATGGCCATTACATTGGTCATTGTAATGGTCAACAAAGCAAAATAACTTCATTTGCCCTCATCATCTTTGTTGTTGTGTTGAAATTTTTATGCTTTGTAGTAAGGGCATATTGGTAAAGTCACATTCTCACTCCCATTACATTCATAGTTAAACCAAACACTCTTTTTACATTTCCATTACTACCCCCATTACCACTCCCATTACTACTCCCATTACTGTTCCCATTACAACGTGGAACCAAACAGGCCCTCAGTGTTGATGGAGCTCACCCATTTGGCCCAAGCTTTACGCTATTGTGGGCGGCATCTATCTTCCAAACACGGCAAATCCCTCCACTCCCACGTACTAAAACTTGGTCATTCCAATCATGTCTTCATTGCAAACAACCTCATATACATGTATGCATCAGATGTCACACTTTTATGTGACGCCGAAGACCTGTTCGATGAAATGCCTCATAGAAACGTGGTCACTTGGACCACCTTGATATCTGCATACACTACTGCCGGGTATCCAAATAGAGCTCTAAGAATCTTCAACCGTATGTTGGAGACGACACCATTACAATACATACAGCCTAATAGTTTTACCTTCTCAGCTGCCTTGAAAGCGTGTGCTTTGACAGGGAATCTTGAATTGGGTAAGTTGATCCATGCAAAGGCTATTTCATATTTGGATGCATCTGATACAGTTTTAATGAACACCCTTGTTGACATGTATGTCAAATGTGGAGCTCTGAGTGATGCTCGACATGTTTTCAATGTGAACTTATCACCTAATTTGAATTCATGGAACACGATGATTGCCGGGTATACCAAGGGTAGTCAGATGGAAGAGGCATTGAAATTATTTGGCCGAATGCCTCAACCCGATATCGTTTCATGGAACACCTTAATTGCGGGTTTTGTCTTAAATAATGAAACCACTCGTGCACTGGAATTTGTTAATATGATGCACCACAAAAGTGTGAAACTTGACGACTTCACATTTTCTTGTGTTTTGAAAAGTTGTCTTTCTGTCAATTTGGGGAAACAGATGCACTGCTATGTTGTGAAATCTGGTTTCTTCTCCTCCTGTTATACAGTTTCTTCATTTGTCGGAATGTATGCCAATTGTGGTAGAATGGAGGAAGCAAGGAATTTGTTTCATGAGTACTTCAGTTGTAAAAGGTCTAGTACTACTCTCCATGATAATATGGCCATTTGGAATTCTTTGCTTTCTGGATATGTCGTCAATGAGTTAAATGTTGCTGCTCTTGATCTGACTTTGCATATCCATAGATCAAGTGCACCACTTAACTGCTATACATTTAGCAGTGCTTTAAAGGCATGTATAAACATGCTTAGTTGGAGAGTTGGGCTTCAAATCCATGGTTTAACTGTTACCAGTGGATACGAATTGAATTATGTTGTTGGGAGTGTTATTGTAGATTTCTACATGAAACATGGTAATATAAAAAAAGCATTGGCATTGTTTTGGAGGATTCCCAAGGACATAGTTGCATGGACTGGGATGATCACAGCATGTTGTCAGATAGGATCAAACTTGTTAGCCTTTTCTCTCTTCAAAGATATGGTTTTTCTGGATTGTGAGAAAGATCAATTTCTTCTTACTAGCGTTCTTAAGGCTTGTTCCAATCTTGCTTGGCTTGTGGGAGGGAAACAGGTTCATGCTTATTGTGTTAAAACTGGTTTTGATGCAGAGGAGATATTGGTAACTGCGCTCATTGATATTTACTCAAAATCGGGTGAAATTGAGGATGCTCTGACATTGTTCAGTGGTGTGACAGAGAGAGATATTGTGCTTTGGACGGATGTGATTGTGGGGTGTGGAAAGAATGGAAGAGTTAGGGAGGCAATTCGGTTCTTTGAAGAGGTCTTATGTTCAATGGCAAAACCAAACAAGATTACTTATTTAGGAGTTCTTGATGCGTGCAGGCATGCTGGTTTGGTTGAGGAAGCATTGGTCTTGTTTAGGTGCATGAAGGAAGAGCATGGATTGGAACCAGGCTTGGAACATTTTTGTTGTATGATCGACCTTTTCGGTCGGGCGGGGTTGTTTGACAAGGCGGAGAAGCTAATTGCTGCTATGCCTTGTGAGCCTAATGAGGCCATATGGGGTTCCTTGCTGTCGGCATGCACAAGTCACTGCAATGCTAAACTTGGTACTCGGATAGCTAAAAAACTCGTTGATGTCTCTCCTACAAACATGTCAATCAGTGTGAGCATATCAAACTTTTATGCAAATTTAGGAATGTGGGATAATTTACAAAAGCTAAGAGAAAAAGGAAAGAAGGAAACAGGAGAAAGCTGGATTGAAGTTAGATGAGAGATTTTTCAAGCTGAATCTTTGCTTAGTAGCTTCTGTACTTGGAGTATGAGCAAGAGAAATCTCAATGTGGCTACTATTTAAAAAATAGCCAAAATGGTTTAAGGAGTCCTGCTCTACAAAAGCGAATATTATAATGAGTTTTCTGCAATTAGCTTTTCAAAAGGTCTCGTTAGTCCTAACTAGTAAGCACGTCAATTACAAAGACATGGTATAGATGCCAGGTGATGGTTATGGTAGAAGTTATGCACAAGGACGAGCTAGGCTGATTGCATATACAGGTGTGTGCATGCTGGAGACAGTGCTTTTGATTATTTGCTTATCTTCAGTTTATTTGCTCGTCCTTGGTTTTACAACTACATGCTATTGTTTTGACATTTACAGTTATGCACAGCAGAGAAACAGGATTGTTGTCATTTACTAAACAGACAGACAGACAGACAGATGTGAAGAATGTGCTTTGATGCCATCTCGAAGACGTCTAATTGCTTTTTGCAATTTCTGCAACCTGACAAGCTGTCAATTTATACACATTTTGAATTCATGGAATACCATCATGGCCAGTTACATGAAGGAAGAAAATCAGATGGAAGAGGCACCACGTCTATTTGGTAGAATGCCTGAATTTGATTCATTCTTACAGAATGCCATCATTGCTCGTTTTATCTTCAATTATTCATGGTGCACGTTAACCAGAATTTGTTGGTGTCATGCATTCTACAGGTGTTAAACTTGACCACTTCAACTTCTCGTGTTGTGATAATGTCAATTTTTTTCTAAAATTGGGGATAGAGATGCATTACTATGTAATCAGATGTGATTTCATGTCTTCCATCCTGTAAAACAATCTCTGCATTTGTTGATATCTAACCCGACTTTAGTAGGGTTGACTAAGGAAGAATTCATTTGATGAGAGTACTCAGGTTTGCAAGGGTCTTCTAACCATTTGTTGGTTTGAATTTCTATTATTTCTGGGGTTTGTTAATTTGATGCTAATCTCAATCTGACATTATAAGTGCGCTGATCAGATGTACTCTGGACTTCGCTGTCTAAATTTTTATGCTTATGCTGTTGTTGTTCTTAAAGATTATAAGTGAGAATTCATATAAAGGAGATAGTTCACCTTGGATATGTAAGTGTAACTAGTGATGCAATTCTGGCAGATTAAGGATCAATCAGTTGAGTTTTTGTTAACACGCCAACTTGAAATTGAGCCCTGATCAATGAAGAACTAATTGGCCACCCAATTTCACATTATAGTTGAGGCTGGTCTGTCCAACTTTTGCCCTTCCACAAAATGCTAGGAATGTTATGAGAACACAAATAGGTCCTTTTCAGCAGCCATGCTCAACTTTGAAAAACATTGATAGTATTTTATGCATGCCTTTTCCCAACTTCATAAAACCAAATGTAGTAATAAGATAAACTCCAAGAACACCAAAGCCATAGTTTAATTTTCAAACTAGCAAAATATGATCTCATTGCTAAGCTGATTCTGCTACATTATTATCATATTATAAAGGAGGAGACAACAGTTTAAAATGATTCATTGTTGAAAACCCTGTAAAATGGCAGCAATAACCATTGATTCATCATCTTCAATGACAATTGACTCCATGCAATGGTGCTCGTTCTCCACCAGCTGGGTGTTGTGTGGTGGTGGAGGCGGACTAGGAGGAGCCAAGAATGGGGTAATGAAATTTGTTCGAGCTCCACCAATGCCACTAAAAGATATGGCCAAAATATCATAAGCCAATGCAGCTTCCTCTTTAGTGTCAAATGTCTCTCTTAGTGAATGAGTTTCGGATCTCAGCAGTATACCGTCCCCATGGCCTTCGTCGAACACCAAGGTACTTACTTGAATTCCTTGACTGTCTTCGAGGATTCAAATACGGCAAGGAAGGAAATTGTTTCATCTTATTTTGTTGTAACGATGCAAGTACTACTAATAAAGTTGAAAGAGGGTTTTCGTGAAATTGCTTGGTGTTTATATAGTTGGAAGTCTAAGTGATCCTCTGTAGTGAAGTGACATTAAACAATGAACCCTTAAAAAGCGCAAAATTAGATAATTATGTTATCCCCTGAGCGTTAGACTTTTTAGGCCAGTGAGTTCTTTACAGAGTCAAGTGGGACACGTAGGAATCACATCTCAATTATAAGTAATGGAATCATGTGCTAATTATGTTCCTCTAATGGTTGTTTAATTTGTAAGACTTCCTCTTCAGTGGCAATCATTGGGAGGATGAGGATGTTCTCCATCTTTTCTTCTGTGTCCGATCATCATTCAACTTTGGAGAGTATTATCCATTCCTATTGACGGGAAAGTGAACCACTTCACTACACCAAGCATTCCCACATATTTTTTTTTAACTTTATGTGGCTCTTAGCTAAACAACACATTGCGACTAAAAATGAAATACTTTCCCAATTCACAGCTTTCCTTACCACCATCTGGCGCACTAGGAATAACTGCATTTTTAATAAGCATGTTTTCTACCCAACTAGATTTAATGCTGACCTACTCCATATATGGATGACTTGGCATCGGACTTGGTTCTCTGCTCCTCTCTCTCATTCATCGGATCCAGTATCCACTCATCAACTCATTGAAAATGCTATCACGGAAAATCACCCTTGCCGTAATAGTGCTCCTTCAAAGTTTCCTTATTCCCCACAATTTGTCCCTCTCACCCTATCTGCCCACTTGTGTTTGGAACGCTCCAAAGCCCATATTTTGTGTGCTCAAACACATGTCATAAACAAGTCCCCCTACCCTTCCACTCTTTTTCCTGCCCCTCTTCTGCAGGATTTCATTATTGTTACTTATGATGCTAGCTTCTTGACAATGTCCAAACAAGGAGCGAATGAGGTATATGCAACAAATCTTTATGGCGAGGTGATCGTTTCTGTGGCCAGGTATAGTACTGGATAACACTATGGCTGAAGGATATGCATCGGAGGCGGCTTTATTACTCATCCAAGCAAAACAATGGCGGACAGGACTACTGGTGGGAGATTCAGGGACTTTGATTTCCATTTTGCAAGACCCTACGACACCTACCCATTGGGTTTGGCATCCTATCATTAGTAATATTAAACGTTTGCTATATTTTCACTCATTTTGGTATTGTAAGTTTATTGAGAGAGCACTTAATTACGCAGCTCATGACTTAGCTACTTTTACAAGACTAAGGTTCTGTAATAGTAATAATTCCTTTTAATGCATATTACTTTTATCAAAAAAAAAAAAAAAATTTGTAAGACTTCCATGTTTTCCTCTCTTGGCATGCTTACAACACATATTTTCTATTGGCGCAACGATGTTGTCCCCAACTTCAACACTCGCAACTTGGGCCTTCCATCTGGGCCTCGGGTGTGAGGTTTTATCTTAAAAGGCCTCGCTGCTATTAGGGATTGGATCATCTCCTTATAAACCTTAGTGACGACTCATCCTTACTTGATGTGAGACTATTCAAGCAAACTCCAACCCAACAATCTCCACCTTTGGCGCGAATCGTCACACATCCTACAATCCATCTACCGGTTTGCAACATCTCGAAGTACACCTCCTCGAGTCTCATGTGCGACCACGATCCTGTGTACTTGGTGTACGGGTTGGCTATCCTGGTGTTGTTAGCTCCACCTTAGTTGCAACTACCGCACTAACTCCACCTCGACCGGATTTGTAGGATACCTTCTCTTGGCAAGGATCATCTGGCGGACCACGCACATGCGACCTGGCTCGCTACCTCGCGTTTGATCCCCATAACAATGTGCCGCCTTGCACCACTTACCAAGTGGCCACCGAACCATCGGCTCTTATACTAATTGTTAGTGTGCCAAATGCGTGCGTGCGCGCACCTGGGTCTACTATACATAGCAAAGATATTATCCCCAACTTAAACACCTGCTGTCTTGAGCCTACCATCCGGGCCACGGGTGTGAGGTTTTTATCTTCAAAGCTCTCGTTGCTATAAGGGATTGGATCAACTCCTTATAAACCTTAATGACAACTCCACCTTACTTGATGTGAGATTATTCAAGCCAACATTGTTGGCGTGCCGAGCGCGCACCTGGGTCCACTATACATAGCAACAATATTTTCCCAAACTTAAACACCCACTGTCTTGGGCCTACCATCTGGGTCACGAGCCAACTCCATCCCAACAATCTCCACCTTTGGCGCGAATCGTCACAATCCTACAATCCATCCATCGGTTTGCAACATCTCGAAGTACACTTCCTCCTCCTCAAGTCTCATGTGCGACCTCGCGCATGATCCCCAGAACATTTCATGACTATGCTTACTTTGCTACTGATAGTTACTAGATTAATTTTAGGGAAATTTCTTGAAAAAATAGAGCAAGTCTAGAGAGCTAGAACCGCGCAAGGCTAGCCCATACCAGCCATCATCCTAGAGATTTGTCCATTTCAAGCATCTCTAGGATGATGCATAGTATTAGGCTGGCCTTGCTCTCTAGATTTTTAGGAAAAATTAATAACAAAGCTAATATTAGCCTGCCATTATTTCCCATTACTTTGGGCCTATGAATTGTTTGAATTATCCTTAATTTTGTAATAATAGCATTGTGCTTGGACAAAGCAGTAGCCCCTTTTGTCAGCTGGAAAGACAACGCGGATTTTGATTAATGTCAAATCCGATTGTCCTTGCATCTTCTTATTCATCTTCTGCACTTGAAATTCTCTTTCTCACTGCTGTCTGTAATTTACTCTCCTCTCTCCTCTTGTCTGTATTCGTCTTTTTGAAATTGTGTATTCTTCTACTCTTTCGATACCTGAAAACACTATCACACTCCTTTGTTCTTCTCTGCGATACCCAATTTTTCTTATTATTTTGCGTTTTCATGAATAGAAATTCCTAGTGGTGGAGAAGCAAGTTGAAGGTACACAATCAAATTCAATTTCAATTGACATCGCTGTTATTAAATCAATCTATTATGACTGACCATGTTGTTATTACTATGCGTAATAACTTGGGTAACTTTTGTTTTCATTGGTACTTATGAATGTGTTTCATATGAATTAAATACTTGAACCGGTTCTCCCATGATCGATAATATAATGGTTATTGAAGTTGGAACCGGCATGGTCAATGGTAGGATGGTTCAGTGGTGACCGGTCCTGCGTAAGTTGAGAACCGGCCTGTCAATGTAAGATTTGCCACCTGTTAGTAGTCGATCTGTAATTGTATTTTACACATGCAAATACTCCCAAAAGCAATGTCAAATATAAAGAGGTTTATACAAACTTCTTTTAAGTCCGTGTTTTGTTTTTAGATGGAAAGGCGGAGTAATCGCCAGAGTTGACCGTAAAGAAACTAGTACGAGCATTTGCAATCGGTCCTCCAAAAGTAAAGGAGCAGGGACTGAATTTACTTGCATCCAAAAAATATAACTAGTAAGGCAAATAATGCTCTGTAAACAAAGTGGTGCAAATTTATTTATTTTTACTCTAAACGATGAATCTCTCATTTCATGAACTTGAATAAGATCCTTATTCGAATCTGCTAGTCACCGAGGTGATGAAGTTTTGGGAAAGTGATGATTGGTTTGTGATCGACTTCAAGCGTCTCCACTTTAGTCTCCTAGATGTTGCGACCAATTCTTGAGTCGTTCATTTCCTCGTGTGATGGTGATTGTCCCAACAAGTTCAGGAAGACTTGTTTTTATGGAAATGTTTCAATGAGAATGACATTTTAAGGTGCCAAAAACAAGGCTAGAAAGGAAGGGTCGCCCGCCAAAGTACTTACAAAGTTCAAACTTGTTATACCTTATACCTGTTTTCCTCCTTCCCAATGGAGATCGTACTATCACAAGGTAAAATATGTTGATTGGGTCAATGATTTGGATGCCTTCAACAATCATTCGTGGGGCCAAGAAGTGCAGTGAGACCTGGACAATGAATTCAAGTATGTTTCTCGTGATATAGAAGAGAACCAGTTGCAAGGTTGTTGATTTGAGTTGCGAAGTTGTTGATTTGCTTTCAGATATTATTGAGCATAAGTTGGATTTACATCCTAGACTATTTTGCTATGTTAGTGCACCCTCTAGGGGGAATGCAATGCAAAAGTAATTTAATAGTGGGTATGACAAAATTGATATAGTAGTGAATGTGCAGCTTTCTTGGGATGAGTTAGCCTGCCCTTGTGTTGTTGAAGCGAAATAAGTACCTCCCTTTTGTCTAGTTGTTAATTTCATAAGTTTTTATTTTCTTGCAAAAATTAATAAATTCCATTTTGGCAATTGAAGATGTTCAATCAGGTTGCACCACTTGTAAGGGCTTTGTCTAATTGGCGAGGAAACCGGCGAGGGAGGGGGGCTTATACAATGATGAGACGGTAACTATAATCATTTGTTTTTGTTGACATTCTATGACTTCAATGACTATTGTGTACCTTTTGTTGTGAAGGGCGGTGTTGGTGCTTACCTGGAAGATTTACGGCCTCGTAAAAAGCTTTGTAAGGAAGGTTATATTAGTGCGTCAATCAACATGAAAAAGACATAGTTCCCATGTTTGAGGTAATAACATATACATGAGCTATGTTGGATTTAACATTGAATGGGGTCTATTATAGCTGATTTGGAATGGCTAGTAAATGGTTGTGAGGTACGACAAAGGCTCTAGAGCAGATTGTGCCCATGTCCGAGGTAATAAATAAATTATTTACACTTAGAGTTGATTTTGTTTTACTCTATTTAGTTTATTTATCTTTCGTAATTTTTCTGTATCTCATTTATTTATTTTTTCATAACCTTTTGAAAATGAATGAAGAAATATGTTCTACGATAGCTAGCCTTGAACGTCGTATTGTACGTGATACAGTTCCGATGTCCAAGGTAAGAACAAATTTACACAATTGAGTTACTTGTATATACCACTAAATTCCTATACTTGTACATCTACAAACATTATGTTGCTATGAAGTAAGAGATGGGTAATGGGATATCATATCTTAAAGAAACAACTGATTTATTGGAACTGGATCGTATGATAAGTGGTATTCATGGAGAATTTTTGCAATTAACAATGAGATCCAAAAACTTCACAGTAACTAGCAAGATGTTTCTTCCGTTAAGACACAATTTGTTGATTTTTATCAATTTTTTTATTCGGTTTTTTATGGAATGATGCCTCACTTCACACCTGATCCTCGTGCTCCTGATCCTAGTGTGCCTTATCCTGGTGTGGGTGATCCTAGTGTGCCGGATCCTAGTCTGAATAGGAAGATCAGTGTTGATGTCGTGGGGGGGGGGGGGGGGGGGGGGTGAACAAGGAGATATCAGGGTTCACGATGATGTTCAAAGCGTATGGTAATTATATTGTTAGATAGATTACTAGTACTTAGTTATGTCACTGTGTTATTAATCGGCTAGGCTAACTTATTTGTTTGAATACATCAGGAGTTGGCCGATTGGCGGTGAAACTTTGCAAGTATTTGCCAAGGTAATTATGCCATCATGTGTATGTCCCTATGTTTTATGTTTCTTTTTTGACAACTCATTCATGCATATTGTTACTCGTGTTGTCCCCACTGACAAATTAGTTAGTACTAGTGTATCAGCAATGCCTTTGGCACGATAGTAAATGGGTCGTTACACTATGTACAACTTGGTAATAAACCTATTTTCAAACCGACCAAAGTAAGTTATGGCAAACATTTGTCTTGCCAAATTATAGAGCTTCGAGTAGTCTTTTTTATTGTGCGTTAAGATGCTCGTCTCATTGTTTAGATTATTGTATTTGATTGACGGTCATGAGAAAATCGACAAAACACATGGTTTA
Source organism: Berberis vulgaris (assembly GCA_963556465.1). Taxonomy (NCBI): domain Eukaryota; kingdom Viridiplantae; phylum Streptophyta; class Magnoliopsida; order Ranunculales; family Berberidaceae; genus Berberis; species Berberis vulgaris. Next base: position 32,195,103 of record OY747136.1, on the reverse strand, counting down.
TTGGTTTTTAGGTTGATGTTTATGGTGAAGATTATAATCTAAGGACAGTTGAAGTTTGTCGCACCGCCACCAAGAATACATAGAAGAAAATTGTTTCAAAATATTCTTCTAAACCGAGGTTAGGCAATGTTGTTTGCCTTGGAAAAGTGCATTTACCCCCGTTGGTAGACCCTATTGTTTTCAATTTTTTACTAAGTCTGTTAGAAATGTTGATGCATCAATGCGATCCAAGTCGGAGGGGTCGGAAGACTTGTGATGCAGCAGATAAAACGATCATTATTAATAATGTGAGTATTTTGACCTCTTAAATATAGACGTTGGGTTGACTGGAGGTAAGTTTGTGAGCGTCAGTTGGATATCATCATAGTTTTTCAATATTTGTTTCGATTAAGTAACCGAATAAGTTATATTGTTTTGTTTAAGTAAATGTTCACGTACTGTGTTATTTTGAGAAATTTGTTGGGCTCCAATTAACAGTTCAAACATATCATAACTATGTTGTTGAACCCCTCTTTTGGGTAATGTTTTCTTTAAATTTCCTTTTGGAGTTTTTTCCCCCTATGTATATAGCAACTGTTTTAATGTATTATTTGTAATTTTATACTAATGCAATTGTCTTTTTGTTCTTTTCTTTTTTTTTGCAGTAATTACTTGAAAATAATCTAAGGGGTACAATGAATTGCTTGCAAACGACCCAAGCTCGATGGTCTCTCGATCGAAGCAAAAGCTAACAATTACCTTTAACCAAAATCTTGACTCAATGTTGAAGGAATTGACAAAGACGTGAAAACCCAATAGTGTACGTGAGTACAATGTATGAAATAACGAGAACCCATTATTTTTACGAGTTCAAATTTAATAGGAATGTTGTCAAAAAATGGTCAATATAATTATTTATTTGACTTTGTTGGTTCCTACATGCATTGGGAACTCTTTGTGCTTTAGTTTTTTGTGGTGTTCGAAATATTTTCCAAATATACGATTCCCGCTATCCAGAGCTTGTACCTTGATTTTTGCAGGAAGTTATAAAGATTGATACTATTTAGAGAATATTTTTAGGAAAAAAAATGCTCTGCTAGTCGTGAGATTTTTACAAGGCCAGATCTGGGCCTTTAGATTTAGGTCGAGTTCTCTTCCCCCATGGGTGGCTTCTCCAGCCGTCAAAGAGGCTCCGCTTCCGGCTAAGGTTGGGGGCAATGTGGTGGAGTAGACGAAGCCTTCGTTTGTACAAATACTAGGGAAAAATACATGTGGAGACAATCAATGAGCCACATGTGGAAGGTACTAGGTTCCGTAAAGGAGATCCGACCATTGGTATCACCGCCAAGGATGAGTTTAGATGGGAATCCTTCACGGAGAAATATGTCATAGTGCTGAAGATTTCAAGCTACCGACCTACGTTGAAAGTTATTCGAGATTCGATCCATAGAACATGGAGAATTATGGGAGATTTTTTTTATGGTCTGCTTGATCAACATCACGTTTTGGTGAGGCTACAATCTAAGTTGGAAGCAAAAAAAGTTTTATCAACGGACTCGTTCCTAATACGAAGAGTTAGGTTCAAAGCTTTCCGCTGGCATGACAATTTCAGTTTGAAAAATCAAATCGATATCGGCTCCGCTGTGGGTGGAGTTGCCAAACCTACCATTGCATCTTTTCCACTCCGCAATCCTGAAAGCAATAGGCGACTCCTGTGGAGACTTTTTTACGCATGGATGGTCATACGAGATGCCTAACGCATCCTAATGCTACAGATTATGCGTAAAGATGAGTTGGCGGAAAGGTTTCCTTCAAGAAATGGATTGATAGGCGAATAATAGGGGTTTCTGGCAGAAAATTGAATACCCGGTGATGCAGTTGATTTTCGCTCCCCGCTTGACCTTGACCTACTGACTTGCACAAGGAACGCACGTGAGCCACGGACATTGTTATGGTGGCCGATGACACTCTGATGCTAAAGTCAGACAGGGATCTGAGGAAAGCTTAATGTTGTAAACATGGAATTTATAGTGTACCTTGGCTTACCAACCTTATGTCTTATTTATAATGCTGGAGTCATGGTTCAACCAAGCATCGATGGCGTAGTTTAGGAAGATCTTTGTGGAGATTCTTTTCTAATTAGGAGTTGTGCTGTGAAGGAAAGTTTTCTTGTTAGACTTTTGCTCCTAAATACGCGGGAAATAGTTCTCAATCAGAGTGTTATCCATAGATGGAAGTATTCATACATGACGTATATTCTGGTATTGCTTTCTAGTTGGAACAAGGTGCTACTGGCTTGCCTATCTGAAGGTGATCCCTGAAATACTTGCCTTAATAGGGCTACGAGTATTGGGGATGGCTGTGAGACGTGTGAGCTTAGCAAGTTGTAGTAATTTGGGTCCGTCTGGCGGACTCCGCTGTGAAGGCTTAAAATTGCTTGGCCGAATCAGTGTTGAGCTTATGCTTGGACCTATTATTCCTTGGAATCATCATGACACGTGTACGGTGTAGAAGAAATGACGTTTCGATGTATCATCAGCTGCTCCCCTGAGTTAGTGGGCCATCGTATCGGTTCACCAAGTCACTTCTCGAAAAGATTCGCCACTCATGATGATTGAGTATGAACTATTACTTGAGCGACACGCTTCATTAATTAAGTGTGCATCGGTTCAGTAGAGAAAAGGTTGGAAACCAATCCCTATTTAGACCTCCCTTTCTGTAGAGATTGATTCTTCCATTTTCTTCGTTTTTAGATACTCCGTTCTGTTTAGTTTTTTATTGAAAGTTTATTCGCCTTTTTCATGGCTCGCCAAAATCACCTTGACGATGAGCTTCTAACTAAGAGCCTCAAGTTATTTGAAGATAGGTCGGCTTCCGAATTGAGACTCGTTGAGATTCGAAAAACGTACATCGTCTCTGAAGACCTGCCACTCTATACTTTGAATGATGATCAGACGCCAATGTTTCCTTCGGAAGGATTTGTCTGTTTGCACCGCGGCTTGATTCAAAATGGTGTCCATTTTTCTGTGCTTGACGAGATCTGGTGCTTTTTGGAATTTCTTGGAATCCCTCCTGTCCAGTTGGTATCAAATGGGTACAGGACTATCCTTTTCATATTGATCAGAGCAAAAGATGTTGGTGTCCGCATGAGTCCGAGGGTAATTTAGTTGTTGACTTCCCTGGGCTGAACGATCACGCCGTTTGTAAGATGACGTCGCCGACTTGCTTAGGGAAATTGTCGGATGACTATAAATTCTGGCAAATATTCTTCTTTTTTCCTCCTTCGGATTCGAAGTACTTCAAATTCAAAGGTCGTTCGCTTGAGCGGGAGTTCAAGCTACTTCATAAGTATAGTTTCGCCCTTTGATTTTGTTGCGTTGATTGTATGTTGATCGTCGCGTGTGTTTCTTTGTAGGAAGGTTCCCCACTACTTTTCTCCGGATGAGGAAGTCACTATGAAGGCATTCCGTGGCATGCTTTGGATGAATGTGGAGGATGTTATCTGCCCCCACCAACTTCATTCGCAGTGGGTTGTAGGATCACTGGCACGTGGCTGTCATTTTTCACAGAGCGTCAAAGGTTAAGTTTGAAGATGGAGCCCCTTCCAAGAAGAGGAAGGCCTCCAAAGTTAAAGCTCCCATCCTGCCCGACACATAAGGGCTTTTTGAGACGCCTCCTTCATAAGCTCGAAGCGGTCTCGTGCTGGGGCCGAGCTGACTTCCAAGCAGCCTGCTCCATTGAGAGAGGAGCATGATCTTGGTTTGTCCGCAGGGGCGGAGGCTGTAGCATCTGGTTTGGAGAGGGACCACCTGTGGTTAGTAGGGGTTGATGATGCGTCGCAGCTAAGTGCTGAGTAGGCTAACGCTTTGAGTGAGAAGCTAATGCTGGCTGTTATGGTGGCTTCTACTGGTGTTGACCAATCCATACCTGTTTTACAGAAAGGTTCTGATGAAGATTCGCCTACGGTCTCAGAGTTCAATCGTCTTACTGGTGGATCGTCTGACAATGGTCGTTGTAGTGTGAACCGTTCCTTTTGTAGTCTGCATTGCCCCCCATGCTCCAGACAATATATCAAGGTAATGGAGGGTCCGTTAGACAATTCGCTTCTTTTCCTTAGGATTTCACTGAGCCGACTCACAATAAAGGGTCGGCTGCTGGTGACAAAGGGAAGGCTGTGGATGAGGGCCTAGGTGCGGTAAAGACTACAAAAGGGCGGTGCTGGCATGATCTCGCATCCGGAAAAGCTTCATCCAGATGCACATATGAGTTTGTTTGCTCCAGACGTGGTGAAAATAAGCAACCACGCTTGACATCAAGAGGTTGACATTGATTATGCTTCGAGGAAGCATATAAGCAGATGTTATAGCTGGCTGGCGAATTGCACTCGAAAGCCTGAGGAGGATGCGCTAGAGAAGCGCATGGATAAGGGGTTGAAACACCTTATGCTGGGGATGTCCCAATTAAGCCAGGTAGTCATCGCTGAGACAGAAGTTGAGGCGGCTCGTGAAAGGGTATACACCATGGAACGTCTTCTCGTCTATGCAAAAGTCATATTCTGATGCACTTTTCGAAATTGAGTTGCTGAGAAAGCAGATTGAGGAGAGGAGGCAGGAATAGTCAGTTGTTGATGCTAAGACTCAGAGGGTTCGTGTTGAAGCCCTTAAGTCTGATTTAGCTGAGACGGTGTCTGCAAGGGACAAATCTAGACAAGAGCTGAACTTGGTCTGCCGTGATCTAGAAGTTGCGCAGGAAGTTGTGGGTAAGATGCGCTCTGAATTGCAGTTTCTTGTTGAGGAAAATACCATGAAAAAATCCGAGTGGGTTGCCTAGAGACAACAGTTAGAGGCCGACGTGGAATCCAATGCTCGGGAGGCAAGGAAGGCTGGGGACCAACTTCTCTTGGATCAATATGAACTTGGCGCAGTTAAGAGTAGCATGATTACTGAGCAGTTTTAGGTTGATGCGCTGATAGGTAAGCTAGAGCTGATGGAGCACAAACTTGTTGAAGCAAAGGTGTGCGAGAAAGAGCTTCTCAAGGCGCAAGGCAAGTGTGAATTCCGCTGGGTCGTGCATGGGAGGATGTGTAGTTAATTGCGGGTTATAACGCCGAAACAACTCATAAAGGACTCGAGGCGTTAGATTTTTACATAAAATGTCAGGGTATAACGAAGGGAGTTATAACGGCATATATCGGGCGTTATTTGTATAAAACGTTTTTTCATAACGCCGCTATAACGCATCGAGAAATAAAAAAAAATTACTAACCCATTTATTCTCGATTGCAAATCCCTGAAGAAGAAGTCGAGCCCCAACACTCTAGTAGAGAAACGAAAGAAGAAGAAGAAACAAAATCAGAAGAGAAACGAAATCAAAATCGAACCCTAGTGCAGAGAAACGAAAGAAGAAAAATAAGAAAAATAAGAGAAATAGGGAAGAAGAAGAAGGAGGAAATGATCAAACCCTTGGCCCCTTTTCGATTGATCAAACCATCTGTTTGAGGAGAAGAGAAGGGAAGGAGAAGAAAAAAAGGAGGGAAGATGGAGAAGAAGGATCGAACCATCTCTGTTGTGTTTTGCTTCTTCCTTTTTCTCTGTTTTGCTTCGCTTTGCTTCTTCCTTCTTCTATGATTTCTAATCTCTGATCTTTGTCTCTGTTTTGCTTTGCTTCTTCATTCTTTGTTTGGACTTTGGAGGAAGAAGTGATTTTAACATCTTTTCATGGAAATCATTCCAACATAAACTCAGATACATAGATATTGACATTGATGATCTTGTTATATGATGTTTCATTTTGATGTGTTGATGTTTATGAACATGAACATGATATCTTGCTGATTTTGATATTGACATTGCTGATCTTGCTTAATGTTATGATATATTTCTTAATGTTACGAACATAATATCTTGCTATCTTGCTTTATTGAATTACAATTTCAACAATTCCAATTTCATCAGTTACATCTGTTGTTCAACTGAAATTTATTGAGTGTGTTTGATAATGTAGATAACACAGTTCAGGGATTTAGTCGTGCTGGCGTGCTGTTGCCTGTTGGTGCTACGATCTTTTTAAACTTCCCTTCTTTAAATATTTGTTTACCTGAAACAAGTATGAGCAATGTGTAATGATATGAATTAATGCTTAGTGAGTAGTTTCAAGTTTATTGGCATTATTGGCAGATTGGCAATAACAAGTTTATGTTTAGTGATTTACTTTTTTGACTCTATAGTCTATAATACATTAATACACTTAGTGAGAGTATAAAAATATATTTTAAAAAATAATTCGTTGTATACCGTTATATCTCGATATAACCCGTGATAACCTATAACGCTCCTACATCATTATGGGTCCATTATCCGTTTTAATTGCATAGATGGAAGGTTAGAAATGTTGGCGCTAATGAAGGAAGAACATCCGGAATGAGACTTTGCTTATTATAGGAATATGTCTTATGCAGATTTCAAAATGGTCTCTGAATCATCAGAAAAGAGGGTGATCCAGATCATGGTGCTCAGGCTGAGGCATGTATTTGTACCTCAGCCCGAGCGTATTTGTACCTCTTCCCGATGAGTAAATTTCGTACCCCTATACCTTTTGTTTCAACTGTTAATGAAAACAGGTTTATTTTGGGTATGCTTTGTATCCGTATTCTTTTCGGTCTCCCGATTGCACGCTTTCCACTTTGCCTTGTCGTTTTACTTTGACATAGGTTCGGTTGGGTTAGCAGGAAGCCGAGTGGTTTGTCTGCCATTGAGAGTTCGACTATTCGTGTCGCGAATAATTCTGACTTGTTATTCTGTGAGGTCTCAGAGTTGCTATCGTGTGGTTACGTCCAATAGTGGACATTCTGTGAATAGTTTGGTAGTGGGTTACGCTACCCAGGTCATAACTCATCCTTAAGGTAAGTCGTTGGAGACTCAAGTTGTGTATCTGATCGTTGGTTGCAGTTGCTAGCATGAGTGAACTGTTGCAGCTGAGCACATGCATTGTAGTTGAGCAAAAACGCTTGGCCCGATTCAGGTTTCGTGAGCTCTAGCTGGTTCCCGTGCAACATTTGTCCACGTGTTAGTGGGTTGATTTTTTAGTCAGCTCAAGTGGCCATTGCTGATAACGGATTGTCAGCCTGTGTGAGTATAAAGACGTTGGTTGAGTTGTAATTGAATTTGGCAACCGTTGTCTTGAGAAAGAATAGTGGTCCCATGGCTAGTCGTTGACATCAGTCGGAGCTGACTGGGCTCCCACCTTCTTAACCATCTATACCCACACGGAGCGGGCTACAGATTTGGTATGCGAGAATTTGGCAATCATGGTCTGTTGGAGAACAATGATTATGTGATGAGCCGTCAACATAAGTCGGAGCTGATTAGATTCCCACATTCTAAACCATCTACACCCGCGTGAAGGGAGCTGATGGGCTTGTATAATAAGAACTAGGTCCTATTGTAGAATCGTGATGCCACATGTACCGCGTAGATTGCATGGTGACGCGTACGACGTAGATTGCGAGATGGTTGAGTATCGGTTACTCCCCCAATTAATGGGGTTGTGTGCAACATCATTAATTTAATGAATGTGGTCCTGTGCGGTTTCCCTGGGAATCGTCACCTCCTCGTTTCCCATACAGTATTCAATGCTGATATTTAATGATGTAGTGCCTGTTTGGTGAACCATTATGTCTATATAATGGTGGTCTTTCATCGTTGTAGGCATTATCTTCTATAGAATGCACTTCTTCTATTGACTCTGTTTCAGTCAAATATTTTGAAAATGTGGTAGAGGAGAAGGGGAACGTATCAGTTAGTAAAAGTGAGGCAAATGAGGTTGTTATAGTCAGGAAATCAGAAAGTGCAACAACTGTTATTACAGAAATTGGTAGCGAAGATAGGGAAATACTTAGTATTCCTGTTTCGGACTAAGTCAGCGGAAGTTGACACCAAGAAGGACAGTGCAAGCAACAGCTGCACACTATGGCACATCGAACTCATGTTCAGAGCAACACCGTGACACAAGGAAAGCAGGAACGTTTGCTTCTCCCGCGAATGAATTTCCAATGACAATAAGGGCGGATTTCTTAGGAACGTTGAATTCAATTGAAAGCAACAACCGTGAGAGGATAGGGAGGGACATACGGTTAGATTTAAATAAAGTGAGAATGATCAGATAACTGCAACGAGGTAGGCAAGCAGACAGGTGTGTTGGCTCAGCTACAGGGCAATCAGGCATCAGTTGGTGGCGGTTCAGGTTGCTCTGTGAGAAGGAACTGACACAGGCAGATATTAGGACATGGGAAGAGGTGACATTGAGGAGGCTGTTGGAGCAATTAGGCACAAACTTAGCCAGTACGATGGTAGTTAGCGTCGAGGTTTTGGACTCGCAATGTCATGTGTTGAACCGGGTGATAACAAAATATAGGGGAGTTTTAGACAAAGATATTAGCTTGGTTAATGAGGGACGCAGGCTATGAAAGAAGAGAATTAATCTAAGGAAGAAAAAAATTAATATCAATAACTTTGAAAGTGCTAGCGATGAGATGGATTCAGATTTAGAGGCGGGGCCTTACACGGCGTTGAGCAAGGATTTGGAATTAGACTCGTAGTCTCAGGAGAACATGTAAAAGAGACAAAAAAAAGGCTTAAGATTGGCGATCCCCCTAGGAGAGCGTCGCTTAACCAGACGGGCTACAAATTCATTTTCCCAACTTAGCCATGATGAAAAACATTATGTTTTGGAATGCATGGGGTGTTGGGAATAGGGCGACTCGTTGCAGACTAAAAAATAAGAATTCTCATGTTGGCGGAACCTATGATTGAAGCGAGTAGATATTTAGAAGTTGGGAATAAAGTTAGATTGGAGGGTTTTAGTCTAATGAAATGGTGGGAGGTAAAATTTGGTTGTAGGCGGCTAATATGAGTGTTACAGTAATGGATCGATCTGGTCAGATTATTCATTGCAAGGTTACGCACGTTAACTACTCCAGGTCGTTCTTAATATTTTTTGTTTATGCTTAATGTTTAGTAGAAGAGATAAGGGAGTTCTGAGAAAATATGGAGAATTTTGCTATTCAGTGTGACTTACAGTGGATGGTAGGCGGAAATTTTAATGCTATTGTTAGTTCCCAAGAAAATATAGGAGGAGAGAATCCCTATTTGGTCAATACGACAAATTTAGTGATTGTATTAAAAACTGTGGTTTGCAGGATCTTGGTTTTTTGGGCCTGAAATTTACTTGGTGCAACAACAGAACTGGTAGAGGTTGTATATGGGCAAGATTGGACAAAATTTTGGTTAACTCAGAGTTGTTGACGTAGATACCGAATACTAAGGTGAAGCATTTTCATCGTACTTTCTCTGATCATTCTCCTATCTTGGCTTCCTTGCCTATTTAGGCAAGGTCAAGTACATCTTCCTTTCAATTCCTTCATATGTAGATGACGCATCCGTCTTTTACTCCTTTGGTATAGTTAGTTTGGAATATGAATATTTCTAATATGAAAGCGGTTGATAGAAATGATATAAAACTGAAAACGCTCAGGAAAATACTTGTTAGATGGAACATAAAGGTTTTTGAGAATGTCTTTAGTAGAATTAAAGCTTTTGAAGATGAAATGTAGAATGGGAAGCTACACTTCTTTCGGGGTGCACGGTGAATGGGAGTAATGTTTTGAATCTGAATGTTATTTGGGATGTCAATGCTAGTTGTGATCTTAACAGATCGTAGGCAGAATATATGCTTGCATTGAAATAAGAGGAGTTATATTGGCTTCAGAAATTAGGGGAAAAAAATTTGCAGGAGGGAGATGCTTGTACAATTTTTATTTATTTTTTTTTTTTTTTGTGTCGGTTAAATCCAAACAGAAGAGAAGGGTTATAAATCAGATTACTTTGCCTTCGGGGCGAGAGATTTCGGATTTTGGCAAAATTTTGCAATAAGCAAATTTTTTTTTCCAGAAGTTACTCTTTTCTCAGGGTAATAATGTTTTGGACCATGATTTGTTAGACTGTATTCCTGCGATGTTGAACATTTCAATTGTGAAGATCTAGTCAGATGCTCTTGGAGGAGGTGAAACAGGCAACCTGGAGCATTCTAAAAAATAGTACGTCGGGTCCGAATGGTTTTACTTCGGGTTTCTTTTACACTTCTTGGGAACTAGTGGGTATGGATGTATGGGAAGCATCGATTCAGATTTTTGAAGGGGATACTCTTCAGGCAGCTTTCACAGTTAAAGATTTATTCCTAAAACGGAGGTGTCAGGTTCTTTTTCTGATTCAGACATATTAGTCTATACAATGTTATTTATAAAATTTGTAGTAAATTATTTTGCAATAGACTAGCTGCATTACTTCCAGATATAGTTGTTGTGGAATAAGGTGTTTTCGTTAGAGGGAGAACCATTCTAGAGAATATTGGTCTGGTCCAAGAACTTATGCAGGATATTGGTAAACATGCATTTGGCGGAATGTGGTTCTTAAAAGTGATATGGAAAAGGCATATGATCGGTTAGAATGGAAAATTTTTATTTGTTGTGCTTAGAAGATTTGGTTTCTACAATAGAGTGTGCCATATTATCTCCAATTGCATATCAAATTGTGGCTTTTCATATTTGCTGCAAGGTGTTTATAAGGAGCACTTTAAATCTCCGAGTGGTTTGAGGCAAGGGGACCTGTTATCTCCATTACTTTTTGTTATTGCTACTGAAGTGTTGAACATGGGATTAAATAGGGCATTTCAAAAAGGGGGGGGGGGGGGGGGGGGGATTGGTTTTTATTACACTCCTAGATATTGCACGTCTATAACACATCTTTTGTATGTTGATAATACCTTGATATTTCTCAATGGTAGGAAAACATCGATCTTAAGCTGTTTGAAGTTCTTGAACAAGTATAGCAGGGTCTCGGATCAGAAAATTAACTAAAAAAAAAGCTCTTTTATGATTGAAAAAAGTTGGCGGCAGAAAGGTTAGTGGCTATAAAAAGGTATATAGGTTTTCAGTTCAAAGGATCACCTATGAAATATTTGGGAGCCCCAATGTATCAGGGAAATAGTAAATTAATTTATTTTGAAGAGATGGTTAATAAAATCAGGAAAAGAATGCAGGGTTGGAAGGCTAAGTTTTTATCTCCGGGTGGTAGATTGATTTTAATTAAGCACGTGCTCAGTTCAATTCCTATCTATACATTGAGTGCTATGTGTGTATCACAGAAGATCTTAGAAAAAATTCAGAAAGCAATGTCAGATTTCTTTTGGGGAGATTGTGAAGGGAAAATGAAAAAAAGTGGGTGTCCTAGAGTAAAATTTGTCATCCTGTGGACGAATGTGGGTTGGGAGTATGACATTTTGAAGCGGTAGTGAAAGCTTTTTGTATCAAAGCTTTGTTGAATTTAATCAATTCTAATTCATTATGGTCTTCCTTAATGAGAATGAAATATTTAAAATCAGGTGTTCCATTGAGCGTGCAGATAATAACAGAATGCTTCCTCTTTGATGAAAGAGCTTTTGAAAGTGAGAAATATTCTCTTGGGGTATTCGATTTGGCAGATAGGTACATATAAGGTGAGCTTCTTTGATGAGAATTGAAATTTATCCATTGTTTTTTCGAGACTTATTTCTATGATGGATCAAGATGTTTGGCCTTCACTCCGGGAAATGAAGGAAGAGAGTTTTGAGATGCTAGGGACAATGTTGAAGGAGGAAGCCAAGAAGCTTTATGAGGGGAGGTTGCAAGGAAGGATTTTAGTGATGATGTTTGTGTTTTGAAACCTAGCCTGGACGATCTATTTTCTTATCGCTCAACTTATCATATGCTAGTGGAGAAGAAATAAGAAATGCCTCTTTTTAAGAATATTTTGCACCCTTGTTTGCCTTCTAGAATTTTTGTTTTTGTGTGGAAACTGTTATCCCAAGGCCTTCCAGTAGATGGAGAGTTGTTTCGCTACGAGTTTAGTCTTGCCTCAAAGTGTAGATGTTGTGTTCATTTAGATGCAGAATCAGTAAAGCATCTTTTCACTGAGGGCGAGTTAGCGGCGAAGGTGTGGAAACATTTCGAGCTGATTTTTGGGGTTCATGTGAAGAGATATACCTAAATAGAGACATTGTTAACTATTTGGTTTCGAAGAGTGAATGGGGTATCTTTGGTTGGGACGTTGTATTATATCACGCCTATGTTCATTCCGTGGGAAATTTGGAAACAAATATGCAAAGGAGTTTTTGAGGGGGCTAAGCCGAATGCTCATTCGGTGATTATCTTAGTCCGTAGGTGGTTTCGGATGTTTAGTATAGTTTACATGCCTAAGAGAGAAAGTGCCAATAATGGTTTGTTGATCGCTTTGGGTTTAACAATTAAGTCGGTGACTAGAAAGGAGAGTAGAATTGTGTATTGGGATTTTTCGTCTGCCGGCTTCTTTGTTATGAATGTGGATGAGTCTTTGGAGGAAAAAGGGTTTCAGGAGGGGTGGTTATCAGAAACGAGAATGGGGATTGTGTAGCTGCTTTTCAAGGTTTTTTGGGGGAAGGAACCAATAATAGGGCCGAAGTCTTGGCAGTTTTGGAGAACTTAAGAAGTGGTGTTGCAAACTGATTCAGATCTGGTTAAAAAATGGTTTCATGGCGAGAACAAGATTTCTTGAAAATATTTGGAGGGAGATTGATAACATTAGAAGAGGGAAATTATACTTTGTAGACACATATTTAGAGAGGCGAATTCAGTGGCAGATGCTTTGGCAACAAAGACGCAGCGAGAGAGAAAGTTTGCAGAATACAATAGTTTGAACCTCCCGTGCAGAATTTTGGGGCTGATTCGTTTAGATGAGTCCCATACTGCGTATAATGCAATTTTTTTTCTCGTCTGGTGCTCGGAGAGCTGGCAATTTGCTGTTGGCTCGGGTGATGGTTGTGGTGTATTTTTCAGTGGTTGTTTGGACAGTGTTTTATGACTTTGTATGTGCAGCTAGAGCACAAGATATTCACGGTAGCAACAGGCTTTTGTAGATGTGAATGCTAGAGGCTTTTATATGGTGGTGGTAATGGGCATGGAGATTTGGGTGTTTGCAAGAATTTGAAGATGTTTTCTGGGAATTCTTTGGTTTATAATTATCTTGGAGGTTTGAAGGGAATGCTCTTTTTTATTAAGGGTTTCTGCTTTGAGTTTGTGAATTTTGCCCTTAAGTTCTTTTAGTTAACTAGGGTTGGCCCTTAGGTTCCTAGTTTCTTTTGATGTTTAGTTTTAGTGAATTAGGTCTAGCCCTTGGTTTCTCAGGATTTGACCCTTATTATAAGAGCCAACACTTTTGTTTTCCTTTTGTATTTTGTTTTGTTGATTTAGGGCTCACCCCTAGGTTTTTGGTGATTTGGGTATAGACTTTTAGATTCTATGTTTTACTTTTTTTGGGTGAAGTTGTAATGTACCCCCGACATATAAAATCTTTTGATTAAGTAATAAAGGTCTGTTTTAAATACAAAAAAAAACATTAATACTTGTTTATGCAAGAAAGACCCAAAATATGTAAGTACGGGTATAGTGCGAAATGAATGGTCCAAGTCTTTCGCCTACGATTGTCCGAACCACACCAATAACCATGATTGTGGTGTGTTTCGTTTACGATTGTCCAAACCACACCAATAACCATGATTGTGGTGTGTGTTTTTATTGATTTTTTGTGGACTGCCTTGTTCAGAATGTGCCAATTCAATTCAAGACTTCAAACTCAATTATCTCAGCTTATGGTAATTTCGTATGTCGTATTCAGTTTTATCAATTTAATAAACTAGCGATGGTGGGTATCTTATGTCTTAAAGAAACAATATTTGTTTATCGAAATTTGTAAAATTATTTTGCAATTTAACAAGTGTGATTGATACTTGTATTATACATAGGGCTATTTGTCATTGATTTCTATTTATTTATTATTATTATTTTTTTTTGTCATTGATTTCTATTTGTCATCATTGTAATTCATGTCATCCACAAATATTGGCTTGGTCGCTCATTAAATTGTACTAGGGGTGGAAAAGCACTACGTGCACATATATGCAGTATTGAGTTTACTTTTATAATTAAAATTTTGGGTGATTTGGCTAAAATTTTTAAGTTGACTAATAAAACATTAAAATTTAGAAAGACTAAGAACAAAAGTAACGATAATCATATTGACCATTTTTTGATAATATTCCTATTCATTTGCAGCAAACTTGAGAAACATGGTTTGCATTGCATTTTCTTGTTCTGTCGAAAAAAAAAAAAAAAAGGGTAAAAGAGAGTTATCCTAGAGGAGCGCCCAGTCTAAAGTTCTGAAGCCCAAGCACCACTCTCTCAACTCATTTGGCCTAATTGCTAATTTTAAATCATAGTCCAAAAACCTGAAACAGTATACCACAACTCCACTGTTTCAGGCTTTTGGACTATTGGAAATCAAAAGTTGTTAGAATCTTTGTGGGCCAGGAAATTGACCCATTGAGTACTTCTTAATACCAACATTAGATGTAGGGGTGGGCAATGTCGGTTCGGTTCGGTTTTGAGTTCCAAACCGATTTCGAACCAATTTCATTCGGTTTGCCCAAAACCCAAACCGAAATCGAATTTTGTATTTGTAAACCGATGAATTCAGTTGAATCGAATTTCGGATCGGTTCGGTTCGGTTGGGCCGAAATTTCAGGCTCAAGCATTTGAAAGACTTTCATTAAAACATGTCCAATTTTTTTACAGGCCCAATTTTTTTACAGACCTAATTTTTAGCCCAAAATTGAAAACTTTGAGAGAATGGGGTGATTCTGTGCAACAGGGTGTACTGCAGTGCATTTGTTGCACTAATCAGGTATTGACACCTACCTGTTATTTAGTTTTTTATATATATCTAATTAATCGGTCGGTTCGGTTATAAATCGGTCAGCTCAAAACTGTAAACCGATTTCGAACCGTTTATAATCGGTTCGGTTCGGTTTAAATTATTTTCTTTCTACTCATATTTCGGTTCGGTTTTGAAAACCGGTTCGGTCGATTAATCGAATTTAAATCGATTTTTACCCACCCCTAATTAGATGGAATGATGACTTTAGAAATAAGGTACTTTTGGAAATGAAAACTGTTGAACTAATGCCAACATCCTAAAGCATTGTTCCACCTCGTTTCTTTTCCGTTTCTCTTTCACACAAGCAAAAGTTAACAACACTTGCTAACTCCAAAGATAGTAAATGTGAGATAGAGTGGTCTAGATTTCCTAACTCCAAAGACTCCACCACAAAGCTTGGAGAGCTTGCAGAGGAGGGAAGAGTAGTTGGTGAAGCGGTGGACGGTGACGATGTAGGTGTTACCACCGACGTAGCGGAGCTAGTTGTCATGCGAGCGGGGGAGGATCTGGCCACCGAAGCTCCACATCGGAGACGTGGCTGGTTGTCTTCTTGGGATTTGGGTTGGGTGTGGTAGTCAGATCGTGGGGATGAGTTGACTAAGTTGGCCAAGTCGTGCTCGAATTGGTGGTGGGTTTGCTGCTGCTGGGTTGTCATTTCTTTTTTTCTTCTACCTGTGATGGTGGTGCCTGAAGCAGTCATGAGGGGAGATAGTGAATTCGAGGAATCTGATATCTTCATCTTTCTTCCCATTGTCATGATCTTCTTCTTGGATTTTGTGAACATTCAATTGAATAATCTTTTGGTGATTCTCATCCAACCCAAGATTCTGAAGGTATTCGTTTAGGGTTTCAATAGTAGCGTGAAATGAATGAACACCAGCAACAAATGACGGAGAAGAGCGTTATGGTCGGCGTGGAAAATTGGTTTAGTTAGGCTGGATTTAATTTGTAAATATAATGATATTGGGAGGGCAAAATTGGAATCGAAAATTAGGTTGATGAAATTTTTACTGTTCCCCCACTATTCATTTGGAGGAACTGTCGTTATACTATTGAGATACTGAATAAAGTTTTGAGTTTAAATGAACTTATATTTCGGTGAATTTCAGTGACATTTGCATCATGTATTCTTTTCAGCAATAGTTGGTTGGGCTTATTTCATTTAAATCCATTAGTCGATTGGAGCAGAATTTATTTCTTGTTAGTCATCAATACAATTCAGCTGTGATGCACGGGATTCGCGTTGGAACTATTTCTGATTAAAATTGAATCGATTTAAAAAAAAAAAAATTGTATTTTGCTAGACTCGAATTTTTTCACATCTTCCATCATCTTTTGCGTCAGCATGGGCTGTGTATTTTTCATTTAAGGGTGTGTTTAAGTTTTGGGTGTTACGAGGGGGAAAAAAAAAAATTTACCAATAAAATTTTACTTTTCAGTGTTTGATTTATTTATATCCATGAAAAAATGAAAAAAAGATTTGCTATGAAAACTATACCCACTTTAAAATGGGAAAACTTTACATGGGGTTTAGCCATGAAAATTTTCATCTTTTCGCTCCACTCAACCTCCACTTACGACTCTTCTCTTCAGATCTCCTGTTACCTCTCTCGCTTACAACATCTCTTCTCTTCAGATCTCCATTACTTTTCTCTCAAATCTGGGCGACTTACGACTCATCTCTTCAGATCTCATCTCTGCGATTTCCTCTCTCAGATCTCCTCTCTTTCCTCGTACCTTTTCTTCTCCTCTACTCTTGCGTGGGCTTCAAAGAGAGAGCTTCGAATCTCCACCATTCAAACTTCTTCCAACAACAGCGACAACAACATATACAACGAAGATACAATGACGAAGTCAGATTCCTCAAGATCTGGATCCTCTATGTAACCCCTTTCCCTCAATTTGTCGTAAAAACCCTTTAGTTACTCTCTTTATTAGATCGATGGATGAATTGGGGGTTTTGTTTGCAGGCAGATTTGATTCAAGACTTCGAGGGTGTGTTCAATATGATGGAGGAGAGAAGGGCCTATCTTTCTCGTTTGTTCTTGTACATGGCGTATGCTTTTACATGGAAGCGAAATTGAAGTGGGGTTCTTTTATATGTAACATGGAAGATTTGGGTTGCACTCTTGAGGTGGATGTTAATGGTGACGAAACCTTATTTGTGAACAAGGTAATATGATTGTTTGATTGG
Source organism: Berberis vulgaris (assembly GCA_963556465.1). Classification (NCBI taxonomy): domain Eukaryota; kingdom Viridiplantae; phylum Streptophyta; class Magnoliopsida; order Ranunculales; family Berberidaceae; genus Berberis; species Berberis vulgaris. The sequence continues at coordinate 32,178,090 of OY747136.1, read as the reverse complement.
GTAGTTTTGTTCAATCATTTTACCATCTAGGGTATCCCTTGACATGATATGTTAGAGCTATTTTTTCTTGTAAGTCTCTGATCTTCACTTTTATATGATTTTACAGATACCCATTTGGGTGAAACTGTGTATAGTGGGTTTTCAGTGGTGGATTCATTTGGATGAGTTGCGATTTGCCATTTTAGATCAATGGGTATCGCACTGTGCTTTTTACTCAATTTGTCAGTGTTGTTACTTTTGAGCGATTATTCATGATTTCTGATCTGGGTGTTCTCGATCATGAAAAGGGTGAAATGTTGTGAAATAAAAACCAAATATTTATTTGTTTGAAATCTCTATTGGTTTTGTTTGATGTAATAGTTCTTTGTATGATTTTTACATTTTTGTGAAATGGGGTTTTGGACAAACTAATAACCATTTAATTTTCACCACTTTGAGCCATGAACTTTGATGCAATTGTTCCATATCCAGTTGTATCTCCTCATGATGTCTTCAACAATGTCCTCATGAGCAAATTCCAGTATGCACCTGATAATCACATAATTATAACATTGTTAACTCTTATTATATTTTTGTTAATCCTTATTTTTATTTTATTTTAGATTAATTATTAAATTTTTGTGTTTTTGTAGAATGTGGAGCTTACTGAAGAAATAAGAGAAAAATGCAATGTACAATTCCAGATGGTGACTTTAGAGAAAGTGGAGGTGAAAATAGCCTAAGCCCATAATCTAAACTCAAAACCAAACCCATAAACCCCAAACCAAACCCATAAACCCAAACCCAATGCCAAGCCCAATCAAATTAACCCAAAGAATATTCTCCCAATTATCCCATATCCAGATTTGATTTTACCTTGATTCACTCCTCCATGAATCATCCCTTTATCTCATCTCTATTCATTTTTGTTCATTATCTATAAATACAATAGAAAATGAATGTGAAAGGGAGGAAGAGAAGGGAAAAGAAAACATTACAGAAAATCAAAACCTCTTTCTCACATGTTGTGATTCTCATCACCATCCCAATCAAACAAAACCACCATCATCCACCAAAACAGGGGCGTGACAACCCTGTTTCACGTCAGTTTTCACTTCACCTCGCCACTATTCAACAACCACAGCCGCCACCACCATCAGACACCACCTCCTCACCCTGTTTCGCACGCCCAACAACAGCCACCATCTCCCTGTTCCATCATCCACCATCTGTCCCTCCACCACCGTCCCTGTCAACGCCATAACCACCGAGCACCGCCACGAAACATAGCAGCGCGAGCCGCCATCACCGCCACTACGAAACAGAGGAAGCAGCAGCCAGCGCCGAGCTATCTCTCGGCCTCTCTTCGTCTCGGCCATCCTTCTTGTCTCCCTCTCTCACGACCACCGTCGCAAGCAGTGCATCAGCTCGAACACAACCATCGCAACAGGAGCAGAAACAGGGAGCAGTGCCTCCATCTCTCTCTGTGTTTTTTGTTCTTATCGCATCTCTCTATTTGTTCTTCCATCCCTCTCTCTTTTGCAGGTACCGGAGCCGATTGGAGGACGAAGGAGCTCGCGAAGAGAAGAAACGAAGCAGCGCTAGCGGCGCTGCTCGCTGGAGACGAAGGCGCAGAGGAGCGCTGCTTTTCAGGCGGGAAATAACTGATTTTCGAATCAGTTGGTTATTGGCACCCCGATTTCTCTCTGAGCAACCACAACATTTGCAGTTTTATTCTCGGGATTTGTGTTCGGACCACCTGCTGATCTGCTGAGTACCACCACATCGAGTTTGCGACAAACCAAAAGGGTTGCATAATTCATTTTAATTTATTTTACTGACTTAAATGCTTAATTGTTAATTACAATTTTATTTCAGAAATTTGATAAATTGCTTTCACCTTTCATGTTCGATTAAAAATTGATATGTTTGGTAGTTAGATTTACATTTTATCAATATTCAAAGCATGTGCTTAAAAATATTAAGCTTGAACTTTGATTAAGTGTGCCCTAAAAAGACACTTAATGCTCGGTAAGAGTTTATTTGCTTGAAATAAATGGTTCATGTTTGACAGAAACTGATATGATTGGAATTGAATTTTAATGATCACATCTTCGGTGTAAGCAAGGGATCCTCATCCCCAAAACTTCTCGTTTATAATTTCAGTAATTTAGATTTAAATATATTTGCTAACTCATCGGTGAGTCCAAACCCCACAAAATCCATTTCATATATCTTTTCCTTTTATTTTATTTTTCTTATTTTTAATTTTTTTTTAGTTTAGTTTTAAAAACATTGTAACCAATTTCCTCCAAATTAGTTTAATTAAATTATTAAATTCAATTTAATCCACATTCCTCGTGGGATCGACCCGTACTTGTCGTTATCTACCAGTTAGACACCGTGCACTTGCGGTTATTACAAGTGGGTCAAATTGGCATATTTATTTAGGCCAGTTAAGCCCGCAACAAGTTTTTGGCGCTGTTGCCGGGGAAGGTAGCGGTGTAATTGAATTTAAGATTTATTTTCACTAATTTAAAAAAAAAATTCAAAAAAACAAAAATTTTATTTTTATTTTGCTAAGTTCTTTTTACACTCATTTCGTTTTATTTGTTTGATTTTGCAGAATACACGCTTCTCGAGGAAATTGGACGATCCTGCAAAACATCAAACACATTTTTTTATTTTTATTTTGTGAGGAGAGTTTTAATTTTATTTTCACCTCGTTTTACGAGTGTGTGGTGTAATAATTTTTGAGAACTCTACTGATTTTCATTTTGTTTAATCACAAAAAAAAAAAAAAAATCCAAAATTTTCTAAGTCAAAAGAAATTATAGAGAAACAATTTTAATTGTTACCCAATACATTTTTTTTATGATTTTGAAATCCGACTTCTAAGACCAAGACCAGTAATTTGATTGCATATGCTTGTGTGCTGATTGAAACGGATAAAAAGAAGTCAGACATTTTTTTTATTGTGCTAACTTTTTGTGCAGAATGGAATACGCACACTGTAAGTATTTCTATCACACGCACATATTAGCGACCGGGTGCTTTATGTAATTGTTTGAAATTGTGTGATTGATTGTTTAATTTATGTAATTGTGGATGCTAAACTTTAGTAATTCATAATAAGCAGACCCAGCTTCTAAATAGAAACTGGTGGGACTTGATATCCCCACCTCATCACTCCGGCTGTGTGCAACCAATAGCCAAACATAATTAAAATCAATTAGCAAGTTAGATAGAGCCATCTTTTAGGTACGGTGTTCATAAGACAACCAAGACCAAGGTGAATCCAATAATTTTTGTGTTGACCGCTGCTAAAAGTGACGATGGGTTTAATCATTTAATGAACTCCGAAAGGCCACTGCCACAAGGGTAATTTATCCGGTACGCCGAGTCATAAGTAAGCTACAATCCACAAGAAGGATTGGTGTAACTAACAGTTTTGGGTTAGGAACACAAGCCTCAAATGTACATTTAACATCACATCGTTCTCACATCTATTGGCTTACAGAGCGGTAGCACAAGGAAGTACTTAATTGGACCATTGTGACCTCATTCTCTTGTGCGATAATCCGGTTTCTTTGAAACAAAATTCTAGGCTACTGATTTTGAACTTTGTGGTGTAAAGTATACACTCTTAGGATCATCTTGTATCACCCATTGCTCTAATATAAAGATTACATAAGAAATAATCTGTCCCCCAAAGGTTAAAAGATAATTAATCTCAAAAACACTGATTGCTTAGGGAGACATTTTTTCTTGTGCATCAATTGGTTGCTGATTGTGTTCGAGTCTGTGCTTGATTTTTTTTAAGGTTAGTAAACATTTCATACCTCACTTGGTGTAGACCTGTTTATGCGTCTTTGGGGACGGGATTCAAGAGGTAGACTAATTCGAGAGGATCCGGTAGAGTTGTCTGAAGTCCCCATTGACCTTCTAGAATCGTTCTCCTTGTCGAGTAAGACCACTGAAATGGCTGGGGAGAGAGCATTTAAGGATTATTTCTCTCCACGTTCCAATAACACCCCATCTTGCATTGTCTTACCTGAGACCACTGCAAGTAGCTTTGAGCTAAAACCATCAATTATCCACCTTTGCCTTCCTTTTATGGTTTAGAAAAAGAGGATCCATATCTTCATGTCAAAGAGTTTCTTGACATTTGTGCTACTCTGAAATATCCCAATTTTTCTGATGATTCAGTTCGTCTTAGGCTGTTCCCCTTTTCTTTAAAAGATAGGGCGAAGTCATGGTTAAACTCCTTAGAAACTGGAACCATCGACACTTGGGATGCCTTATCAGGAAAATTTTTGACAAAATATTTTCCTATTCATAAAACAAATTCCATCCGAAGAGATATATCTAATTTTAACAGAAAGAGGGTGAACATTTCTATGAATGTTGGGAAAGATTTAATGAACTCATTGCTAGGTGTCCCCATCACGGCTTCGAAAAGTGGCGCTTGATTCAATACTTTCAAGACGCGTAAACCCCTCAAAATCGTCGAATGATTGACGCCACTAGTGGTGGGTCATTTATGAAGATGAGTGCTAATGAGATTTGAGAATTCTTTGAAGCTATTTCTGAAAATTCTCAACAATGGGATTATTCAAGAAAAGACTCGGATAGGCGAAATGGTGGTTTGTATGAAGTAAGGGATACATCATCTACTCCTCATCTTCCTCCTTCTTCAAGGTTGGAGGCAGTTGTAATGACAATGGCACAGAAGATTGATGCATATCTGGAAAAGTCTTAGCCATCAGTCCAAACCAATCTTCCATTCGAGGTTTGTGATGCATGTTCAAGTTCTAGTCATTCCACATTAGACTGTCACTTGAAAAATGAGTACCCTGCTAATTTTGCTGAGCAAGTCAATGCATTCAATACCTTTAGGCAATCTGGTTATAATCCACACTCAAATTTTTACAATCCAGGTTTAGCCAAACACCCTAATCTCTCATGGGCCCATGGTCAACATCAAGGAGGCCTAGTTGTTATCCCTCAAGCTCCTCGAGCTCCAATTCCTGCTAATTGGCCTCAATTCAATCAAGATGTACCTCCTTCTAACACTCAGAGTTTTCTTGATACATTGAACCAATTTATGCAGAGAACAGGAACCATACTCGAACAGAACTCTCAGGCTATCACCGAACTAAGAGCTACTCCTCAACAACAATCTCAAGCCATCCAAAAGCTTGATATGACTGTGAGTCAAATAGAAAAATCATTTTCTGAAAGAGAAGCAGGAAGATTCCCTGGTGAACCCATTCAAAATCCTAAGGGCCTATTCGAAATAGGTAGTACATCTCAGCCACACAATGAAGATGTCAAATCTATCATTACCTTTAGGAGTGGAAAACAAGTTGACAACCAAATTAGAATGCCTAATCTGATTGATCTTGAATCCCAATCTACGCCAAAGCAAGTCAAGCCTTCTTCTCAGATGGATCATCATCTTGACTTTGATCCCACCAAGGCATCCTATATGCCTACAACACCATTTCCATCGCGGTTAGTTCCGAAGAAGAAAAAAATAAATGCTAACGATATAATGGAAATTTTTAAACAAGTTCAAATCAATATTCGATTACTCGAGGCCATTAAGCAAGTTCCCTCTTATGCCAAGTTTTTGAAGGATTTGTGTACACAAAAGCGAAAACTGAATGTGCACAAAAGAGCCTTCCTAACTGAGCAAGTCAGCTCCATCCTTCAACACAAAACCCCTCCTAAGTATAGAGATCCTGGTTGCTCGACTATTTCATGTGTGATTGGTGATCATATGATTGAGAAGACACTGTTAGATTTAGGGGCAAGTGTTAATCTATTGCCATATTCAGTATATGTGCAATTGGGTCTTGGTGAGTTGAAACCAACTCAAGTGACATTGCAATTGGCAAACAGATCTTTCCGAGTCCCCCGCGGTGTGATAGAGGATGTGATCATTAAGGTTGACAAATTTTATTTCCCTGTGGACTTCATAGTCCTTGACACACAACCTGTTCACAATCCCTCTAGTCACATTCCAGTTATTTTGGGTTGTCCATTTTTGGCCACATCCAATGCTATCATTAACTGCCGAAATGGAATCATGAAATTATCATTTGGTAACATGACCGTCAAACTCAACGTATTCAATGTAAGTCAACAACCTCCCGAGTCTGAGGATTCCTTTGAGGTTAACATGATTGAGAGTTTGGCGGAACATTTATTTCCTCAGTTTAATGATCCTTTAGAGGCTTGTTTGACTCATTTTAATTTAGACTTCGATATTAATGATTCCATCAGGGAAGTCAATGATTTGCTTGACTCTACCCCTATAATGGAAACCAGTTATAAATGGAAGCTTAGGGTGGAACCTCTTCCACTCAGTGAGTCAAAACAAGTCCCTTCCGTTGAACAACCACCCAAGCTCGACCTAAAAGTATTACCTGACAACCTCAAGTATGCATTTTTAGGTGTTGACAATACCTTACCTGTTTTTATTTCATCGACATTGACTGAAGAAAAGGAAGGAAAATTGTTAGATGTTTTAAAAGAACATAAAACAACACTTGGGTGGACTATCGCGGATATTAAAGGAATAAGTCCAATCGTTTGCATGCATCACATTCATATCAAAGATAATGCCAAAGTATCGCGTGAAATGCAACGTAGACTTAATCCTAATCTAAAGGAAGTTGTCCGAGCCGAAGTGCTCAAATTGTTGGATGTGGGTATAATCTACCAAATTTCGGATAGTCCTTGGGTCAGTCCTGTTCAAGTTGTCCCAAAGAAGTCAGGGGTAACGGTAATCAAGAATGAATTAGTACCAACCCGCATGACCACGGGGTGGCGAGTATGTATTGATTACCGTAAGCTGAACTTGGTCACAAGGAATGATCACTTTCTTCTTCCTTTCATTGATCAGATGCATGAAAGGTTAGCCGGACATGATTACTATTGTTTTATTGATGGGCATTTCGGTTATAACCAAATCCCCATTGCACCCGAGGATCAAGAGAAGACCACATTCACTTGTCCCTTTGGTACTTTCGCATATCAGAGAATGCCCTTTGGATTGTGTAACGCACCCGCTACTTTTCAGCGGTGCATGCTTAGTATTTTTTCCGATATGGTTGAGAGGTTCCTCGAGGTGTTTCTGGATGATTTCTCAGTATTTGGTGATTCATTTGATGAATGTCTACATCATTTAACTTTAGTCTTAAATAGATGTGTGGAGAAAAATCTTGTCTTAAATTGGGAGAAATGTCATTTTATGGTACGATAGGGCATTGTTCTTGGACATGTAATTTCACACAAGGGAATTGAAGTCAATAAAGCCAAAATTGATTTAACTTCGAGTCTTCCGCCTCCAAAGACGGTTAAGGAAATTAGATCTTTTCTAGGCCATGCTGGATTTTATCGGAGATTCATCAAAGACTTTAGCAAAATCGCTTGTCCTTTATGCAATTTACTTGCTAAAGACGCGGTTTTTGTTTTTGATGAAGATTGTTTGAAAGCTTTTGAGAAGCTTAAACAATTATTGACTTCAGCTCCAATCATCCAATTTCCTAATTGAAACTTTCCCTTTAAGCTTATGTGTGATGCTTCTGACTTTGCACTCGGAGCTGTCCTAGGACAACGATTGGACAAAAAGCCACATGTCATTTATTACGCTAGTAGAACTCTACAAGACGCACAACTTAATTACTCAACCACTGAGAAAGAGTTATTAGCTGTAGTCTTTGCTCTAGACAAATTTCGGTCTTACCTTATAGGATCCAAAGTAATTATTTTTACTGATCATGCGGCGTTAAAGTATTTTTTCTCTAAAAAAAAATGCTAAACCTCGCTTAACTCGATGGGTCCTATTGCTACAAGAGTTTGATATTGAAATTCGGGACAAGAAAGGTTCGAAAAACGTTGTAGCTAACCATTTATCTAGACTTCTGGTAGAGTCATCTAGCGAATATTTACAATTGAATGAGTCATTTCCTGATGAGCAATTATTTTCTATCTCCCAATTACCTTGGTATGCAGATATCGTGAACTATCTTGTTACAGGTCAACTTCCTTTTAAGTGGTCTAAACAAGATAGATCCAAATTTCTTGCTGAGGTTAGACATTTCTTTTGGGATGATCCATACTTGTTCAAGTATTGTCCTGATTAGGTTATCAGGAGATGTGTTCCTGAGAGTGAATTTCACAGCATCATCTCTTTTTGTCATGAGCAAGCTTTGTGGTGGTCATTTTAGTTCTAGAAAGACAGCTGCAAAAGTTTTGCAGAGTGGTTTTTATTGGCCTACCCTTTTTCAAGATACTCATGCCTTTTGCACCACTTGTGATCGATGCCAACGAATGGGTTCCATTTCTCGTCGCAACATGATGCCTCTTACTAATATTCTTGTGGTTGAAATTTTTTATGTTTGGGGTATTGATTTCATTGGACCATTCCCGCCTTCGTTTGGCAATCTTTTCATCCTTGTTGCTGTGGATTATGTGTCCAAATGGGTAGAAGCGATACCATGTAAAACGAATGACCACAGGGTTGTGGTAAGATTCTTGAAAGATAATATCTTTTCTCGTTTTGGTATTCCGTGTGCCATTATAAGTGACGGTGGTTCTCATTTTTGCAATAGACCGTTCGAGCTATTAGTAAAAAAAATACTCCTTCACTCATAAAGTTGGCACCCCTTATCATCCACAAACAAGTGGGTAAGTTTAAATTTCCAATCGGGAGATTAAAAACATTCTACAGAAGACAGTCAGACCAGATCGTAAAGACTGGTCTCAACGTCTGAGCGATGCTTTCTGGGCTTATAGAAAAACATTTAAGACCCCGATTGGAATGTCTCCATATAGGCTTGTTTTTGGAAAAACATGTCATTTGCTTGTGGAATTGGAACATCGTGCATATTGGGCCATCAAGACGTTCAATTTTGATATGGTCAAGGCTGGATCGCATCGTAAGTTTCAACTTAATGAGTTGGAAGAGATCCGAAATTATGCGTACCACAATGCCAAAATCTACAAAGAACGAACGAAGATATTTCATGATAAATCCATTCTTCGTAAGTCTTTTGAACCGTCTCAAAAAGTTTTATTGTTCAACTCTCAGTTACGAATTTTTCCAGGAAAGTTGAAATCTCGGTGGTCTGGACCTTATATTGTGAAAGCAGTGTGCCCACATGGAGCCGTGGAGATCGTTAACCCTAAGGATGGCTATGTATTTAAGGTAAATGGTCAATGACTTAAGCCATTCTTAGAGTTACCTCGATTAGAAGTCGAGGTTGATGTGATTCTATTAGAGGACCCTGTGTATCAGAATTGAGGATCTTTTGGGTTTTGTCGGGCTGATGATGTTAAACCAAGCTCTACTGGGAGGCAACCCACCTTTTGTTGTAAGAATGCATGTTGAGTGTGTATTTTATCTATTTCTATTTAATTAACCACAAATTTTTTTGTCTCTGAGCTCTCATCGGTGGATTACTTGTGGAAATTGGTAAAATCTTCACTGCGGTAATACTATTCTAACCTCTTCTCATGTGCTTATTTCATTCATTTGTCAGAATTATTTTGTTAAACATTGAGGACAATGTTTGGATTAGGTTTGGGGGTAGGGTTCATGAGTCGGTGAATTTTTTGTAGTGTTTTCTTTTCTTATTCTTAAAAAAATAGAAAATGAAAAAATAAAAAATTGTGTTTTTCTGTCAAGAAAACTTGGTTTTTTGCGATTATGAAAATGGATTTTAAATTTTATGCTCAAGAAAATGGAAGCCAACTTGACATATTGGTATATTGATAAAGACTGAAAGTTTAGTATGATCCTTAAGATAGATCTAGTTCATAAGATTTTTCAACTCGATTATCTTTGCACCATAAGCCATCTTAGCATAACTTGAAGTTGACGAGTGAAGTATATACTAGAAAACCTTAGAATAATAGTGGAGACTTAATCCTGAAAATTTTGAACCTTTCTATTTTTCCGAGGGTTATACATAAACTCTGATTTTTCTTGAGTTCGTATTATCTCGTTGATGATCTCATTATTCTCATTTTTCTGATCAATTGCTTTGGGAATGACATCAAAATTGAATTATTACTCTAGAAACTTCTTGGCTTATTCAATTGAGATGTCATAATACTGACCCGAACTTAGGAAATGATCTAGGCATTTTTTTTCTTTAGACCATAACTAGCCTTTTCACTTACCCATAACATTAACTTTTTTGTAGCCTTTTGAGCCTTAGATTAACTTTTATTTGTTAACCCATTAACCTTTACCCAACTTTTCCGGGAATGTGTATGGATGGATATACTTGGTGTAAAAAGGGCATTAAAGAGCAAAATATGAGATATTTCATAAATCCTCTATGAAAAAAAAAAAAAAAGCAGAAGAAGAATGTCAATGAGGATAAAGATGTGAGAATGAAGAAAAAATTGACGGTGCGCAACATTAGTTTATTCTTGACAGCCCTAATTGTTCGTATAATGAGTGTATACATTCCTAGAAATTTTTCTTAGAATCCTTTGACATTCCTTATTAACCATTAGCCAAGCCCCGTTACAACCCAACAAAGTCCTAGTTGATCTTAGGTAAAGGTTGGTACCGTAGATGTGGAGATTTAATAACCAAGACCTATGGTGTTTGATTCAACATTCCCAAAAGTAATTGATATTCCTGTCCATGAGTTCATGTTCATTCCATTCTTGAAAAGTCCGTTCTTCATAATACTATATGTGAGATGATTGTTTTCCATTATTTACTCTTTTCCTCACATATAAACTGAGTGAAATACCAAATCTCTGAGTGTTTTATTGTGAGTGACATGAGAGGTTTGAAGTCAAAACAAACTTTCTATAGGAGATTTAGTCATTGTTTTACTCTGAAATGAAAAGTTATGTTGATAGTGCTATTCACACACACACATTGAGTCGAGGATGATTGTGAATTTTTTCTAATCTTTGGAGAATATTAAATTATTTGGAGATTGGTTGATACACTAAAATGACACTGTTGATTTCTTGCATTTCTTGAAGTTTTAAAATGAACACTGTTTGACCAAGTTTTGTTGAGTCAGTAATGTTTGTGGGTAACATTTTTTGGAAACCCTCACGAGACTATAACTCGTCTCCTAGAGGTAATCTAATTGTTCAAAGCCTTGTTGCACGTTTTCAAAGGTAAGTGCATCGACGATTCCTACGAAAGTGAGTTAGGATTTTATTTGTGGTTTTCTTTTCTTTGTTATGCTCGAGGACTAGCAAAATATAGGTTTGGGGGTATTTGATAATCACATAATTATAACATTGTTACCTCTTATTATATTTTTGTTAATCCTTATTTTTATTTTATTTTAGATTAATTATTAAAATTTTGTGTTTTTGTAGAATGTGGAGCTTAATGAAGAAATAAGAGAAAAATGCAATGTACAATCTCAGATGGTGACTTCAGAGAAAGTGGAGGTGAAAATAGCCTAAGCCCATAACCTAAACTCAAAACCAAACCCTTAAACCCAAAACCAAACCCAATCAAACCCAAAGAATATTCTCCCAATTGTCCCATATCCAGATTTGATTTTACCTTGATTCACTCCTCCATGAATCATCCCTTTATCTCATCTCTATTCATTTTTGTTCATTATCTATAAATACAATAGAAAATGAATGTGAAAGGGAGGAAGAGAAGGGAAAAGAAAACATTACAGAAAATCAAAACCTCTTTCTCACATGTTGTGATTCTCATCACCATCCCAATCAAACAAAACCACCATCATCCACCGAAACAGAGGCGTGACAACCCAGTTTCACGTCAGTTTTCACTTGACCTCGCCACTGTCCAACAACCACAGCTGCCACCACCATCAGACACCACCTCCTCACCCTGTTTCGCACGCCCAACAACAGCAACCATCTCCCTGTTCCATCATCCACCATCTGTCCCTCCACCACCATCCCTGTCAACGCCATAACCACCGAGCACCGCCACGAAACAAAGCAGCGCGAGCCACCATCACCGCCACTACGAAACAGAGGAAGCAGCAGCCAGCGCCGAGCTATCTCTCGGTCTCTCTTCGTATCGACCCTCCTTCCTGTCTCCCTCTCTCACGACCACCGTCGCAAGCGGCGCATCAGCTCGAACACAACCACCGCGACAGGAGCAGAAACAGGGAGCAATGCCTCCATTTCTCTCTCTGTGTTTTTTGTTCTTATCGCTTATCTCTCTCTGTTTTCCATCCCTCTCTCTTTTGTAGGGACCGGAGCCGGTTGGAGGACGAATGAGCTCGCGAAGAGCAGAAATGAGGCAGCGCTAGCAGCGTTGCTCGCTGGAGACGAAGGCGCAGAGGAGTGTTGCTTTTCGGGCGGGAAATAACTGATTTTCGAATCAGTTGGTTATTGGCACCCCGGTTTCTCTATGAGCAGCCACAGAGCATTTGCAATTTTTTTCTCTGGATTTGTGTTCGGACCACCTGCTGATCTGCCGAGTACCACCACATCGAGTTTGCGACAAACTAAAACGGTTGCATAATTCATTTTAATTTATTTTACGGACTTAAATGCTTAATTGTTAATTACAATTTTATTTCAGAAATTTGATAAATTGCTTTCACCTTTCATGTTCGATTAAAAATTGATATGTTTGGTAGTTAGATTCACATTTTATCAATATTCAAAGCATGTGCTAAAAATTATTAAGCTTGAACTTTGATTAAGTATGCCATAAAAAGACACTTAATGCTTGGTAAGAGTTTATTTGCTTGAAATAAATTGTTAATGTTTGACAGAAACTGATATGATTGGAATTGAATTTTAATGATCACATCTTCGGTGTAAGCAAGGGATCCTCATCCCTAAAGCTTCTCGTTTATAATTTCAGTAATTTAGATTTAAATATATTTGCTAACTCATCGGTGAGTCCAAACCCCACAAAATCCATCTCATATATCTTTTCCTTTTATTTTATTTTTCTTATTTTTAATTTATTTTTAGTTTAGTTTTAAAAACACTGTAACCCCATTTCGTCCAAATTAGTTTAATTAAATTATTAAATTCAATTTAATCCACATTCCTCGTGGGATCGACTCGTACTTGCCGTTGTCTACCAGTTAGACACTGTGCACTTGCAGTTATTATAAGTGGGTCAAATTGGCATATTTATTTAGGCCAGTTAAGCCCGCAACAGCACCATAGACAAGTATTGGCTTCAACTTTGCACAACACCTATTTATGAATGTGGCAATGTGATTATAGATCCTGTTGTCGACGCCCTTATGAATAGGTTCAATGAGTCAAGTCATGATCAAAAGTTGGTGATGAAGAGGAAGCTTATTTAGTTGAGTTCCCCGAGTGACAGTGTCATGATTGAACCATTAGCAATTTTGGTTGTAAAGGGGAAACCTAAAAAGAAGTTGGCTAAGCACGAGAGGTCCACAAAAAGGGATCCATAGGGACACGAATACGCCATGGCCTTTTGGCTCTCTGCTCAGCTTACCATGACCGATCAGCCATAGGAAGGTTCTCAGCTTCGGAGGCAACTGTAACTTCAATTTATTGAAAGTATCGGGGAGATCATGACACAAGATGAAATGAAAGGCAAAAGTAAGTTGTCAATTAAAAATGAGAAGCTGAAAATTCATAACAATAGATTGATGAGGCAGATTCCGTCATGGATACGAGATTATTTACGACATTGATAACGTTTCAGGCGACGGAAATTGTGGCTTTCGATGCATAGCCAAATTCTTTCATTATGACGACGAAAACGACTGGAAACAGATAGAGAAATACCTGTGGATGGAGCTTCAACATAATAAAGAGTTGTGGCTTGCAATGTGGCACGAGTCAGGGGTAAAGGTTGTGAAGGACGCTTTGGTAATTTCAGAAGGTCAGGTGCGGATAGACGGGAAAAGTTGGTTTATGGACCCAAATATGTTAGAGCTGACAACGAACCGTTACCAATGCGTCTTTCTTTGTTATGGGAACCAAAACAAGACATGTTTTCCCTATGTTTACTCGACACCACAGTTTGACGAAGGCCACATTTGTTTCATGGCACACTTGGCTCAGAGCAGTCACTATATCCTCCTTCATATGCAATCGAACCCACCATTGTCTCCTATAGTACCAACTTGGTCGTGTTGCATGTTTCCTTTGGCAATCTCGTTGAAAAGTAGTTTTGATATCTAGCTTGGTATTGGTGCGACAATGTTGAGGAACTTCAATGACAAGAATAAGAAGAATGTAAAGAAGTCGAACGTGATGGTGAGCATATTGGACTGATGCACATATTGTATTTTACTAACCATTATTGTGATGAAAAAATGTAAACAACAAATGTAAATGGCAAATGTAATTGTAAATGGCAAAGAATGTGAAGAAGTCGAACCATTGTTTTGTTTGAAAAGTCACCATTTTTTTTTAACGGAAGACTTGTATGTTTCGAGATTTTATTAATATATTATATGAAGTTTGACTCTTATTAGTTTGAGTTTTTGTTTATATATGATGCGAGAATGCAAGATAAGAAAATCATTTCAGAATTTTTTTTATAAAAATGTAGTTTGATGCGACAATGCGACTTGTATGAAATTAACATAAATGATTTGTTCGGAAGACTTGTATGGTTCGAGTTTAGGTTTGATGTAACAAAGCACATAAACTTTAGAAAACTAAGTTTAAAAAAAAGGTGTTAAAAAGTGAAAAATTTTATGAGTTGCAGAAAAATGTGCAAGTTTAGGCCTGTTCGCAGAGCTCAATGCGGAAATTTTCGAATCCTTGCATTGATCCTTGCGAACAGAACATTTTTGTAAAAAAAATTCTATTCGCAGTGATCAATGTGGGGAAATTCAAATTTCCCGCATTGAGCAATGCGAACAGGAAATTTTTATGAAAAAAAATTTGTTCGCAAGGATAACTGCAGAGTTTTGGTAAATCCCCGCAGAGATCAATGTGAACAAAATTTTTTTTGTAAAAAAAGTTTTTGTTCGTAGCCTAGAATGCGAGCAAATTTACATTTCCTGCATTGGGCAATGCAAACAGTAATTTTTTTTAAAAAAAATTATGTTCGCAGGGTTCCATGCGGGGTATTTGAAAAATTCCGCACAGATCTCTGCAGTTCGCATGGAACCCTGCGGGGTTTTGCACAAACCCCACATTGGATTCTGCAGACAGAACAAAATACTGCAAATTTTTTCTGAAACTTAGTTTTCTGAGATATTTTTTCTAAATTTTTTTTACTGACCTTATTTGCATTGTCGCATTGAACCTACAGTAAATTCTATGGAATAATTGTAGTTTGTTTGGACCAGGAATCTAGCCCTATCTGGACATACTAAAATAATTTTGTTTGGACCAGGAACCTTATTTGCATTGTTTTCTAAAATAAGAACATTTTTTCTGATAGTTATGTCATTATGTCGCATTGTTGCTTTTGGACACAATGAAATAAAAATTTCTAATAATTATTTCATTATGTTCTTATAATTATTCAATATCAAACATAAGTAAAAACTCAAAGCTCGTTATAAAACAAAAACCTGAAGTTTACAAATAATTATTTGAAGTTTACAAAACTTAAAGTTTCTAAACAAATATCCAAATGTTTTTGTCCGAAGTTTACAAAATGAAGACATTATATTTATCGCTTCCGAACATCGAATCTTTGCTCATGCCTCGATTTGCTTCAACGCTCATTTCCCCCACCACCAATTTCACCATTGGGGCATACGTCAGACTCTTCTTCCTCTTGTTCTAAGGTAACGGGCGAATACATTTCATCTAGAGGCATTGATCAAGTTACGAGCATGAGCAATGACAATCTCTTGCAGGAAAAATTAGATGTTAATGCAAATCATGTAAAATTTTGAAATTACATAAGTTTAAAATGTTTTAACTTAACCTTTTATTTGATAAAAAAAACAAATGTCTTCTTAGGGGATAACTTCTCCTCTTGTTCGGTGGTTGTACGAAGGGATGGATGGCTAATGCGGTGAAACCAGTCCAAGTAATCCGCCGCATAGTTTTATGGAAGCTTCACGAAGGAACCTTGTTGGTTAGTTGGCACGACATGATAATGTCACCTTCGAGCGAGCGAAACCAACAATTCATACTGGATGTAATAGTGTTTGCGAGATCGAGCTTTATTCTTCCTTTTGGCTTGGATTGGGATGACTTGTACCTTTCCCATTTGTCTCATAACTCTATCAGGGTGATAAAGTTCTTTTATGTCGAGGCATAACAAACATCATGTGAACCATGTGATGCCATGAAGGGAAGTCTTTCTCTTGGACTCCACGTAAGGGTCACAAAGTACCTGCGAATTATAATAATTAAAACTTATTAATATATGACACATTTAAAAAAGTTTATTGAACATAAAGATGAATTTTTACCTTTTCAGGAGACATGTCATCGAGATGCATCCATATTTGTTCATCCAAAACCCCTACAATTTGTGGGAGTTTACACTTAGCCATGGTGGAAAGTCTAGCATCCCACGTCAGTTTTGCATTACCCCAGAGTCTGAAGTGATCATATATCCATGTCTATAAACGAAAACAACATAAATAAATATTATGATATTCTTATATATTATGAGGGTACTTAACAAAATAAAATTTTCGAAAAATATCTCCAAAAGAGGCAAATATCCAGCAATTTGTCTCGTCCCCTCTTTGCTAGCGTCGCCCAACTGACAACAAATATTCAATATAAACCTTTGTTCCACTTTTATCAGCAAATAGAATCATACCCAGAAGAAACAACAAGTAACCCCTAAACACTTGTTGTTTCCTTTCAAGAGAATCAACGTCCTTAGTCTGTCTACAACAATGGTCCTGGATAAACTTCATTTCCATAGATTTCCCATGCTTCTTGACATGGACCTTTGCTTATTTACTTTCAATCCCCAAACCATCCACAATAATGTAACACATTCATCCATCGTCATCTTCATCATCGTTATAACCGACTTACCAAGAATCGACAAATGAGTTATACGGTAGACATCGTCTAGGGTGATGCTCATATCTCCAAAAGGTAGGTTAAAAGTGTTGGTCTCAGGTTGCCAACGCTCTACGAAATCACAAATGGTCACATTATCAGGACGTACCTTACGATATTTAATCAAGGGATGCAAACCACTATAGTAGATCATTCTCTTTACTTCTTTCGGCTCATGTTTTAAATCCTAATCTATAAAGTTCTTAAATTGACGCCGACACCCAGTGTTCTAAAAAACGGCCTAGACTCTAGGCGTTAGAGAAACGCCCAGATTAATGGCTGGGCGAGGTCAGGGCGAGTTTTTATTTTTATTTTTTATTATTATTTTTTTAATAAGGCTGATTGTGTTCTTATTTTATTTTTCTTTCCCTTTTTTGGAAATAAACAATTTTATTGTTTTTTATTCAGTATATGTCTGAATTAGCAAATGATGATTACTTAATGGAATTCTCAAAAGATCTACCGGTACCAATTTTAGTAATGTAGATTTTATCATGTAGATTTTATCAAACATGACTGAGGTCATTCATGCAATTTGAAGAAAAATAAAGAGTAGGTTTGGATATTTGTCTACAAATTCAACTTTGTATAAACTACCCATCATGACCAGCTTCAGTCATTTGAGTTTTAATAAATTTTGTTCACGATTGTTAGTTTTTCATATTTTTAAATTTTGCATATGTATTTTGGCATTAAATTGGATGTAATTGATAAGGTATTATGTTCAACTTTTGTAATTTATTAAAGTTATAATACAAAACCTAAAACCGCCTAGGTGCCTGCCTAGGTCCCTGGGCGCTAGGCACCTGCTCGCCGCCCACCCACTGCCTATCGCTTTTTAGAACACTGCCGACACCACATTGCGTCTCGTTCCCAAATACAAGAAACATATACATTAAGTAATTCAATGTCCAAACATATATAAATAACACGCTTATATAATTTAACCAACTAAAAATATTAATGTACCAGCTCACCATCCCAAATGGCACGAGAAATATTGCCATGGTAATCGACTAATGTGGAACAATCCACAGAACCACTGGGATAAGAATCTCGTCTAGCATCTTTTTTTTTTTTTACCCTTCTCCCCTGCTTCCTCTTCATCCATTGCTTCCTCCTCATCCACAGGTACATTCTCAAGCTCTTCTAACTCCTCATATTCATGTCCAACACCACCACTACTCGAACCTCCTTCCCCTTCTGATTGGTTTGACTTTGCGATACAATTACTTGTCTATATGCTTCTTCAGGATCTATTTGAATCCCCATTTGTTCATCTCTCATCTTCCTCCTTACTTCTGTGTCCCTATTTTGTTTTTTTTTTTCATTCTTCTACTAGTTTTTTGCCCTTTTCTGCTTTCTGTTTTCGAGCAGACACTGTCATGGGTCATCTTCTATCACCTCCATCATCCTTACCAACATCACAACCAACAAAAGACATGATAAACCTTCAAATAAAAGGAAACAAATACTTCAAGACAATTGTTTTGTACAATAAATTCTACTAATTTTTAAGCAATATTTTAGCCAATTTGGATGTAAAATAACATTATCTCATTTCCCTACATTTTAATAAAAAAATACCAATTTGGAGCCCTAGTGACCACCAAACTCGCCTTCGCAATTACTTTCATTACCAAAAGATGAACTAAATGATTAATGCACAAAAAACATACAATCCTACTTTAAAGATGGAAACAAATACACAAACGTACAAAAGCAAACAATGGAAGGTTTACTTACAATCCAAACAAAAATCCTAAACCCAAAGATAGAATGGATGGCTCAGTTACAGAAGAGTTGAAGTCGCAAGAAATGCATTTTGCACTTTGAGAGATGGCGTTTTTGAGCTGTTGCGTTTTGAAGAGTTTGAGGGTTTCAATTTTGAGGGAATTTTGAGAGATTTTCGAGGAATATGGAGGAAATTTGCAAAAGATTTGAATGTGGGGAGAGATTTGGAAGATATTTGAATGTGGGAGAGGGAGGAATTTAGAATGGGGGAGGGAGGAGTCGTTTGTGATTTGAATGATGAGGGGGAAAAAATTGGGTTTTTGTTTATATAGGTGGTGTGAGAAAGAAAGTAGGTGGTGTGGGAGAGTAGAAAGGTGTGAGAAAGAGTATATGATGGTGTGGAGTAGTCGCTGCCTATTTAATATTTCTCATCAATTTTGTAGGGTTGTGGGGCTTGTTAAATTCCTCTTCTTTTGTTTTTTTCCTTCATTTTTTTGAGGCAGTTATTACTCATATCATCCCACCCCATCTTTTCTTTAACCATTTCACACCAAAAGGGTCAGAAGATCCTTCAGATGAACTGGGGTGCTAACCTTATTTTGTTCCTTCTCTATTTATTGTTATGTTTGGCTTTTATGATTAGATTAAATGTTCATGCCTTTTCTTTGCTTACTTTCAATCTTTTTCAAAGGGAATTGAGGTAGCTCTAATGCTATTTATTACTACCATTACATTTCCCCCTTCTTTTGCTAGCATGATTGGAGACACATCTTTTACTGATCCTCCCTTTGAGTTATGATTTCTTAACATACTAACTATGCAGGAAGACTGATCATGAAAGTTCTGGATCCTATTATATCATCCCTACTCAATTGCCAAACATTTAATTTGGCAAGCAAACACACAACAACAAATAGCTATTCCATGAAGATGCAAAGATTTTGCAAGTTTCTATTCCAGATTAGGCAATAGGTGGATGGGTTGGTGGACAATGCCACTCATCTGTTATTCCTCTTTTCGGTAATGCACCAATACTGGCTTCTCTCGCCTCTCCCTATCGACTGGCTCAATGATAACTTTGGGGTGCCTAGTACCTCCCTCTTCCTAAAGTTCATGTGGGATACTGCGAAGACCCACCCCTATTCTAAATAGGAAATGCTTTCTCAGTTTGCAGCTTTCATTCTAACCATATGGCAGACTCGTAACAACTGAATTTTCTAAAAAACCAAATTCAACACTCAAAAGTTTAGAATGTCTTTTCAGAGTACTTGGTCTGCTTGGAAACATCAATGGTTTTCGAAAAATTCCAATCAAGCATATCTTTCGGGCGTTGAAAACGATAATGATCCGGTCTCTATTCATCATGTCCTTCAAATAACTATCACTAACACTCGGGCTTACTCTGTTTTCTCTTAATCATCTCCTATGGGCCCCCCACTCTGAGTTGGCCACTACCCGGATAGCAAGGATACGAGCATAAATCCATTCATCTAGATGTCACAGACAACCTTAGATCCTTACAGTTCAAACCTGTTCCTCATTCCCTGGATCCAAACATGATAGTGGTCAGATATGATGCTAGTTTTTTGCCAAATCTCAACAAGGAGCGGTCGAAGTTTTTGTGGTAAATATACATGGTGAGGTTCTAGCACGAGTTGCTTACCCGTTCACAGAAAAAGGTGATAGATAGTACCATGGTGGAATGCTATGCAGCTGAAGCGACTCTTTTTCTTATTCAATCTAAGCAGTGGAAAACAAGTTTTTTGATGGGAGACTCAAGGACGCTTCACTCTATTATACATGATGATCAGCGGCAACCTAGAACAACCATGGACCTAGCATGGCGACCACTCATTAACATCATAAAGTGACTGCTTTCTTTTCACATCCTTTGGTTCTGTAATTTTATTTGTAGAGACCTTAACTATGAGGCCCATAACCTCACTGCTACAGCAGCCCAACAGTTTTTTACTTTTAATTAGTAAGATATGCTATAAGCTTTTTTTTTAAAAAAATGAAGAAGGGCACATGTGTCTCACTCATGCCTCATATGTGATACACCTACTTTTGATTATAATTTTCAAACATTTAACATGTTTTTCACCTTGAGATGTACACCCCACACATTTTTCAAAACCTTGCTTTGAATCTAGAAGACAAGAACTACTACAAACCCTTGAGAGGCAAAAGTAAAACTCCCAAGGATGCACGTGTTTGTACTTATTAGTTATCAAGACGCCAACTTTATTTTTGAGTCATTTGGTATTCCTTTTCCCTTTACTCTTATAAGGAATCAACCTTTTCTTGTTCCATGAAAAGTTGAAGTTACAACATGTCAGCCAACTCAAGTCAATCCCAACGTCAAATGATTACTTATTTTACAAGTCTTACAGAAGAAACATGGGATGAGGCATAATTTTATGTTTTTTTATTTTTTTTATTGTTGTGTCTGAAAACTACATCTTCAGTGGGATGCCAATATCGATCGATCAAAAAACACGTTTTGCTCTGAGGCGATAGGGGCGACTAGGGTTTGGTAGTTCTTCTCCGTTTCACTGCAGCTGTGAAGCTTGGAATCGATGTAATCCTCATCTAGGCAGATCGTTCCTCCCTATGGCGGCGCTCCCAGCCGCCATGGAGACTCCTCCCTTGGCGGGGATTGGGGGGAACTCGGCTGAGGTGCCTAAGCCCTCCTCTACACAAATACTCGATAAGATTGTGGTGAAGGAAATCAATGAATCGCTCGTGGAAGGCACTCGGTTTTGGAAAGAAGGAGATCTGACACTTGGTTTAAGAGCGTCGGATGAGGTTCGAGAGGAATCTTTTATGGAAAAACATGTTATTGTGCTACAACTTTCTAGCTATCAACCTAGGTTGCAAGATATTCGGGACTCTATCAATAGAACATGGGGAATCTTGGGCAACTTTTTGATGGGTTTACTCGTTCCTCAACATGTTTTGGTGAGAATCCAATGTGAGTCGGAAGCAAAAAAGTGATATCAAGGGATTCTTTCCTAATTCGAGGAGTTAGGTTTAAAGCTTTTCTCTGGCATGATGATTTTAGTTATAAATCGGATTCGATTTAGGTCCCGTTGTGGGTTGAGTTGCCAAACCTTCCTTTGCATCTTTTTCATCCTCCTATTCTGAAAGCAATAGGGGATTCCTTCGGGGATTTTTTGGGTATGGATGACCACACTAGATGTATAACACGTCCGGGTGCTGCCCGGATGTGCATTGAGATGAGCCTGACAAAATAGCTTCCTATAAGAGTCTGGATAGATAGGGTGAATAACAGGGGTTTCTGGCAGAAAAATTAAATATTTAGGTTTCAAATATTGTGATCACTGTGCGATGATAGGGCATCATGATGCTTATTGTAGGAGAAAACTTGGTCAGAAAGGTAGTGTTTCCCCGTAATTCCAAAAGGGAAGAAGGAGTAAGCAGAGAAAATCATGTGGGAACATAAAGCAATCAAGCAAATCTATGTTCCAGTCGTTAGAAAGCAAAAAGGATGCAAAGGCAGGTTCCAATATGTTTGAAGTAGACAAAACTCTAATCAGGAAACTTTTTGGAGATGCTCACCCTACAAGTAAACCTGAGAAAGGCTAATTGGATACGTTCCAATAAGAACATACCCAAGAAGCATAAACTTACTGGGGTTAACAAGGTAGCTAGTATGAGTAATCTCTATCTCTATTAAACAAAACAAGTTATATGAAATACATACACAAATAAAACCACAAATCAAAGACATGTAGTTCCTCAACGTGACAAACGTACCCCTCTAATAAGTTGTAACATACTTAAAGTAAATTTATATGTTACGATTACTTACATTATGAGAATTGACCATGGCAAGGCTAACCTGCATAACATTAGTAGACTTACCATCCTGCACGGAATAATTAGAAACAAATGAACAAAATTCCTAATTTATTGGTCATCATAAATACAATTTATTTTCAACAATAAACAAAACAAAGTTATAATGCACCCTTATTGAAATATCAACAAATGCACATTTTACCTTAAGGAAGACATGTAGTTCTCATTCAATGATTGAATGAGCATTTAGTTTCTCCCATTAAGATATTCTTACATATATTAAAAAAAAATATTCGCTTCTTTTCCACAATCACACTACCCTCCTTGTGTCGAATACACCTCACTCAAGTGTGTCTCCCTTGCCTTCGAAATCACTCGGATTATATATGTCCCAAGTGAAGTTTCACATCGAGGGACATGTCATCTCACCCTAAGTTTGATTCATGGAAACTATATTAATGATGATGGACACCGTATGCATGTCATGATCAACACAACAAAATAGGCCTGATTGCACTCTCATTCTAGCGAGGCCTGGGCAACATTACGCCCACTATTAAAAGATTATAGAGCGTTGGACCCGAATTGCAACGACTTAATAAGCCCTTACGTCACGCAGTCAAGCTCAATACTTGTAAGCCCTGATAAGAAAAAAGTAAGTCCTGATAAGGCAAGTATATGGGGAATCGATCCAAGACAAGCATGCCAACAATACATCAGATCCGACTATGAAACAAATATTAGAGTTTTAAGCCTTTCCTAACCCTTATCTAACTTAAGCATCGGAGTGCCATTGGCCACCACACGGTGGTCTTTGTCTCACTTGTGCAGGTCTAGGTAACAATGAGGAAGGAGAGAAGAAATCGACTACATTAGTTTTGCACCGTCCGTTGGGAACAACGGAGTTCCTCAGAAAACATAATAGTACCGCCTTTCCAGAAAAACTAGAAAAATGGTGACAATGAGGTCTCGCACCTATGGAGACGCTGTTGAGCCCTTGAACGAGGCGTCGTCTGTTTCGGCACCACCACTGCGGGAGAAACCCCCTTAGCCCCCCCCACTGGTGGCAGCTACGGCGGACCCAAGTGTGGATCTACTGTCAACTCAAATCCATGAAACAGAAGTTGAATGAGACGTTGAGGGCATATGTCATGCGCTTCAAAGACGAGTTGACCCTCGTCAACAGTTGTAGCGATGAGACAACCTTCACCTTGGGTTTGAGGGGTGGTGAGTTCTATAATTTTCTTACCCTAGACCCCCCAACCAATATGGCAAACCTGCTAAGGGATGCTCAGAGATATATCACTCTAGACGAGGTGCTGACTGCTAAGAAAGAAGCGAAATCCATAAAGAAATCCTCTGTCCTCCGGGACAATAGAAGGGATGATGATGGAGTGTATGTCCTACACAGAATGTGCTCAGAGACCGAACGATCCAACAGGTCCCGAAAAAGATTGCTCTACGAATTGCAAACCAAGTCAGCCTATGAAGACCAGCGAATACAGCACGTTTGAGCCTAGAGCCTGAGCCTGAGCCTGCCCTTGCCTCTGACTTTCACAGATAGGGACTTCCAGGGCGTCGACAACCCACATAACTATGCCCTAGTAATATCGATCTTTATAGCCAACTTGGAAGTAAGAAGGTTTTTGGTAGACACCGGAAGCTGTTCGAATATACTGTTCTAAAACATGCAACTGAAGGAAGAAAACCTAAGCCCCTAGGAAGATCCACTAGTCAAACTCAGCAAGGAGAAGTATTTCCCTAAGGGGAAGATCAGACTGATAGTAATGGCAGGAGAACCACGACTTCAGAAAATAATTCTTTAAGAGTTCATGGTGGTCGATGCATCGTCCACCTACATCATCATCCTAGGGAGGCTCTGGCTCCACTAGTTGGTTGCACCAGTCTCCACGCTACACCAGTGTATTGAATACCCCATCAATTAGGCAATATGGATAATACAAGGAAATCAGCCAGACGCTAGAGACTGCCACTACACAGCATTAAAGTGGTTTGACGACCATCAACTGCAGATTGAGCCTACAGTTGATGCATCCCCAAGCCTGGGTTGGGAGTTGCAGGAGGCCTCTCCATTCTCTGACGAGGAAGCCCTTGTCAGCCCTAGGAGAAGACCCAATGTCGGACGACCCGATGAGGAACCTGTGACTATATATCTGGACAACCCCAGTGACAACAGAGCCTTCAAGATAGGTTTTCGGCTAAGCAAGGAATTTGCTGAAAGACTGATAACATTGCTGCGAAATAATCAAGACGTCTTCGCCTGGACGATGCGAGACATGGTGGGAATAGACCCCTCCATAATCACCCATCAACTGGCTGTAGACCCAACACGAAAACCAGTCAACAAAAAAAGACTTGTAGCCCCCAAGAGAAACTAGATCACAAACGAAAAAGTGCAGAGATTACTCAATGTAGACATGATCAAAGAGGCACGGTACCCAGATTTCTTGGCAAACAAAGTCCTGGTTAAAAGGAAAAATGGAAAGTGAAGAGTCGACTTTTCGCTTCCCAGCATCAATCAAATTATGAATGCCACTTTGGGACACGACCTCTTGAGTTTCATGGACGCCTACTCCGGGTACAATCAGATACAGATGCAACCCCAGATTAAGAGAAAACCTCTTTCATTACCGAAAGGAGAATATACTGCTATCGAGTAATGTCGTCTGGACTCAAGAACATAGTTGCAACATATCAACGGCTAGTGAATCGGATGTTCGAAAGCCAAATCGGAAAGAACATGTAGGTCTACATAGATGACATGCTAGTTAAGAGCCTCCACAGCCAATATCACATATCCGACCTTGCTGAAGCATTCGGCCAGCCCCGCAAGTATCAGATGAAGCTCAACCTGCAAAAATGTACGTTTGGGGTTGAGTCAGACAAGTTCCTAGGTTACATAGTAAACAAAAGGGGAATAGATGCAGATCCAAGCTCTTCTCGGCATGAAGTCCCTGACCTCCATCAGGGATGTTCAGAACCTAATCGGGAGGGTGGCAACACTTAACAGGTTTAACTCTAAATCATTAGACAAGCGCCTCCCTTTTTTCAAGATTTTCAAAGGAAGCAAGAACTTCAACTTTGATGAAGAGTGCGAATAGGCCTTCCAAAACCTGAAGTCATACATGGGGAGTACCGAGCTACTCTTGAAACCAGCCCTGAACGAGACATTTTACTTATATCTAGCCGTCACGATTCATGCCGTCAGCTCAGCTCTAGTACATAATGAAAAAGAAGTACAGAGACCAATGTACTACGCCAACAAAACTTTCGTGGAAGTAGAAGCAAACTTTCCGAATCTAGAAAAGTTGGCTTTGGCACTAGTCATCTCTTCTAGGAAGCCGTGACCTTACTTTCAGGCCCACTCTATCACAGTCCTGACCAAACATCCACTTTGGACAATTTTGCACTAACCGAAATTATCTGGCAAGATGATTAAATTGTTGGTGGAACTAGGACAATTTGACATCAACTATGCTCAAAGAACATCCATCAAAGCCCAAACATTGACATACTTTATCGTCGAATTTACCAATGGTGGAGAACAACAGCCAGACAGCCCAGAGCAGAGACCGAACGAACAAGGGTGGAGCCTGCACTGCAACGGGTTTTCCACACAACAAAGAAGCAGAGTAGGTATCACATTCCAATCTCCAAGAGGCTTTACTTTAGAAAAAGCGACCAAGTTCGGCTTCCCGACCTTAGACAATGAAGCATAATACGAAGCCCTTTTGTTCAGCATGAGGCTGGCAAATGGGATCGAGATAACTGAGCTGATTGTGTATAGGGAGTCACGCCTGGTAGTCAAACATGTTAAAAGGGAGTTCACCAGTAAAGAACCAAGGATGATATCCTACCGCAAGAAGATCCATAACGCAGCAGGCCAATTCAAAGATTGGAACTCTAGCAGTGTCTTCGAGACGACAACGAAAGAGTCGATGCATTAGCCAGGTAGGCCTCAATCACTGCCAAGACCGCTAATGGGCTCATCGAATTCCAAGAGTAGTCAAGTCTGGATGAAGAGGAGTTCAATGATATCTACACAATAGAGGTAGACTTAAGCTGGATGAATCCCATTATTGAGTACATCAAGAATGGGGCCCTCCCGACCGAAAAGATGGAAGCCAAAAAAATGAAAAACAGGGCATCGCGGTACACTTTCTTGAACAACAAGCTTTTTAGAAGGTCAGCAATGGGCCTCCTGCTCAAATTCCTAACCTTCTCGTAGGCAAACCACGTTTCTAGAGAAATTCACGATGGCATCAGCGGAAACCACCCCGGCGAGAGGACCCTGGCCCACAAGGCCCTAACTCTAGGATACTACTGGCTGCGCATGCAGGACACCAAAGATATTGTTTTCAAATGCGACAAGTGTCAGAGGTCTCATCGTATACTCACATGCCCGCTCAGCCCTTGACTTTGATGACGCCCATGGCCATTTGCACAATGGGGATGGACATCATTGGACCACTCCCGGCCTCATCCAATAAGAAGTTCCTTTTTGTAGCAGTGGATTACTTTACTAAGTGGGTCGAATTTGAGCCACTGTCTAAGATAGGCCAGGATCAAATTGAGAAATTCATATGGGCGTCCATCGTCTGCAGGTTCGGTATTCCAAGAATACTAGCCAGCGACAATGGAACACAATTTGAAGGCAGCAAGGTTGAGAAACTATGCAAAGACCTCGACATCAGCCACCATTTTTCCTCGCCAGGACATCCGCAAGCCAACGGCTAAGAGAAAGTCACCAATAGAACAATTTTGGAAGCACTCAAAAGGAACTTCGACGCAGCCAAACGAAAATGGGTCTCAGTACTACCAGGGATACTTTGGGTGTATCGGACCACCAAAAGAACACCAGAGTCAGAATTATCAGACTCGACTAGAGCCCAGTCTGCTCTAGCTGACGATGATGGTATCAAGTTCTCTCTAATGCCAAGTCTGTTAAACGGGTGCTAATGGTTTAGAGAATGACAGCTTAGTCAACGCTCTAATGCCTGATCAAGACGGCTCGCCAATGATCGTTGTTTGAATATGGATAACGGTCACCGAACCCGACGAAAGCTTAGTCGTTGATGACTAATGACAATAGCTTCTGGTCCGCTCGAAGCCTAGTTCGCGAATTACGGATTATGACGGCCTAGAAAGTGGGAGTCTAGTCAGTGTTGTCGATGCTTGATGAAGACGGCTTGGCAGGGATCATTGCCCAACTATTGATAATGATCACTGAATTTATCGCTCGAAGCCTAGTCTGAATAGAACAGATGACAACAGCCTATAAAGTGGGAGATTAGTCAGTTCTTAGGTAGCCTGGTGAAGACGGCTTGCTAGGGATCATTGTCCAACTATAGATAATTATCACCAAACTTATTGCTCGAAGCCTAGTCTGAACAGAACAGATGACGATGACCTAGAAAGTGGGAGCTTTATCAGTGCCCATGTAGCTTGGTGAAGACGGCTTGCTAGGGATTATTGTCCAACTATAGATAATGATCGCCGAACTTATTTCTCAAAGCCTAGTCCGAATAGAAGGTATGACAATGACCTAAAAATTGGGAGCTTGGTCAGTGCTCTTGTAGCCTAGTGAAGACGGCTTGCCAGGGATCATTGTACAACTATAGATAATGACTGCCGAACATATCGCTTGAAGCCTAGTTCGAATAGAACGAATGACGAGAACCTAGAAAGTGGGAGCTTAGTCAATGCTCATGTAGAGTGGTGAAGATGACTTGCTAGGGATTATTGTCCTTCCATAGACAATGATCGTTGAACCTTATCACTCTAATACCTACTATTTGAATAAAAGACAACAATGGCATAGAGAATGTGAGCTTATTCAGCACTCATACAGCCTGACAAAGACAGCTCGTCAGAATCATCGTACTTTCATGTGCAATGAACGCAAAACCTGATCGAAACCTAGTTTGCTTCGGCTGATAGCGAAGGATCAATACCCAAGCAACGGCCTAGTCCGACATAAGAAAGTTAAATTGGGTTGAAGAAAAAAAGTATAAGCACTTCAAAGCTTATCATGCAAACAACAGACTGGCGCAATGGCATGATAACACATATAAGCTATAGAGAGTACAAGTACAAAAATCTACTTGACAAACTTTCTTTAAATTATATTTCAAAAAGTTACAACTGCTTTGGAGAGCTCCCACTAGAGGCTGAAGAACCATTTACACTAGAAGGAATTGTGGGAGATAAAACAACATTGTCCGAATTCTGTCTTGTGTCGCTGGACGGAGACATGGGGTCAGAGACTTCCATCTCGTCAATCCTCTATAAAGCAACCTTCATGTATCATTCAAAGTCAAGCTCCAGGAGGGAGTTCTCTTCCTCAATCAGTCCAAGCAATTATAGCCTAACCGGGTGATAGCGCGAAAATCTGAAGTTACGCGTTGAGCCTTGGACTCCTTTAGGCTTGCCTCCGCCTTCAATAGTCTATGTAAGAGTGCAACCACATGAGATTTAATCTTCCACCAATCGATATCTTGGTGGATTTAGCTCCGCCAGTGCGTCTGCAGCCCGAGCCTCAGCTTCATGGATTTGGCGTCGCCCGTCGGCCAGCTCGGATTCAAACTCAAGACACAAAGCAACCAAGTCAAACTCAGCTCTCTCTTGTTTAGCGGTTTGGGCTAGCAGGTCAGCCTTGCCCGCCACCTCCTCCAGCTACTTAAGTGGCATGACTGATAAAGTGTATCCAAATAAGACTTGCAAAGCTAAGAAAATGCCCTCTCCAAAGCATCAACGGTACTATGAGCATCAGGATGTAGATAACCTCGAACCAACAACGAAAATCCAAAGGGACCTTTGGGAGACACCAGCTCCACACCCAGAGCCTTCTCAACTGAGGGATCAGCCCCACGCTCAGCATCAAACTCATGGCGGGAGAGAAGAACCGCTTCCCAGGGTAGCAGTCTCAACAGGCCGGAGATCATCAATGGCAGCATCAACTTTGCCGGCGTCTGCCGACTCTGAACAAATTTATTCCAGTGCAACTAGTAGAGCAGGAGGCTCCAGACAAAAACTTCACTATATCAGAACCATCTCTTGAGCATAATGATCGGGCCCAAACTCCACGACCGTCACTTCCCGCTCTAGCGGGATCAACTTAGAAGAAGAATCAGTTTTGCTGCTAGTTGTTTTTCTTCTGGGGGTCAACCAATGGGCGGCATGGCCGCCTCCAACTCATCCTGCCTTGAAGGGCTTGGTATCGTGAGCTTCCTCTTCCTGGAGCATCCACCACCAGTCTCCCTCATCGATGACCTAGGCACAATGGGGCCTGTGTGGAAGTATTTGAACAACCCGCTCCATAATACATTGTCTGAAGCTATGACTTCCTCAACAGTGATCAAAGAAGGCTAATTAAACGCCCCCTCACCGATTCTTCCTCCTCTGTAAGAATTGGAGTCACAAACTTACCTGCACAAAATGTCAAGACAACATGTCAATCTCTGCAAAGGAACATAAAAGAAAATAATGAGAAGGGACATTACTCTCACTGAGATCAAATTTGAAATATCTGACAAGTGGCCGACCATCCACCTTGAAGTACGGTGAGTTAGAATAAGCAAATACTTCTGCCAAAACTTGAATTTGTCAGACAGGGAGCCCAAGCACTTCAGAGTATTGAACCAGCAAACTACGTGAACATTTAGCCGGGGATAAGTCAGCCGGTGGAGTACACACAGAGTTAACCAAAGGCCAACATCCTTTGCCCTGATAAGGATAGCTGATGATACATAAAAATGGTCACACTTCTAAGCCGAACACGGTCATGATGATCTCGAGGAATTACGGGCTAAAGCATTGGCCTAACCCAAGCGGATTTAAGCTCGCTCAACTTCAAGTCTCCAAGCGGACCTGGACTTTCACAGCATGCTAGGCACACACGTTTCATAGTTATCCACGATACCCATAAGTCCTCTTCACGCAAGTATCTCGAGGATGAGATTCGGAAGGGAAAATACAACTACTCTTTGCTTCAAACTAGGAAGCAAACACCTGAGTATCTTTCACACAGGGAAACTCCCTTCTACGGATTGCTCTTGGATTGGTAACTATCTCCAACGTATCTAGGAGTGCAGAGCAAACAATGAACTTCCCTCCTACAAAACGACTCTTAATTAGAGCGAGATCTCCACGAAGATCTCCTCCCTAAACTACGCTTACGATGGTCTTTGTGAACCAGAACTCTTTGCACTATAAATAAGACATGAGGTTGGTAAGCTAAGGTACACTACAAAATCCCTGTTACAGTATTACACCTTCATCAGATCCCTGTCTGACTTTAGCATCAGAGTGTCATCGGCCACCCCACGGTGGTCTGTGGCTCACGTGCATTACTTGTGTAGGTTAGCAGGTCAGCAAGAGCAGGTTCAAAGCAGAGAGCAAAAATTGACTGCATCAGTTTGGCGCCGTCCGTGGGGACAACATATTTCTTAACTTTACACTAACCGTCGTCTCCTACCAAATCCCATAGAGATGTTGACCACCATGTCACCCAACAACGAACTAGGAGACACATCCAATGCTTCGCTGTCCCTGTACCAGTTCCTACCATGCACGGGCATCCTACTCATGCCCCTGCACCAACGGTGGCAACGACAGACCCCTGAATCGAGGTGTTGACATCCTAAATGCAACAAGTTATCAAGGCGGTGGAGACACTCACACGACAGAATCCACCCGCTGCTGATGGAGCCCAGGAATAACACGGACCTCCACCTCCAGTTGACGATAGGGAGCAAGCGCAAGTGAGAAAACCCCTTGCCAGTTCCTATTGGACTAAGGAAGGTTGTGCGGCTAATGCTGATTCAGCCGCCCGGATAGAGAGGTTCGGTCCCAGGAGCCCTCTCTGCAAAAGAGCGCACGATCCAGACGTACTATATTGCCTCTTCGTCCCACCCTTTGTGGACTAGATCATGAGTGAAGCACTTTCGAGAAAGTTCACTCCCCCGAAGTTCGATTCCTATGACGAAACCACCAATCCTTTCGATCATCTACGCCATTACCAGCATGTAATGACGCTCAAAGAGGAATCCGAATCCGTCATGTGCAGAACCTTTCCACCAGTCTTAAAGGCCTTGCATTGATGTGGTTCCACAGCCTTCCTTGGAAGTCAATTGACTCCTTCAAAACATTGGCAAAGGAATTCTTGACACGCTTCGTCGGAAGCCAACGTTTTAGAAAAGGCCCGCACTACATACTCTCTCTAAGGTAGAGGTCCGGCGAGACCCTCCGAGAGTATGTCGCACACTTCAACAACGAACTGACCCTCATCGATGGGTGCAGCGACGATACAGTTGTGACGGCGTTCACTGCGGGCCTCAAAAAAGGAAAGCTCTTCGAGGACCTCACCTTGGAGCCACCACTTGACATGGCAGAGCTCCTCAAGAGCGTCGAAAGACACATCACCCAAGAGTCAAAGACCGCTAATAGGGAAGCCGAAGGCGACAAGAAACCCTCTGAAGGAGCCATACGTGGGACCAACCTACGGCACGAGGCTACCACTACGCCGCACTGAAAAAGATAGAGTGCTCCTAGATTCATCTACATCATGCTAAGCAGCCTGAACCAGTGCAAGGCAAAAAACAGTAGAGACATCATTTTCAAGCGGTGCAGGAGCAATCAGCTCTTCTGCCCAATGAGTCATAAAGGCCATAACAAGTGGGAACACATACTCTCTCTAAGGTAGAGGTCCGGCGAGACCCTCCGAGAGTATGTCGCACACTTCAACAACGAACTGACCCTCATCGATGGGTGCAGCGACGATACAGTTGTGACGGCGTTCACTGCGGGCCTCAAAAAGGGAAAGCTCTTCGAGGACCTCACCTTGGAGCCACCACTTGACATGGCAGAGCTCCTCAAGAGCGTCGAAAGACACATCACCCAAGAGTCAAAGACCGCTAATAGGGAAGCCGAAGGCGACAAGAAACCCTCTGAAGGAGCCATACGTGGGACCAACCTACGACACGAGGCTACCACTACGCCGCACTGAAAAAGATAGAGTGCTCCTAGATTCATCTACATCATGCTAAGCAGCCTGAACCAGTGCAAGGCAAAAAACAGTAGAGACATCATTTTCAAGCGGTGCAGGAGCAATCAGCTCTTCTGCCCAATGAGTCATAAAGGCCATAACAAGTGGGAACACATCCCCCCGACATTC
This sequence comes from Berberis vulgaris, assembly GCA_963556465.1. NCBI lineage: Eukaryota > Viridiplantae > Streptophyta > Magnoliopsida > Ranunculales > Berberidaceae > Berberis > Berberis vulgaris. The sequence continues at coordinate 32,145,374 of OY747136.1, read as the reverse complement.
CGTCGGCGCGGAGATCTGCCTCTCTGCAAGGTTTACTCTTCAGTGACCTATGTAACGCCTCGACAGTCTGCTAAACGATCCGCGAGAGCAACCCGAATTCACTTCAAAGCCAGGATCGAATTCTCTCCGTCACCAGTTAGTTTACTTTAAGTTGTCTATTTCCCTTTCCAAAGTTAATATTGAGTTTTAGTTCTTAAAAAGCTTATGTGATTCGCAATCATTTAAGAAATAAAGGAAGAATTACGAAAAACAAACTCTATTGATTATCGGAAAGATATAACAACAAGCATTATGAGGCGGATATAAAAGACTACATATTGTGAGTGCTCTGAGGCAGATACAATGACTGAGCACTATAAACGTCTGAATACACTGTGAACTAAAGTAAGAGTCTCATTTAGACAATTCTGCTATAGACAACATCCGCCGAAGACTTTCAAACCCTTCGATGCGAGCAATGTGCAAGTGACAACAAAGGTAAGAGAATGGGAGAGCTCGACCCCTTTCGAAGACAACAGTGAAGTGTGAGAAGGGATTGAAAGGACTGAGCCGCCACATCACTCCGAGGATACACTCTCCTTACAACATTGTAGACCTTGCAATGGGTTGCTGATTTCCTCAAGAGACATCGCACGTCGACTAACACTTCGATCAGTCAATGGTTAGCAGCGAGATTCGAACACACGAAGGCAAAAGTGGTACAATGCAACACTAAGGCATCCCCCCTGGTGGGAAATCGGTACTTCTTCTCCAAAATATGAGAAGAAATTATGAGACCTCAGCGGATCAACTACGTGCCCACCCATATCAGGTGACCACACATAATAGCAGCTATCTCTATGCTTGATCGGCGCAAATGTCAGAACATTTGGATACTCTAAAAACGGAGAATCAACTTCAGCCTTTGGAAAACCCAAAACATCTTCTTCAAGCAATAACATAATAGAAGATAAGCGTTATGAAAGATAGTGCCTACAACGATTGGAAAACACCATTATATAGACATGATGGTTCACCAAGCAGGCACTGAAGCATTGACTGCAAAGCATTGAATATTGTACGGGAAACTGGAAGACGACGGTTCCCAAGGAAACTGAAGAGACGACGTCAATCAATTGAGGGGGAGTAACTGATACTCAACCGTCACGCAACCTATGCCATACGCATGTCACCGTGCAATCTAGGCCGTACACGAAACACACCATGCAGGTAAACCCTAGCCCTTCTTCTGCGGGCCCATGAGCTCAGCCTATCATTCAAACAACACTCTGTCACGTGCTTGGCATGAGCGCTAGAGATCCTATTCAACCTTGACATACGGATTATACCTTTAGATCACCAGCTGATTTAAGGTAATTTCATCCACTCCATGCAACGTGCGGAGGGAGTAGATTCGCTCCCCCCCTAGCAGGCGGAACCTCTATTCAAACCAGACAAGCTTAGTCAGCCAAGACTGAGGACGATAGTTTTGGTTCATCCCGATGCTTAGTCTGCTTAGAGCAGGCATCGACGACTGAGGAATTGGGAGTCTAGTCAGCACTTGTCCACTGATGATGACAACTCGCCAAGGGATCATTGCTTTCAAAGCATACGATGATCGCCGAACTAGTTAGGTAAGCTTAGTCAATTTGCGACTGATGACGATGGCTTCTGGTGCCCAAAGCCTAATCCGCTCTGTGCGGGTCACGACGATTGAGGGAGTGAGAGTCTAGTCATCGCTTGTCCGCTGATGACGATGACACGCCAAATGATCAATGCTCTCAATGAGATGAGGATCGCCGAATTAGCCAGGTAAGCTTAATCAGTTCGCGACTGTTGACGACGGCTTCTAGTGCCTAAAGCCTAATTCGCTCTGTGCGGGTCACGACGGCTGAGGAAGTGGGAGTCTAGTCAATGCTTGTTTGCTGATGACGATGACTCTCCAAGGGATCATTTTCTCAATGCAGACGATGATCACCGAATTAGCCAGGTAAGCTTAGTCAGTTCGCGACTGATGACACGGCTTTTGATGCCCAAAGCCTAATCCGCTTCACGCGGGTCACGAAAGCTGAGGAAGTGGGAGCATAGTCAGCGCTTGTCCGCTGATGACGACGACTAGCCAAGAGATCATTGCTCTCAATGCAGACGATGATCGCCGAATTAGCCAGGGAAGCTTAATCAGTTCGCGACTGATGACGATGGCTTCTGGTGCCCAATGCCTAATCCGTTCGTCACGACGGCTGAGGAAGTGGGAGTCTAGTCAACGCTTGTCCGTTGATAACGACGACTCACCAAGGGATCATTTCTCTCAATGCAGACGATGATCGCCGAATTAGCCAGATAAGCTTAGTCAATTCGCGACTGATAAAGACGACTTCTAGTGCCCAAAGCCTAATCCGCTCCGCGCGAGTCATGACGGCTGAGGAAGTGGGAGTCTAGTCAGAGGTTGTCCGTTGATGGCGATGACTCGTCAAGGGATCATTGCTCTCAATGCAGACAATGATAGCTGAATTAGCCAAGGAAGCTTAGTCAGTTAGCGACTGATGACGACGACTTTTGGTTCCCAAAGCCTAATAGGCTCCGCGCGGGTCACGATGGCTTGCCACGAGACCACTGCTCTTCAGCCTGGTCACCAAACTTTTACTCCCCGAATCCGTAGCCCACTTTACTTAGTCATACACGATTTGGAAGGTGGGAGCCTGTTTGTCCCGAACTGATTCTGACGGCTTGGCACATGACCACTGCTCATCAGCCTGGTTGCCAAACCTTTACTCCCTGAATCTATCAACCGTTCTACTTAGTCATAAACGATTTGGAAGGTGAGAATCTCAAACAACTCTCCACATGACCTCCGCTCTCCCCCAGGACAGCGGACACAAATATGAGCTTAGCTAAGTCAGCTCCTTCAAGCTCAAACGGATTGACATTCTAAGATTAAAAATAGGTCACTCGTGCTGATACAAGGATAGTACAACCATTGCCTAAATGAAAGCTAATTAGGACGCCAACCCGAGCTTACGACGTATTTTCGACCGCCACAGCTTACCCGCGGCAATAGCTACAGCCGACTAGTCAGATAAACAAGAAAAAGCTCAAGCAACTTATCTATGGGATAGGATTTAACTTGGGTGGCTCAACCCCCAGTTAAACTATTTGCAACATGCCCACTATCGGACATAACTGCACAACAATGACCCGAGTCATTCACAATACAAAGCGGTTAAGTTCTCTGTCGCAGACAGACCAGACAACCTCCTATTGATTCAACAAGCCTATGCCAAAGTAAGACGACAAGAAAAAATGAAAAACATGCAATTGAGACACCAAGTATGAGACGAATAATACTATTTTCATTAATGGTCAAGACAAAAAGTGTACAAGCACACAAAGTTTGCTCCTAATCAGTAGAAGGTACATAAACGAAATAGCTAAGCCTAGGAAGAATAGGGGCAGAAGTTGCATCTATACGCGCTTCAACCTGGACGTTAGGGATCAAATTGTCCTTCTCGCTCGACGACTCAGAGGTAACAGACAAGTCCACATATGACATCTTCTTGTAACGGCTAAGATCCCACTCCGGATGCTCCTTCTTCATTAGTACCAACAGCTCCAGTAGGCCATGAACAACCCAGTGAAACTCATATTTGTCTTGTTCCTGAAGAAGCTCTTCCTCTCGCACCTTTGCATGAATAACGTCATGCTCCAGTAGCTCCAACTTGCCAGTTAGTGCATCGACCTGAGACTGCTCTGTGGCCAAACTGCTCTTCATAACACTGAGTTCATGCCATCCCAGTTCGAGTTGGTCATCGGCCTTCCTCACTTCTCGAGCTTAGAACTCCACTTCAAATTCCAACTGTTGCTTCTCAGCAGCCCTGTCAGCTCCCTTGAAAGCACTCTCCTCAATAAGAGACCGCAGCTCAGAATGCGCCTTACTTTAGCTTACCACGCAACCTCAACCTCTAGGCGAAGTCGGCTCAACTCCTGCTTAAGTCTGTCTCTCTCAAATATCGCCTCAGCCAGATTACACTCAAGGTTTTCCAGACGAGCCCTCTGAGCCTCAGCGGCTGCAGTTTATTGATTCGACCGCATCTCTTCAACCTGCTTCTTAAGCTGCTCAATTTCATGGAGCGCATCAGAATACAACGTCTGCACGTGCGAGAATACACGCTCCAAGGAATATATTCTCTCGCGAGCCGCCTCTACTTCCATCTCAGCAATGGCCGCATGGCTCATATGAGACAAACCAAGCATAAGAAATTTTAAACCCTTGTCCACACGCTCTTCCAGCGTATCCTCTTCGGGTTTCAGAGCGTGGTCCGTCAGCCAACTGTGACGCTTGCTTATATGCTTCCTCGAAACATACTAAACATCCACCTCTTGGTGCTAGACATGTGAGCTCTTCTTCACCAAGTCCGGTGCAAACAAACTAATTTGTGAATCAGGATGAAGCTTCCCCTGATAAGGAACTATTTCAGCACCCCCTTCACGATTGCCACCATCCTCAGACTCTCCTCCGTGGCTTTTCCCTTGTCAAGAACAGTCAACCCTTTATTGCAAGATAACCCAACGAGATCCGGAGGAAGAGAAGGGACCATAGTATCCAAAAGACCTTCCAATAGTTCTAGCTGTGGCCTAGAACGAGACGGTGAGCAATGCAGACTACAGGAAACATGACCACTTTTAGGCGAGTCAACGGTGGGGTGATCAGATTCCACCACCTCAAGCGAATTAGATACGAAACCTTCTACAGAGTGGCCCCACACGAATCAGCGCCAGTAGAAGCCGCCATTGTGACCCGTACTAGACGATCATTTAGGGCATCAACCTACGCATCACTAAGATTCAACCTATCAGCAACTCCGGCCAACCACAAATAATCTTTCTCTAAGCCCAGCACATTAGTCTCTGCCTCAACAGGCCTAGCAAACTCGCGTTCCTCTGTCAACGAAGCAGGTTGTGCTGAAAATGGCCCGGCCCTAACTCGAGGCTTCTTCCTCACAAAGGAAGCAAGCATCTCAGATGGATCATTCGCATCAGACAGAACCAAAGTCTTGGCCCTAGCAGCCTTCCTCTTTTTGGAAGGGGTCCTTTATTCCAGCTTAATGCCCCACTCTTGATACAGAGTGGGGCGACATGCCAGTTGTCCCACAACCCACTATGAATGAAATTGGAAACTCTTATGATATCAACCGCCTCCTTTTTGCCATGACGCGGAATGCCTCCATGGTGGTTTGTTCCTCTAAGGTTAGAGGATCAGTGCGAAACTTTCCTGCAAAAGAACACAAACAATGATCATTCAGCCCGCTATCAAGCACATCAAAGTCAAAGGAAAGGAGTTGAACATATGAAGCGGCCTGAATTGTCGCTCAAGCGAACGACCCTTGCACCGAAAATACTTTGAATCTACGGGACCCAATAAGCAGTACTTCTGCCAGAACTTGAAATCATCAGGCAGTTTACTGAAGCAACTCGGCGACTTCATCATGCAAACAACATTGCTCTCAGTCGAGGACCAATCAGCAACTGGACACCCGCGAAGTCATACTAACACCGACCTCTTTAGCACAGAGCAAAATCATGAGAATGATCATGTATCCAATGGGTCCCAACTAAGCCAGAGCAATCCCCAAAATATCCAAGAACTCCCAAATCACGTCCAGAATCGGTAAGCACACTCTAGTTTGAAGCATCCCTAGATGCAAACAGATGAAACCGACCGGAGCTGACATTGGCGTCTGGCCGCCCGTCAGAAGATACAACGATAAGTCTTCGAGAACTCCATACCTTGCACTGGTCTCAGCGAGACCAGGCTCAGACAGCAGCCCGTCTTCAAAGAACTCTAGGCCTATGGCCAGAATAGCGTCATCAAGAAGGTTTTCTCGAGCCATGAAAAAGACGAACGAACCTTTTAAAACAATATCTTCAAAAGTAAGTGAAGTAGAAAGGCCAGCATCAATACTGCGGATGATCTATATAGAGAATATGGTCCAGCCTTTTTTACGCCGAACCGACGCATGCCCAATTAATGCAGCGGACGGCTCAAGCAATGATTCAGACTCAATCATCATGAGCGACGCATCCCTTAAAGAAATGACTTAACGAATCGATGTGACAGCCCACTAACTCAGGGGGAGTAGCTGATGATACTTAAAAAAGGTCACACTCCTGAGCCGAACACATGTCATGATTATCTCGAGGAATTACGGGCTCAAGCATCACCCCAACATAGATCCAGCCCAAGCGGATCTAAGCCCACTCAACTTCTGTCCACCAAGCGGACCTGGACTCTCACAGCATGCTAGGCCCACACGTCTCACAGCTATCAATGATACCCATAAGTCATTTTCAGGTAAATATCTCGAGGATCAGCTTTGTACGGGCAACTACAACTGTTCTTTTCTTCCAACTTGGAAGCAAACACCAGAGTATCTTCCACACTAGGAAACTCCCTTTTACGGATTGCTTTTGAATTGAGAACTATCTCCCACGTATCTAGGAGTGCAAAGCTAACAGGGAACTTCCCTTCTACAACACGACTCTTAATTAGATAGGGATCTCCACCCTAAACTACGCTTACGATGGCTTGATTGAACCGAAACTCCTTGTATTATAAATAAGACATGAGGTTGGTAAGCTAAGGTACGCTACAAAATCCCTATTACAACATTACACCTTCCTCAGATCCCTCAGACCCCACGGTGATCTGTGTTTCACATGCGTTACTTGTGCAGGTCAGCAGGAACAGGTTCAAAACAGAGAGTGAAAATTGACTGCATCAATAGCAATCAAACTTCTGAATTCGTTGGGCACTATTTGAGCAGGGGGAATGTGAAGGTGTGTCAGGAAGCGCCAAATATCCTTTGGAACTAGAAAGTGATGCCTGGCCTGAAACATGTTTTTGTGAAAAGCTATGAACCCTTGCGAGGGCGCCAACAGACTGTGGGTGGCGCCCAATGGAATAACGTCCAGGTCTTTAGGAATCCGGTAGTCGTTTCGGAGTTGAACTAAATCAGATCCCTTGTGTTCCCGGTAAAAATTATGGCAGACATAGAACATATTATGTCCAGGAATAAGTTCAACATTGTTTGCCATGAGGAGAAAGTTTTAATTTTCAAAAAGAGTTGCAGCAAGGAACACAGAATAAAGAAAAGAAGAAAAGAGGCAAAAGATATGCAAAGGTAAAGAAACTCTCCCTCGTAGAGGCAACAAGTTATATAAGCACCAGATAGTCGCGCCACTTCCTTTAATGAGCAGTCACATACTCATTTAATGACGATGCACTGATCGAGACAACGATTCAGGTTCAATCATCCCAACTGTACAAATTCTCTAAAAAATGATTTAGTGGACCAATGTAATGGCCTACTAACTCAAGGGGAGCAGCTGATGATACACCAAACTGTCATTTGATCGGCAGCATACGCGTGTCATGATCAACACAATAAAACAGGCCCGATTGCACGCTCATTCTAGTGAGGTCCGAAAAGCATTAAGCCCACTATTGGCAGGTTCCAGAACGTTGGACCCGAATTACAACACCTTAATAAACCCATATATCATGCGGTCAAGCTCAATACTCTTAAGCCCTGATAAGGCAATAGTAAGTCCTGATAAGGCAAGTATATGAGGAATCGACCCAAGACAATCAGGCCAACAATACATCGGATCCGACTAGAAGCACAAGTCGTGTAGGAAAACTTCTCTACATGGACAGCTCCCAAATAGGAAATGATCACCAGCAAGATCTCTTTCGATAGACTATGCCACCAAAGGCCTAGCTGAACAAGGACTCTCACCCTATAAAAGGGAGATAAGGTCGATGAACTTAAGGTAAGCTACAAAATCTCATTTTACAGTTTTAAGCCTCTCCTAAGCCTTATCTAACTTAAGCATCGGAGTGCCATCGGCCGCCATACGATGGTCTTTGGCTCATGTGTGCTACTTGTGCAGATCTAGGTAACGACGAGGAAGGAGAACAAAAATCGACTACATCAATTACATATCTACATCCGAACTCACAAGAATGGTGTGCCTATTATGCAAGCAAGTCTGCACACTAAAATCATATTCCAAGTATACAAACAAGTCTGTATACTAAAATCATACTTTTTTCATTCTTTTGTTTTCACTTTTTTTTTAGTTGTGAAAATAAGCAAAAAATTCAACTAATTCTCAAAACTCTTTTATGGTGACACTTTTTCAATCCTAAACAAATCAACACTTCAACACAAATGCTCATTAATAGCATATGACAATAGCATTTTTTCATAAAGTGTTATGAAAAGGCAAAACTTTGTTCAATTTGTATCCCTTCTTCACATTGTAAAATGCTATCAAAGGCTAGGCGGAAGTTGTATTTCGTTGGGCGCCAAAGTGCTCGCTCGATCCAAAAAAAAAAAAAAAACAAAGAAAAAAGGAAGGAAGCAGGAAGTCGAAGTTCCTCTGCTTCTCTATCTCCCTCTCCCTCTCCGACTGCTCTCATCTCCCTCTCCCTCTCCGTTCTGCTATCCCTCTCCGATCTCTCTCCCTCTGGCTGTCAACCCCCTCTCCGACTACCTGTTTTGTCGTGTTCTCCCTCACAATTTCAAATTTTAGGTCCCTCACAACCCCCTCTCTTGCTTTGCTTTGCTTTCACCGCAAACCCTAACAATTTTTTTTGTATCAGTTTTTTAAGTAATGGATGTTATGGATTGGTAGATTGAAGGCTTTGAAGGATCAAATTTTTAGATAGGTAATTGTCAATGTTTTTAGGGGAGACGAATTTCTTGTGGATTTTCTTTTGTTAAGTGCTGAATATCAGATGCATGAAAAAAGCCCTAAGCATGACATAGCCACAATTTTGCAGGATTTAATGTGGAGACTGTTGTATACAAGAACATCAGCTTCACAGTTTGGGGTGTTGGTGGTCAGGATAAGGTATTTTTAACTATTTTCAGTTATTTCTTAGTTTCACTGTTCATAGCCCTATTTAAAGCTAGATGCCTTAAAGTTCATGCCTCAGTGATGGAATTCAAATCATCTTAGCTAGTATGTAATTGCTCAAAGTTTTGAGTTTGAAATGTTATTTGTTTGTTCCTCTGGCAAATCCGTCCATTGTGGAGGCACTACTTCCAAAACACACAAGGTCTGATCTTTGTGGTAGATAGTAATGACATAGATCGAGTTGTTGAAGCGAGGGATGAGTTGCATAGGATGCTGAATGAGGTAAGCCACCTTGTGATTTATTTATTTATATTTTCATTGAATTATATAATGTCTATTGAAGAACATTTATACCACTGAACCAATTTAATGGGCTTATTTAGTAAAAGCTTATTATTGAGCATATTCTGTAATGAGATAAGCTAGTTATCTTAATCAGTAGTGAATTTATGATCTTGTAAATATTGTATGGAAGAAGATTTTGTAAATATTGTATGGAATTTATGATCTGATTTTCTTGTTTTTTCTTTCATGTTCTAGAATATATTGACAAACTTGCTCAAGCTGGGATAAATATCTGGGTTTTGACTGGAGACTGCCATCAATATTGGGTAAAATTGATATGATATGGCTTTTGATAGTTAGTAGTATCTGTTGTCTCTCCAGATTTCTTACTCGATGTAAAATCTGCAGTTTCTTATGTAGTTTGCTTAGACAAGAAATGAAGCAGATAATTATCCGATTGGAGACACCAGAAATTCAAGCATTTGGAAAAGAGGGTAACAAGTCCGAAATCACAAAGGTAAAAGAATTATTTTCTAGTCTCTATAGTTTGGGATAGCTGATAGGTACTTGACAAATAAAAATATAGACATGCTTTTAATTTTGTGATCTATTACACCGTGCATCATTATGGATTGTGCCCTTGTATTCCAAAATGGAAGAGGATCTTTTTTGGTCGATTGGAATTGAAGAGGATGGGCATTAGCTGATCGAGTCTTTAAGGAAACCAGTTGAAGCCTAAATTATTTACACATTTAAAAGCTTCCTTTTATGAATGAAAAACAAAGGGAGAAATCAATAAGGAAAGTAAGTTGAGAGGGTTCAGCCTGATCCTAAGGTCAGGATGAAGTAAATTAAGTCAGTCTAATTTATCTCGCTAAAGTACAAACATCACTGCTATGCTATCTCAATTTAACGAGAAACAACATTAAACTGTCTCATTTGATATTGATGGTTTATTGCCAATTCTTCTTCTAGGCATCAAGGGAAAGCATCATCCAACAGATAACAGATCCACCCAGTTACCTGTCAAATAGATCTTCTTAACTCTTCTTGGCAACATGTTCAAAATTGGTATTGTGAGATGTCATTATAGTTCACAAGTTCTTGTGTGCCTCGTTAGCACGTATTGTAAACTCAGATGTCTATTGTTGTATGCTCTATGGGTGTATTGAAAGGGTTTTAAATAGATGTTCTAGCAGATGCAAGAAAGATTGGTAAGATAACAATCCTTTAACTTTTTTCTTATCAGAGATAATGGACAAAATGTGAAACAGAAGTGACAACTGTGTTTATAATACAATCAGATATTTTAAAATATCGTCATTTTTTTACAGGGAAGTTGTCCCTACCTTTTGAGCCCCTCACGCTAACATTTCATAATGTGCAATATTTTGTAGAGGCCTCTCAGGTATCGATGATGGTGCTCTTTTCCATATTATGTCTGGCTGTTAGCCATCTCCAATTTTAGTAACATTTTTCTTTTCCTCTTCTGTAAAGGAAATGAAAAGCGAATTAGGCAAGAAAAATCTCCAGCTTCTTTGTGATGTCACCGACGGATTCAGGCCTAGAGTTCTCACAGTACTGATTGGTATCAGTGGTGCTGGAAAAACAACTCTCATGGATGTGCTTTCGGGAAGGAAAACTGGAGGCACTATTGAAGGAGAAATAAAAGTTGGAGGATATCCCAAGGTCTAATAGACATTTGCAAGGATATCAGGTTACTGCGAGGAGACAGACATACATTCTCCACAAATTACGGTAGAATAATCACTAGTGTTCTCAGCTTGGCTGCGGTTGCCACATCAGATTGATCGGAAAACAAAATTAGTAAGATGTCCTCTTGAATACATTACTTTAATAGCATTCCACTATGAAGAAAAGGAATAAAATTGATGCACAATCTTTCGTAATAGCTTAAGAAGGAGAACTATATTTAGGAATAACTATTTCTAAAAGTGTTAATACAATTTCTAACAACAAAAGTAATTTCATGCAGGAATTTGTAAAGGAAGCACTTGAAACAATTCAAATGGATGAAATTAAGGATAATTTAGTCGACATTTGAGATGCAAGTGGTCTGTCTACTGAGCAGCGTAAGAGGCTAACCATCACAGTAGAGCTTGTCTCCAATCCGTCGATAATATTCATGGATGAACCAACATCAGGTTTAGATGCTCGAGTAGCAGCTATTGTTATGCTGCAGTAAAGAATGTTGTTGGCACAGGAAGGACAACAGTTTGCACTATCCATCAACCAAGTATCGACATACTTGAGGCATTTTATGAGGTAATTGCAACACTAACCAGTGAATTATATTCTTGGCAACACTTTTCAAATGTTATGATACATATCAAGTGTTATTACATCTTCAGATGGATGGCATGTGATCCATTAGCTCGGGGTTGAAAACCCAAGAGTATATTTTATTTATTGTTTTTTGGACTTCAAGGCCATGATGTCGTTCATTTAGGCAAAATACTTATTTGTTAAGCAGGATAAGTGTTAAAAAGGAAATGTTTACATATTTAATATTTTTGAAAATTTGATGAATTTATATGATAGACTACATAACATTGCGTCACTTTTACAAGTATGACAAAGCAGTCGAGTTCTCCACAGAGAATCCATATGGCAAAGCAATAGCCCTCTTTGACTTGAAATCTGGAGTTGTCCAGGTAAGCTTGCTTTCTACATATGTGTATGTGTGTTTGACACATATGCCCCCCATCTAACTACGTTACTTAAACGTCAATTAACAGGTCAATGAAGATTGGTTCGTGCTGTTCAGTGAGTTGAATGCTTACACAAGTTTTAAATCTTCATCAAGGATGACTGTGGTTCTGTTGAGGTGGTTAAGGTGTTAATACAAGGAGCTGTGGTACTTTATATTTAGTTTTTTATTTAGGTTTTGAAAAGCTGGTGAGTAGGAATATTTCATGAAGGTTATTCGGGTCAGGTCAGATGCAATGTTGTTAGGAGAAAGTCAATTGGCATCATTGTTTTCCTTGACTACAGTTTATCAGTGTATCAGTGACTATTCAACTTGCTGGACATAGGGGGTTAGGAGAAATATAAGAGGTTGAAATTTGGAGGGATTCAAGTTATCATTTTTGGAATGAAAGAGAGGGAGACCTAAAGAGCAATGAAGGTCCAAGTGAAAATAGCAACAATGAGATTGTTAGAGAAGGAGATGGGGAATATGGGTTTGATTTCCAACAAGGTCGGAAGAAGTAGATGGTGAAAGATGATCCACCATCGAAGCTTATTGGCCAGTTTTTGCATAAACAGATGGTTTCAGGGGAGACGTCGTTGGACATGGATTTGGAGATGGATGAGCTGAGTGAGGATCCTGGGTTTACTTTACCTACGGTTTCTGAAAGCCCTACGAATCAGCAATTCTCGCCACAGTGGATAAAGGCTTCATCGATTGATGATGACGAGAGGAGTGAGGATAAACGAGAAACACAACTTTTGAGATGCATTTCTTCGAGTAGTTCGTTCAAAAGAACGCCTGGGTTTTTGAGGTCTAAGACTACTAAGTCGAGATTGTTGGAAATTCCATTGGATAAGCAATAGTGGGATAAGAAATCAGGGAAGAATATGAGGTCTGGGCAATTGAGGTCTGGATTTTTATGTAAGTCGATGGAAGAAGAAGAAGATGATCCATTTGCGGATGGGGACATTCCAGATGAGTTCAAGAAGGCCAAGTTTAATACGTTGACTATTTTACAATGGGTGAGTCTTGTTTTGATTGTTGGTGCATTTTTTTGTAGTCTGTTTATACCTTTCTTTACTAGGATAAAATTATGGGATTTTCCATTGTGGAAATGGTGGCTTTTACTGCTGGTTTTGATTTGTGGAAGATTGGTTTCTGGTTGGGGAATTCGAGTATTGGTGTTTTTTTACAGAGGAATTACTTTCTGCGAAAACGGTTTTTGTATTTTGCTTATGGTGTGAGGAAGGCTGTTCAGAATTGTCTGTGGTTGGGTCTGGTTTTACTCGCTTGGAAGTTGATATTCGATAAGAAGGTTAAACGTAAGGTTCATAATGAGGTTTTTCCTTATGTTACTAAGATCTTGGTGTGTCTCTTGGTAGCTACAGTTTTGTGGCTTGTGAAAACACTTCCCCTCAAAATCTTGGCTTCATCTTTTCATGTCAGTACGTATTTTGATCGAATTCAGGAATCACTGTTTAATCAGTATGTGATTCAGACATTATCAGGTCCTCCATTAGTTGAAATTGAAAATTTCGACGAATAGGAGGAGCAGTTCATGGCTGAGGTTCAGAAACTTCAAAATGCAGGTGCCAAAATGCCTCCTAAGCTTAGGGCTCCAGCATCCCCTAAGACGAAGAGTGGAGGACTCGAGCGCAGTCCCAGGGCTAGGATAAATTGTAGGGTCCCCGGACAAGCATCTAAACAACAGCAGGCAGACGAAGGCATTACCATTGACCAACTCCACAAGCTGAATCAGAAAAATATTTCGGCTTGGAACATGAAGAGAATGATGAATATAGTTCGACATGGGGCTTTGTCTACATTGGATGAACGAATACTGCAATTAACTGATGAAGAAGAAGCGGCAAAGGAAGAGATCAAAAGTGAATTTGAGGCAAAGTGTGCTACTAGAAAGATTTTTACCAACGTCGCGAAGCCTGGATCAAAGTAAGTTCTCTTTTCTTCGATTCCTTTATGGAGACACATCTTCTTCTCTTCTATATTTAGATAAAGAGACATATCTTTTGGGTTCTTTCAATTGGTATATTAATTTTCTCATTGAATGAAGAATTGTATGATTTTTGTCACCAATGGTCAGTTACTCTCCATGTTTATGAAGTGGTGATAACTGAAGGAAACATGCATTGCTTCTTGATTAAGGACAACAGGTCGTGATTTTAGAATTATCTCTGACTATTTGCAATAATACTTTAAAAATTAAAGAAATAAATAAAATTATATCGAGTTGCATATATGAACTTGTAGAAAATGGTAGGCAGAAAGCTAATAATTAAGTTGTCATGGGTCTTTATGTGGGCACACTCGTACATCAAAGATCTATAGTTCAGAATGATTATGCAATTTTCTCTCCTAGCAATTGATTGTGGTATGTTTTCTTGGTTGTTGTCACTTACTAAGTTCCACATCTTGTTAACATATATATCTACTTAGATGATTTGATGCTCTTTATGAGACACGATGAAGACTTGAAGACAATGAGTCTCTTTGAAGGAGCTACTGAAACCAAGAGAGTTAAGAAATCATCTTTGAAGAACTGGGTGGTAAGTCAATCTACCTATCATACGCTTCTTTGACACTGCATGTAGTTTACGTTTTAAGAGAACAATAAGTTGAATGGAGGCCCCATTTACATGTGAAAGAGTATCAACTAATTCCTATTTTATGTACTCAGATAAATTATGACGACTTGCCTTGGATTATTAAGGTTAGTGCCTTTCAGAGAAAGGAAAGCCCTTGCCCTGACATTGGATGATACAAAAACAACAGTAAATCAACTACACCGCATGGTGAATGTTGCGCATAGCAAGCCTGTTCAAAAGGTACTAATTAGTGATCAATGTATCAGGGTGAACTCCTCTTGATATGTAAAATTGACTGCAGTTTTGCTGTGATTGTTCATTATCAGGTGATTGCAGATGACAAATGGAGGAGTGGACCGCAGCATTGAATGTACTGGAAGCCTAAATGATTTGCTGTTGCTGCATTCGAGTGAAAGTCGGGTACAACAGGTTTGTTGCGGGCTGTGTTGCAGTTTTTCCTGTTGAGGGTGCGGTTGTTGTGTTTGCTATTATTTTTGCAGGTGCGCAAGTTGCGTTGCTTGGTTGTTTTTGGACAGTTTGGCGCAGCAATTGGGTGTGAGTTGCGCTAGCTGGTACGTGTATGCAAGTTGCAGGCTTGTGCTTGGTCGGTGATTGCAATTTGAACATTGTGACTGCAAATTGCATTTTTGTGCTTGTAAGTTGCAAATTCAGTTTGCAAGCTATGGAGCAGTGCTTAAGTACTTTCCAATTGGCTTAACAAGTCTTTTATCCTTGGTGTATTGGCTCACTATGGACTGGGCGGCGTTGGCTGCTACGCTGAAGGCGTAGTGCTGAAATTGTTGCTGAGCGCTGATTGGTATGGCGTCTTGGGCAGAGTTTGTACAGGTTTTTGGGTCGATGTTTGGTATGGTGTGATCATGCTTCAACTGAAATAAATGTAGTCTGATCTTGATTATTTGATAGATTTGATGACTCGATGTAATACATTATCTTATTAATTACATTACTTTGCCTCCGTTCATGGAAATGTTTAAGTGTTTGGCACATTTAGATTTTTATTTTCTAGAAATAAAACTTATAAGATGTTATAAAAAGTCATTTGATAGCACTTGATGAGTGCTATAGAAAAAAGGGCCTTGAGAAACGCTATAGAAACTAATACAATAACATTTGTTAAATGCTACGTGAGAGAAGACAATAGCGTTTCTGAAACACTATTGGTAACTATACAGTAGCGTTTCTGAATTGCTATTGGTAACTATATAATAGCGTTAGCGTTTCAGAAACGCTATTGTACAGTTACTATAGCGTTTCAAAAACGCTATAAATGGTCTACTTACAATAGCGTTTCTAAAACACTATAAATAATCCTGTATATATTATAGCTCCGACACACACAATGTTTTCTAAAACGCTATGATATCCTACAATAGCATTTTTGAAACGCTATTAATGAGCATTTGTGTTGTAGTGCAACCACAATATCTACCCCTTCTTTTGGGGAAACAAATAACATTTCCATAAATAAATTTTCTATAACACAACAGGGATCAAACTTATTCAATATAAAGATTCCTAATCCTTAGCAAGTCAATTTGCATAACAATAAAATTCAAGTTTACGGTAGGATCGCATACTAACCACGTATTTCATATCATCAAAGATGCAAATTGGAATGCCAAAATGCAAATTCTAATTTACATAACAATACTAACACCCAAGTTCATATCATTAAATAATGAATCCTCACATTTTAATTCTAACGTAACTAACAACAACTTCACCCCTAAGGTGAACACGCAATAAAAATCCACATTTCCAAAGGTTATCACAATTTTTCATTTAGACATCTAATTTCAGAAGAAAAAAAAATATATTTAATATTATATTCATAAAATTTTCACATCATAGATTCACCAAATTTTCCATATAATAAATTACTCCAATAGTTTAGTTCCAAAGATATTGCTCACTCCACATGTATAAAAATTCAGAAATAGTCCTATCCAAAACATAATACTATAATTGCTCAAACAAACTTAAATGTGATTTTTATCGTTAAATAAATACTTAAGATATAAGGTAATATAAAGGGTGAGAAATACTCACAAACACTGTACTCATAAAAAAATTATAACCTTCAATTATATTCATAGATTATTTTAAAACAAAAATAAAAGAGAATGAAGAAAACTCACCGATTGCAAGTAAGAGAAAACCCTTCAATTAGCTATTCTCCAAATATAAGACCTCGAACCACGCGACCCTACCCACGTACATGTACCACCTCGGGTTCCCATCTCTTTTCTTTATTTATTTCTTTCTATCTTTCTCTCTCTTCCTTTTCTTCCCTCTTTATTTTTTTCACATATCTCCCCCTTATGACCCTTTTTCTGTATGGATAAGATAAGTTTTCTTCTTCACTCCCCTTTTTGTATGTTGTATGGATAAGAGAAGAGAATTCTCTTTTTCCTCTATCAGGTTTTCCCGATCAAGGATCTAGTTTCCAGGTACAACGGATCCTTCATCTTTCAAACTTTGATGATTACCCATTCTTGTTCAAGAAAATATAGTGATCAATTCAAAATTTTGTTCCCTCAAATTTAGGAAATTGAACCCCACTTAAGATTAGATGGCATATCAACACCCAAACTCAAATCAACACAAATGGACACCAAACCCAATAGATAGCAAATGGTCGGGAGAGTTTTCAGATATAATCACCTTGAGAAAGATTCTGAATCTTATTCAAAATCTCTTAGGAACTTCTCATTGTTTCTTCTTTTTTTCCTAGCCGCCAGCCAAAAATTTGTACAGACCATTGAGAAGTAAGGGTTTTAAGAAGAAGAAAAAAAAGTGTACCATTGTTTCACATTAAAAGATGATAAAGAAACCACACCTCTATTTGAAATAAGCAATTGTTTGTCTTTTTGTTTTCTTCAATGAACAAAAGTAAAACACCAATATAGAAATAATTTCCACTGATTCAATCCACCTTTTAAGCATTCCAATTTCAATAAAAACAAATTTTTTCAAGTCTTATCTTTCACTCGGATCTTATCTTTCACACACATTTTTATATGGACTCTGAAGTTATTTAGTTTCTAATAACATAGAACTGAGTACTAACCGATCCTACCCTCCATGTTGCACTTATTGCTATTAAACATTTTTATGGGTGGGCCAACAATAATAACTCAAAAATCTAAAACCTAATTATATTGAATTTGACACAGTTGTAACAACTTGAAGATCCCTAAAAATTTCATATTTAATATTCCTCAAGGAAATAGGGTAATTACAATCCCCTTTTCACTACCACCAGAAGCCACCCTATACCTCTCTCAATTCTTCATACAATCTCAATATAAAGATAAATTAAAGGAAGAAGAGGAGGAGGAGGGAAGGGGAGTGTGGTGGTGGTGGTGGCAACATTGCTCACATGATAGAAAGGAGGTAGATAAGAGGGGATGGTTGGTGGAGAAGAGTGGTAACACAATAGTTATTACAAATAAGGTTATTATTGTAATGAATTTTCATTAAGCACTCAATGTTAAGTGATAAGCATCGCATGGTGCTTACTTCAATTTCTAGTCAGAATTAAAAACAAACACTCTGTTTAGAGTGCCCTACTTCTTATTAAGACTTTTGACTCTTTTCATAACAAAAAAAAAACCCTCTTACTTGCTTTCTCTGTCTCAAATCTTCCACAAGTTTTAAAC
Organism: Berberis vulgaris; assembly: GCA_963556465.1. Lineage (NCBI taxonomy): Eukaryota > Viridiplantae > Streptophyta > Magnoliopsida > Ranunculales > Berberidaceae > Berberis > Berberis vulgaris. The sequence continues at coordinate 32,127,189 of OY747136.1, read as the reverse complement.
TGGTTATCATTTCTTACAAAATTCTCCTTTCATTTCATTGGGATTTTTACACTTTACCACCCAATAATTTTGGCTAAAACAATTTTGCCCCCAAAAATTATCAATAATTGATTTTGCGCCTCACACATATTTTACCCACTAGAAATTTCATAATGAGTTAATTTTTGGGGGGATGATCTACTTTCCATGTAGATCCTCCTAGCCGAAAATTGTAATTTTTTGAAATTTCTAACTATATCAGATGCAACCATCAAATTCATGGTGGAGTTGAACAATTTGAAAATCCTCTACCTTGTGGAGCATGTTATGGAATTCCAAATGAGTTCATTTTTTCTAAGAGTGATCTAAATGGATAAATGATTATCACACCAAAATATCAACATATTCTGAAATTTCTAGGTGGATGAAATAGGCGTGTGTAGCTTTTTTTTTTTTGTCAAAAAAATGTGTTCCCTAATCCCGCCCGATATGAGTGAGGCTAGGGAACCAGGATGATGTGGCATCATCAGAGGAGTTTTTATAACCTCGAGATACACATAAACACTTTGGGGATTTCATCATTCTTTCAAGACCACGCTCGATATATATACACATAAAAAGAGAGTGCACAAAAAACATGTGCTCCCCTCCTAGCACTTTTCCGCTTATGTGGCATACTTAAAAAAATCACAAAACTGAGAAAAGTCAATAAAAAATCAAAGAAAGTTGCAAAATTACTTTAGACTAGCACTACACTAAAAGGCCTGATTAGCTACACAGAGGTGGCCACGGCTCTAAACCGTTGGTGTATTTGCCACGGCAAAAAACCGTGGCTATAATGGCCAACGGCTTAAAACTGTGGCTAAAAAAAGGCTTGGCCACGGTTCTAAACCGTTGGTGTGTTTGCCACGGCTAAAAACCGTGGCTATAGTGCCCAACGGCTTAAAACCGTTGCTACATTGCACGTGTGTTGCACGTGGATGTGTGGAGAAGTCGATTCGATTTATCAGCGAAAAAAATTTGGGTTCCCGCTCCATCTCCCCCCAACTCTCGCGAGCAGGAAGGAGAAAGTCATTCCTCGCATTTTTGGCTCACGATTTCATCTCCTCCCTCAAACGCAACTCTCCCTCACACAAACGCAACGCAGCCCTCACAAACGCAGCTCTCCCACCTCGCCTCTCATCTCGCCGTCACCTCGCCTCGCCTGATTTCTATCGCTCTTCTCTCACCATCACCTCTCCTCTCGCCGTCACCTTGCCTCGCTTGATTTCTATGCACAAGAGCATAGTGTTTGTATTTGATGATTTTGTTAAATCTTTGATGTGTTTTATCTTCTGATCTAGGGTTTTGGAGGTTTGGGGTTTACTGATTCTACTAAGTTGGGTGCTTCAGGAGTTGGGATTGGAAACTTTGAAGAAGTTGGTCCATTGGATACTGATTTGAAGGCCAGAAATTCAACTTTGTTGCAAAAAGCTGATCTCTTGTTTGTGGTAAGTGCGTTCAATTTACTGATTCCCTACTTTTTTGTTTCCCCTTCACGGTGGGTGTGTTTGTGTTGATTTGTTATATTTTGTGGTGTTTATTTGTGTTTCAAGTGTACCCATGCTTATATTTGTTGGATTTGAGATGGGTTTTTTGAAAATAGAGATCTGGGTATTGAAAAATAGTTTAGATGAAGTCAATTGTCTATGCAAGCAATCAATGTCTGTGTGTGTATGTGATCTTCACTGTGACATTGGTATGTATTTCTTTTGATCTAATGGACTCAGCTATGAAGGAAGTTGAAGTCAATGAAGTATGTAGCTGCTTTGAATCATTTTGCTATTTCAATCTTGATTTGGGAATTTTGATGGATGTTGATTCGATATTGAAGTTGGTTTTAGATAAGAATCAAGAATAATATTAGAAAGTCGTTTGATGAAATGGCCGAGGACAAGTCAGTCTGAATGAAATAGGATAACTGAATAGAAATAAGATTAATAGGAACAAATTACAGTAGTTCCCTTGGGAGCTTTCTTACCTGTGCACTCAATATATGTTTGTGTCTATAATCTTCATTGTGGCATTGGTATATGTTTTTTCTGATCTATAGACTCTGTTTTGATAATCACTGAAGTATGGAACTGCTCTGAATCACTTTGCCAAATCTTGATTTGGGAAACTCGATAGAAATGATTTGATGTTGAAGTTGGTTTTGAATAAGAAGAATCGAGAATGACATTAGGAAGGTGTTTCATGAAATGGGTCTAGGAGTACTATCAGTGTGACAAATGAAAGGAGATCACATAAACTTCGAAGTGTATCCTGAATAAAATAGAATAATAGAAATATGATTAATGTGAACAAATTATGGTAGTTCCCTTAGGAGCTCTGGTTTCAATTGGTAAATCTCTTACAAACTGCATTCCCTTTCTTTTTTCAGTCGTTTCTTATTGATCTTAGGAAAATGCATTTACCATTTAGGAAGATCCATTTGTCTCTTTGAAGTTCACAAACACATGAAAGGTATGGTATTTGAACAATTTGATGGTCACAGCTGACACATTTGTGATAAATTTGAAATTTATTTTCCCGGTACCATAGAATTGACACTTCTGTAAAGTTATCTAACATCGTGATTCACAGATATGGGCTCTGGGGACTGGTTTAAGACAGTAATTAGCCTAAAGAAAGCAAAGGGAGGTGTAGCAAAACAAATTAAGGTAAACAAATATTTGAATGGTTTTATGTTACACTACTGATTTACCCTTTTGATGCATAGTTTATTTGGCAATCAGCTTTAGATCTAAGCTTTCCAGTCTGGTTTTGCACAAAATTGTTGCACTGCATGCTCAAGAATAAAAAGGAATTATTTTTAAGAAGTTGAAACATTTTAACGAGTTAATTTTGTTTTGAGAGAATCAAGCATTTTAATGACGCATTCCAATGCCTTAAAAAAGCTTTAGGATCTCAACATTCCATCATATGCTTAGTTAGTTAAGATGTCTTTTCCATCATATGCAAACTGCCTTGTGATAATAGTTATGCTTGTTCAATACTTGATGATGATGATGATGATGATGATGATGTATGCTAATTCTTATATAACTATAACGCTATATTTGGAATTTGGTGCCTGTTATGTTCACATGAAATTTTTTGGGAACCACTTGATTAAGAGTTCAATCTAAATATTTTGTTGTTTTCTTCTAGGTTGTGAAGAACACGAAGGAGTTGAAACGACAGCTAAAGGATATGATCTGTGAGAAGGGTGATTTATTCAAACATGGTGGATTATTGACAGACAAGGTCTGTGCTTTCACTTTTTGAATTTCTCGTGTATGTAATAGTGAAGTACTTCCTGCTTCATGTATACAGAGTACTGCTCTGAAAGGATGAAAATAATTCTAATTTGTAAATATGAGAGGTTGTTTGCACATATTTTATGCAGGTCAGATTGGGCTTACATGGATGGAGGGAAAGGTACTACAAGAAGAAATTCAAAGCAGAAGGCTCGGAGAAAATGGAAATCATTCGCAAAGAAATAGTACGTCTTATTTTAGCAACGAATTTCAGATGCTGAACTCAGACATCTCTAAGTAAGTCATTTTTTCTTCCTTTTATGGTTCTTGTTTTACGCTTTCTTTGAGTCCTGAAAAAAGTGAGTTTTGCGAAACTCAAACCCCAGATTAGATTGTTATCTTGCATTTCAGCTTCTTTCGCGATTCTCAGCTCTCCAATGATCACCAATATGGGAATTTATTGCCACTCTCAACTATAGAATCTTCCCAAACTCTTACCTCTATACAAAGCCCAGGTTCGATAAAAACCATATTTATTTATGTCATAATGATTGTTATGAAGATTTCAGTTTAGACCACATTTCTCTAATGGCAAGAAACCTTTTTTGTTTCTTCTTTGTTCTTTGTTCCTTGAATATTGATTGTTTGGCAAGCTTCATCACACTTTCTATTAAAGTTTTCTTCTTCAAAACTGATATATGCATTTTTTTGTGGATAATCTAATTATCAGAATCTGATGCATTTATGTGAATAACAGGTTAAATACAGAGTATCCCTTATGTAACATGTTCAAATTGTTCATGTGTGCGGTTTGTCAAGTAGAAATAAAACCGAACAAGGGAACATCGGTGCATGCTGGTTCATCAAATCCAGGAAAAGCGCGTCCTTGGAATGGCCCATTCTTATGCTCTGACTGTCAAGCGAAAAAAGAAGCCATGGAAGGGAAAATACGTAAGTACAAAAACTATCTTTTGCCTGATGATTATTCAGAGTCTGAAATTCAGATCATTCATAAAGTTATCTGATCTCTCCTTATTTATATTTTTCAGATGCAAGAACAGTAGTGATAGTGACTAGCCAAATTACCAGTGCAACATCACCATGATCGGGCAATGATCTTGCCACTAACAGAGAATGGTCAAGAACCAAATAATGGCACTCATACCAACAGAGACCCTTTCAGCCATTCAATTGCACACTTTCCTGTAAATATGCAACTCCAATTCCAGTAAGTGAACTTACTCTGTTGCTTCTGTAAAAAATTTCACATTCTAATATTAGCTTGATATCATTAACTATTTGCTAAGTTTCATGTAAGTGACATATCGATGCCTGTTATAGCTTAATTACATGGATCGAGTCTTTATAATTTCCTTGATTTGTACATGATATTTTAGTAATTTTCATTGTTCGATTACTGAAACTTACACCTTCAGGCTAGCTTTGCATCTTAAAACACTAATGCCTCATTTCCTGAATTAGCCATTTCAAACACTGGATTCACTCTACCTTTTCATTGTTAAACTGACATGTGACATTGATAGTGTATTCATTAGAAATGGTAATTGAAGTTTAACCTTGTGTTTTTTCTTGAACAGAAGTTTGAGGCTTTGGTCTACAGACAATGATAATTACATTTTCAGTGAATAAAGTTTGATTATGAATAGGAAGAAATATGAAATATAAAAGAGAAAAAACCAAAAGGGAAAAGAAAAACAGAATTGTCTCACAGTGGTTCGTATTGTTTCTCATCAGCTTGAATCCGAATTTTTCCTTGTCAAATATGTGTTCATTCAGAACAGAATGGTTATATGGTATCTCTTTGGATATTCCTAAATCTACTATTTTTAGATTTTAGAAGCTGTGCTGTGCCATATGGTACACATATACATGCACAGGAACAGGTTGCCTTCTGGTCTATTTGTAACATGGTGCTCACTCTCTTTATCCTTCTGTATTTGCAGCAAAATAAACAGATTTTGATTGATGCTGTTGTCCATGCTGTAAATGAGGACTATGCTGAGATGGCAAATGATTTCACCAGACTTGGTTTCCTTGCTAGTGGAACGGATGTAGCTCCCATAGTTCCAGCTTTAGAAGCTATCTGGCAGAACTCATCTGGAAAGGGACTAGCAGATTTTAATTTTCGCAGTGTTACTGGTAATGTTAATATCCTTCTTGACAATGGAGGTTCAACTGCAGCAGGTCCTCTTTCAGCAATTGTTTATTTCTTTTATCTTTACTGCATTATTATTGGTGTTAATAAGTTACCGTCGTCTTATTTGTCATCAATAAGTTTCGTATAGAAGACTTGCATCATTTTTATGTTTTGATTCATGAATCCGACTTTCATCTTCATTTCACTTGTTTCTGTTATTGGGATGCAATTATGCAAAGTTTATGATTATTTGCACTTATTTGATGAACCACATATCCAATGATATAGAACATGTTAAATACATCAAGGGAGCTTGTTGGGCATTTTAACGTAGCACAAAGCCAATTTCTATCTAGCTTTACAATGAGAAACAAAAAATTTTGTTATAGTTTTATACAACTTATTTTGTTTTGTTATCAATATGAAAGCTATAAACTCTCAATATGAAAGTTATCAATATGAAAGCTATAAAATTTTGTTTTGTTTTGTTAAAATTTTCTCTCCCAAATGAAGTCTATCTAAGTTGCACATCACTGCTTTGTCCCTACTTCCTACGTGGATGGGGTGGAAACCTTTGAGTCTGCAAGCCAAAACCTCTCTAATTTCTCTTCTTTCGGGAGATGGACTTGGGAGAGATTCACTCATTCCTCTGTTTGAGTTCTTGGGACATAAAACTCATACCTCTATTTGGGTTCTTGGGACATAAAGAAATGACATGATATTTAGGAATGTTTATAAGTTTGTAGATACCTTCTGGATAGATACCTAAGTCACTCTATGGTTATGAGGTTGTACTTGGGAAAAACTCAAAAAGATTGTGTTCTCTGCATGTTTAGCTGGGATACTTGGTGTATACTTTAGTTAGCTGCACTTGGTGTTCTGGGTGCTTTCTTGCTTAGATTAATACAATACTTATTGTTTTGCTGATATAGAGTAAAAATGAAAAAAATCACAAAGCATGAAAGCAACTAATTTTTCTCATGCATCTGTTAAATCCTTGGAAGAAAAATGTCACTATATTAACTTGAGTAATGATTTGAAACTATTTCCATTGCAATCTAGTTGGTTTGATTTGTTTGACCAACTACAATAACATCCAGTGGATTATCTCTTGGTTCACTATAAGTTGTTGTGCTGTGCAGATGGATAACGTTATAAACCAAGCACAAGCAACCCTTGGTTCACTTGTCCTTCAGCGCTCAACATTTGGAGGCATTGGCTCAAAGCTAAGAAACGTTAGTAGTCGTCTTCCAACGGTAAGAAAATCATAACCACTCTAAAATGTAATGTAGAAGTTTGTTTTTCGATTAACTGATCTTCAGTGTTAACGGGTGGATACCCTATTCTGATTTTAATGCAGATAAACCAAGTTCTTTCATCGATAAAGAGAAAAAAGTCGATGGATACTATCATACTGTCACTTGTTGCATCTGTATGCACATTTCTTATTTTGATTTATTGGTTAACGAAGTAATAGGAAAAGGGTAATACATGTTTCTCCTGTAACAATTTTCATTAAAGTTTTCCCTATACATACTTGTAGTACACATTATTCTACTATTTTGTGAACGATATCTTTGTAAAATTTTGTTTTCTGATTAAAGGTTGTTACACATGTCAGTGCATAAACACATGGTTTAACTACACACATCCACACTTCATAAGGCCACTTGGCAACCCTGAGTCTCTGACAGTGGTTGGGATGACATTGTTATGGAGTTATGACATGGACTTCGAAGTCATTGCTCTATGTTACAAGACTTAGTACAAATGAAGCTCGTAATTCAGTAGGGGCTATTAAATCAGCAGGCCAATAGTGTAACAGTATGGTTTATGAGTATTTTTAAGAGGCCTCGAAGAACATAAATCTGGTGAAATGTTATGATCCTGCCAACTCTGAGAAGTGTTGAAGTCTTCCCATTTTCTCTCCCAAACAACTTATTTTGTTTTTTTTTTGTTAAAATTTTGTTTTGTTATCAATATGAAAGCTATAAACAAAAAATGGTTCTTGCAACACATCAAGACCTCCATTTTCAATATCCTTATTGATAGCCATATCTACTGATTGCTGCTTCTCTTTACCTCCTTTTGCAGGTATTATGAGAATGACAAGAACAAGAAGATGGAGAAGCAGAAACTGAAGATACTAGGTATTTAAAGAAGAAAGGTGAAAGAGAAGTTGGTATTCATCTCTTCACAAACATTGGTCTAAAACCCATGGTTTTATAGGTGGCGCAACTAGGTGTGATTTTTTTCTTCTCATAATTATTTATTTTTCGCCAATAGATATTTTGGTTGGTTTACAGTACTAATAAAATCCATGTGATGGTGCTGGCACTGAGTAGGATCCATACAAGCCCCATGCAACTCTGACTTTGTTGAAATTGGAACAGATTCAAATGAAGCAACTGGTACAAATCAAGAACTTTGTTTCTTTCACATAGTATTCAGCCATTTGCTCATCAATGTCATTAGAATATCTGCAATCATTGATGGATTCGACCCCACCTTTTTTGCATGATGTTAACGAACAACCGTTGAGAGGTAAAAGTTGAGGGGAGTTTGTAAGAATCCTGATTTTTATTTGAGAGGTAAAAGTTGAGTTTCAGCTTTTCATTTTGCTCTAATGATTGGAGAAGTTGAGGCTTAGGGTTATCTAGTTAAAAATTAATGTTGAGTTGGAGAGAATGATTTTGTTGACCTAGTTTTCTACTTGGTAATGAATTCCCTAGTTCTGAAAAATCAGATTAATTTAAAAACACAAAACAATTACCAGCCAGTACATGTTGTAAAACAACTAATCAGAATCAGAACCAGGCTGTTTAAGAAGCAATTTAAAACTGGGTCAACATAATCATTCTCAAATCGCCATAATTAATTATTGAACCATCTGAATCATATGACTCAATTAAGAATAGGGGGAAGGCCATAATGGCTATGGAACTCTGAAATTTTAAAATGTCCAGAAACAATGACTACTTCGCCTTCTCCTGTTAGGTCCAAACTAACTATTCATTTGCAAATCGTTAAATGTGATTTTGTTTCAGTTTTTTCAAAGTTTCAACAAAAGGTCACTTTAAATTTTATCAGATAGTAACATGGAGATTAAAACTTTTTTTCTGCAGATAGATGGAGTTTTGAGGCTCAATTTGCTACTCCCTCCTTTATCAGTAAACACTGGAGATAATCCGGCGGTAACTGAAAGGGAAAAGCTTGTCATGGATCAGCCTGAACTTTTGCAACAGTTTGGCATGGACATTCTTCCTGTCTTAGTCCAGGTTTGCTCTTTTATATTTGGATTTTGTATGTCAATGTTATTTATTATTATTTTGTTTATTATAACACCCTTACCCATTTCAATGACAGGTAGTTAGTTCTAGTGTAAACTTGAATGTTTGTTATGGCGCCCTTTCTGTTATCAATAAAATATTGTACTTCAGCAGATTTGATATGCTTCCTGACTTACTCGAGGAAACAAACATTTCTAGGTAAATAAGAAAATTTCCCTCAGCTTTTTAAACATCAACAAGCTTGAACCAAGCTAATTTCATTTTCCATGTCACAGTTTTCTTGCTGGTATGTTTACGAGGAAAGACAACCATGTTTTGGTGTTGGCACTATGTGATCCGCAAGATTTTCTTCCTGAAACCGACTTTTCTACTGTGAGTGATTATCAGCGATCATTATGGCAGAATCTTTTTTGTTCATTGACTGTGTGACTTCCTCATAATTTGAATTCAAGCACTATATATGATACTTCTCTTGTTCTTATTTGGCTTCAGTTTTAAAACACCTGAACAAATTGCACAAATTGCAGTTTAAAACACCTGGTTTATCAAAACTTTTATTATGATTGAAGCAAATACCGATTTTTATCCTACATCTATCCCTGCACAGCTATGCTTTCATGTCTTGGGAAGCACATTCAAACTGTAAATGGCCTTAGACCAAACTAGATTATTTACTAACTGAGCGCCATATCTTCAATTAGTTTGGCCAATGAGGTTGCTTGTACAAGTTAATTAGTAATTAGAAATTGTAAGAATGTAAAGCTCTATTTCTTGTATTTGACTATATGTCTTCCAGGTGCTATAAAAAAGGAACTTGCTGCTGCTATGAAGAAGGTTAGGTCTTCCAGGTGCTATAAAGAAGGAACTTGTTGCTGCTATGAAGAAGGTTAGTAGCTTATTCCTCGTCTAGGAAAATTTCTATTGCAAAAGTGTGTTACTTCTAATTGGTTCTAAAGGCTACTATATGAGTTACAGATAGCTTAGAGACGTGATTTGGAGAGGAAGGCTTATTCCAAGATGTTCCAATAGCATTCAGGCAGTCCCTTGGTATGATATAACTTTGTGTGGGTCATTTTCCTCGGGTTGATTGCTACTGCAATTGGAGGGTATGTCGTGTACAAGTACAGAATCAGGGTATGCTTTTTTGTTTGCTTTCTTTTCTTGTTATTATTGCTTAAGTCTGTTTTTTGTAGAGAAAATCATTTTTATGACGAATGAACTAATTTCCCCTGATTTTCCCGATGTGAGAGAACACCGAATATTTAACTTGAAAGGGGTTGAAAATGAGCATGTTTATATTTTCACACGTTAGATAGAATTTAACTTGGTGTTCGGACCTAAGTTTGGAAAACACAAACCTCTTTGACAAATGATGTGGTTAAAAAAAAGAGTTGTTTTCTTGTAGTAGATTTTATGTGTATACAAATTCCCACTGGCGTATCTATATTCTGAAATTCTTCGTCATCATTGAGACTCTAGCCTGCTGCCATTGTTCATACCCATTTGTTAGCCGTTGCCACACATCACTCATGTTGTAAACTGTTTCTGCAGAGATATATGGACTCGAAGATCCGCGCGATCATGGCACAGTACATGCCATTGGACAATCAAGGGGAGACCCCTAATGACATCTCCCATGCAGATATCTAGAAGTGGGGCATGGATCAAATACACGAGGGACAAAGAAGACAGTACATGCCATATGTTAGTTGTGTTCAATTGAGTGTGTATAAGCATTGTTTTGTCTAATTCTTGATGGTGTTCTTTGAAAAGAGAGATTATTCAAAAAAGAGGGACAATCATGCTTTTGAATCTAATGGAAACAATGGTAACTTTTTATTTTCTTGTACCCAGTCTTAGCAAATAGTTCATCCAATTCATGATTTTTTTTGTCTCATTTGTGTGGACTATGTGTAAGGTTTATTTGTTCAACAAGCCACAAAGAGGCCTAAGATCAACAAACAATTACAAGATACAAGAACTGCATTGGCTTAACACCGTGACCAAAAAAAAAAAATTGCCACGGCTTAAAACCGTGGCTAATTATTGCAACGGCTAAAAACCGTGGCTACCTTGCCACGGCTTATAACCGTGGCTAGTACTGGCCACGGCTTATAACCGTGGCTAGTACTGGCCACGGCTTAAAACCGTTGCTAAAAATATTGCAACGGCTTAGAACCGTGGCCATAACTTGCAACGGTTTTAAGCCGTGGCTACTCCTGGCCACGGCTTAGAACCGTGGCTAAGATTGTTGCAACGGTTTATAACCGTGGCTAAATCATCAACCGTCCTTGAGATAAAACCGTTGCTAATATTTTTGCCACGGTTTTTAGCGGTTACTGGGGATTTAGCGACGCCTCTACAGCCCACGGCTCTAAGCCGTGACAATGGGTTACCCCCACGGTTTAAAACAGTTGCTAATGGGTATTTTTGGTGTAGTGTAGGACTCCAACAAATCACGTTAATTGTGGAATCTATAATATGGTTGGTTAGCTTCCACATTATTTAAAATATATATATAAGACGTATCGTCGTCTTGACATAACTAACACAAATTGATATATCTTTTCTTTTTCATTTTGTTTTTAATGGGCTTTCACAATAAAAAATATCCCTTTATATCTCCCGAACCTCAAAAGACATCCTTTTTTTCTATATTTTATTGACCATACCTATAATTACTGCAATATTATAAATGAAATGACTCAATATTCACTCGTTTTCTAGGTCTTAATCATAATATTTTGTATGAGAGATGGTCGAGTGGTTGAAGGTGTAGCATTGAAACTGCTATGTAGGGTTTTGTTTATCGAGGGTTCGAATCCCTTTCTTTCCGTACCTTCACCTAATCTAATTTACGAACATTACAAACCGCAATGTATCAAATACGAATGGATACTATTATTCTAACAGTTAAACCTTTCTTTCATATAGATTCGCTATTCTAATTGTTGTAGTACAAAAATATAGGTAAAGGGTAGCCAATGCATGAAAATTGACCTTGATCCACTTTTGATACCTAAACGGGATAGGAAAAAATGGAGCAAGTCTCTCATCTAAAGTCAATTCACTTCAACGAAAAAGGGAGGAGCACCCGAATTAATCAAATGGGAAACCAAATGAATTCCTACTAATATGTGGTTGTGGTAATTTCCATAGGGAACCAATGTTGTAGGAATTTTAGCTTAATTAGGAGACAACAAAATTATCAATCCATGTTCAAGCAATACAACCATGAGATTTTCTTCATGTTGTTTTATTTTTCTCTTCTACGCTGCACGACCTTTCTAACTCTTCTAATTGTCTCAAACTTATTGCCTCAAATGTCCAAGGGGATACGAGAAGCCATTTCAAGATTTCATTAATATTTCTCATTTGTATTTGCACATCTTACGAAAAATAATGACAAACACGATAAGTGACATGTCTATAAGTATTGTTGATTATTTATAGATTTATAATTCATATTTTCTTGTTATTCCTTCATATTTATATTTTTCATAAGTTTTTGAATTTATTTTATAATAATTTATTTTACAATGATTTTTTCTCCAACCTTATTGACACACTCACACCTGTTGGATACAATCTGTAACAGTGAGGGGATATGGTAATTTGAGGTTTGCTTAAGGCAATGTCCTTAAGACAATATTCAATCCATCTTGATGCAACGTTGATGGTCGTTAGTCTCCCAAGGGATTCTTTTTTGTTCCTAATGTACTTTAAGACAGAAACTCAGGCGAATAGAAATAAGAATTGACTTTGAGATTAACAGGAAAGAACCTGTTTGATTTGAATGTAAACTCTTCTTCTGTGTGCTAGGTTGTTGTTGTAATGATGAAGTGTTTTTATTTTGAATATCTCAAATGGCCAATGTGAGATTCTACTTATAGCAAATAAAACACTACGTACATGCTCCCAAAAGACACAATTAAACCAACACATCTGTTGGTCTATAAACTTACATAGAAGACCTTATGTAATGAGTTTACACAACATACGATTTACTCGTTCAATAAATATGGAAATACAAAATTTCCAACAATCCCCCACTTGAATGAGATAATCGTGACATCTCGAGAGTACGTGGATTAATGCCACATCAGGATAGGTGACTTTCACTTTGAACCTTCCTTAGTAAAAGAGTATTGGAATTACTTAACTAATCGCTGAACTATTTCATCTTGAACTGTCAGTTGTTAATGTAAAACCAGTCAATAAACTTTACATGGCATTATTCCAGTCAAATTCTATTATCGGTTGTGTTCATTTCGGTCCTGAACAATTCTAGTTTCTGTAAGTGCTACTAGAGATTTCAGCCTGCTCGAAGAGTCGGCCCAGCTCACACTTACATAGGTGACCGTTTCTATAAGAACTATCCTACAATACCCCACTTGCCTTTTGCAAGATATAGACACCATTAAAAACAATGTATCATTGTTTATCCTTTTGATCACAGTAGGTTTGCACTTGGTGATTCATAGAAATGGAAAGAGTAATATACTCTAAAGTGCTTAACAATGAATTATCCATCACTAGTTTTCCTTTTGAACTAAGTCCATGGGATCTCCAATCGCTTAGTAAGGTTTTCGTATATGATAATTCGTGTGTATTAGGCTTTCAAACCCATTCCCCTCGAAGTGCAGTCTATACGTTCTCTAGATAAACCTTTAGTAAATGGATCCTCTAGGTTATCTTTTAATTTGACAAATTCAATGGACATTATGCAATTAGAGAGCAACTGTTGCACGGTACGATGCCTTCGACGTATGTGTTGTGATCAACCGTTGTATATAAAATTGTGAGCTCTACATCTAGAGGCTGGATTGTCACAATGCATGCATATAGTCAGTACTAGTTGTGGCTAAAAATTGACAAAACCACTCTACTTCTTCCCCAGTTTTGTCTAAGGCTATGAACTCAGATTCTATTGTGGATCTAGCTATACATGTTTCTTTATGAGTTTTTCAGGATGACACTGTCTGCCATAGTAAACACATAACTCTGGTGGATTTTATTGATTCAGAATTAGAAATCCAATTTGCATCTTTGTATCCCTCAAGGACACTAGGATATCTACCATAGTGCAATGCATAGTTTAAAGTACTTTTTAAATACCCTACAACCTTAAGAAAAACATGCCGGTGAACTTTACTTGGTTTACAAGTATATTTGCTTGGTCTACTTACAACATAAGCTGTATCAGGTCTCGTACAGTTCATCATATATATTAAACTTCCAATAATGCGAGAGTACTCAAGTTGTGAAACACTTGGACCTTTATGCTTATGTAGCACCTGGGATGGATTGAATAAATTATTAAATTTCTTGATTCCATATGTTTGTACTTGTCTATTACATTCTCAATGTAATGTGATTGAGACAAAGCTAACCCATCAGGTATTCGCAATATTTTGATTCCCAAAATTACATCTATTTCACCTAGATCTTTCATATCGAAATGTTTAGTGAGTATTAGTTTGGTGGATTTAATAATTTCACTATTGGTCCCAAAGATAAGCATATCATCAACATAAAGACAAACTATCACATAGTAAGTATTGATTTTCTTTATGTAGACACACTTGTTACACTCATTTATGTTGAATCCATTATTCAACATGACTCCATCAAACTTCTCATGACATTGTTTGGGAACTTGTTTTAAATCCTATAAGGATCGAACAAGTTTACATACTTGTGATATTGTCCATTGCCTCGGAACCCTTTCGGTTGATCCATATATATATCCTAATTTAATTCTCAAGTCAAAAACACAATTTTTATATCCATTTGGTGAATTTCCAAATTGTACAGTGCTGCAATGGCAATTAACATCCTAATTGATGTTATGCTTGTCACCGGAGAATAAGTGTCAAAATAGTCCAAGCCTTCTTTTTACTATATCCTTTAACTACTAATCGAGCTTTGTATTTATCAATGGAACCATTGGTCTTCATTTTACGCTTAAAGATCCATTTGCACTCAATTGATTTATGTTTAGGAGGAAGATCAACCAATTCTCAATTATGATTGTGCATAATGGATTTTATCTCACTATTTATAGCTTCCTTCCAGAATGAAGCTTCAAGAGTAGACATTGCTTCTTTATAAGTTTGAGTCTCTGTTTCTAACATATAAGTTAAAAAATCTGGACCAAATGTTTTGGACTTTCGAGCTCTCATGCTATATCTAAGGAAGTCATCATTTCTATTTCATTAGAATTGATATTTTGCTCACTCCCTTCATTTGACACCTCAAGTGTTCTTTTAGGAGCACTAAATGACTCGGAAGTCATAAATGGTGTTGATTTTATGTAATCCTTCACATGAGGAAATACAGTCTCAAAAACACCACATCTCTAGACTCAAGGATAGTATTAACAAGAATATCATTGATATCAGTCTTAAAAAATAACAATCAACAGTTTTTGCTCTTAGTTTGTTCCTTTTGGGTGGTAGAACAGAAACCTTCCCTAAGCACCCCCACACTTTAATGTGTTTATAGAATGGTCGTCTACCCTTCCATATATCATATGGTAATTGATCAAATTTCTTATGGGGCACTCGATTTAAAATACGATTTGCCATATGGGCAAGTTCTCAGGTAGACTGGAGTTGATAAGCATGGTATTAATCATGTCTTTCAAGGTTTTATTTTTCCTTTCAGCAACTCTATTTGATTGTGGTGAGTAAGCAGCAGTAGTTCGGTGTATAAAACCATTTTGTTCACAAATCTCTGCAATGGAGATTCGTACTCACCGTCTCTATCAGATCTCAATATTTTGATTTTTTTTATTTAACTGATTTTTTACTTTAGTTTTGTATTTTACAAACGCATTGATTGTTTCGTCTGTTCTATTTAATAAATACACATAACAATCATCGATAAATGTGATAAAATATTTCTTCCCACCTCGAGTAGAAATTGATTTGAAATCACATAAATTCGTGTACTAAACCCAAAATTTCAATGTTTCTTTGTCCTTGATGAAAATGTTGTTTAGTAAATTTAGCTTTCACAAAAACCTTGCATTTGTGTTGTGATTTATTATCAAATTTACGGAATAATCTTAGACTAGCCAACTTATTCAATTTCTTAAAATTTACATGACCTAGTCTATCATGTCACAATAAAGGGAACTCAAGCAAATAAGAAACAAATTTTGCATTATTAATGACCATTACATTGGCCTTGAAAAGACCAACTGTAAGGTAACCACATCTCACATATACTTCTTTTTTTGACAGGACAAATTTTCCTGACTCAAAAGCGATTTTAAATTTATTATCTACCAGAAGAGAACTAGTGATTAATTTTTCCTAATCTATGGAACATGTAAGACGCCTTTCATCGTGATGTTCTTGCCTGAGGTATATTTTAATACCACAGTTCCCTTGCCTTAAATTGCCGAAATTGATTCATTTCCCATGAAGACTTTGTCATTGTTATTCAACTTCTCATAAAATGAAAATATGGTCTTATTGTTGCAAATGTGGCGGTGACATCGGTATAAAGTCACCATGTGCGAGGATGATTAACGAGGTTAACCTCAGATAAAATGATGCTAATTTGTAACCTTTCGATAAGACAAGCAAGAGCATCTGACAAGTTTGCTCAAGAACATCGCCTTTCGTTGTCTTCATTTTTGCGGTTTTGGAAATTATTCGCAAAATGCCTCTTTTTGCCACAAACATAGCAAGAACACTTGAACCTTTTAAAGTTTGCATGGCTTTTGGGGTTTATGCCACTTCATCCATTATTCAAGGATCACTTCCTTTTGTGAGAGTTATTCTCCTGCTTTGAACTCTCGATGGCACGCACATTTGTTTCAACCGGTGTGTGCTTGTCTATTCCACGTTTGTCTTCCTCAATCTATAGGCAAATGATTAAGTCTTCAAGACTCATCTCCTTATGCTTGTGTTTCAAATAATGCCTAAAATCTTTCCAATTGGGAAGGAGATTCCTAATAATAGCAACAATCTGGAAAGATTCACTGATGATGTGGCCTCCAGCATACATTTCATGAATGAGAATTTGGTTTTTTTGGATCTGGAACGTGATAGTTTTAGCATTAGTCATCTTGTAATCCATGAACTTGTCAACGACAAATTTCTTTAGTCCAGTATCCTCCGTTTTGTACTTCTTTTTCAATGCTCCCCACAGGTCCTTAACATTGTTTATAGTACTATATGTTTTCAAAACTTCATCCAGCGAATTCAGTTAGTAGTTTCGGCACATGAAATCAGAATGCCTGCAAGCTTCAATTGCGATGAACACTTATTTGTGGCTCTCTTAGGTTTCTCCATCTTTTGGCTTCGGTTCATCCTTAGTAAGAAATTTTGCTAAACCCAATGTTGTTAGGTAAACAACATCTTGCTCTTCCATGTTTTAAAATCAACTCCTTTGAATTTCTCTAGCATATCATGAGCAAAAAAAAATTTTGAAAGGCAAGCGTGCCGCCGGTGGGTATAGAACCCAAGACGTGGGGGTTAAACCACCACAGCCTTAACCATCCAACCAGGCTACCATTGGCATGAGCAAGAACTTTAGTGACTCCAGATGTCACCCCAACAATTAAACTGGTTTCGTTTTTATCTCCCATATTTCTGTTTTACACAGAAAAACAAAATTTATTTGTTATTAATAATAATATAAATAAATCAAATAATGTTACATAGAAAATTTAATTAGACTAAGTATTGTAAAAATAGTATCTTAATCAGAGTTCATTAATTTATAAACTTTGTATCTAATAAATACAAATTATTGTAATAAAAATAGTAATATTGATAGAGTTCTAAAATATATAAACTTTAAAACTTACTGTACAAAACAATATGTTGAAATTAATTGTACAAATAAAAAAACACGAACTGTACAAAACAGTGTATTGAACAAATTTGCACCAATAAAAGTTTACTGTACTAAATAGTAGATGATACAAACTCGAAGTTTGTACGCCAACACGTTTTGACCAAAGTGTGTACTTTGGATTTGATCAAAGTTGTAGTGTTTTGAATATGTATGGCTACGTAGTGTACAACACAGACTCAATGTCTGAAAACCAAACATGTATTGACCAAAATTCTAGAATTTGGATTTGACCAGAGTTTTTAGTACTTTGGATATGTTTGGCTAGAGTTGTATGAAAGTATGAAACTGATACACATTATAATAGTGTTAAGATTAAAAAAAATAAAATGTCTTAAGATTGTTGGATACAATATGTAACAGTGAGGGGATAGGATAATCTGAGGCTTGCTTAATGCAATGTCCTTAAGACAATATTCGACCCGTCTCGGTGCAACGTTGATGGTCGTTAGTCTCCCAAGATACAACAAATTTGTTTATATTCCTAATGCACTTTAGAACAGAAATTGGCGATTAGAAATAAGAATTGACTTTGAGATGAACATGAACGAACCTGTTTGATTTGAATGTAAACTCTTCTTCTATGTGCTAGGTTGTTGTTATAATGATGAATTGATAATATTTTGGATATCTCAAATGACTAATTTGAGATTCTACTTATAGCAAATGAAACACTACATACCTGCTCACAGAAAACACAACTGAACCAACACATCTCTTGGTCTAAAGACATTACATAAATGACCTTATGTAATGAATTTACATAACGTAGGATTTACTCATTCAATAAATATGAAAATACAAAATTTCCAACAACACTATCCTTCATTTTTAAACTCAAAATTTTTTTAACTCTTCTAACTACAACCCTGTATCGCCTCCAAGAGTCCAAGGTTCAAGGGTTACGAGAAGCCATCGCAAGCTTTCATTAGTTTTCTCCTATGTATTTGCACATCTTATATACATATAAAAGGGAGTATACAGATTAAAAAAAAAAAAAAAAAAAAAAAACAGGTGCCCCCCTCCTAGCTCTTCTTCGGTTACGTGGCGTGCTTAAAAAAATAAAAAAGGTGAAAATTCAATGAAAATCTGCAAAAACTACTCTAGACTAGGACTCCTACAAATCACGTTAATTGTGGAATCTATACGATGGTTGGTCAACTTCCACATTAATTCTATTAAAAAAAAATTCCATGTAGTCTAAGAATATTTTAGTTTTTTAGCAATCTATAGTTAGTTGAAAAATATGAAATTATTTTTGTTATGAATCTATAATCAAATGGGAAACCAAATGATATCATGCTAAAATTTAAAATTGTTTGATGTAGTTTTATGGGTTTTCACTATTCTTTATTCTTTTTTTGTTTTTAGTTTAGATTTCCTTTCGAATTTTTTTTTATTCTTTTTTGTTCTTATTGTTTATTTTCTATTAGTATTGAATGCACACATAGCTTCCAACGCTTCCATTGCTAAATCAGCAAGGTATTCCTCTCGCTCCATTGATTTTAACCAAAAAACAAATGAGTAGGGACTTTTTCTTTTTCGAATTATGATTGGAGATTGAAGTATACTTGACATCACCTTTCATAAGAATCCAAGATAATGAAAATATAAACATATGACTAAGTACACATGAAGCGAAAGGCACATGTAAAGTCGACCTTCATATAACATATTTGATAATGATTTCTATTAATACAAATGAAATTAACATATTTGACTAAAATAAATAAATAAAAATAACAATTTTGTAAATGTATTTACGACATCTGAGACATAAAGGAATCATATAACATAAATAATTTCATACAATCAAATACATGTGTGTAAATATATATTTAATTAACAAGAAATGTGAGACAAAAATATGAGGAGGAGAGCTAGATATACTAATGTACGTCATAAATATCAAGAATCGCATAAAGAGCACAAATTTTTAAAAAATAAAAATAAAAAAAGGTATCCAAAATATTGGAATAAAAAGGATGGAATAAGAATATATCCATAAAAACAAAACAATTAAGATGATTAACAACAAAAATTTAAGAAGACTGACAAACAATAGCAAAACCATAACCATAAATTTGGTTGGTAATAAAAATTTAAAATATATCACATAAGCAAAACATTAATATCAAACTTTGGAAAAAAAATAAAATAAAAACATAAATGAGAGAAAAAAAATATGATAAAATTTCTTGTGAGAAGAAACGTGAATGAAGATTCATAGATGGAAGAATGAATATATATTTTTTTTATATATATCATTAATAATAGAAAGAATTATGAACAATATCAATATAAAAATAAAAATTATATAAATAATAAGAACAGCAAAATGAAAGGAAAAAAATTTTGGGTTATTTCCTTTTTGACCCACATTACTTTATGGCTATTCATGTTTAGGCAACCAAAAATTTGTACATCCAGTCAGACACTCACTTTGAGTCTTAACTGTTAGGTCAAAAATATTGACCGACTTAAATCATCCATATTTTCCTTAAAGACCATAGTACCATTTTTTCATTTGAGATGGATAAAAGTCTATGTGCATCTTGGGGCAATCCTATAGCATCTTTTCCAACTTCCTTCTCTATAAGGCAACGACTACCTCGCACCACCATATCCTCTTTTTCACACCACCATTGATTTTTATTTTTATTTTACTTTCTCACATCACCTATATAAACAAAAACCTCAATTTTTTTCCCTCACCACTCAAATCTATAATGATTCTTCCCTCCCTCCCCCATTCGAAATCTCTTCTTACACTCAAATCTCTTTCAAATCTCTTCTCACTCTCGAAAATTCTCAAAATCCCCTTAAAGTTGAAACCCTTCAACCCAAATTAAATAAATACGCATAACTTAATATAACAGACAAATCCAAACTCAAATGGAAAAAATGAAAAATATGGTAACTTTTGAACCAATTTAAACCCTCAATTAAGATTGATTCTCAAACTCATCAAAACACGAACGTTGTAGTACTCTGAGTTATCTAATAAACACAACTTGAATCACTTGAAAATGTTTTAAAATGAGTAAGTTATGATCATTTTACTAAAGTCGCGCAAATCTATCCGAAAAATAAAAATAGGATAGTATTACTGACTTTCGACCAACTTATGTGCTCAATTGAAACCGATTCTCAAGTTGATTAAAACATAAAAGTTGTAATACTCTCAGTTATCTAATAAATACAGTTTGAATCACTTGCAAATATTTTGAAATGAGAAAGTTATAGTCGTTTTAGTAAAGTCACCCAGATCAGAAAAAAAAAATTGTTTGCAGAGTGCACTGCGAGGTATCCCAAATATCTCACCGTGCGTGACTTTACTAAAATGACCATAACTTGCTCATTTTAAAACATTTTCAATTGATTCAACTTGTGTTTATTAGATAACGGATAGTACTACAACTTTTGTGTCTTAATCAACTTGAGAATCGGTCTCGATCGAGCACATAAAGTGGCCGAAAGTCAAGAACACTATCCTATTTTTATTTTTCGAAAAGATTTGCGTGACTTTACTAAAATGATCATAACTTGCTCATTTAAAAACATTTTCAATTGATTCAAATTGTGTTTATTAGATAACACAGAGTACTACAATTTTTTTGTTTCGATGAGCTTAAGAATCAGTCTCAATTGAGGGTTTACATTTGTTTGAATGTTACCTTATTTTTCATTTTTTGATTTGAGTTTGGATTTGTCTATTATGTTAAGTTATGCATATTTATTGAATTTTGGTTTAAGGATTTTAACTTTAAGGGGATTTTAAGAGTTTTTGAAGGAGAGATAAGATTTGTAAGAAATTTAAGTATAGAGAGATATTTGGAAAAGATTTTGAATGGGGAGGGAGAGAGAAATCATTGTAGATTTGAATGGTGATGGGAAAAAAATGGAGATTTTCATTTATATATGTGGTATGAGAGTATATGACGGACGATGTGAGACAGAGGAATTGATGGTGTGAATTAATCGTTGCTTTTTTACAAATCTCCTCTCCCTGCACCATCTTTTTCTTCTTCTTATTCGCCCTACAATTTGGAGGTCGCAAAAATCAACCACCCCGCTATCGACCACTGCCAACCAGTCAAGCAACCCTCTTCCTCCTCGTCCTCCTTTAAATCCTGGCTGAGGTGGAAAATGAGAGTGAGTGGAGTGTTGGTGGGGGAGAAAATCAATGAGAATGAGAGTGAGGTATCTGGCACCTACCCGTCGGCCTTAGCCGAAGTTGTGCATAAAACAAATACTCGAAACTACAAGCGTAGACATGGAGAAGATCGAAAGGGTCTTCGCAGACCCACATAACTACAAGTTCTTCTTAAACCTTACTGTCGGGATCGAAATGAGAGTCCCGTACTCCCATCTTATCAAACAAAAAAGGAGCAAATTCAAAACACCCACACCTCAAATACAAATTAACCAAAGAATTCTGCAAGAAAACCTACGATCCACATTCACTCCTGTGAATCAAAAATTGAACTTGCAACCCTTGCTTGATTAAACAAAGACGCGAACATGCTTAAAGAGCTAAGGAAAAACAAAAACTTATCTGGGTAGACCCATCTAGACATCAGAGAAAACAGAGGAATTGCTTGTTTGGGGTCATTGCCATGAGATTAGGACTTGGTTACTACATTCCAAAGCTATGGGTCTCGATGATTTCGTTGGGAATGCTAGGTCGTCGACAACATTGCCACCTCTTCCAGCCTCCAACCCCACGTCAAAGAAACAACTTATGAGATTGCTTCTCAACTTGATCTTTGAGATGTTTCTCTCCCTGTTTGAATAAATGGTGAGAGGATTTTATCATGATTGTGGGAGAAGAGATTGGGGGATATGTCAAGAAACAATTTTATTATGAAACTCTGTTCTGTAATTTTAGTTAGAAGAGACTTGATACCGGAAAAGAGATTTGGGGAAATTTTGATTAAGGTTGTTTTGAGATACACAAAAAAAATTTATCCAAAGATAAAATTGTAATGTGCCCCATGATTTCAACAATATGGGCAGTCTATTAGAAGATACAATGACTTTAGTCAGTCAATGTCTTCGGCCTAATCATCAACACTCAAATTGGTTGTTTGAGTGAAATACACAAATTTTTGAGTGTCAAACAAGAATAGCCATAAACTAATAGAGGTCAAAAGAAAAATAACCTAAAAAAAAATGAAAAATAAAACATAGTAAAATTCAAAAAATATTTGAATGAAGCATAGCTTTTATATATATATATATTCAAGACAAAATGTTAGCTACCTTCTCTATTTGCCCTCTCCTAGCACCTTCTCCCTTTTTTGAATGACATGTGTCCTTTGAATTTTAAATCTCAAAAATAAAATAAAATAAAATAAAATATTTTAACTCTCTTTTCAATCTAATTTTGGTATTTATATAAAAATAGTTTTCAAATTTGCCCTCCTTTATTGATTATGAATTCATTAAATAGGTAATAAAACTCCAACAATTGATTTTCTCTTCATTGTTCATGAAAAATGACTAATATTCATACAATTTTTCAATTTGATATATAATTATTTCTCAGAAATTGAGCACCCAAAGTTCACAACTAACCCAAATGATCTTCTTGCAACCAAATAATGAGTTGAAATGTAAATTTTCAAAAAAAAAAAATTTAATCACTTAGACATTTCCAATTGGACAGGAGAATTTATTTCAATGTTTGATTTTTGAAAGCCAAAAACAATAATAATGAAGAAGAATCATATTTAATGATTTATTACCAATTTAAGGGTTTTCATGATTTAATAAAACAGGGTAAATATGACTATATGAGATATATTTGGTATATGGATACCAAATTAAGATTTTGGAGAAATCAAAGGTTCTCTTTCATTTTATTTATAGTATGTATTGAGCACACATCATTCAAAGAAGTGAGTAGGTGAAAAAGGAAAACGTTTTACTAGCGACAGACACTAGGCCAGCTACCCCATAGTGGAACAAAATTTTTTTTGGACAGATTGTGCGACTTTAGTAAAATGACCATAATTTGCTCATTTCAAACATTGTTAAGTGATTCAAGTTGTGTTTATTAGATATTTCAGAGCACTACATACTAGTATGAAAATCCATATTTGGCAGGTTATGAGAAAAGTTAAAAGTCAATTAATATTTTGGCATGTCCTTGTTTGGGTTATGGAAGAATCCATCTTTTGAGTTGGCATGTTTTATATTCTACTTCAATCTAAAAAGTAATTACAAAGGTCGGATGCGAGGCCGAATACTTTTGCGACCAAGAGAAAATTATGCGATGATTGAAGAAAGGGAAACTATATGGCAAAATTCGAAGATGAATTATTTTATGTTGTAGGAGCAAAAAATACATACCTATAAATATTTAGTAAGAGTCACAATTATTTTATATCGAGCTATATTAGTATCTTAGGAGTTTTTTTGAGTCTAAAAGTATTAGAAAAGTGTTATATTTTGATTATAGTACTTTAGGGGTCAGGTTTAGGTAGTTTTTACAAGTTTATGAGATTTTTAGGCTAGTTTATTTTATAAATAAGGTTGAAAAACAAAATTTTTACTTATTTGTTGATTATTAAATAAAAGATTTAAGCTTGAATAGCTTTGTGTTATCTTGTGTGGAGAACACAAGCAAACATATATAAATGGCAACGACTACTCCACACCACCAAAAGTGCTTTCTCACACCATTTAACTCTCCCACACCACCTGTTTTATTTCTCACACCGCCATTCTTTCCCACACCACCTATATAAACAAGGAAAGTCATTTTTATCCTCCCCATTCAAATCGAAATGCAAGTCTCCACTCCACTCCCCCATTCAAATCTTCCCTCTCCCAACATTCAAAATTGATTTCGACTCCTTCTCTTGGTTCGATTGCTTATTCCCTTATCGCATCTTCCCTTTTGCAAAACAAGCAAGCAAATCTTCCCTCTCGCATCTTCACTTCTCTTTGTTCGATTGCTTCTGCAACCCCTCGGATCTATTCTTCACTTTGTCTCAGATTTTGACTCCAACTCTTCTGAAACAAGCTTTCAAGTTATTCATTTCTTGCAAAATTTTCAAGAAGTTAACATTGTTAACATTTTGTTTACTTCAACAAAATTTTCAGAAAAAGCAAAGTAATCTCATAAAAACTTCAGAAATATTTTCAATCACAAAAACAAAAAAAAAGTAAACTTCAGAAAACTTTTCAGAAATCACAAAAAAACTATTGTTCGCCTGAGACAGTGCGAGGTTTTTGCCAAACCTTGCATTGATCTGGGCGAACAGTAAAAAATTTCTTATTCGCCCAGAACAATGCGAGGTTTTTGCAAAAACTCGCATTGTTCTGGGTGAACAAGAAATTTTCAGCAAATTGTTTCGGACAGATTTGTGTGACTTTAGTAAAATTTTCATAAAACATTTTTTAGTGATTCAAATTATGTTTATTAGATAACTCAGAGTACTACGATTTTTATGTTTTGATCATCCTGAGAATCAGTATCGATCGAGCACATAAGTTGGCCGAAAGTCAGGGATACTATCCCGTTTTCATTGCGAGACAGATTTACGCAATTTAGTAAAATGACCATAACTTGCTCAATTCAAAACATTTTCAAGTGATTCAAGTTTTTTTATTAGATAAATCAGAGTATTACAATTTTTGTGTTTTGATGAGCTTGAGAATCAGTCTCGATCGACCATATATGTTGGCCGAAGGTCAGAGACATTATCTCGTTTTCATTGCGAGACAGATTTGCGCGACTTTAGTAAAATCACCATAAATTTCTCATTTCAAAACATTTTCAAGTGATTCAAGTTGTGTTTATTAGATAACTAAGAGTACTAAAATTTTTATATTTTAATGAGCTTGAGAATCAGTTTTAATTGAGGGTTTAAATAGTCGAAAGTTACTCTTTTTTTTCAAGAACAGTTTTTTGAGTGGGGTGGGTTAGTAGAAAAAAAAACAAAAAAAAGTACATGGTGGTGTGAGACAACGTTTTTGGTTGTGTGGAGTAATCGTTGCCATTATAAATCCACCGACAAACACACAACTTACACCATCGCAATTTTGTAGTCGCGCGGATACTGGGTTTCGATTTCGCTAGAAGGGTTGCAAATGAACTCAATTTCACTGAATAGGTTGCGAGATTGCAAAGAAAAGGTTTTCCTAATTCTGTGAGGAAGGAACCCATTCTCACATACATGTTTGCTAGAATGTTTTCTTATCTTATAGAATTGGGGGAATTGTTTTTAAGAAGAAAGTTTAAGAGATGTTGTTGGCGTCGTCATTGTTGCTACTATTTATGTCGACATTGTTGTTGTATTTGTTGTTGTTGTTGTTGTTGTTGTTGTTGTTGTTGTTGTTGTTGCTGTTGTTGTCATCGCTGTTGTTGCTATCTTTGTTGTCATCGGCTAATGTTGTTATCATCATCGTTGTTGATGTTGTCACTATCATCTTTGCTATTGTTGTGGCAGAGGAGGATGTCACAGAGTAGGAAAGAAGAGAGGTGGAGAGGGAAAAATATTTTCCTTTTATTTGTGGTGTCACATAGTAGATCCAAAAAATGCAACCAAAAATTGAGGTAGTGGTGTCAAAAATTCTAAGTAATGGTGTAAATAAATCTCGAGTGATATGTATTTATTTATTGGGAGAGGAGGGGGTGTTTATAAGGCAACAATGATGATGGTTATGATAATGAAAAGGCAGTGACTAAATGACATCACCACCTTTTTGAAGGACATGACTATCTGCTAAAGGACATCACCCATATAAACAAATAAAATCCTACCACTTCTTTTTTCATCTCTTCCCCTATTCACCATCAAGCACCGCCGCCACCCCACCCTCGCCACTGTCAGTCGCACCTCTTCTTCTCTATTCTTCCTATTTTCTTTTCTTTTCTTCTTCTTGGAGAAGAAGAAGAAGATAATGACAACAACAACAACAACAACAACAAGGGAGAAGAGGAAAAAATGTGAGGTGGTTTGACTGACAGTGGACAAGGCATGGTGGTGCAGCTAGTGGCAGAGGTGGTGCTACTTTTGTGAAGAGAGAAGAGAAGGTGAGGGGTAGTGGTGTCCTTCAACTGATAAAAAAATAGTAAGGTGGTGGTGTTATTTAGCAGAAGTGGTTGTGTCATTTAGTGACTGCGTACTGAAAACACTCTTTTACCTTAGTATGGTTAGGAAGTATCTAATTGCATTCCATTAACTTAGACATGTGAGCCCATATTTGTTGTGCAAGCCTCTCAATTATTTCCAAGATGCAAACACCTATTTGTTGTGGTATTTATAGTTTTGCATTGTGTCTTGGTGTCAGGGATCGAAGGTGTTTACTACTTTTGTTATTTCTATTATAGGGGTGTAAGCATGTGTTGGGCGTTGAGTACGAGCTGGCAAATGGATTTGTCACTTAGTAGGTCTAAAAATTAGAATTTTTTTAGGTGATGGTGTCAAAAGCAAATTTTTTAAGGCCCAACAGATATATAAATAAATTAATAATTGATTAAATACGTAACAAATAACATATAAAAATTCATCATATTATGTAATTTTTCACTTAAACAGATTTATTTCGTTTTCAATGCCATTTTTTGCTATGCATACACCAGATTTTGTATGTACGTATGTATTATTTTTTTTCCATGTTGTGGCAAGTAGTTATCTAAGGTCACTACTGCTTGAAAAGCCCTTTTTGTCAAAACAAATAGTAAAAACACAACTGGATCATGGCCATCATCGGTAGCCGGGTGATTTCATCGTTATATCATTTTCACTAGGATAATTCAAAAGGTACTCAACATCTATCACATTTTCACATTGTAAACTAGAAATGACTTCACGAATCCATAATGCTTTCACCTTCATCAACTTGTGATTTAGAAGCATATCTTTATTTGACCTGATATTGCAATGTCGAGGACATAAAAATTATTTAAGTTATTAAATATTTATTTTAAAGATTAATTAATAAATGATTCATTTATTTACAAATAAATACCCGTTATAAAATAATATTTTTTGGGTTTAAAATTTTTACACCTAGTATTACGACCTATTTAACTTTTAGACCCTAAACTTGTCAAAGTTTTACTTTAGACCTCAATTTTTTTAATTGTTACCTGCTTTGTGTTTTTTTTTACTAGTGCAAGATTTGACATTCCTTCCTCAAACCTATATAATTTACACGTACCCCTCATTGCAATTGATTTGTCTACCTTGAGGCAATTTGAGTGGGTATATCTAGGTTTATATAGGGAACATCAAATTTCACCAAACGGCAAAGTTGTCATTTAAAAGAAATTTATGGAAATTGGGGTCTAATGTAAATTTTGGAGAAGTTTGGGATTAAAAGCTAAGTTGGCCAGGTAAAAGTTAAAATCCTTATTTTTTTAGTCCCAAGAGTATTGTTTTATATTGGGGTTTTTTTAATTAATTGAATTCTACACCCTTCTTTAAAACTAAAGGGAATTTCTTGAAAAAATAATAACAAAGCTATTATTTCTCATACCAATATTTGTCATCCACTATTTTCCATTTTAGTATTCCGTTCTTTTCTTGCCATTCTAATGCAAACCTTCTCATTTAGTAATGTCCTATGGAACTAAGGTTGAAAACATTGAAAAAGTTAGTCATTCACAACCACAAATGAAGGATTCCTCGACAAACATCGTGTTGCTAAGCGAAGCGGTGGAGTACTATACTCTAGATGGTGAGAGTTCAGTAGCCCAAAGCATTACTAGCTTGTCCTACTTTTTTTGACGCAACTAATAAAAAATCCTTACATTCTCACACGAAATAGAAAGAATCATACTTCATTTTTTTATTTTTCTAAATTTACTTTCATTATTATATATATTAAGTCATCTGATACCTGATGAAATGGGTTTATGAATGCAATGTTTCCCACCCTTTGTTCCTTCTACATTCAGATCAAGAATTTTACCTTTGTTCTACTTGTTCATTATCATTTTATGCATTTCTCCATTGATGATGATTAACTTATTGGACGACCACTTCTCCATTTTCTGCATCAATCAACTACATTATCTTGGCACTGCCTCCATTAAGAGCATATATGCCTTCAATGATTCCACACGTGTATACAAACTGTTTCTCTCTCCATTTTTTTCCATGATTTTTAAAGTTTCCTCTCTTATTTAGGTTTCTATACATCTTCAGTATACCATTAACTCTCCATGCAGGTGCAATTCAACTCTAATAGTTGTTTATATAACTATCCACGTTAGGTACAATATTTAGTTTGGTTTTATTTGCATTGAGATATTTAAGTACATACGACCAAGTCTGAAAAAATATTCACATTCGTTTTCACTTGAAAAAACGTTAAGTGGAATTTTTTTTTTTTTTTTTTTTTAAGACAAGTGTTCAAAGAATGTACGTTTAATTGATATTAATTCTAATTTGACGACAACATCTTTTGGTGCATATTTCAGTTGAGTTATTTGTTTGGAGTAATTAAAAGTTTTTTTTATCTGTTTTTGTGGTCTATAGTGATTGTTCATAGCCACTAATGAGACAAACTTGTAGTGGTAAGTTATTTGTTTGGGCAAAGTCCTTAACTTCGTTTGTTTTTTATACGGGTAAAGTCGTCATGTAACCCCGTTTTGATTGTAAATCATTTTTTTTTAATCAACTTCCCATTGAAGTAATATATGTTGTTGATGCTTATTGAATTGATGGCTGTTCCAAAAATATAGCTCAATTGTAAAGATTTTGTTGCAATATATAAACATTTCCTTTTTCTTTTCAGGGATCCCTAACCTTTCATTGTACTTGACCGTAATTATGGACCACTTAGTTCAAAATCCACCCTACTCCGAAATGATGATTTTCGGACAGGTACTATAGTAGGTTGATACTACTACATCTTACTTCGAATTGGTTGTCTCATATATATGACACCTTCTTTGTTTGCAGGTGGATTCAGCCGTAGAAGGAACTGTAAGAAAAATGCATAGTTTTTCTGCCATCTATCTGCCAATTTTCACCTTAAAATTACTCACTTACTTATATGTTTGCCATAGATCAAATTTCTAGAAAAACAAGGCGTCAGGGTTACAGTTCGTGATGAGCAAGTTGATTCAAACTTGCCGAGGACAGTAAGAAATTTTGTTAATTTCTCTTTTCACTTAGTTTTTAATAAATTAGCCAAAGATTTTAACATGTCATCCTTTTACTAGGAGCAATTTCTTATAGATAATGGCCTCAGGTCCAATGTTCCCAATCAACAGGTATTATTTCTATTTATTTATTTGTTTTTTCTTTTTCACTATTTCTAACAATAAATATATACATATTTATTTATACCAAGTTATCTGTTTTTTATTTGTTAAAGCCAAATATGGATATGGGAAAGGGAAAAGAAAATGTCCCTATAGACAGTAACGTTTCCAAGCGTGCGCTAGGCCAACGTTTGCGATGAGAGAGAGAAAAAAATCAACCTAAGTTAGACACTACCTTGACTGCTAATGTGAATACTACAAAACAGAGAATATCCAAACTCCAATGCTTTGGGGTATGTACATATGTTTTTTCCTAACAAAATTTATATTAGTATGCACATATGATTCTTTAACCTTACACCTTCGAAAATTAAATTTATATTTGTGTGTGTTTCTTTCTAGGGAAAAGGAAAAACAAAAGCCACAATTGCCGAAAAGGGGAAAAGCAAATTTGTTGGGGTGTGTACAACATTCTTAACTTTCAATGCGTGTGCTGATCTGTGTACTGCATTATTTATATTAATTGTTTTTACCGTCTTATGCTTATTTACTTAAGTTTTTTATGCAAGGGAAAGGAAAATGCCGGTTCTATTCAAAAGGGTAAACGAAAAGTTGTATTTATTCAGGTATGTATAAGTGCGTAACTTTATTATTATTTCATTGTTTACCGTGTTATATAGGCCCCTTCTTATTTTCCCATTGTCTATGCACGTTTTCATTGTTTAGATTATATGCATGCCTTAATTCTTTTAGTGTGTAATCATTTACCATTTTAAATGTATTTTAGGATAACAACATTGTTCTGAATAATAATTCAAAACGTTCATCCGCACAACGTTTGCGTCGAGACAAAGAGAGAATTTTATGTAGGACGCCTCCTGTTCAAATACCTTTTCCTTCTTTCACACCCAATGTTCGCGCTTTTCCACAAAAGCTGCGGCAACAATCACGAACGGCTGTGCTCAATATCATCTCTCCCCGATGCATGGATTATGAATTTTTTGCTATGTTAGATCAAAATGTGTTGCCACCACAACAACCAAGGAGGTGTTCATTTTCTACGCCTAACGCATCCCCAAATGCACCAACAAACATGTATACTTCTTTTTTTCTATTTTCTCATATAATTTAACTTTATCAAGTTTTCTAAATTTTAACTCATTATCTATCTAACAATTTGTTTAGGCCAATTACAAATGACCGACTTCCTAATGACGATACTTCCCGTCATAGTGGTTTGGATTTCCGGCATGAAATTGACTCACAAGCTCATCAAGAAGAAACACGTCATTTCTTAGGCAAAATGAATTTTTTGTGCCCTCATTGCTCAGCACTACATTGGAATGATGAAAAATTGAAGGCATCTTCGTCAAGGAATCCTTTTTTCGGGACGTGTTGTTTGCAAGGAAAGGTGAAGCTGCCACTGTTATCTACCCCTCCACCATTGCTTCAAGTGTTGTATGAGGGAGATGATGTTCAATCAAATAATTTTCGTACACATATTCGCGAGTATAATGCTGCGAATGCATTTACGAGTCTTGGTACTAAATTTGAGCCAAGGGTACTCAATGGGAGGGGTCCCACAAGCTTTATTATTCATGGAGAATTACGACATCAAACGAGAGCGTTAATTCCGCAACAAGGCCAAGATGCAGTATATTCACAGCTTTACATTTATGATCCCGATTCAGCATTACATACCCGCAGTCGTCGAAATCCACGCTTGAGATTAGATGTGCTCAAAATCATTTAAGATGCTTTGTTGCAGTATAATGTGTTTGTGGAGAAATACCGTCAAGCATACGAGATTCTGAATCAAACAAATTCTGTTGACCAAAACATACCTGTGTATTTACACTATAGTTGTCATAAAGATCGGCGGCGTTACAATCTTCCTTCATCAAATGAAATAGCAATTATTTTGCTTGGAGATGTCCCTGAAGTAAACACAACCAGAGATATTGTCGTATATTTGCGAGGAAATCAAGAGTTGACGAAAATTAATGAATGTCACCCAGCTTACTTACCGCTTCATTATGTGCTATTATTTCCGTATGGCGACTTAGGTTGGGAACCTGAATTAACTCAGTGGGATGTTACAACTAATAGGTGTTCAAATAAACGACTTACTCAGATGGAGTTTTACAGTTATCGTTTGTTCGAACGACCAACTGAGTACTCAACAATTTTGAGAGGTGGCAAATTGCTTCAGGAGTTTTTAGTAGATGCTTGGGCTTCAACAGAGCAAAATCGATTAATGTATGTGAGGAACAATCAAACAAAGCTCAGGGCTGAGCTATATGAAAGTCTTACGGACATTGGGCCCGATGGGTTAAGACCAGATCAAGTTGGGAAGCGACTTATTTTGCCGTCATCCCATATTGGTAGTCCAAGACACATGTTTGAGATATTTCAAGATTCAATGGCTATCACACGTTACAACAACCATCCAGATGTTTTCTTAACCATGACTGCAAATCCAAAATGGCCTGAAATTATGGATGCTCTGTTACCTCACCAAAAGCCTACGGATCGCCCAGATTTAGTATCTAGAGTTTTTGAGTTAAAAAGAAAATGTCTAATGGATAAGATTATCAAAAGAGGCACATTCGGTGATGTTGTAGCTCATGTCTTTACCATTGAATTCCAAAAGTGTGGGCTACCTCATATGCACGCACTTATATTCCTTCACCATTTACAAAAAATTCGCACTACCGCTCAAATTGATAAGATCGTGTGTGCAGAATTTCCTGACCCGGATAAAGATCCGATGCTATTTCAAACAGTCTTACATTGTATGGTGCATGGACCGTGTGGTGTTCGAAATTCTGGAGCACCATGTATGGAGAATGGGAGGTGCACAAAAAGATATCCTCGCGAATATTCAGAAACAACAACAATGGGCCAAGATGGATATCCTATTTATCGACGCCGCAATACTGGCCGAGTATATAATGTGAAGGGTCAACCAGTTGATAATAGAGAAGTAGTGCCATATAATCCATATCTTTCAAGGATGTTTGATTGTCATATTAATGTGGAAGTGTGTGAGGGAATTAGATGTGTTAAATACATACACAAGTACATTTATAAAGGTCATGATAGAACAACAATGGTACTAGGGGGAGTAGATGAAATCCAGCAATATCTTGATGCTCGATATATTGGTCCGCCAGAAGCTGCCTGGCGGATATTTGGTCATCTTTTACACGAAGAAAATCCTACAGTGGTTCGATTGGCGCTTCATTTAACTGGAATGCATCATGTTGTGTTCAATCCTAAAGATCAAGCACAATCAATTTTACTTAGAGCTAGACACCAAATGTCGACTTTAACTGCATTTTTTGCATGTTGTGATGTAGATCCGTTTGCACGTACATTTACCTACCAACAATTCCCCCAACATTTTGTTTGGCAGAAATCACAAAAAATGTGGACAAAAAGAAAAATGGGCTATGCAATTGAAAGAATGTATTTTGCCAGTCCTCATGAAGGTGAAAGGTTTTATTTGCGACTGCTTCTAACGGTTGTAAAAGGGCCACAATCATTTGAACATTTGCGCACATATGACAATGTTTTACACGACACCTTCAAATTAGCTTGCACCTCACGAGGACTCCTAGAAGATGATGATGAATGGATTCAGTGCCTTGAAGAGGTTGCGATCATGAAAACTGGGAATCAGTTGAGAAGATTGTTTAGTGTGATTCTAATGGAATGTCATCCACTTCACCCAGATTTGCTATGGACAAGGTTCTCAGTGAATATATGTGATGATCTTTCGCACCAACTTCGAACAAGGTTCGGTATTTCAAATCCAACAGATGCTCAGACTCTGGATTATGGTTTGTATCTCATAAATCAATTTCTTCAAGAAGGAGGGAAGAATTTAACGAAGTTCCCACCTATGCCCCTGCCAATTGAAAATTGGGACATGATAGTTGGTAACAGACTCATATGGGAACACCGACAACTTCAGTATGATGGTCAAGAATCCGATGCACAATCATCCGTCGATCGTCTTAATGAGGCACAACGTTCTGCTTATACTGCAATAGTAACTTCAGTGCTTGAAAATAATGGAATTCATTTTTTTTTTAATGGAGGTGCAGGAACAGGAAAAAACTTTTTTATACAACACCATTGCATCAAAATGTCGCAGCCTTGGACACATTGTCATTACCGTTGCATCATCTGGTATTGCGGCGTTACTATTAGTGGGAGGTAGAACATCTCATTCAATGTTTCGTATTCCGCTGGATGTCATGGAAAATTCAGTGTGTGGGTTTAGTAAACAGTCATTGCACGCTGAGTTAGTCAGGGAGACCAAACTAATTATCTGGGATGAAGTTCCGATGCAACATAGATATTGTGTTGAAGTAGTTGATCGTGCACTACAAGACATTTACAGCACCAATAAGTCATTTGGTGGTATTACTGTTGTTCTTGGGGGTGATTTTCGACAGATATTGCCAGTGATACCCAAAGGCGTCCGCGAGCAAATTGTGGCTGCATCTTTGAGGCGTTCTAAGCTTTGGTTAAACATACAAGTTTTGACTTTGAGTTTGAATATGCGGTTGGACAATGGGGTAGGCAATGACGGGTTTATGAAGTTTTTGACTGAGGTATTATTTTTGTGTAAACAATTCTACATTTTACTACATTGCTATTTTTTAATTACTGATTATTTTTATTTTATTTAGATTGGAAGCACCGCACAAGATGTTATTCGTATTCCAACAACGGTGCACAAGTGCAAAGATTTAAGTGAATTAATTTCTTTGGTTTATCCTCAACTAAATGTAATAGGCACAACGTCTCCGAATTATTTGACTGAGCGAACAATTCTCTCAGCACGAAATGACGATGTCTGCGACATTAACAAAGCTGCATTATCTGATTTTCCAGGAGAAATCATTGTTTATTTTGCCGCAGATAAAATGGCGGAACATTTTGAAAATGATCATTCCATTGCCAACCGTTATCCAACTGAGTATTTGAACTCGCTTAATCCTTCTGGATTGCCGCCATTTAAGTTAGAATTAAAAGTAGGTTGTCCAATTATGTTGCTGAGAAACATCGCACCTAAAGATGGACTTTGTAATGGAACACGTCTTATGGTTATGCGTTGTGCAAAGCGTATAATTGAAGCAAAAATCTTAAATGGGGATAAGGCTGGCAATTTAGTTTTCATTCCTAGAATCTCTTTAACGCCATCATCTTCCGAGTTTCCCTTCAAAATGAAAAGGCGTCAATTTCCAGTGCGGTTGGCATATGCAATGACGATAAACAAGTCGCAGGGTCAATCTGTGAAATACGTTGGAGTTGATTTACGAACACCGGTATTCAGCCATGGCCAAATTTATGTTGCATTATCTAGATGCACAGCTTCTAATAGAATAAGTGTCCTTTTACCTCAAGATGGGCTGGATTCTACGACCAATATTGTTTATCCAGAAGTTTTGTTGTAAGAATTTTTTAAAGGTATGTTTTAATAAATTTTCTATTGATATTGATATTTTGCTTTCATACGATATGAATCTAATATTGATTATACATTTTTGTAGAATTGGGATATCATTGTCGAGGAGTTCAAAAAAACCATTAAAAAACAAAAGTATAATGGTGGGCGTCATTGGAAATTGGCAAATAAGGTAGTTTATCTCTAACGATGATTGAAAATAGCTTATTTTATTAACATTTTTTTTTTCTAATATTGTGTGTGATAAATTTGTAGATTTCAGTCATATTCCCTCCTTGCTCAAAGTTGGTGCATATAGACGCCGAGTCATTTGATAATGTGATGCAGAAGATGTTTAGAGCAGTTGTTGATACATAGTTTTGATGTACATATGCAGTTTAACCCATTTTTGTATATTGTGGGTTCCTTTTGTTCTCATTTTTTGAAAAGAGAAATGGTGGAAACCATGCTCTTTAAATGCGTATAGGTATAAACAATGTATGGCTTTGATGTACTTACACGTTTTTATATTATTTTGGCGTGTGGATATATTATTTGGTGTTCATGGCATTGATTGTCATTATAAATTTGTTCGGATAATTTTCTTTATTCATAAAATTGACATTTTGGATATAATTTTGTGTGCGTGTCTCTTCGACCGCCAAAAAAACACTTTTAGTATACTGAAAACGGTGAACATATATTGCGCTCAGGCAACAAGTTTTTTTTAATGCCAAATTACATGAGGTACAAATGCTTATGACAAGTTTAAATATTTCAAATTGGGAAACTCTATCAAAAAATTTTATATTTTATAATTTTTGTTAAATATTCATATTGATATTCTTCCTAATCAATTTCAGCCATTACTCACTTGGACAAATATGATATATTTCCTTCTTATTTTTAGTTAAGCTGACATTTGGTGGAGATTAAATTCTTTAGCACATGGGTTGTGTTGATCAGATTTATTAACATTGTTTTACTGTTCAATAGTATTAAATTTTTACAAAATTAATTCATCATAACTGTTGTAATAGACAATGATGCAAGTGTTTTTATAAATTTAAATAAAACCACAAATTTGAGTATTCAACATAGCCGTTTAAGTATGATGTAATCTGTGATAATGCCAATGGCACGAGTATTCCATTCTGTTTGTCCAAATTAATTAAATTATGTTTCTTCAAAATGATGCTTTACTAAATTGGGCATCAATTTCATCAAATACTCACTTGGACACACATGAGATATTTCCTTCGTATTTTTAGTTAAGCTGACATTTGGTGGAGATTAAATTTCTTAGCACATAGGTTGCATTGATCAGATTTATTAACATTGTTTTACTGTTCAATAGTATTAAATTTTTACAAAATTAATTCATCATAATTGTTGTAATAGACAATTATGCAAGTGTTTTTATAAATTTAAATAAAACCACAAATTTGAGTATTCAACATAGCCGTTTAAGTATGATGTACTCTGCGATAGTGCCAACGGCACGGGTATTCCACTAGTATATACATAAATTAGTTGACAAAATAATATTTCTAAGTCGGTGTAGTTGTGCTTTAATTCGGTTTAGGATGTGTCCAAATGAGACCAACACGTACCGATTCCAAAAATTGCGTAAACGTTGACATATTATGCAATCGATTTCAGAAGTTTCGTTCCTAAATTTCTTTCAGACACTGTCACCTTTGTAGGTCAACCATGACCGGTTCAGGTATACTTTGAACCGGTTCATGTACACTTTTGAACCGGCTCAGGTACACTTTTAAACCTAATCTTGTAGAACTGAACATTTTGTGTTCATATGGTGGTGGCCTATGCCGGAACTATGTGGGTGAGATCTCATACAAAGCTTTTATTTGGAAAACCCAAAATTTTTCAGCCAATGTTTTGTTTGAAGTATTTAAAAAAACTGTTTGGGGAGTTCGACGGATGTTAAAGAAATTTCCATCAAGTATTCAATATGCAGAGAAGCTTGTTCAATGTTTAACAATGATGACTTTGAACAAATGAAGCTCTCTTCAAAGAGCTTAGGGATTTCTAATCCAGTGAAGTTGTAGATAATCAAATGTGAATATGACTGTGATGATCGCCAAATGCTTTTGTGAAAGCTGTACATATCTCTTCTCCCCATCATGAAGATTTGAAAAGGTAGTATAGTTAATTGACTAGATAGTTAATTGTCCTTATAATATTGTCTCCGTCTTTCGAGCCACTCCTACATTGAACAACACCTTAGTAATGGTGGCCCACGAAATCCTCAATAAGGTATCAAATTATGATACCCAAAATGTACAATATTTCTCAGTACTTTAAAACTTGTAATGTATTTATTTAATACTTTTATTGAGTTAATGTAATGGATCCACCTTTGCTTGTTCCTGTTTCTAATGAAAATCATCCATGACGAAGTCAGTTCGTTTGGACAACATGTGTACTCTTTTTTTTTTTGGAAATTGAGCTAGGGTTTGGATCCCCTAATTTGAAAAAAATTGAAAATGCTACATTCTTTTTTATTCTTTGCCTATGCTATCTTCGTACACATACTTCTTGAAATCTTCAGCATAAGAGCTAGGTACACTACAAAAAAAAAGGCCTTTAGGGAGGTAGTCAAAATTGTCGCTATAGACAACATTTCGTGGCCATAAATATTGGGCGACAAAATATTCGTCGCGCAAAGGTTGTCACCACATCTCTGTCTCGCAAGCCTTTGCGCGACGAAAAAAAATTTTCGTCACTACAAAAGCCTTTTTGCGCGACGACACCACAGCTCTGTCTCGCAAGTCTTTGCGCGACGAAAATAATCTTCGTCGCTACACATTCCTTTTTACGGGACGACACCACAGCACTGTCTCGCAAGTCTTTGCGCGACGCAAATAACTCTTCGTCGCTACACAATCCTTTTTGCGCGACGACACTCTCGCAAGTCTTTGAGCGACGAAAATAAATCTTCGTCGCTACGAAATCCTTTTGCGCGACGACACCAAAGATCGTTGCAAAAGGGTGCGTCGCGTAATACTGTTTTGCGCGACGCTAATTTCGTCGCAAGAAATAGAATTTTCCTTCGTGCAAAATATACTTACGCGACGATCCCTTTTGTCGCATTAAACTTTGTCGGCGTAACTCAATCGTGACGATCCCTTTCGTCGCGTTAGACTTTGTCGGCTTAACTCAATGGTGACGAACCTTTCATCGCACAAGATATTCTTTAAGCGACAACAATATTCATCACTCTAATGTTATCACACAGGTTACATCGATCCAAACACGCTTGATCTATTCTTATGCGACGAAAATTTTTATCGCTTAAAGTTCTGTTTAATAATTTTGAAATCTTTTAATTCAAATATTTATTTTAATTAAATTTAAAATATTTATTAATTGAATCGTCTCACGCATAGAAAGGTTTGGCTAATTTATTTAAATACTATTAACTGTACAAATTAATAATGTAAAATCATAATGTATCCATTACAAATTAAAATTTTAAAACCGTACTGTATAGTTACAAATTAAAAAAAACACATCAAGACATTTTTTTAGGGATGTGGTGGCTGATGATGGTTTGTCGAAAGTAGCGGGAGGCTCGACAAATTAATCCCTGACTGTTGGAGAGCCCCTAATAACATACTCCACCTAGTTGCCTCTTGTGCTTGTCGTTCCCCCTCTCGGGCCTCTCGGGCCTCCCACTCCGCCTCACGCGCTTTGGCAGCATTTAACTCATTCTGTAATTCCTCCACTTTCGACTGTAATGATGAAACGATTCCGACTGAGCGTTGCGAAGCTGAAGATGAGGTGTTGACCTCACGAACTTTAGTTTTTCCCATCCCCCGAACAATCTTTCCGGGTCTTGGACCTAGCGATTCCAATGTCTCCGTCAAAATATGTAATCCTGCATTAGGATTGTCCATTGTGAGCTGTTCCAACGGAGTTCCCGGAGGATGCTGCGAGGCCACTCGCTCCATGTAGGCATCCCGCCTCTCCACCATCGTTTCCTTGATTAAAAAAATTATTAAAAATTAATAATTTTTAAAACAACAGAAGTGACAACATGCAAAAAATGCAAAGAATAAAACTTACATGCAACTTCACGGCCACCTCATTGCCAGGTAGTGCATAAACATCCTTGAACATGTCGATTTCTGGGAATTTTGAACCCTCCTACAAAACATTGTTAAAATAATAAACCAACTAATATAAACATTTAATTGAATGTATTGACTAAAAAAAAAATAATGAAATGAAACATGAGTTCACTTACTAGACGTCGTTCTTCCACCCTGTAAGAGAAGGGCAATGAACCAGAGTGATGTAAAATTTTCTTTTGACGTCGGTTCGCCTTGTTCGCCTCAGATCTTTTCTGTATAATTATTCAAAATATATATTAAACATATGCATTATTACATATATAAAAATAAATATGTTTATTTTAATTAAATAAAACATTAATGCTTACCAGAAATGTGGGAGTTCGAAAATGATCGCACAACCACACCCACTCATCAGGCCTATGCTCCAATTAGATTGGGGGTTGTGCCTTAGCACTATCCACATCAGAAAACGTTTGGAAGTATCGATGGAAATCATGCTTCCAATTCCTGTATCGATCCACGCACGTACCGGTGATATATTCATGAATGTTTGGATCATTCATGTCAAACTCAAAGTTAACCTGAAATTTTAAATAATATTTATTAGAGAATATTAAGGCCAAAGAGATAAGTTATACCAAATCATGTAAAAATACAAACATAAACATGCAAAACCTTCAAAACTTTCTGCATTATAAAGATTTTAATTATTAAAGGTTGAGATGAATGGCTAAAACTTACTGTGAGCGCATCCAACACCTCGGCATGCGTCTCGGGCTTGACCTCACTCCAAGATGAGGATGTCATCGGGCAATGGTTGCGAATGATTGCACCGATGTCATGCACCAACAAGCTATTAATCTTCGCCGATTGCGAGCGACGATGACTAGGATCCCACACTACGGGAATGCGTGTGTTAGTGGTTCGTGTGATCCTTTGGGATTTTAGTTGTCTACAGGGCCCCCTCATTTTCTTTGCTGTTGTAAAAAAAAAAAAATTCAATTTGCCGAATATGATGAGGAAAAATTAAGTTTATTACCTCTAGGGAGCTCTCCATTTCCTTGGGGGGAGGGGTTTACATCCCCGGGCATGGTTACAGTCTCGAGTGCAATCTCAGGAGACGCTGATCGACTGTTTGTTCGTCTGACGCTTCGTCGAGTGAGAACTTGAGGAACTAATCCAGACGATGAAGATTGATTAACTACCGGAACATTTGATCCATGTGCTGGTGGAGTACTGATAGAAGCAGCCATTGTAGCGGTAGCATTAATGGTGGAATGAGCTACGTTGGGCGGAGGAGCGGCGACCGAACTACTATCAGCAACAATTACGGACCTACGTTTTCTTGTTATCAAATAAGCCATCTGAACAAAAATAATAAAAACACAACACAACAATTACAAAGTAACATGAAGACAAAGTAAATAGATGCAATCAGTGGAAGATCGTATAAAACAATACATTAACTATACAATGTATAATGAAGGAGAAAACTTGAATTTCATAAGGTTCGGGAAGAAAACTGGATAAATGGGGAAGAAGAACAAAAAAATTTAAAATTTCAACATCAAATGTAGAGGAGATATAAATGTACATGTCTAGCATTTTATATGCAAATGTAAATCTCTACGATGAAGTTCAGGAAGAACTAAAGGAAGCAACAATATTGCGAATTGCAGCATTTTCAGAAATTTACTGTCAGAAATTGATCCAGAAAATTTACTGTTAGAAATTGATATGCTCATTATCAGAAATTGATATGCTCACCGTCAGAAATTGATCCAGAAATTTACTGAATTTGCTCACTGTAATACAATTTGTATCTCTGTTAGAATTTGCTCACTGTAATCAATTTGTATCCATTTGTTTGTGTTTTCTTAATTTACTGTGTTTGTGTTTGTGTCAGAAATTTGTATCCATGGTAAAATTTGTTTGTGTCAGAAATTTGTATCCATCAGTGCTTTCGTTTCTACTTTCTCAAAATGTATAGAAATCTTGAAATTCATCTTCTTACTAAAACATGTCCAAGAGAAAGTGTTACACTAATTCTATCAGCGAATTATATGTTCTTAAAAGGAATGCTTGGGGTCGGCTCCTAATCACAACGTGCTCTTTGAAAACACAGGTTGATGTTGCAGAGCTACGGCAAAAGTTACAATTGATGGAAACCTTAAAAAAAAGAACTTGAGCTGTTCCAGCGACAAAAGGCTGCATCGGAACAAGCTGCCCTAAATGCCAAGCAAAAGCAGAGTTTGGGGATGGCTTGCGGGAAGTCCCCCTGATCAGAAATCTGATGATGCCTGAAACGTTTCATGACCCGAGTGCAGAATCAGTTATATAGTTTTTTTTTTTTTTTTTGTATTTCACTCTTCTCATCTTCTTTTTTAGATATTTTTCGTTTTGCTTAACTTGTTCTTTTTAGAGATGGCAATAAGATAATTGTGTTAGATCGGAAACCTGCTAGTGCTGCTGCTAGCGGCATATTTGTAACTTTCAGCTGTAGTTTATACGAGGCTTTAATCATTACAGTTTGATTGTTACCATTCTTATCCAATTTGTAACCAAGGAAAAATATTTTGAGTGAATGAAATGTGACGACTGTTTGGAGACTACAAAAGTATGTGGAGGAAAGATCAGTGACCATGATTTCTTGACAGATATCTACATTGTCCACAGATATCTAAATAGATGCAATCAGTGGAAGATCGTATAAAACAATACATTAACTATGAACTAAAATAAAGTTTTAAAAAAAACTTCTTCCGCATAGAGAACAAACATAATAGGAGATGGGAAAGACTTGACCAGAGAATGCAAAGCACATGGGAGACTCTATTACCCCACAAG
Organism: Berberis vulgaris; assembly: GCA_963556465.1. Taxonomy (NCBI): domain Eukaryota; kingdom Viridiplantae; phylum Streptophyta; class Magnoliopsida; order Ranunculales; family Berberidaceae; genus Berberis; species Berberis vulgaris. The sequence goes on along the minus strand of OY747136.1, from coordinate 32,084,964 downwards.
TTTATAAGATTCCATTTCTAGGAGAACACTTACTATGAACTAAAACATGCTATACAAATACATTCCACCTTCAATCAAAACACATGTAATACCCCTCAATTTCTAAATGTCAAACACTCTATTTTGTTTGTAAGATGGATTGCTAAAACACCATATGCAAATGATAGATAAGAATGGTAAAAATGAACATGAGAAGCCACTGAGCATGACAATAGGTCAATATGACCACATGAGAAGCCAGGAAAATTTATGCGCAGCTGGTAAAAATATGAACATGTAATGTGCATATCTTACCTCTTACAGTGCGGATCTTCTCAATAAATTGCTCAGAAGTAATACCAGAGTCAGATAAACTAAGTGAACCAAGAACACGGCTGATGCTTCCAGAGGCTCGAATTACAGCAATCTGATCTTTACCTCCTATCAATCCCAGAGTCCAACTTCTAACTTTAGAGTATTTTCTGTGAGAATTACAACAATCAGATAAATATTTCATGTGAGAATTAAAAAAGAAATAATGTTGATGCAGCTCCTCATAATTGGTTTTTCCCCTATTTTTACAGTGTGCAAGACAGAGTATAGTCCCCTGTTTTCATTAAATAATGTCGATGCAACTCCTCATAATAAAAAGGCCTATACGGCTATACCTACTCATTATAATCGACCACAAGATAGATACATGAGATGAGTTTTGATAATAACTCTGTCTGACACTCCAAACTTAGCAATAAAGTAGACATGAGCACACAAAGATTTTAAAGTTAGCATAACTAAGACCAATCCATAGAATGTTAGCATCAACCTCCAATTAATTCAAGATTCTTTCAATGGTTCATCCTTGCTTTCACTTTTAAGAAAACCCAATTATCAATCTTTCAATTGTTCATCCTTGCTTACACTTTCAATGGTTTAATCAAGCTTTATTGTCCAACTGCATATGGAGGTTTGAAAATGAAGAGCGCACTTTATGGCGAACGGTCTGTTCCTACATTGTGTAAGAAATTTATGGTTTCTATTGGGGCAAATCCAATCACCTTAATTGTAGATGATAATTGGTATTTAAAAAGCAGAAAACTTATGCTCTCACTCTTGCAAGAATGGACTAACAGGGTCAGCTACCTAGCCAATATTAAACAGAAATATGGGTTGCTGAAGAGAGGTTGGTACCAAAAGGAGTTTTCTACTCCTTATGGATGTATACAGTGGAGGCAATCATGAATCTCAGACCTCAATTTGCAAAGGAGGTGTCTTTCTCCCTTAGCAATGGGAGGAGGATTCAATTTTGGAAGGAGGTGTGGATTGGCAATTGCATTCTTAAAGACCAATTCACAAGTTTCCTAAAAGAAAAACATATTTGTGGCAGACTTATTTCATTTGAAGATGACACAATGGAGGATGGAATCTTGGGATCAGAAAAGCTGTTTCAAACAGAATTACCCACCATGCTATAGCTTGTTTATGCATTGAGCTCAAGGCTTTGGTGTGGCACTGAAGTAATATTTGGGGTCTCATTAAAAATGTAAAATTTTTTCTTCTTTTTTTTTTAATCAGAAAAACATGTACGACATTGTATTTAGAAAAAGGCCAAAAGCCAAAAGGATTAGTGCAATCACCAATCAGTACAAAAGATATACAAATGTGTATCTACTCAGCAGAAAAGGATGTTGTGACAACTACACATACAAAAAGAAAACTGAATATACCTAAATCTGTCCCAATTAGAACCCCAGAGCCAAAGTGTAATCTTCACATCTATCCATAGCTTATGTATATCCTTGCTTCAGTCTTAGAAAACTTTATTGTTTCTTTTCCTCCAAATATCCAAACTAAGGCATGAACTAGTCTTTCCCAGACCCATTTCCCAAACAAAGTAAGGTTGGAGGGAGGATTGGAAAGGGAATGCCAATGTTCCACCAACTCCAAAAAAGGCTGGGAGAAGCTTGCTTGAACACTAACTCAAAAAGAGCAAATCTCCAGAGCTGATTGTCAAAAGAGCGGGACAATAACAGATGATCAATGGATTTCTCATGCACAAAGGACACAATGGTTAGGCAACATGATACCTTTCTTGATGATGTTCTCAACAGTGAGAGTTCTACCGTGAAGCACTCCATACTAAGAAGTTAGCCCTGGGAGGAATCTCCTTCATCCAAATGAAGGAATGGAGCTTGGAGATCCTTCATTTGGAAGCTTACACTTCTGGACAATAAAGGGTCCAGAAGTTCCACCCCTAGAAAATCAAAGTTTCTAAGGCATCTTTGTACAAACACTTGCACCACAAAATGAATAATTCCCACAAAACTCTTTTGTGAAAATTTGGCAATTCAAACATGTATACTAACTAAAATTTTTGCAATTAATCAGATTGATAGAGAAAGTGAGAAGATTGAAGATTGAAAAATCAAACACAAACAATTTCAACCAATTCCCTTAAATCTCAAGAGTCAAAGATACAGTCTTTTTCATCACTTCTAGATCTGGAAAACATCAATTCAACCTAACCTATAATAGCAATCCAGATGTTGAATTCAAAAACAAATGAACTGCACCACAAAATCATTAAACTTGAAATCACATCATTCTATTTGATCTCTACAAAATCAGCAAAAAACTACTTGAAAAGAAAAAAAAAACATAAAATCTAGTCAATCCAAATAAAGTTGCAAACTTTATGAACCTACAGATCTGAACAAACCTCAAATGAACAAAACAAAAACAAACAGTTGCATTGCTACATTTCAGGCAAGAAAAGACACTTACTTCCTCTGTAATCTCCAACATGGTCTATCCAAACTTCAAACTTTCCTCCTCAAATCAACAACCCCATTCCTCAAAACCTCCAAAAACTTCAATTCCACTACAACCCAGATCTTCAAATTAAAATACGTGGTGAAGAAGATGAAGTGCGACTGAAGGCGGTGGTGGGCAGCTTGTGGTGGCAAGAGATAAGAAGGGGAAGGGAGATGCGTCCGGTGATGGGGCGGTGAACTCAGAGAAGCAATCACTGCTGTGATTTGGGGACGACAAAGTGAGAGGAGACGTGGGTTTGAGTTTTGATAAAATGGGTTTGAGTTTGCGCGACGAAGCCTCCATCGTTATATATCAGAGATTTCATCGCGCAAGTATTCAAAATTTGACCCCCAATTTTTTTGCCGCCAGAATTATTCTAATTTCGTGCGAAATATTTCACCCCAAATTTTTTGCCGCCAGAAATATTTTAAGGGGGGAGCATTTTGTGCAACGAAATATTCTAATTTCGTCGCACAAACATCACATTTGTTTATTTTAGAGAAAAATTTTTATATCATTATTTAATTAATTAATTGAACTTCGACATTCATTTAACAAATTTATGGTAAAAAATTCATAGTACATTAACAAATTTAATTAAATGAACTAACAAAATACATAATATTATTAACATCTTGTAAACGACCTAACAAATTATATTCCTTCAAATGTATTTAATTTGAATCAGTAGAGTAATCACTTTCGACTTCTTCTTCAAGTTCATCTGACATGGTTGCCTCAGATTCTTCAAAAACTCCATCTTTTGCAGGTGATACCTCAACATCATATTCGCCATCAATCGGAGGAAATTCGACAAATAACTCAAATGGTTGTTGGATAATCGGAATGCTTGAAAATGAATTCTCTTGATCAGCGGTGTCGTCATCACTGTGGTCATCAGAAGCCTTTTCAGGAATGTCCCATATACTTCTGTGTTGGATCATCTGGACTACTTTCCATCCACCACCGGCTTTAAGATCATCTAGATAAAAAATTTGTTTTGTCATAGTTGCCAAAATAAAAGGATCATGCTCATACCAAAGTGTGTTTGTGTTCACACTTACTAGACCATATTCTCGTTTAATACTCCCGGCTTTATGTGGGTTTGTATCAAACCAACGACACTTGAATAAAATCACCTAGCAACGGTCTTTGTACAGTAATTGAATTACAGATGTCAGTTTACCATAGAAATCAACATCGGCGGTGTCGCCGTCCCCAGGTACTGATACGCCGCTATTTTGAGTGCTCAAATTGTTGTCTCGCTCGATAACCAGGAACTTAACACCATTCACATAACAACCCGAAAATGTTTCAGATCGAATAGGACCTCTCGCCAGTTTTGATAATTCATCATCGTAAAGAGCCGAATTTACTTCCTTCAATTGTAACATCTATTAAAAAAAATTATATATATTCAGAATATGTTGAATACCAATTATAAAAAAAATAATGCAATATTATCATATTTTCTTATAGTTATCAACTTACGTGTTTGCGAAACCATTCAGAAAATAATTGACGGTGCTTCTCGGCCCGTAAATGTGCAGGATACTTACGCCTAAGTAGTTCTTCATGCTCCTCAAAAAATGGCAAGACCTCGTCACAATTGTTGAGTATGAACCAATGCGCAACTTCCATGTCGCTATCGCTAAACTGATCATTTGTTGGTGGCTCGCCAAACGGTCGTGCGAGTTGCGCAAAAACAGAAAGTGTCTCACTTCTAGTACCACCGTCATTATTTTGTTGAGTTCGGTTGAAGGACGTCTCAACATTATGGAGATACATTGCACAATAAGTAAGTGATTCATTTGCAGTATATGCCTCCACTATAGATCCTTCGGGTCTTAACCTGTTCCGTACGTAACTTTTGTATGTGCCTAGTATTCTACAAAATATAAAATAATGTATTTGCAATCCATCCCTTCAAATTCCTTATAAAATAATGCACAGTTGTATTTGCATCCATCCCTTCAAATTCCTTATAAAATAATGCACAGTTGTATTTGAAAGCATGAATCTTTTGATACCCCAAACCAAGACCATTCAACAATATCTGCGCGTTACGATAATCCTCAGGCAAAACATTTTCCTTCGGAAGCATCCGCTTCATAATTCCCATTAAATGAGAAAAACACTTATTCGACATATGATGTTTCACTTTGCAATGCATCAACTCCACAATGGCAGTAAGCAGGGAGAACTCTGTGCAACCGGGGTATAATGCTTGTTGGGCTTGTTTCAACAGTCTTTCATAGTTTTCTAACTCTTCACTTTGCAGCATGTTGGGAGGTACAGTATCTCCTACCATATCATCAATGCCATCTTCGTTCATCGATGCATATGGATAAGCGTCATTTATTATACCCATAACTTGGTCATTATCATTCATGGACGTTTCATCAATGTGCGGCACAAGTGGCTGGGAATTCGATGAAGTCGAACCAAATTCTCGTTGCTCCCCATGATAAATCCACCTCGTATAATTCTGAATCATCCCATACCTCGCCAAATGATATCGAACCATATTGAATGTCTGCCACAAACAATTGTTACAACATTGACACAGACACTTGATATGATTTGTCGTACCAGTGACATGTGCCCTTGCAAACTCAATGAAGCTCTCGATCCCATTTAAATATTCATCACAGCATTTGTCCTGATTTTGTATCCACTGTCTTTCCATTACGCCTGTTTTTAGTTTATAAATAAAACATGAGAATTAAAGAGAGTTAACGACACTAATGCGATTAGGTTTCAATGTGGAAAATTTTCAGCAGCATCTCAATTACAATTCTTCAAGTGGACGATGTAGATATTATTAATTAATAAATATCTAGTATGCACTCGAAAAACAATGTGAGACACTCCCAAAAATCCACATGATAGCAACCTAATTTCATGAAATTTCAAAAAATAAAAAAATTAGCAATTTCCTCACCGTTTTCCAAGTGAAAGAGAGAGAAGATTGGAGGTGTGGTCGGCGTCGGCAACACAAAGAGAAGACGAAGCCTAATTAAGTGCTGGAAGCTTGGAGTATATAGTGAGAGAAATCAATCGAGCAGAGAAAAAGAATAAAATGAGAGGAGAAAATAGTGAAAAACGCAGACCTGATTATTCTAATTCGTGGAGAAGATGAACAGGTCAGAGCTTGTGCGACGACACCGTTCGTCGCCCTGGGATGTTTTAGGCGATGAACCTGCTCGCTTTAAGCGACAAATCTTTGTTGGGAAGACTTTATGCGACGAAGCTTTCCAATTCGTCGCAAACGATATCTTCAGGCGACGACAAAGTTTGTCGCCGTAGGATGTTTTAGGCGATGAACCGACTCTCTTGAAGCGACGAATCTTTGTTGTGAGTACTTGATGCGACGAAGGGTTCCTATTCGTCGTGTACGCTATCTTTAGGCGACGACGACGTTTGTCGCCCTAGGATGTAAGACTTTAGGCGACGAAGCTTTCCAATTCCTCGCGTAAGATATCTTCAGGCGACGCCAAGGTTTGTCGCCCTAGGATGTTTTAGGCGATGAACTGGCTCTCTTTAAGCGACGAATCTTTGTTGTGAGTACTTGATGCGACGAAGGGTTCCTATTCGTCGCGTACGCTATCTTTAGGCGACGACAACGTTTGTCACCCTAGGATGTAAGACTTTAGGCGACGAAGCTTTCCAATTCGTCGCGTCAGATATCTTCAGGCGACGACAAAGTTTGTCGCCCTAGGATGTTGTAGGCGATGAACCGGCTCTCTTTAAGCGACGAATCTTTGTTGTGAATACTTGATGCGACGAAGGGTTCCTATTCGTCACGTACACTATCTTTAGGCGACGACGACATTCGTCGCCCTAGGATGTATCTTTGTTGTGAATACTTTAGGCGACGAAGCTTTCCACTTCGTCGCGTAAGATATCTTTAGGCGATGACAAAGTTTGTCGCCCTAGGATGTTGCTCAAAGTGACCGGCACATAGCAATAGGTATGTTAGGGCGACAAAATATTTGGGTTTAAGCGACAATACTTTGTCGCTTAAATTTTAGGCGACGAAGGCTTCTGGTGCGTCGCGTAAGCTATATTTAGGCGATGAAATAGTGTGTCGCCCAAGGATATTAAAGTTGGTCGTTTAAATTGGTCGACACGTAGCCCTAGGTATTTTAGGGTGACGAAATATTTGGGTTTAAGCGACGACACGTTGTCGCATATTAGGTATGCGACGAAGGCTTTAATTATTTTTTGTACTTGCTTGACAATATTAAATATGTCGTCGCGCCATGATAATTTTGAGCGACAAAACTTCCCTCGTCGCGCTACGAGTCGTCGCAAAAGGTGATTTTTTTTGTAGTGGTACTACAATGATGAATTCACTGCTAGGGAACAAGCCAGCAAGATGGTCCGCTGCCCTATTGGTTTCTCTATAGTAATGCATTACGTTGAACTCCTCCAGCTTGGTAAGTTGATACGCCCAATGATATGTCTCAGGTCCCAGGGGACTGTCATGCTCTTGGTGAGATATGTAAATACAGTATGAGAGTCTGTACTTAGTTCAAGTCAAAGTATAGCATTCAATTCAACAGCCTTGAGTCCTGCTTCAACTCCTTGCAGTTCATGCTAAATAACAGAGTGGCCAGTTGTAGATCCAAAGCAAGCCGTGACAACCTCACCGTGCTCATCCCTGATGATTGCTCCATACCCACCTCGACTGCCTTTAAGTGAACCATTAGAATTCAACTTAAACCATCCTGCAGGGGGCTTAGTTCATGTGCATCTAATAGGTTCCTTGTGAATACAAGTAGGATCAGTGCTCCACTTATCAAATACTTCTCTGTTCGCAGGGCTATCTTCCACATTGAGCTTCAACCCAGCTATCTTTATGTGCACATCATCATAGACTCTTTGTACAACTTGAGTTCCTAGTTGCCTTTTATTATCATACACTCTTCTATTGCGCTCAGCCCACAGATGGTAGCACTACAACACAAATGCTCATTAATAGCATTTTTTCCAAATGTGCTATCAAAAGTCAATTTTTAATGACTTCAAAAGTGAAAAACATTGTAAAAACGACTTGGCGCCCGCGGGTTTGTTGGCGCTCTCTCAAAATTTTGACTTAGCGCGATCCTTTTCTCTCCCTCTCGGCCAAAACCAGAAACAACCCTTATTGTCCCTCATCTCTCTGCTCGCCCCGCTCTCTTGCTCGCCTCGTTTAAAATACCACCCATTTGTTGTTCACATTTGACTCTCACCTGTTCTTCTCTGCAATTACAATTGAAGAAAATGGTGAACATGATGTTGTTGATCTCTGCGGATCTTGACGGTCTCACCAATCTCAAACCACAAGGAGGTTGCGATGATCCCGACTTCGCTTACTACTTCAAGGTATCTTTCCATTCTTCCTTCCAATTTCCAACACAAATCCTTCTCCATTCTCTCATTTTCGTCTAGGGTTTATTCTTTACTTTACTTGATGTTTGTTTACTAACTTGGCTCTTGAAATCTCTCTCTCTCTCTCTCAGATGAAATGCTCCAACTGTGGCGAAGTGAGCCAGTAGAACACATGTGTCATGTTGTCTGAAACGCTTCTTCTCCCTAACGGCCGCGGCGAGACCAATCTCGTCCAGAAAGTATGTCCCTATGTCTATCTTCCTTCATCTGTTTCAGTGTTTTAAGTGTTCTTGATTCATTATTCAAGAAATTTCAGTGGTTTTGCTTTTTTCTATATAACAGCTCAATCGCTGATTTCATGACTTTCAACTAACTGGTGCAATGTTTGATGAAATTACTGTATGGATTCTTTTTACGAAATTAATTGACAGAAAACTATTCTAATAAAGAGGATGCTAATTGTGATTAAAAAAGACATATAATGGCTAAATCACAGATGATTTAGGGTTTCGTGAAATTTCCATCAATACTTTACTCTTCCTGATTGACGTTGAGATGGGTGTTTCCAAACGCCTTTCAACCATTGATGAAAGAGGCGAGCAAGAGATGTTTAACTCACTGATTGCTTATGAATGGTTTTTTTGTTGGATTCATATATATACTTGACATGCTACTTTGTTATATATTTGATTATAAAATGATGTGCATGAAAATCATAACACCATATGTTTGAAGTAAACATAGACCAAATGTTTTTAGGTCAAACAGGTGTCTGGGTTTGTTGACATGGAGAGAATTATAGGTTTTAGATATTCAACTAAGTCATTTGATTTTCTTTGGTTAATTCATATTACCTCGATCATCCCTTTGTTTCTTCTTGATTCTTTTCCATTAAGTCTTCATTGGGTTTTGAATTTATATATTTATAGTTTTTCCTGTCTAAATTCACATTTGGATTCTATCAGTTTTTGCTATTTCAGTTAATGCATTCATCTAAGCATTCTGAAACTTATTGATGTTAATTTTTTTGCATGGATATTCTTAGATGTCATCTGATTCTGGAAAGAACTGTTATCAAACAACTAAGTCTACTAATGTGAGTCCTCCGAGCAAGAAATCCAGAAACCTCCCTGATGATTTTGTCAGCAGGGGGAATTTGAATGCCCGAAATGCATTTAGTTCTCCAAAAGCCAGAAAAGCATTTTATAAGAATTGCATGTGTGAAAGGTTTAAGTCAGGCACCTGTCCTTATGAGAGCAAGCTTTGAAATTTTGCCCATGGATTTGAAGATATGAGGAAGCCTGCAACCAATTGGCAGTATCTTGTTACTTTCCACAAGGATGGTCGAATGGGAAATTTGAAAGATCATGATGAAAGCATAATCTCCCGAATGAAGCTGTGTAAGAGTTTTGTTGCTGGCCAAGTGTAACGACCCAATCCACACAGTAAGATATTGTTTGCTTTGGGCCCAACCGGCCCGCACGGCTTTAAAAGGCCTCTTACTATGGGGATCCAACCTCGCACATATATAACACATCACCATCCCGCACCCAGGCGATGTGGGACTTTGTCCCCCTTTGTAGCTCGTCCAACCTCTCTCGGGCCTGTTGGGCTCCAACCCTCACCCTCAGATCCGCCCACTCCAGGGTCTCATAGTCCACCCCCTTAAGGCCCAACGTCCTCGTTGGCCACACAGGCCCAACGTCCACGTCGGCACACTTCCGGCTGGGTCAGGCTCTGATACCATTCTGTAACGACCCGATCCGCACAGTAAGATATTGTCCGCTTTGGGCCCAACCGGCCCGCACGGCTTTAAAAGGCCTCTTACTATGGGGATCCAACCTCGCACATATATAGCACATCACCATCCTGCACCCAGGCGATGTGGGACTCTGTCCCCCTTTGTAGCTCGTCCAACCTCTCTCGGGCCTATTGGGCCTGTTGGGCTCCAACCCTCACCCTCACCCTCGGGTCCGCCCACTCCAGGGTCTCACACCAAGAGTGTCGCTATGGGAAGAAGTGCATCTTCTTGCATGAGCACCTTTCCAAGTTTCGGAAATATCAAGCGATATTCAAGGAGAATTCCGCCATCAGCATTCAGACCCCAAGATCTCGATTGGATAAGGAAGAGCATCCGACCGAATTACGGCGAGTATCGACTGTTCTCAGATGAATGCAAAGACTCCCGGTTGCATGACAAAAATTTGTAGAAAATGGGAGATTATTGGTCAATGCCAATTTGGTGATAGGTGTCATTTTGCACATAACCTTTCAGGTATGAGAATTTTTCTGTTTTTCTTTTCTGATATGTTTATTTTCTCTATTCAGCTATGTACTTATAGATTGTAGTGCATTTATTACAAATGTCATTGTTCATGGAATAGATCTTAGTACATTCATTACTAATCCTTAACTATTATAAATTTCCATGTATTCTTATTGCCGACTCTTAGAAAACTTTGATACATTAGGCAGAATGAAGACAAATAAACCGCTTTAGTAAATTCTTCATGCAGATTTAGTTGTTGGCAAAGATATAAAAGAATCTACCTAACTTGTCAGTTCTTTTGATTAGATTTGGGTGTTGATTGGATAGTTCATTTTGAATGGTTAACCAAGAAAGGGTGTTCATTGTATGAAATTGTTGTGCTTTTACTATTGGGTGTCAAAATTTGCAATCCTTTTATCTCAAAGAGTAAAGTTTAGGTTATACTGAGGGGCTGCTGTTGGATATTGTTTCTGTCATAACCATAAGTGATCGTACACTATTAGCTCTTTTATCCCTTTTGTAGTTTTTCCCTTTAAGCTTTTCTTTACAACAATAAATTTTGTTGGAGGGTTGTGAGGAGTAAACAGGGCTAAAAAGCTTGTACAATTATTAAGTACATAGTAATTAATATTTTTTCTTTTTGCCTGATTCCAACTCATTGATAGACGCTTGTTTTTTCATTGTGCTGTAACATTTTATTATTTATAAATGGGCATTTGGTGATTTTATATTATTGTGAAAATGATGAAATCTCTAATCGTATTCAAGACAAAAATGTTCGAGAGTCTAAAGTTGTTAAAGAACAGCAAAGTCTGACTATTGAAACCGAAGTAAGAAGAGACAAAGGTGTATATCTTGGTGTACAAGATGACATAGCAAGAAAGAAAAGTGACATTCGGAATGGTGCTGAGGATGAGCTGGCAGACGTGTGGAGAGAGATGATGCTAGCACTGGAATTCACAAAGGTATTAATACTTGGTAATTGTACGATATCATTTCCCACATGTATGTGTGATTTGGTTGCTTGCATCCTGTAGCAACATCTGATATTCCATAAAAATACTCGAGCATATTTTCTAAATGTCTTATGTTCTCTTAACAGAGTACATACCTAACCTAGGAGTATTTCATATTTGATGCATTTTATCTTCGAAATTTGTGATAGCATATGTGTTTCATTAGACTATATGTATTCTATTGGTGCTTGTCCTAAGAAAATGCCATGCTTGTATGTAGGAGGTTAGGATGTGTTTTTGTGTGCGAATATTAGCATATGTTTGTATGATCTTGCATATTCTGCTTGACACGTTACTGACATTGATATCCAATACCTAGGATAACTTTTTTTTTGCGAATCAGCATTTTCATGATCTTGCTTATTAGCCTTTTTTTTGTTGTCCTCTGTATAATATTCCCAACACATTTATACTACTGTCGCAACTCATCAAGTTTCTTTCTTTTATGCCATTGGTATACCAATACCCTATTTTTTGAATCAGTATTTTCATGATCTTGGTTATCAGCTTTTTTTTACTGTCCAGTGCATGATATTCATGGCACTTTGTACCATTGACGCTTCCTCCACATATTTCCTTTTTTCATCTGTGTGAAACGTTCACCTTATTTTGTGAGAAACTTATGCCAATCAAGCTCCCTTCACATACAACAAATTTACTGAACTCTGATCATTAATGGAAGTTCATTGAATGTATTTCTTTTCTTCGATCATTGAAGTCATTGCTTTACTTCAAGAAATTAAATCTTTTGTTGGACTAACATAAAGAAGGTTTGGTAAATACCTGTCTATGTTATTTCTTACTATATTGTCTTCTTTGGCATAAATGCAGCTTGATCCAGCTATGAGAGAAGCGTTTGATGTAGCATATGACAACATCCATGCATTCCATATGGCCCAAAAGAACGCTGAGAGAATTGTTGAAAACATGAAAGTAAGTAGTGATTAGTCACTTATTATCTGTTAATGGATTAGTGTGGGCATTGGATTGCATAAGATTGGTTTAATAAGTAGTCATGTGCTTGAATGAAAAGGCCTGTGATTGAAAATTAACTCATAATAGCTTTTGCTTAAATTTGATTAGGGAGTTAGATGCAAACGGGTGATTAAGTATATTGGTTCAGTTGGTATTTATGTTCCAAGAGGAACAAGAGTTTTACCTTCAACAGTCTTGATGCTTTCAGGGGTATCTGATCAGATTATGTTTTACTTTGTTTCTGTGCTGGTACTGGTATGAAAAACAAGGAGAGTGCAAGACTCTTCTATGAAGTATTGGTATGACTTTTTACTTCTCATGCAACATGCTTTTTCATAGGACTCTTTTTTGCATTGTACATATTTAGGCCAACATAATTTCTTGTTGTGTATAGCCGAGTGCATATTTTCTTGCAAAAACAACCAGTGACCTACCGATGGATATCTTCTTGCAAGTATTGTTCCTTTTGTAAGCACACAAAACTCTCAATTATATGATATGCAGGTTGCCTGATTGTTTGTGACTAGTAGCATGGGTTAGATCATATAGGAATTGGTACGTATGTATACATAGGATGCTGTTCTTACAATCAATTATGTGATATGCAGGTTGCCTGATTGTTTGTGACTAGTAGCATGTGTTAGATCATATAGGAATTGGTACGTATGTATACATAGGATATTGTTATTACAATAAACACTCCAGTGACACAGTTGCATTACCAGTATCAGCGTTTTTGGTTGATGTTTATATATTTATGTGGTTATTCTTGGTGTTGTTGTTGCAGCTTGGAGAATTGGTGCATGATGGTGGTAATTTTGTTGGCAGAAATTTTGAAAAACCCAGAAATAGCTGTGGATGTTGCCTCAATCTGGTTTGTCGAATTCTTACTTTACAGACTGCTCGTTTACAAACTGCTCATTTAGTTCATATTTATGTTTTTGATGTAAGAACCACTCCATTAAGAGCTTCATTAGATAACAACTAGAGATTGGTAAATGTCCTGAGAGCTTCATTAAGAGTTGTGGATGCTACCTCAATCTCATTTGTTTCTGTAGTTGATTGATAAATGTCTAGAGACTTGAAATTAATGTAGTTTTTTTTTATGAAAACCTAACTGGTAAACCAAGTGATGATGCCTTTAAAGCATTAATGAACAATGTACCTTTGAAGTTGATAAAAAATGGCTCGAGTATTCATGATTTTTTCTACTGTTTGGAGAGATAACAACTAGAGATTGGTTTTTCAATATCAATAGAAGAGAATACTCCCAATTTTGATTAAACAAACCTGGATGATGGTTGAATTGTCCTACTCAGTTGCAACAGTTTTTTTCCCTGCTTTCTACCTTCTGAGACCTCCAGCTGCCCCTGGCATAAACACTAGTCACTGCTTGTAGGAGATCCTTATACCATTAGCCGATCTGACTTGGTTGTTTTAACCTCTAGTTGTGTACAAACACAAAATAGTTTGTGTCACGCCCCGCTCATAAGAAAAATCCCAACAGACCGGGAGATTTCCTACAAACGGCACGTGACATACCACTTAACCACATTTTCACATAAACATTTCTCGAAAAAACAAAATTCCAAAATATTACACAAAACTCCAAAATATTACAACCATTCCAAAGGCAACCTTCGCCCCCAACTCCACACATCAAAGCGTTTACACAAACATAACTTGCATATTAAACACCAAATAGCAAAACACAAAACATCTTACAAACCCTGGGAAAGACTAGGATCTACTTCCGCTCGGCTTGATCAACAAAGTCGCTTCCAACGCTTGCACTCCAATAAGAGTACACTCATTTGCCACAAAACAAAGCAAAATGGGTCAGCCTAAAACTGGTATGAGCAGATAAAAAAAATCAACTACAAATAACACAAATAATAATCCACATTTACCTTACATCACAGTCCACAACTTATTCATAATGCATCAACCATTTGGTTAACTAGTCATATGCATAGATAAGATGATCAACAAAAACATAACTTTTTAAAATACCATTCCTTTCAAATGGATGAAAATTGCCATTATCTTTTGCACATATCATCTTATCAAATTCTCGCATACTCACTTTCACAACATATCATACCATTTAATTTATTTTTAGGACACACTTGTTCCAAGACATGTTCCTTCTATTGGTCCTTAGGAATTCTCAATCACATCAAGCAAGTCAAAACTCATACAATGGCTTAGCTCCCTACCGAAAGACATGCTACATAAAATCTTAGACCATGAATACCCTATCGCACCTATCCATGTGCCGAATGTGTCTCACCCCGACACACCTCCACACGTGTACCAATACCCACTTTGAGTATGTATGCATTTCAAACGGGGTGCCGTCTCTAAAATGCACACTTCACCTCAAAAGACTGGACATACGGGCCAAATCACAATTTAAAACTGCGCGCTGGAAGAGAATTAAGTTCACACTCTTCCTCTGACCCCTCAGGAACACTCCACTGTATCACGCGAGTCATGACTTGTACAGTGGCTTAGTTTTCCCCTTTTGAAAATCAGACACTGCTCCTCAGGAACACTCCACTATATCACGCGAGTCATAACTCATATAGTGGCTTAGTTTTCCCCTTTTGGAGATAGACACCGTACAACTCACTATGTACGGATTACACAAATATCAGAAACCCAGGCATCTATGGCCAATATTGTACCACTCTGTACATTTCAAACACCGGAAGAGGGTATTCATGTCAAACTCAAAATTTCTCAACACTTATCAAGTAGCATCATTTTCATAAATTCATAAGATGAACTAAGTTCTAAATATCACAATCACATATATGATGCACAATATTCAATAATAAACATCTACTTGAAACACGCATCTCGAGGCACATTATTGCCAAAATTAAAATATTATAAAATGTGAAATAAATTTATTCTAAAATTTAATATTATCACATTGGTCACAACGGTGAAAACGGTAGTAACAACAGAGTTATAAATCAAATTCTATGATCAGTCAAAGTTGGGCCAAAATCGGGTCAAACAGATGAAGTCATCGTCTTCTACCTCAGAGCAGATTTTCCTGAACGTTTCAGTGTAACATAGCAACTTCAATCATACACACAAGTCGCATTTTTCAACCAAAACCTGAAAACCTTACACCATTGGAAAGCTCTTACCTTCTAATTTTTAAAATTTCAAGATTTATTCTTAAGTGATTTCAATAACAGAAAATAAAACCAGATCTTTACCCCATGTTCATCATGTTTTAAAGTCAGACTTAAAATTTCAGCAAGTTACAGTTCAACACACCAACTTCAAACACCTATAACTTCTTCAATACTTATCCAAATTCTGCATATAAGCTACCTATCGAAAGCTCTCACCTTCATCTTACAAATGAAAGCAATAAAAAACAAAAATACTGACAGAATCGAAAAATACCATTACGAAAAGACACTTGGTTACCCATCTTATCCCAAACTAGCAAACCCCAAAATCTACAAAAAGAAAAAGTAAACATGCAATCTAATATGTTAAATCATTCAAGAAATGGCAGATCTACTCACCAACTACAGCTATTGTACTCCTCAAAGCATAAGAATTCTCCTCCCCAACATGCATCAAAATCCTCTAGCAAATATTTATGGATCCCTCCCTCTCAAGCTATCTCCTAGAGCTGGTTGACCAAGATAAAACCACCCAAGACCTGATGAGAAAAGTAAAACAAAAGGGTGGAGAATTTGTGTAGAGTTATATAAGGGAAATGGCTATATGCCACCACCAAGTTCTAAATACTACCACAGTGGTACAAAGAAAAAGAGAACAGATGTTACATAATACACACCTCAAAAGAATCTCGTCCTCGAGATTAAATTGAAAAAAAACAGAAAACTACGAGAATAGATATGTAACTGCCGAATACGATCCTCCAATTCCCATGTCACATCGCCCTCCTGGTCACTCCACTGTACTTTCACCAGTCTTATAGTATTCCGTCGCAATCTTTTTTCATCTCTACCAACAATAGCTATTGGTTGCATGGGATAAGACAAATCCTCTGACACCTCAACATCAACTGGTTCTATAATCTTTATCGGATCTTTTGAACATTTTCAAAGCATTGATACATGGAAGACATCATGAATCCCAGACATAGGTGGTGGCAAAACAAGTCGGTACGCCACTAGACCGACTCTCTCAACAACCTCATGAGGCCCAATATACCTTGGAGCCAGTTTTCCTCTCCTCTAAACCTGATAACACCTCGCATGGGGGAAACTCTCAAGAAAACTCTATCACCTACTGCAAACTCCAGATTTGTGCGCCTACGATCTGCGTAACTTTTCTGACGACTTTGAGCTGTCTTCAATCGTCGTCGTATCAAATCTATCTTTTCAGTAGTGTCTCTGATGATATCGGGACCTATTACTGCAGAATCACCAACTTCAGCCCAACACATAGGACATCTACAAGGTCTACCGTACAATGCTTCATATGGTGCCATACCGATACTCACTTGATAACTATTATTATAGGCAAACTCACATAACGGTAAATGATCTTCCCAACTGCCACCAAAATAAAAAATACACGCCCTAACTATTTGATTAACTCTCTCTGACTGGCCATCTGTCTGCGAGTGGTAAGCGGTGCTCGTGTCTAAACGAGTACCCAAAGCTTGTTGAAGACTTCGCCAAAACTATGCAGTGAACAAAGAATCGCTATATGAGACAATCGATACAGGGGCTCCATGCAATCTAACTACCTCTCGAATAAATAAACGGGCCAAACTATCTGGAGTCCGATGAATACTGACTGGAATGAAATGAGCACTCTTTGTCAACCGATCAACAATAACCCAAATCGACTCGTTCCCTCGTCTCGACCGTGGAAGTCCATCTATAAAATCCATCGTAATATTCTCCCATTTCCACGTCGGAATCTCTAAAGGTTGTAACAAACCAGAAGGTTTCTGATGTTCAGTTTTGACCTGTTGACAAGTCAAACAGCGAGATACAAAGACTCCTACATCTCGTTTCATCCCAGGCCACCAAAACGTACGGTAAAGATCACAATACATCTTTGTTCCACCAGGATGAATGGTGAAACGAGAATGATGTGCCTCTACTAGTATCTCATTACGCAAATCATCATCAGCTGGTACACACAATCTACCCTTAAACCTCAATCCACCATCGGAACCAACAGACCAATCCGTAGGACAATCATCAACTAAGTCTATCACAAAATCCTCTATTCTTTTATGTAAGGTTGGATCAGAAACTTGACCCTGCAACACTCTACTAATCAAAGATGGTTGAATCAATAAACTAGCCATAATTACACCTTTTGACGCAGAAATAGGCAGAACATCATAAGAAGCGAACACTTCTAACACTCGATACTCTTGAATCATCAAAGAAGCTATTTCCACACGTCGTCGACTCAAAGCATCAGCAACCACATTCCCCTTCCCAAGCCTATATTGAATCTCAAAATCATAACTACTTAAAAATTCAACCCATCTCTGTTGCCTCATGTTAAGCTCCTTCTGGGAGAAAAGATATTTTAAACTTTTGTGATCTGTATACAATTCAAATTTCTCACCATATAGATAATGCCTCCAAATCTTCAATGCAAAAACCATTGCTGTCAACTCTAAGTCATGGGTGGGATATCTCCTCTCATGGGGTTTCAATTGGCGAGAAGCATACGAAACCACTTTACCTTCTTGCATCAAAACACACCCTAAACCAGTACCACAAGCATCTGTATAAACTACTAACTTCACCCCAGAAATAGGAATCATCAACACTAGCGCTGATGTCAACTTCAACTTCAATGTTTCAAAAGCCTGCTCACATTCATCCGTCCATAGAAAAGGAATATTCTTCCTAGTCAAAGTTGTCATAGGTGCGGCAATAATCGAGAATTTCTCAATAAATCGACGATAATACCCAGCTAGACCAAGAAAACTACGAATCTCTGACACAGTAGTTGGTCTCTTCGAAGACTTAACTGCCTCAACTTTCTCGGGATCCATGGCAATACCACTGCTAGAAATCACATGCCCTAGAAAACGAACCTCTGATTCCCAAAAATGACATTTACTAAACTTTGCATATAACTGGTGGTCTCTCAATGTCTGCAATACAATGCGAAGGTGTTCCTTATGTTCCTCATGACTCCTCGAATATACTAAAATATCATCAATGAACACTATGACAAACTGATCCAAGTATGGGTGGAAGACCCGATTCATTAAGTTCATAAAAGCTGAAGCATTTGTCAAACCAAAAGGCATCACTGGATACTCATACAATCCATACCGGGTTCTGAAAGCAGTCAACAGAATATTCTGCTCTTCAACCCTCATCTGATGGTACCCAGACTGAAGATCAAGCTTTGAAAATACTACAACACTTCTCAACTGATCCGACAAATCATCAATGCGTGGAAGTGGATACTTATTCTTGACGGTGACCTTATTTAATTCCTGATAGTCAATGCACATCCTCAATGATCCATCCCTTTTTGACACAAATATTGCAGGTGCGCCCCAACAAGAATTACTCGGTCGAATAAACCTAAGAATCATACACACCTCAAAAGAATTAATGACATTCCTCCAATATAGATGATAACCTCAAATATAAAATTACATTAATTTTAATTCACACTAACTTACCCCTTACGTAGTAAATCCTCTAGCTGCACCTTAATTTCTTCCAATTGTTTAGGGGCAAGACGATAAGCGGGTTTCGATATCGGTGCGGTACCCGGGATAAGGTCTATCTTAAACTCTACCTCTTGGCGAGGAGGAAGACTAGAAACCTCCTGAAAAACATCGGGAAAATCTCGAACCACCTCAACATCACTAATGTCAAGTTTAGTAATCTCAACAGAACCAAAGAAACTCGACATCACCGAATCTGAGCTCGACTAACATCTCAAAACACAAGGAGATACACCAGGAAACGTAAGGGTCACCGTCCTACTTACACAGTCTAAGATCTCCGGATAACTGGACAACCAATCCATCCCTAAAATCAAATGGAAACCTTCAAAACCCAACACAATAAAATCAAACTGAAAGACACGATCACAGATAGAAAACTTGAACTGAGGGCAATATTCACTAAGTATAACTAATCCACCTAAAGGAGATTGAACTCTCAAAGACTGTTGTAATGGCACAACTACTAAATGATCTCTCTCTACCTGTTGCTTAGAAATAAAGGATCTAGAAGCACCAGTATCGAAAAGAACCCGCAACGGCAATCGAGAAGACATCACATACCTTAATATGCACAAAATTCAAAATTTAGCCAATCATGTTCAAACTATCATGGATTTCCTACATCTGAATATCATAAACTGTAAAACGTGCGTAAGCAATGATAACTTTATAAGAATTAAAAAAAACATACCCTCTACATTTCCCTGACCGGGAATAGCAGCTAAACGAACCGACGACACTGAGGCGGTAGCATGCTGACCTCTCCCACCACCACTACCGCGAAAAGCAACCCGCTGCTGGCGCGTACAATATCGAGAAATGTGTCCCAGCTGACCACACTCATAACACACGGGGCCCTAATTTCTCTGACCACTCTGCCCTTGCTGGTTCCGTGGCTTATCGTTGCTCCTAGGACAATTTCTAGCTATGTGTCCTTCCTGATCACAAATATAACAAACCCGCTTTACAGCGATCTGATCTCCTCGAGTAGATACCCCATGTTGTTTATGTCCATCTCTTCTCTGATTACCTTTTTTCATTGGTCCTCCCCTGCCTGGCTGCCTTTGCTGACCTTGAACCTCTCCTTGGTGATCTTTCTTGCGATTATCGTCTATTACCCTTTTACACTCTATCTCCACCTCTTTTTGTCTCAAGGTCGCGTTATACAGATCCTCAAAAGGTTTATCAATCATTAATATTAGTTGTCTCTTCAAGAAAGGATTTAATCCATGCAAGAACTTCAGATTTTTCTTCTCTAGAGTATCTACCAGATACGGCGCATACTGACTAAGCTGATTAAACTCAGTCACATACTTAGCTACAGTTCGCTGACCTTGCTGCAACTTAATGAATCGATCAACTAACTGTGTTTTTGCCGCTGCAGGAATGAACTGTCGTTCAAACAACACAACAAAAGTTTCCCAAGTCATACCAACTACATCCCGAGTCTGACGCACAAAATCCCACCAATTGAGTGCATCTCCATCAAACTGGTGAGCTGCCAATTCACTGCGCTGCTCTGGCGTAATACTCATCCGTTCCAATATCACCTCTATCTTATGGAGCCAACGATCTGCTGTTATGGCTCTCTCATTCCCATTAAACCTCTCACCTCCAAGTCCAAAGAATGCCTTATTTCGACGAGCAAACAAATCATCTTGGGAACTACCCTGCCTTAAACCTTGTATCAATGTGGTAATCGTATCGTGGTCCAGATTATAGCTCCTTGGAACTTCACCCCCAGATGTACCAGATATGTCCGATGCGGCATCCTCTCTCTAAAAAGAAACATACAAACAAACACACTCTAATCAATCACAAATCAAACAAAAGATCTTACTTCTCTACCCACACCACATCCGAAGAATTTTTCAACATTTCTGCCTAATGTGAACAATATGGCTCTGATACCAAAATTTTATGTCACGCCCCGTTCATAAGAAAAATCCCCACAGACCAGGAGATTTCCTATAAACGGCACGTGACATACCCATGTAAGTTTATCCATGTAACTTACATAAGAAGATAAACTTATGTGGATAAACTTAGTTGAAGATTTTATGTGGATAAACTCAATGGGTATATTATCCATGTTATGTGTCGGAACCAATCCTAGGAAAATAGAATCCTCCATTGGGTATATTTATTAATTATTACTTGACTGTGCAAGATGTCCTTCCCTTGAATTATCTAGAGTTGCAAGTAGGAGTTTTTGCGTGTTCTTTGACTAAGGAGTTTTTATTTTTCAATGTTTGATAATATCTGAATCCCTCAAGAGAACTTGTATTGGTGAGTTTTTTAGTCACCTGTGTCCAATATCCATGTACCCATGCCATTTTGAAATGGTTTTTATTAATTGATCAATTATTGGAATTTCTCTCTGAGAGAAGTGTCTGTTTAAACACGAGGTTATCGACTTTCATGTCTTGAGCTATTGTTACCCTAGGTGTCATAAATTTTCTCTAACATCTAATTGACATGTTCAAGTGCTAAGATTAAATAGGTCTAGAAATAATGTTGCTCTTTTGTATGTTAACAAATAATGTTATCCTGCCCATGGACTACATAAAGTAGTATATTTCTAATTGTTTAATCTTTTGCCCTTCATAATTTGTTACTTACCAACCCTTTGAATAATAATTCTCGCAGAGGTATGGGCATGGAGGTGTGCTGCACTTTAGGAATGCTAGAAAAACCGCTAGCCTTGGAATTCAAGAAGGCAGGGTTGACAGCTTATAACCATAACCTTGATACTTCAAGAGAGTATTACCCTAACATCATAACTACAAGATCATACGATGAACGCCTGAAAACTCTTCAGTTTGTTCGTGAAGCAAGGATCAATGTATGCTCTGGTAATTCTTATTGCAGGAAGCCTGCAACCCTTTTTTTCTCTTTGTGTTTTGGTTTATGACCTGTAAGTTGTTTTGCTGTATTTTACCCTCAATGATGAATCACCACAAGAGCTTGATCACTTTCTATGGTTTTTCTAAAAAAGGTTAACAAAACTCGTAGTATAGATAGATGAGAGAACTGTTATTCTTCTCTCCATATCCATTCTGATCTTATGTTTTCTGTCTGAAATATGATGAAATGCATATTGTCTGCCTACAGAAGGAATAATAGGGCTTGGATAAGTAGTCACCCGACTCGGCAGCTTGCTTACATTCGACTCGAGTTTTGGGAACCTTCGGATATCATGCTCCTGAGTAAGCTTACGCTAATTGATAGTTCACTCTACTATTTTCAAACTTGAATGAGAATGATAGTTTCAGGGGGAAAAAGAAGGGTTGGTCTTGAACCAGTCATAATAACTTTAAACTTCAAAAATTTATTTACTTTGCCTACTTTCTGTATATTGGTTTGGGATTCAATATGAATAAATGAGAGTATTCAATATATTCTGAAGTAGTTATTTATAAAAATAAAATAAATAACACCCTATGTATAAAATATATTCTTAGCGGAACAATAATATGCATTCCATGTGTCTGCAAGTATATTAAAATTCATCTGTACAAATTAGTTTTCGGGTTGTTTTCGGTATTTAAGTTGTATTTGGTTTGCTAAGGAAGTGATGAGAAAATGTTCACAACTATGAATCAAACTACAACCTGGATATGGTGACTTGTATGATTATCCTTTTGCTCCATTTTACTGATTTTCATGTGTAGATCCCATGTTAAACAACAATTATCTGCCAAAGGCTGTAGCAATGGTGTTTTTCACTCCTTTCTCTTTCTTAACAATTGTGATCACAATCTAGCTATAATTATTATATAATAATGATTTGAAGTTCTTTTGAAATCTAAATAGAAATAGAAGTAAAATGAAAGAGAATATAGTTGGTTAATTTGCTAGGGTGGAATGAAGTAGGTCACATATAAACTGGTTTATTCAAGCAGTCTAATTTCCAAAACTAGGCTCATACATTCTGCTTTTGTATGGTAGAATATACCGAGGTGATTTTTTAACTTATGAACTATATCCTGTTACTTATCAGTATTTCCATTCCTTAAAAAAATATTAAAATTATAATTTTGGGGGTATCAAGATAACAGGTTGAAGAAAATACTTCAATCCCCAACCATGTTAAACTATGAACTTTTGCTATGAAATGTGCTCTTTAGGTTCTCATCGATTTCTTAATGTAAGATTCTTCTTGGTGCATTTCTTTTCATCATCCAATCTCAGCTGGCATAAAATTTTACAGCGACAATCGAGGGAAAAGGCAGAAAGGGAGGGATTTGAAGTAAGTGTTGCCAAAACAAGTTTCAAGGTTAACACAAAGGCCCTAGCAGAAAATGAAGGGGAGGGGATTGCTAAGGTGAGGCTATTTTATTTCTCTGTCTTGCAATTTTGTTTCTTTGTCTTTGCTTCTGTTTATTTCAGTCAGCATGAGCTAGACTTGGTTTTTTACTTTTTCTATTATGTCACTGATATGATGTACATTTGTTTGATTAATAGGAGTAAAAATTTGAGAAATCGAGTCATTGGATGCCCAAATGATAGGAAATGTCATGATCGATGCTTGCTCTACTGGAAAATATAATTACTATAAGTTGTCAATCCTGAACTTCATTCATGTCAGAGTTCTGCATGACAGTTAGTTGTTTTAGAAGGCATAATTGAATTGTCATTTACCACCCATTTATCCACCCATTTTAGACTAGGATTTTTATCCACCCATTTTAGAGGTAAATATTTCTCATGGGTGTAGTGTTCATGAATATGTTACCTATGTATTTAGAATCTTGATGAATACATATGGTGGGGGTGGATGTAATGAGGGGTGTACAACAATCACTCTTTGTTTTCATTTTTATTTTTTTGGCAATGACTACACAAGGTTGGTTTGACCCTTGATGAGGTAATTTTTATGTATCTACTAGATTAATTAATTTTTCTTTTCCCAAATAGGGAAATTAACAGAACATGGTTGTTGGGTTGTTTTGTGATGAATATGGCATTTTCTCTTTCCTTGAAAAGTAAGAAAAATTATTCTTTTATTTTTTATTTTTTATTTTGGTTCACTAAGGCCCTACTCATGGAGTGATCTTGGTTGCTTCCACAACTTATTTAGTCCAAATTGAATCTCATCTATCTCTGTCTGTGTCCATCCTTCTCAGATCTGAAATGATAAGTAAAATTCAACTTTGTGAAGATAGTATTAAGTTGTTTGAAGATTCAGAAAGACCTTTTTTAAAGTTCATGCAACGCATGTTTTAAACTCATCAAGACATGGTGCTTGGGTAAATCTTGTATCTATGGATTGCGCTAAAGACGTTGTATTGATAGCAAAGCTGTCAAAGCTTGGTTTGGGAGTGACTTAACAACTTGAATACTAGCGTAAAGACATGAAATATCCCTAAATTAAAAACAAAAATCCCTGTCCTGATATGGTCTTCGCCACCTCATAAGCAAATAAAACCCAAATCAGTTTTTTTTGTGGCTGCCCTAAGGATTTTGTACCCCAATGTACTCATATCTTAAGAGTTGTTCCACCCCTAGTTAGCACTAGGAAATCGATCTTCCTGCCAAGTATCTCCCATCTCAGAATGAAGTCATTAGAGCTAGAGATCCTAAAACTTCATTTTTGGCTTTGGACATATAATAAGGTAAGTGGCAACCATTTTCAGTTGCATGCATGAGAGTCCTGATCTTTGCTTTTCCTATTGATTGATGCTTGTTCAATGCTCCTGTATATATTGAATTATATTTGTTCAATATCATGTATATATAGAAACTTATATCTCAGATGACGTGGTTGTCAAGGTTGATGGTACTCCTTAGCAACTCATCTTTTCCATATCATTTGTTTCATTTCACTCTGCACCTTGGCTTGCTCTCATTCTACATTTTAAGGGATCATGTCAGCTGAGTCTTGAGCTAATTAGGAATAAATTAAGGTCTAGTTAACAATTGTTTTGGTTTGCTTGCAGCCTTGCACTCATGCCCCAACGGTATGTGATGATCATTTCTGAATGTCATAGTAACATGAATCATTAGAACTTTTTTTTAAGATAACTGGTGGCTTTAACTTTTTTAATTTAATTTTGCATTGTTTTGAGCAGGCTGTGACCTTCCTTGGTTGCCAGAACTTGAAAGTGAGCAACATTGAGATCAAAGATGCACAACAAATGCATCTAGCTTTCCAAAAGTGCGAGAATGTCCAAGCTCTGAATCTCATTGTAAGTGCACCAGGGAATAGCCCCAATACAGATGGAATTCATGTCATTGAGACCCAAAACATTCTGATAAAAGGGTGTATTATTGGAACAGGTAATATAATACTCCCACATCTTGCCAAAAAATGAATTGTTAACATAAAATTAG
Organism: Berberis vulgaris; assembly: GCA_963556465.1. NCBI lineage: Eukaryota > Viridiplantae > Streptophyta > Magnoliopsida > Ranunculales > Berberidaceae > Berberis > Berberis vulgaris. The sequence continues at coordinate 32,059,475 of OY747136.1, read as the reverse complement.
AGTTATGTTGTTAATTGTTCTTTTTCAATGATTTTGTTATGGATTGAAGGTGATGACTGTATTTCAATAGTAAGTGGGTCACAAAAGGTTCAAGCCAATGACATAACTTGTGGACCAGTTCATGGAATCAGGTCTGAATTTCTAACTCTAACATGTTTTTTTTCACTGAAAGTCAATTAGTTTTCTCATTGTGACTTAACTAACTTTATTTGTTTGGTTGAGAGACAATATTGGAAGCTTGAGAGCTGGGAAATCAGAAGCTCACGTTTCAGATGTGCATGTAGATTCAACAAAGTTGACTGGGGCCGCTAATGGAGTCAGGATTAAGACTTGGCAGGTGAGTTTTAGTTAGTTCAGATGTTGCAAAATCATCTGTGACAGACATCTTCAGAGAAAATGATACAGAAACTAACATCAACAAATGAAGGAAGGGGAGAACCAAAGCAATGAAGTTGGAAACTGGAAAGGATTTACTCGATGTAATACATTATCTTTATTATTCAAATGAAATAATAAATGTAGTCTGATCTTTATTATTTGATAGATTTTGTGACTCGATGTAATACATTATCTTATTAATTACATTACTTTGCCTCCATTCATGGAAATGTTTAAGTTTGGCACATTTAGATTTTATTTTCTAGAAATAAAACTTATAAGATGTTATAAAAAGTCATTTGATAGCACTTGATGAGTGCTATAAAAAAAAGGCCTTGAGAAACGCTATAGAAACTAATACAATAGCATTTGTTAATTGTTACGTGAGGAAAGACAATAGCGTTTCAAAAACGCTATGGTAAAGTATACGATAGCATTTCTGAAACGCTATCGTATACTTTACCATAGCGTTTCTGAAACGCTATAAAAGGTCAACTTACAATAGCGTTTTAAAAATGCTATAATAGACCCTGTGTCTATTATAGCTCCGGCAGACACAACGTTTTCTAAAACACTATGGTATCCTACCATAGCGTTTTTGAAACGCTATTAATGAGCATTTTTCTTGTAGTGTAGTTAGTAGCATCGAAAGCTAGTTTTTGGATCACTTTCTTGGGCTCATTACCGACAAGTGTTGTACACACCATTCCATTTCCTGGCTCCACTGGGACACTTGTCTGTAATAACACAAATACTGCAATACTTGTGTCCATACAAACTTAGAGTATGTGCAAGCAAAGAAGATATGGTTCTCTGTTTCAGGCTCCCTGTGAGCATAAGATGCAAAGATTGTTTTGAACTTTACCCCATTTTTTAAGTCTTGACATGGTCTTAATTGATGAATGAGCAGTAAGCCACGTAATGAAACTATGTCGAGGTATGTTCCCCTTGTACCAAATAACCTTCGCTCATTGACATAGACTAGCCCTCGGCCTAAGCACCTCATAGGTGTGCTTCAAACTATAGCTCCCACATGGCCCTGCACTCCAGACTACTTCATCAGGTCTTTCACAATCAGCTTCTACATCAGTAAGGCAACTAGCAATCTCTGTGATAAGAAGGTTCAATATGTTGCGGTACTAGCCACTTACCATTCCGCAAGAGAGCACTAACCTTCGCTTCTCTATGTAGCAAGGAATCATACAATAGTTCTTGCGGAAACTTGTTCATAAGAACTCCCAGTGGATGCCATGGATCCTTCCAAAAGCTAGTCATATGACCATTCCCAATTGAATGCAAAACCAATCCTGAAGCCTACTTTCTGCAGTTAAGAATATGTTTCCAGGACCAATAGGCCTCAGTGGGAGCCCTCATGAGCCAAAAATCGCGTTGCTTAATAAGGTGCTTCTTGACCCAGCAAACCCAAAGTGACTCCTTGTTGGATACTAAGTTCCAAATATGACGCAAACAAGCTGCTTCAATGGTTAGAGCTTAGCGGATGGTACAACATGTGTACTCTATTGACGATAAATGAAAAAAAAAATGTTATACTTTAAGTGACTAGCGGATGGATTAAAAAGAAAATAACGCACACAAATACCTGCTATGAGAAGATATGAAATTCAGTAAAAGACATTCACATTTCCACATTTCAAGTGGAGTTTCAAATCCATTTAGAATTATTGAATGACGAAGGTAATTCATTTGGACGACATGTGAGCTCTATTGATAATAAACAACAAAAATAAAAAAAATTACATATAAATGACTAGCGAATCGATAAAAAGAGCATAACGCGCATAAATCCTCTCTGATGGAGATGATGATGGAAAATGAGATGAAATTCAATGAAAGATATAAAATTTTAAAAAAAATTGAACTCATGTCAAATTGTAACGACATGATCTATATGGTATAATATTGTTGCTTTGGGGCTAACCATCCTCACGGCTTTAAAACGCATCATACCAAATGGATACAAATTTGCACATAAGTAGCTCATTCCCTTCCCTCTCCCAAGCGACGTGAGACGATAATACCTAGGTAGCCTGTCGGCCGTTGCCTGCCCACTCAAGGTAGCTTGCCATCCTCTGCCCGCCCAACAGCTTGTCCACACAAGTTTGTTATATCAATTCAATTTATAATTGAATGACCGACACAATAATTCCATATGGATGACAAATGACCAATGTGAATGTTCCATAAATCTGGGATTCTGTTAAGCAAATTTTGAGCCAGGGGATTGAGCATACAGTCACTCATAAACAATCCTAGCTTAATCCAACAATCCCTCTAAATGTCAATATTGTTTCCCGATAACACTTGTCATTTGATATAACGCTTCATTTTAGCCAGCATAGTGAGCTTGCCTCTCCATGCAAAGGATGCTAAGGATAGAGATTTTGAGATTTGGAAGAGGCTTTTGTTGTTAAAATAAAACGCTTTGAGTTGGGAGACCTAAGTGCTGTAGGGGGAAGAGGTGGCTTGCAAAATACTTTTTGCCATTAAGGCCAAGTTTTTATTCCTCATTAAGGGAATATTCAGGCCTCCTAGGTGACGAGGCTTAGTGATTTGGTACCAGGTACACATGTGTTTAGCTTTGCTTTCAGCAGTCTCGTTCCACTGAAATTGCGAGCAATAATATCAATTTTGGAAGTGATTGAAGCGGGAAGAAGGAAAGTTTGCATGTTGTAGACCAAAAACGAGTTGAGGGCAACTTTGATCATAACTGTTCTATCCGCTTGAGAAAGCACTTTGGATTTCCATCTTTAGAGTTTGACATTGATTTTAGCCATGATGGATTCGAACTCAATGGTCTTTTTGTTAGACATGAGCAATGGCGATCCAAGATATTTATCCTTAGGGTTGTAGAGTTTTGATCTTAGAATCCTATTGATCATTTTTGCATGCTTCGGGTGAACATTAAAGTTGTAGTACACAGAAGATTTGTCAAAATTAACCCCTTGACCTGAAGCTAGACAATACTTTTGAAGAATATTTTTTATCGAGTGGGCTTCAATAAGGTATGCTCAGCAAAAAAATATGAGATCGTCTGCATACAACATGTGACTAAAAGAATTTGAGTGACATTTGATCTTGATGCCTTAAATAGACGCAACCTCTTCTGCTCGGGCAAGAAGACGGGATAAAGCTTCAGCAACTACAATAACAAGATATGTGATAGGGGATCCTTTTGCCGAATGCCTTTAGACAGCTTGATGGAAGAAAGGGGTGAGCCGTTTAGAAGGACCTGAAGTGAAGTGGTGGGGATGCATTGCTCAATGAATTGAATCCAACCTTCAGAAAACACTAGTTGCCAAAAAACTTGTAAAAGGTAAGACCATTCAACTCTATCATAGGTCGTGGTCATATCGATTTTAACGTCTATCCAACCATGTTTTTTCCTACGAAAATATTTCATTTGAAATAAAGTCTCATGAGCGAGACTAACATTGTCACGAATAATTTTGGTTGGGGGAAATGATGTTATCTAAAAGTGGTTTCATGCAATTTGCCATAATTTTGGAGATCACATTATAGATAACATTGTAGAGGCCTATAGCGTAGAATTTGTCTTGATTAACTGGGTTACCAACCTTTGGGATAAGATCAATAAAAATTTCACTCAGCATGTGATCCATTTGACATGTATAAAAAAGTGTTTAATTACCTCACAAACATCCGATTGCACAATATCCCAATAATACTGAAAGAAGTAGGCATGAAAACCATCAAGGCCAAGCGCTTTATGACTTCCCATATAAAAAACAATCTTCTGATTCTCAGAGTCAGTAGAAATGGAGAGGAAAGCCTCATTCTCAGCACTAGAGATGACCGATTGAATAGAGGGTTAATTTCGGGATTAGGAGAAGAATTCGAAGATTGGAAAATGTTTTCAAAATAGTTGTTAAAAACTAGAACAACATTATCATGGGTTGATTGTCAGACATTGGACTCATCTTTCAGGGGAGGAATGAGGTTCCTTTTTCGACGAAGCATCATAGAGAGATGAAAGAACTTAGTGTTCTTATCTTCCCCCTGAGCCAGGAATGACCATACTTGTTTTTCCAAAAAAGTTCCTCTCTAACCAAGGGTTCTGAGCCGGTCCTCCAGAGTGGCGATACCCAAAACATTCTGAGTGGAGGGATAATTATTTTGGAGAGGATGAAAGGTTTTTCAAGTCTCTAGAATGCATACTTGAATATTTTTGAACTCATTGTGGTTCCACCTAGACAGACAGTAGCTCAATTTTTTTGTTTTGATATGGAAGTCCTGATCAAGTTTGTGGTCACATCCTGGAGCCCAGAAAGAATAAACCTGTTTCCTATACTGCGATTCTCTAGTCCACATTAAAAAATTTTTGAAAGGCTTTGGACCATTTGAAATATTGGAAACTAGTTGCAAAGAAATAGCACGATGATCCGAGGTGGAAGTATGAATAATTCGGGCCGTGGCAGAAGAAAACAATGTTTACCCAGTCAGTGGTCACCAAGATGCCATCCAACTTGGCCTTGATCCCATTCCTGTCTGTGCGTTTATTATTCCAAGTGAACTGGGATCTAGTGAGAGGAAAATCAAGAAGGTTGTGGTTGTCTATGAAAGTGCGAAGGTGGTTGAGAGAGGATACAGTAGGCTTGTCCCCCCCCCCCCCCCCCCCCCCCCGTTGTTTTCCTAGGATTGAGAATGACATTAAGGTCCCAATAATGATACCAGGAAGCTTTTGGCAACTGTAGAGTGCAGAAATATTGTCCCAAAAAGGAACCCTAAGAGATGGATTGGGTTCACCATACATGAAAATAGCGGACCAAGGTGATAAAGCAAAGTAATCATGAATAACACAATTAAAGTAATATTTACAGGATGAAATGATGGTAAAAGAGATACCTCCTTTCCAGAAAAGTGCAATGTCGCTTGATTGACTCGTCGCTACAACTGAGACTCCGTGTTTGAATCCGAGTCTCCGATATATGCGATCCATATGGGCAGAGGAGGCTTTGGTTTCTGACAAGAACATGTTAACAGGATTGGACTGATGGGAAATGCCTTAAGATCACGAATCGCGCAGGGAGACCCTATGCCCTTTGCGTTCCCAGAAAGTACATGGTAATTTGGGTGACCCTTTGATGGCGGTCGACAAAACCTGCAAAATCTTTACAATAGCCTGAGCATACTTATGAAGATTCGAAGCTCGCCCATCCAAAATAATATAATATGTCCAATTTTCCTCCTAGGATTCACCATATTAGTATGCACTGTAACTTTTTTTGCTGACAAGCTGAATGTGATGACCATCATTGCCAATGAGGTGTGAAACATCTATTGTTGTACTCATTCCCACCATTAATTTAAGGATTGAAAATCATTGATTTGAGAATCTAGAATGTACCGCCTGAACTAAATACTCCTATTCTGTAAAAGTGGCCCAACCTATACATTTAATAGTTATTCCTTTTTCTTAGATGTCGTTAGAACTATTGTGTCTGAAGCCGTTAGAAATGACAACACATGAACTGTAGTTGATTGAGAAATTGACTTAGCACCCATTATGACGTCCATCATCACGACTGTCATCTTGGCCAACTTCTTAACTGACGTGAATGGCGTGAAGGACGTTAACAATAGAACAGTCGTCATAACGGTCGTCAACATGACCGTCATCTTAACTGATGTGAAAAGCGAGAGTGAGGATAACAATATAATTTCAACTTTAAATGGCACCGAAACTAGGAACAATGGGACCATTACAGCCGACGGTGACTCAACAGAAGGCTTTGGCGACTCAACAAACATCTCCTCCGTCATTGGTAACTCATCAGTCATTGGTGATGCGTCGGGCAACATCAACTCCTCCGTCAATGGTGACTCAACAAACACCAATGACTTTGTTGTCAATGATAACTCGTCTATCATGGGTGACTCATCAATCAACGAGTCAGATGAGGGCTTTTTAGGTGGTGGTGAACCAGCTAAAGACATTGGTGTGATCATGAATCTCCGGCCAGAAAAATAAAAAGGGCTAGACGACACTGGTTGTTGTTTTTCATCCATCGGAGGGGGTGAAATTCGGGAGCTAGTATCCGGCCATACCAAGAACTATATTTTCTCTCTTACAGGCAAGGATGCATGGACAAGGACATGCGCATCATGTCGAACACGGACACGAAACGCCGACTCAACAATTTCCCAAAAACTAAGACTCGGGGACACGTCAACACATCATACTATTTTTTTAATAAGTCATATAAACATAAATTATAATATAATAAAGTGTCTTTCTAGAGTGTCTATTGCAAGAAAAAATAAAGTAGAGAAAAAGTATAATAGAGAAGAAGTAGAGGAGAGAAAAAAAAAATTAGAGAAGAAGAAGAAGAAGCATAAGCTACATCTATGCTTTAGTGGCTTTTTGCTCTATTTGTCTTAAATCACAATTGAAAGAGTCATTCACTTCTGATGAATCAACAACCATTAAATTAGGTGGTTATTTGCAAACATCGAAAAGTAAAAAAAAATAAAACAAAGTTGGTTTTCAAGTCTTGACTTTGTCCTGACCAAGTTCAGAGTATATCAGAGGCGTGTACGGCATGTTTACCACATTGACCATGTGTCTGACACCTGTCGACACATTGACCAAGTGCCCGACGTGTGTCAGGCGAGTGTCGGTGTCGAACAAGGATACGGCAAGTTTTTTGAAGAGTCCGTGCTTCCTTGCTTACAGGCAAGGGAAGCCCGCAAAAAAGTGATAGAAGAAATGAATTAAGAGACCAAAGCGGATAATGATAACATACAGTTTTACAAATTATATCCCGTGCAAACACCAAATACTCCTGATGTATCTAGTGTCAAGGTTGGTTTTTTCTATCCCTCTTCTTGTTCTTGGGGGTGGATTGTCAAACAGATTTGTCTCTATTAATCATGATGTTCATTATACCCGACTCCTCCTCCCCATCCCTACCTCCACCTCCGCCTCCACCCCCGACATACCAATAGAATATAATGTCATGTCAGATTTATGTTTTCTGTAACGTAAGGAATATAGTATAATGTTAAGTAGTTTCAGCCATCGGTTGATTTTTTGTTTAGCAAATATCTATACCTTAAAGAGTCTTTCATTCATTGCTAGGATACCAGGACTCTTATGCCTAATCTTTCATGTCCGACACACACGAGACAACACCTATTCTAATAAAATTTTCTGTTCATCGTATTTTGTTCATAGAATGATATGTACAATATATTTTGTTTCCATTTTATTTATGATAAACATAGCTTTGCCTATTGTGTTTTCCACTGTATGTGTTTATAAGACAAGTATAATAGGATGCATGCCTTCTGTATCCGTGTCCCAGACTTTCTAAAATTGTATGTTTTACATCGATCAGTGTCCATACTTGAATTTCTTATCCAGGCATCACAGGCCATCGACATTAATACTGGTTTTAGCTTACCGTGATTAATCAGTAACAACGTCAAGAGTACACATACAAACTTTTTAAATTGTTTATTAATCTTTCTAAAAACCTTACGTATGTCGCACCACCATATTTTTGGCACTGTATACATTGAACCCATATCTGCTTGTGAGTTATGTTAGATTATCTATCTACAGACACAGTTGTATGCTCCATATTGAATCAATGAGAAGAGAACAATCAAGAATAAAACGGAAGCGTACCTTGATCCATGATAGCACTTCAAGGAAGGGACGAGTCTTGATCTATCAGTTGACGTATGTTTTCTGTATATCTCTCTACAGAAGGGAATTTCAGAAGAAACAAAACACACACACAACTGGGGACCATAACCCAGTATTTATAACTGATGGGTTATCAGTTATTCTAACTTACTAATTTCTAATTTGGTCCCTCATCAAATTAGAAATTGCTTAAGTGTACCTACACATTAAGCCCATGACATTTTAATACCCTAGCCCAATTAACCATATTAGATCACAATTTATTTGGTCTATACTTTAAGATAGTAATACACATTAAACACATATGTGTGCCCACACGTGTTGGATTTTTCCAACAAACTCCCACTTGGGCCATATATGTTACCTTAAAAATGTGTATAACCTAATGAGCTCAAAATTTGCTACACATATGAAGGTATTTCCAAAAAATCTCGTCCATTGACTATTCGGGTATAGGACTAAAGGAACTTTCGTCGCATTTAGCGCAACTAAATCCATTAATAATCACGTATACCCATACAATCAAATGACATAGATCAATCATTGATGCGTAGCATGGAAATTACATGTAACGTGATCTAAACATGTCTATTTCCAACTGGCCCTACTTTAAATTTTATTGAGATTGAACTTTAAGACAATAAACCAGAGTGTGAATAAACTGAATACTTTATTTCTGCAGAAAATACCCAAATACACAAAATGTGTCCAAAATCCAATATAGAGCAATCAAACATACAAACTCCCACTAAACCAAAATATCCTCAAATGATATAACACCCATATGAGCAATGTGCTCATGAAAGACCTTGGGTGGTAATCCCTTAGTAAGCGGATCCGCAATCATGGAGTTTGTCCCAATGTGCTCTATGAAAATCTGTTTATTATGTACTCTCTCTTTCACAACCAGAAACTTTATGTCAATATGATCTGACCTAGATGAGCTCATGTTGTTGTTGGCATATAGAACTGCTGAGTTATTGTCACAATATAACTTTAGTGGTCTTTCAATACTCCTCAGAATGAGCAGCCCGGTGACAAAATTCCGCAGCCACAATCCATGATTGGATGCCTCAAAACATGCTACATATTCTGCTTCCATAGTGGAAAATCTGAGTGTCTGCTTGACACTCCTCCAGGAAATAGCTTCTCCAGCTAACAGATAAATGTAGCCTGATGTGGATTTCCTACTATCTTGGCATCCAGCAAAATCAGAATCAGAATACCCTATGATCTCCAACTGATCTGATTTCTTATATGTGAGCATGTAATCCTTAGTTCTCTGTAAATATCTCATAACCCATTTGGTTGCTTTCCAATGATCCATCCCAGGGTTGTCTAAATATCTGCCTAGCATTCCAACAATGATCCATATGATGTAGCTCAAGGTCAAAGTGCACAACAAGTGCCATCATTGTCCTAAATGAGACTTTCTTTGAAACCAGAAAGAAAGTCTCTTTATAGTCGATGCCTTCCTTTTGAGTGAAGCATTTAGCTACAAGATGAGCCTTATATCTATCCACATTACCTTTTGAATCTCTCTTGGTTTTTAATGTTTATTTACAACCAATGGGCTTTGTATTTTTAGGTAATGGGACAAGATCCCAAACTTGATTGTATTGCATAGACTTGTACTCCTCATTCATAGCATCTATCCACTTTTGAGAGTTAGAATCCTACATGGCTTGATGGAAGTTGATTGGATCATTTTCCATCAATCCATCATTTTCCTCATGTTCTTGGAGAAAAACTATGTAATCATCCGGAATAGCATTTCTCATTTCTCTTGTGGATCTCCTTAATGACATTTGTTTTTAAGGTTGTTGAGTTTGTTCCTCTGGAACATTTACTTCAATTTGAACAGGGAGTTGTTCAACATTGTCTTGTTGAGGTTCCAGATCTACTTCTTGATCAATGACAGGTACAGAAACATGTACATTGTCAAAAACAGTAGTAGGAGTCGAAACCGATTTCTCCTCAAAGAAATGTCTTTTACCTTATTTCTCCCCCCAAACTCAACATCTTCAAAAAATGTCACAATTCCCATTTCAAAAATAGGCCTAATTGTGGGATTATAAATTTTGTAGCCCCTAGATCGCCCTGAATAACCAACAAAGTAGCCGCTTACTGTCTTGTAGTCCAATTTGTTTTCATTTGGCCTATAAGGCCTAGCCTCAAATGGACATCCCCAAATGTGAAAGTGTTTTAAACTAGGCTTTCGGCCTGTCCAAAGTTCATAAGGAGTCTTGGCAGCTGCTTTAGTTGGTACTCTATTTTATGATATAAGCTGTTGTCTTTATTGCTTCTCCCCAGAGTGATTCTGGTAAGGTAGAATGACTAATCATATTCCTCACCATATCCTTAAGAGTTTGTTTCGTCTTTCAACGACACCATTCATGCTATGTGAACCTAGCATGGTGTACTGTGGGACGATTCCACATTCCTCTAGGAATTTAGCAAATGGCTCTGGACGTTGTTCTCCTGAACCATCATATCTGCCGTAGTACTCTCCACCACGATCAGATCTAACGCACTTAATTTTCTTACTGAGTTGGTTTTCAACTTCAGTTTTGAAAGACTTGAATAAATCCAATGACTCTGATTTCTCATGAATGAGATAAAGGTACCCATAACGTGAGTAATTGTCTATGAATGATATAAAATATCGTTGACCATTCCAAGAAGTCGTAGGGAATGGTCCACAGATATCCGTATGTATCAATTCTAAGGCGTATGAAAATCTATTAGCACCTAATCTCTTTTGGTTGGTTTGTTTTCCCTTGATGCACTCAACACAAACATCTAAGTCTGAAAAGTCAAGTGAATCCAAAATGCCTTTTGACACAAGTCGTTCAATTCTAGATTTGGATATATGACCCAAACGCTTATGCCATAATTTTGTTGAATTTTCTTTGTTTAGCTTGCGTTTAGTACCTCGTGAATCCACATGCAAGGTATCATTATATGATGCAATAGTTTCAAGCAAATATAGGTTACCAAACATACTTAATGAACCAGTACCAACAATATTTGAATTTAATGAAAGACTAAACTGATTGTTTCCAAATGAACAATTATAACCAAATTTGTTCAATAAATAAACAGAAACTAAATTTCGTCTAAAGGACAGTACAACAAAAGTATCTTTCAAATCCAAATAAAAACCAGTTCTCAACAATAACCTAAAATGCCCTATTGCCTCAACATCCACTGACTTTCCATCGCCCACAAAGATGTATCTTTCAATATCATTTGGCCTTCGGTAGCACAGGCAACCCTGCATAAAAACACTTATGTGAGTGGTAGCACCAGAATCTAACCACCAAGTGCTTCTAGATATTGAAGCTAAATTAACCTCAGAACATACCAAAATAAATAATGTACCTTTCTTGGCACACCAAGCATGATACTGACTACATTCTTTCTTTACATGTTCTAGCTTTCCACAAAAGAAACATCATTGATTTTCCTTAGGTTTCTTTTGCTCTGGACCCTTAGCAACTTCATTTTTCTTTTTTTTCTTGCCCTTATCCTTAGAGGTACTTGCCAAATGAGTACTTTCAAATCTCTTTGCTTCAACCTTTCCTCTTCTTGCACACAATATGAAATGAGCTCGTTAAGAGTCCATTTTTCCTTTTGACAGTTATAACTGACCTTAAACTGACTGAAATGTGCAGGAAGAAATAACAGTACTAAATGCACGAGCAAGTCGTCAGACAACTCGAGCTTTAGTGCCTTAAGTTTGGAAGCAATGTGAGACATCTCCATGATGTACTCCCTTATGTTTCCCTTGCCTTTGTACTTCATTGAAATCAAGCTAGCTAAAAGCGTGTTTGTTTCAGCCTTACCGTTTTTTGCAAAATGTTTTTCAATTTCAGCAATGAAATCACTGGCCTTAGTTACCCCTTCAGATATTGCGCCTCTAAAGGCTTCTAAAATGTCGCGTTTAATGATCATTAGACTCATGCGATTAGAGCGTTCCCATTTCTAAAAGTTCCTCCTTTTTTCAGAAGAACTTTCAGCCGTAAGAGTAGCGGGTTGCTCTATCCTTAGTACAAGGTCTAGATCCATACAGCCAAGAAGGATTAAGACGTTCTCTTTCCAATCCTTGAAGTTTGTCCCATTAAGCATGGGAATACTGTTGGCATGGGCAGATATTGAAGTAGCAGACATAATAGCTGTACAGAGAATTAACCTAATGAGCATGCATGTTCACATCATAATCTTAATAAACAATCTTTAAATTCAAACAATTATGGAATACATCTCAAGATACCTAGCACAACATTAATATCAAGTTTTTGGACAGTAATATTAACTTGTAAGTGATACTCTTAGTGTTGTGATCAAATATTGACAATAACTCCTGTCAAACAATAAGTTTATCTTCGGATCGGCTTATTATTCACATAGAAACCTTATAATTGTCACATATTTATCACTACAAGTGTGTATGCAATTCAGCCAAATATTATCCTTCCTTTGGGCTGACTAATATCAACATGGACTCACAAACACAAACATCTTAAAATTCTCAATAAATTAATCTACATAAGAGAATTCACTTTGGTGACATCTTATTTCAATTAGTTCAATCAAATGTTAGACAAACTAAATTAGTCATTAGATGCATCCCAAAAAAAACATTTAATTTAAAAATAATAAAAATAAGGGACCTAAGTAATGTACCTGATTTACTTGATTTAAGGTCCATTATTTAATTTCCTGAATTTTTTTTTTATTATTATCAGGGTAGCTCAGACAGATTCTACTGAGTGCAATTAGCCAGAACAGGATGAACCGATTCTCTGAACTGGACCAGGGTGACCCATCTAACCCAGCAGGATCTGACCATGTCCCAGCAATCCATCAGACCTAGACCCAACAGCCCAAATGCCTTTCAATAAAGTTGTGGCCCAATGGAAACTTTCAAATAAAACTGAAGGCTTGTTATACACATGGGCCGAATGCAGGTCCAAACACATGGGCCGAATGGAGGTCTTGGTTTAACTAAACCCTAGAGAATTTAACCAAGCACATGGGCCGAATGCAGATCTGAACCAATAAGATCATGCAAATTTGAACGAACCAGATCATGCAGATCTGAGCAAACCAAATCAAGATCTAGGTTTTATATGCAGATCTGAACGAACCAGATCAAGATCTGGATTTTACAAGCAGATCTGAACGAAAACCCCTAAACCTTTTTTTTTTTTTTTGAGAAAAACCTTTTTTAAAAAAAACTTGATTTTATGCCAAAATTCATCCTAAATTTCATAATCTCTCAAAGAATCAATCATGGAGTAGGCTCTGATACCACTTGTTAGATTATCTATCTACAGACACAGTTGTATGCTCCATATTGAATCAATGAGAAGATAACAATCAAGAATAAAACAGAAGCGTACCTTGATCCATGATAGCACTTCAAGGAAGGGACGAGTCTTGATCTTCCAGTTGATAACGTATGTTTTCTATATATCTCTCTGTAGAAGGGATTTCAAAAGAAATAAAACACACACACAACTGGGGACCATAACCTAGTATTTATAACTGATGGGTTATCAGTTATTCTAACTTACTAATTTCTAATTTGGTCCCTCGTCAAATTAGAAATTGCTCAAGTGTATCTACACATTAAGCCCATGACATTTTAATACCCTAGCCCAATTAACCATATTAGATAACAATTTATTTGGGTTATACTTTAAGATAGCAATACACATTAAACACATATGTGTGCCCACACATGTTGGATTTTTCCAACAAGTTAGATTTTGTAGAGGGATGTGATGATGTTGAACAATGTCTAAGTACTTTCTCATGCTATCTAATTAGGTGGCACTACTACAAAAATGGGCAATTCTGGCGGATAAATATATGACACTAAAGGCATACTCATGGCGCAAAATAGTCTATATCTTCTAGGCAAAGGCTGCAATAGCGGATATAATATCCGCCGGCAAAACTGGTGTCGGGAAGGGGATTTGCCAGGCGGATAAGTCCCTTAATCCGCCGAGAGCAAATATGAATTTTGTTTAAAATAGAAAAAACATATCCGCCAGCATGGCATAGTGAAGGATATAAATGACATAACTTTTTTATTCGTAGCGCTTATAAATGACAAAGTTATTGATTGGGCGACACATAAATACGCCGGCTACAAAATTTTAAACACCAGGACTCCAGATTAGGTGACACATAAATACGCCGGGTGCAAATTTATAAACACCAGGACTCCAAAATGGGCGACACGTGTATACGCCAAGAATGTGTTAATAACCGCCAGGAATCCAGATTAGGCGACACTTGTATCCGTCGAAAATTTAATATTATCCGCAATGAATGAGTTCATAACCGTCATGAAATTTAATACTATACGCCAGGAATGAGTTTATAAAAGCCATACAATTTTGCTTGTTATCCGCCAATAGGTTTTAAAAACATTTTTAAAAAAATTTGCAACTGATCTCAAAATAATATTAATATAAAACAAAATATCATATATTCGACGTCCCAAATATGAGTCATACATCTCCGCCATGAACAAAAAACACATCGTACATCCGCCAATAAAAATAAGCAAACAATCCAATCAACTACCTGAACTTGAACCCAAATGTGTCCCTGATCTTCCAGATGTTCTAATCAGCCTAACTAAATTTGCATCAGACATATTACCATAAAACAGTCCACTGAATCCACCTAACGGGACACCGTCAGAATGATGAGAGTCATCAGAAGAATGTTGTGAGGGTGGCACGAAAGACATATGTCCAATAGGATGCATCAGATACATAGGATAATGAGGTTGAAATGGTTGACTTTGTCCTGACTGGTGTGATGGCTGAGAGCTCTGCGTGGTTCCCTGCGAATGCATAGCATGCATGAACATCATCAGCACTTGTTGATACTATTGTTGTTATTGCTATTGTTGTTGTTGTTGTTGCTGAGCTCGTAACTTATCCAGTTCCTTCTGCATAGCCTCATGCTTGGTCTTCATTTCTAAGCATTGAGAATCCAAGTAGGCTTATCTAGTCTTTGATCCTCTTCTTGATGAACTACTAGCACTACACAAGGCCTAAGCCACCAAATCAGGAGTCATACTATTTCCATAGCCCCGAACTCTATTTCAGGTATCAGGACCCATATGCTCTGCATAAACTTGTGTGCGAAGCTCTTCCGAGTCTTCCGCTCCATCCTCAATTCGAGATTGAAGGGAATTATCCATGGAAACCTAGCAAACAAATACTTAGAACTATTAATAATTAATAAAATTAAAATATAATATAAACTAGCAAGGAATCAAAATATTAGTTAAAAACAAATACCCCTTTCTCTTGTGATGGCTCATCAATCCAAGAATTATCTTTCCTTGTGTGGGTGAAACGAAAGAATGAAAGAGGACCAGGAAATCCTCCACGCATCTTCTTCTACATATGAAATGAAGAACCAAAAAAATAATTAGATCATATTTTTGTATATTTATTAAAACTATGACATAATAAAATGAAAAAAAATATACATACAAAATCTTTTCGAGCACGTGCATATGACTTTGATCCGGATGTATGTCCCATCGTTTGCTTAGCAAGGCTTACTTTTTTCTTTCCTGATTTCCCCTAAAAATAAGAAAAAATAGTCAACGAAAAAAGAAATTTTTTTGAGATAAACCATCAAATACATGATTATAAAGCTTACAACAAAATACCTCTGCAGAAATCTCTTGAAAAACAACATCCAAACATTTTAATCATGATTATCAAACAAAACTGCCCTAATACTCAAATACAACCAAATGCTACTACGCAAATACAACCAAATACAGGCCTGAAAACCTCTTCCTATTTCAGAAACAGAGCAGTAATGAAATTGATTTCTCACATGCATTCAAAACCTACAAATCCTATTTGACAACAGAACAAAACCTCTAAAAAAGTTCAAAAGCAAAACAACATGTCTAGTAGTGGATGTCAAGTAGTGGAGTTTCACAACTAATCTGTACATGCAACAAAGGAAAACAACAAAAACAAAACAAAACTGTGGAGATATCAAATACAAGCAAATATTTGTACTCAAAACAACTTAGAGAAACATTAAACCTCTAAATCACTCAGAAACAAAGCTGCATTCAAGATTTGACACTAATCTCTAACATGCATTGCAGAAACCCTGTCCAAAATCCACCAAAACAAGCCAGGCTCTACTCTAAACACACTAAAATGAACAAAACCACTTCAAATTAGTTCATTAAACACCTCAAATTTAAGGAATACAAAGCAATCATCTAATACCACTATGCTTCTCATAATGTCAGGAATACAAATATGCTTATCATAATGTAATGTCAGGAAAACTAAGCAAGCTTCTAATACCACTATATCATCCATTTAAATTCCTTCTCATAAGTTCCTAACAAAGTTAAGATGGTTTTATTCCTGTAATGCTGGACAAGAAGATTGAGTCTTTAGCAGATCTTAATTTATCATCACGCCATTGAGGACAAGATTCAATGTAGAAAAGTGTTTTCTTATACGTTCTTCAAGTTAGCTCAAGTTGTAGAATCTTCCTACAGTGATTGAAATTAGCTAAAATGTGTGAAATGCTTTCAACTAAAAATCAGTGAAACTTTTTGCAGAGTCTATTCATGATGTTTACAAATTATAAAACATTAGATAGATAGATTAAAATTGAACACAATACCAAAAACCTATATATTATATCTAAAACCCATCAACAAAAACTACTAAAACATAAACCTCATGGATCAAAATTCAAAATTTTCAATAAACTCACAAGGATCCAACTAAATCTCCATCCAAACATGAACCCAACATACAAAAATTCAACATAAACAAAAACCCAGACAGTTCAAACACCAATAAAGCAACAGTTCAAACACCTCTACTTGCCACATTATTTATTTTGAACATTTGACCCAAGGGCTCACACTATCTATAATGTTGAGTCTTATTGGTCTTTATGGGCAAGGAACACTACTATAGTAAACATTCTTTAAGCACTCTAAGCTTAGACTAAAGCTTCAATCTCACACAGTTCCACCATGGTGAAAGAAAATCTACTTGCCTAGTTGAGCTATAAAATCAAACATGGCTGCCATTTTCACTCTTGTTTTTTATGTTCACTTAGTTATTGCTATAACCAGGAGAGAGTGTGAATATTTATAGAGAACTAGGAGGAAAGAGGGAGTTAGAGATACACATGAGTTGTAATGAATTGATTATTGGCTATAATAATAGAATTGGTGAGCAATCCAAATAATGTAGTAGTGTTACTAAAGCCATCCCCATTAGAAGACAACCACACCTATTTATTTCTTCCTACTATTTAAGTTTTGTGTACTAAACCCACAGGTATCATGATATGCATGAAAGCAAATTTAGTTTCATTATTTCTGTTTTGAATTCATTTATCCACTGTTTAGCATAATGATGTCAAGGATTACTTATTCTTATCGTGGCATTAACATCACTGATCATTCGAAAATCATGTTTCTTAAAATAAAAACTGTCACAACTTTTTCCAACATTTGAGAACTGCCAATAATATTACAGAGTTCAGAGCGGCAATCACTCGAACAAAGTAAAATGGAAAAAAGCTAATGTTGCATAGCGATGTCCTCATTTTAATGCCACTGATGTCAATTAATGAACTATCATAGGAGTTAATCAAAATTAAACATGGGTAGTAAACAAAACTTAAGATTGATAAGAACCCAATGAATCCCACTTACCCAAATGCCTAACTCATGAAACATTTGAACCAGAAACACGAATAGAAGGGGAGTAAAGTTCCTTTTTGTTCTTTGCTGCAATGCAATGCAAGAACGCCAATTACTGCTCCACTTTGAGCAGAAGAGATGGAAAACAATTGGGACCTGCAAACAAGAAACAACTATTAAGCAAACTTTCTTTTTTCTTCTGTTAAGAATTTCATCAAGCAATTGGTGTGCATTATAATGTTTGGGATGAAAGTTTGAAGAATCAGTGGTAGTGGTGCTGAGTCGAAGAATCGGTGGTAGAATAAAACCCCAAATTCATATAAATCTATAAAAGGGTGAAAGATTGTCAAATTCAAGAAAGTAACTGATCGAATCGAACTTCCATCCCACAACTCATCAGTCAATCAAAGGGGGAAAGATGCCTAGATGCCCTGTCGACTTGCCACCTAACGAAATCTAACCACCGTCCTCCCCTATTTCATGTCATTTCTTCAACGTTAAATCTCTTCGCCTTTTCCTTCATTTTTTAACTCCAAACCTCTAATCTCTCGTCCTCCATCCAACGCAAGCAAAAAAAAAAAAGCGAAACAGAGCAGAGCCATTATTTTTTAAGAGAATAAGAGAACACCATGGATGCTTCTCAGAGACTATTCTGACTCTAACAACAAGAAGAAGAAGAACTCAAGTTTATACCCCCAAGTCATTGTGTTGAATGGCTTTCCTTAAGGGGATTTCAATATAAAGAATATAGAGAAACAGACAGAGTAAACAAGATTTTTGTTGTAACAATAAGGGAAGGGAAGGCAAGGAAGCCTACTCACCAGGCAGGGACCGTCGTCAAGCCTTCTCTGATCGGCTAGGACCGTCGTCAGGAACTTTTGCTATGGCTTGAAGGAGGCGAAGCAGAATGAAAGAGGAGAAGCTAATGAAAGGGTTTTGTTTCTTCAGTTCGACTAAAGCAGGCCTTAAAAAAATAAAAAAATAAAAAAATTTGAAAAAAAGGAGAGAGGCCAAAGGAGGCGAAGAGGTGAGGTGAGTAGGCCATACAAACGCTAGTAATAAATTATTTTCCCGTTTTAAACGTTCATGGCGGACATAAACTTCAGTTTAGAATTTATAACCGTCGGTACAAATTTTATTAATTTTTAATAAGCTTTGGGTGGGAAAATTTCCCTCTTTATATTGACGTGGAGAATATAAACACTAGAAACACTATCCCGGCAGATAAAAGTGTTAAGATTTTCCTTTTTCTGGCGGATACCCTTAATCCGCTGGGAGTATGTCTTTAGTGTTATATATCATCCGTCAGAATTGCCCATTTTTGTAGTAGTGTGGATAAGGTCCGGAGGTTCAAGGTATTGGTTTATTATGAACTTGATTTGCAGGCCTTGCTAGCATTCGTTTTAATAAAAATTTATTTGATTATTTCTATCTGTCGTGAACTGAACCCTTTCACCTATGACCCACACTTTATCATCCCCAAAATCACTCACTACTGAGTGGAAGAGTAAAGAACATTGGTATCTACTGAATACAATAGTTAGGAACATTGGTATCTACTGAATACGAGAGTTGGGAACATTCTCTTGTTATTTTATTTTTATTTTTAAGAATACTGTATTTTACCAAAGACTAAACTCTTTGTATATGTTGTGTTTATTTTGCCAACAGTCTCCGTTCATAAATAGGTACTATGGCAAGGCCCATGAGGTCCTGTGATGGGCTCATGATGGATAGTGGAAGTTATAGATGATCTTTCTCAGATATTGTAATTCAAGAAATGTTCAATACATTGTTTCTATGAAAATTCTGGTCGAAGAGGGTTCCAGCAATAATCTTTCTGTAGGCAGTACTGCAACCCAACCCAGCCCCGCAGTTTTTCAGAATTTCATATCAGAGGAAGATTGGTCAATGCTGACTGACAAGCTTGTCCCTTTTGCCAGATAATTGATGGGAGGCTAGTCACTTGGTAAGACATTTGAAACATCATAATACATTGAGCCCTTCTGGCTGTCGAGGAAAGGGGCGAGGAAATGGGGGAGGGGTGGGTATTACCACTCATCCCCTTCAAGATTTGCGAGGCTTAGTATCTCGAGAGCACAAGTGCACATCTCGAGGGAAATGAGCGGTCACATTCACCCCCTCGCCCGTTTCCTCGCCGTTTATAATTTTCCTAATACATTTACATTACCTTCTTTCTCCTTCATGGGACCTTAATTCAATTTCTGATTCTTTTTTCTTCTATCAGAAATTCTAAATGGCGAGGAAACCAGCGAGGGGGAGGGTGTGACCGCGCCTACACCCTTGAGATGTGCAGTCATACGAATTTCGAGGGGAATGAGTGGTACACACCCTCTCTTTCACTGGTTTCCTCGCCCCTTTCCTCGACAATAAGAAAGGTTCTTCTTCTATTAATTACCTCACGTATTGGACTAAATTTAAAGTTTATGGAGTTTTTCATAATTTTAGTTTTATTTATATTTTGCCATTTTTGCTCTAATCGTGCCACCTTTGTTTGACTGTAACATTTTGCATTCAACAGCCGCCAACTGAGAATGTGCATTCAATTGCCTTTTTTGCATGGATGTGCCAACAGTCTTATGTCTATGGGTAATATTAGGTGTTTGATCGTTTGACAACATTCATATATAAGTTTGTATCCTGTCCCAAACTCAGAATTCAAATTGATGAATTAAAAGTTATGATATAAGTTCATTTCAGTGGAGCATTGTCGAAATTAACGAGTGAAATTTGAATGTCAAGTTCATTTGCATAGAAAAAATTGATATGAAGGCTCATTTTGAATTCGTTCAAAACTTGGAAGCAAGTAGTAAACAGATTATACTAAGGTAAGCAATGCATGAAGTGCAGGCGAAGCGATTTGCCATGGCTTAGCTTTAAGCGAAAAGTTAAATGATGGTTTTATGCAAGTAAAACGAGTCTAAAACAATGATTTTAATATTATATAAAATAAATTTAAATATATATATTTTGCTTGTATCTATGCTTCTAAATATATGCATTCGGCTTTTCTAGTAGATTTAGAGGTGTTAGCTCAAGTCATTGAAAGTGTTCATATTATTTCCTATGTGCTTGTTACCATTCAATGCAACACCATACTTCCAACTAATGTCTTTTCGAGAACTACTCTCATTTGTCCCATGATTTTCTTTCATAATTAATCACCTTAAGTAAACAAAAAATAACAATATTATTAATATATAGATTATTAATGCATAGATAATCAATATATAGATATGAGTTCCTTCTTCAGGGTCATGACAGTGAAAATTCCGATGAGTTGAAGGTAAAAAGATTCTTACCTCGAACAAGATATTTAACTTCTGCTCTGTTGAAACTCTTTGATTCGGCCGTGAAGCTCTAAAGAGATAAGGAGAAAAAAAATATGAGAATAAGAAGACAGGAAAAAAATAATAATAATAACTCGCTTTTGTTTAATGAAGCCATGGCTTTGGTGGCTTCACGCTTCAAGGTAGTGGCCTTGTTTTGAACAAGGCAAAGCGAGATATCATGGATTGACTTGGCTTTTGGCTTTTAGCTTTAAGCGGTGGCTTTGATTGACTTTGACTACACTGTATTAGACTCTCAATTATTGCGCCAAATTGAGGATAAGGGTGTGTGTTTAGTTGCCTATACCATTGAATCTGAATGTGTTTTAGATTTTTCTTAATTAAAAGTGGGACTCCCATAGACATAGGAATCACATTTTTCTTTGTTGTTGAGTAAAGAGTGTGATTACGATGTTGAAAATGAAGTGCAACTATCACTGTTTATTTAAAATCCTCCATATTATGATCAAATTTGACATGAATCATACGTTTCACCCGTATGACTCCATGGAATAAGTTTTCGTGCAACCTAACATCCATACCCGAAATTCGTTTTCGTATATATTCAACGGGCTTGTCTTTTTAGCGAGGAAACGGCGAGGGAGAGGGTTCAACCCTTCATCTTCCTCGAGATGCGCGAAGGCACACATCTTGAAGGGGATGGATGGTTGCACCCCCTCCCTCGCCCGTTTCCTCGCCCATTAGAAAAGTGTAGCGACAGCGACGGTGGAATTAGGCACCACACACACTATATAATAATTACTTTGTTAAACCCTAAACTAAAAGAAAAGAGAAGGGAGAGGAGTGCTGCTGCTGCGGAAGAAACCCTTGAAAGAGAGGAAGCATGGCAGATCCCGAAGTTGAGGTGGGTGGAGCACCAAAGAGGAGGACGTTCAGGAAGTTCTCCTTCAGGGGAGTGGATCTGGACCAGCTCCTTGACATGGGTACCGATGAGTTGGTGAAGCTATTCCATGCCAGAGCTCGCAGAAGGTTCCAGCGTGGTCTCAAGAGGAAACCCATGGCCCTTATCAAGAAGCTCCGCAAGGCCGTGAGTTTTCTTCCTTTTGGATTTACGGTGAAGGGTTATGTTTGATTTGATTTGATTTGATATTTTGTTGTGTTGTGTTGTGAGCAGAAGCGCGAGGCTCCACAGGGTGAGAAGCCGGAGCCAGTCAGGACTCATCTGCGGAACATGATCATCGTACCTGAGATGATTGGAAGCGTTATTGGGGTTTACAATGGCAAGACCTTCAACCAGGTTGAAATCAAGGTATGGGTTTTACTTTCTATTGTATTTTGTTCAAGACTTCGTGGGTTACATTTCTTGTTTGTGTTTTTCTATACAGTGTTGGAGAAAACCATTGGTGAAGTTTATGTGATTTATACTTGAACAATTATGTTGTTGATTTCAAGAAACCATTCATGAAATATTGCCCTTGGTATCTGATGCCTGGTATGTATGTTTGATTGCTGGGTTTCTCGTTAAATTAAATGGGGCAGCCCGTAATTGAAAGACGAATACGGAACTTTGCGACACAGGTTGTCTAACCATTTTATTAGCTTCCTGTTACTTTTACTCTGCTAACACTCCTCAATCATCACTCAATTTTGATAATTATCAAACAATGATAGACTGAGTATTTAGACAAATACTCTTCAAGAGATCTCTATAACACACTATTTTCCTGAGTTAAATCTAATTCACCAGAATAACAATGGGCTTGTCAGTGTTACTATTGTTTTATTTAGCAATATAATTTAAACGATGTTCATTTAGATTTGATTTTTTTATAGAAATCATGGGAAAATGCATTTTACATGTTCTTAATTCTGATTTGATATGGGACATGGAAGTCGTTCTTCTTCTCTATAGGCATCTCAAACAAGGCTCTGTGACATTGTTGGCCTTTTGTCCTATAGGGAAACTCCCTGCTAAGGGGTGGTATCATATTCCAGTTCCTTGTGCTGCCAAGAAAACTTGTGATTGGCTATGGAACGCATTTTATTTGATGTCATCCCCCATCAAGATTTTTTTTTTTTTTTTTTTTCTTTCTGACGAGCTGAATGTATTTTCCTTGTTTGGAGCAAACTAGTATTTTGTTTTTATATTCCAATAAGCAAACATAAAAATAAAGATATTTAGATCTTGCTGGTTAACTCCACCGTTGATAAGATCGTTCTAGTACTCCTTCGTCTCGTGGAGCTGTGTTGCCGCCTTAACCATTTGGGATTGGCCATGAGACTTATGTTTCCAAACTCTTTTGTGTGGTCTGAAGAGCAATAACTAATAAGGTATCTCATGTAGCAAACATTGCTCCATTGTTTTTCCCCCTACTGTTGTGTCAGTTCATAATTCCCATCTACATCTTGTATCTATTGTGGATGCTCTTATATGACCGTTAATTCCCCTGACATAGTCATGTAATGAAACCTACCCTGTTGTTGCTGTATCAAACTTGAAGTTCAATTACCTACCAATGTCGAGTTAAAACCATTTCAGCAGAATGATTTTTTTAATCGATGGAAGAGTCATAAAGTTATTGCAACTAAAATTGTACTATTTGTTTTGGTTTTTTCAGCCCGAGATGATTGGCCACTACTTGGCAGAGTTCTCTATCTCGTACAAGCCAGTTAAGCACGGAAGACCCGGTATTGGTGCTACTCACTCGTCCAGGTTTATTCCTCTCAAGTGAAGTACAGCACAGATGATTTTGTGGGCAGTAGCTCTGTCCTAGTTGGTTATGTTTGTTTTTTGATGGTGGTGTCTAAAGACAATTTTTGAGTTATCCAGTTTCAGAATAGAGTTTGCCTTAAATTTATGTGGAACTTCATATTTCTAATTGCATTTCTTAAATAGTAGACTTCCTATTAATGTCTTTTGTTCACCCGTTGAGTTTTTTTCCTTCAATTTTGATTATGATATGATAGATCAGTTAGGTAAAGAGTTAATTTGGCACCTTTTCTCGGTAGTGCTGTACTCTTGAATATATTTTATCTCGTCGTGATCATATCTTACAAGATATTTTTAAATTCTGCTTGTGGCAAAAGAAATGGTCTTGTGAGAGCGTTGTTTTGGGCCTGCAGGGCTTTAAAACTTGTTGTACATGGACTATAACACCCCCTCGTAGCTGCCAGCTGTAGTCCCCGCCCATAAAACGAGGGCATTGATAATCTGAGATTCTGTGTAATTTTCATTATCAGTTGCACAGTGACCTAAACCTTAAAGTTTGTTTTTCACTCTGTTTTGTGTCTGTGAACTGGTAATTATCTTGTTAAAACTAGTAAGTGGTATTTCCAAGGTCTCCCCAGGAATTTAGAAATATCTAAAACTTGACAAATTCAAAATAGAACAATGAGAGCATTTGTTAGTCTCCGCTCGACATGGGATCTCGTTTCAGTGGTTCGATGATAGTGAGCAAACTAACCCCAACAGGAGAGTCATGAAATGTGGTGGTGTTTTTTTAATTTTAATTTATTTTTTCAAAAGTGTTCAAGAAGCTCAACTTCTAATTGAAGTTGGAAGTTTTAAATGAGTTGTTTGTTTCACTTTTGAAAGAGCTGCTAATTAGAAGTTGTAAAATTAAATATATGTTTGATTTTAGGTGTTGAATGGAAACTATTTGACAATTTTACTCTATTGAATTGAATAAAAATATGATATAAATTTTGACTCCATTGAATTGAATAAAAATATGATATAAATTTTAATGACGTGATTAAAATCATATTTAATAATTATTCAAATCCTAAAGAATGTTGTAATACCTTTCGTTACAAGAATACCAAAATATGTCCAAATGTATAATTTTTAAAAATTTTCAAACCAAATTTCTTATTAATATTTTGTTTGCGATCTGTTCTCGTAAATTAACCATATTGGTATGTTCACTCGATTCAAATAATTGAGATAGGTGTGGTTGTTCACTATCAGTTTGCTCGGGTTCCGTGTGCATCAAATGTTCATTTAATTTTAATTTCGATGAAGGAAGTTGTGTATAACTTTAGCTGCTCTTTAACAAAAAAAATGACAACATTCCTTTGGGTGGCAAAGCTATATGAATGATTTCTATTCAAAATGAAAAATCTTACCTTTAACACGCCAAAAGTTCTTTCTATGGCATTCCTTAGACGAGCACATGCAAGGATAAATTTATCTTCTTTGCTTCTAGCACACCCTTTTTATTGAATCCAATCTTTGATCCAATATCGAACACCGTGATAGGGACTAATGAAACCTCTGGTGTGTGAGTAGGCCACACCACATAAATAATATTTATCTATAGTGCTTGTAAAGCAAAATGAGTAAATAAAACATTTTCAAAATTTACGGTCAAATATATAAATTAAAATTTAACTGGGTGAGGTAAAAGAAATTTGAATTGTGGTCTATGCAATGCATTTGTAAGTACTCTAGAGTCATGTGCAACTCCTTCCTAACCAACAACCACTTAAATAAACTTCATGTCGAAATCACAAATGGCCAACACATTTTGGTAGCAAAGTCCACCACCCCTTCATCTAAAAGGAATTTGTATGTCGGCTGGAATAGACATACTGATAAGTGTTTCATCTTAATCTCAAATAGCACCCTTGAATGGCCTTCCTCAAAGACGTCTATGTGATTGTGAGATGATTCTTGTCGTTGGTTCATTGAAGTTTGGGATAGGGGGCTATCATTTCAATGGAAAATGCATCATTGCTGACAACACCTCATGAAAACACTTGTTGATTGTCTGGCCAGAATGTTAGAATCGACGTTTGATCACTCGATTCCTCTCATTATGACTTATGTTCATAAAATAAATATTGCCATATTTTGTTCAACATCCATATGTTAGCTCTCTGTGAGCCACCTCTTTTCTCGAATATGTTGACATAAGGCAATGAATGAATGGTAATTTACATTTAGCCTTTAGCCCCACATTATTTTAGACGAAACCCTAGATGGGTACCATTTGTTCTTGAAATTTCGTATAATACTCATTTTGTGTAATGTTAAGTCAATGAGTTTACTACTGAAAAACATTACAATTTTGAAATGTCTAAAATACCCTCACGTGATTGGTACCAAACAATAATTGTTAGAATATTGTAGGTGCCAAATAGTAAAATTTGGCTTCTAAATATGGTTGCTAAGTTGATTATTTTTCTGGTTCTTTTTTGTTCTCATATGCAACACTAGTGCATAAAACCTCTTGAGCATTGGTGGATATGAAGAGGAGAAAACGTTTCATTACAGTGGTGGTGGCTTTGGAGGTGGAAGAAGTGGTGGCTTTGGAGGAGGGGTTGGAGTTTGCTTTGGTGGGGATGCTGGTGGTGGACTAGGAAATGGGGGAGGATTCAATGGAGGATTTGGAGGTGATGATGGAGGGGTTTTGGGGGAGGGATAAGTGGTGGTTATGGATTCGGTGTTGGTGGAGGGCTTGGTGGTGGATCTTGTGGTGGATATGGAGGTGGGCTATATTATTTTCGCAAGGGTATAGAGCTGGGGAAGGGTATCGAGCCATTATTTTTGCACTTCTCCTCCCCTAGCAACCGCCGGACGTCCACAACCCATCAACATCCACCTGTAAGTAAAAGCAAAATCTCTCGTTTTAATGTCCACATAACAACAACCCACCACGATCACCTAATCTCTTTTTCATATGTCTCTCCCAAAAATACAATGGCAATATTTCAATATCTACACCAACAAGAATCAAATCCCCAGTTCTTTTTCACGGTTGTACTTGAGAGCAATGAAAAAGAAATAAGGCAACAACAAGAAGATGATGATCGCCCTATCCTCATCTCAAATTTTCGTTTCATCTCTGTTCAAGAAGATTGGAGGAGCAAATTAAGGTTCCTTCTCATCCTTTCAAAGTCCCCACCCTCAAATCCCCATCTCTATTTCTCTCCCATTATTGATGGATTGTGGTGGTGTGATGAGTTGAAGTGGCGGAAGAAGAGGGGATGAGTTTGAAGTTCGTCGTTGACTTTGGTTGGGATTAGGGTAGATGAGGTAGGGTGTTGATTCAATTGCATATAGTGGGAGTTTTACAAATTGTGAGGTACTTGTCGCATAGAGAAGATGAATGGAGGTGGTGGTGGTAGCGGCGTGATAGGTGTGGTGTCTGTGTAGAGAAGAAGAAAATAGGGAGTTTGGAAGTCTACCTTTTGTGTTGATAGTCCAGGATGGTGAATGTGGATTTGCTGAAAAGAAAAAGGGTGGTGGTGGCCTTTATTGACAAAGAGGACGAGTTTGAGAAGGATGATAGTGGTGGTTATTGTACTCTCACTACTATGTTCATTTCTGTTATGTTTAGTTCTTTCAGCTCTAATGGAAGAAAAACCACACCACACAACCATGTGATTTCACCTCCTCGGATTCCCCTCTATTTCGGATTAAAGCAAAGAAATTCATTGATATCATCGTGGAGGAAAATAAGGATGCAACAAACCTCAACAGTAATAAATATTCATTTTACAGAAAAGAAAAGGGTGGTGGTGGTCTTCGTCGACTTCAAAATCGACATTAGATCGCTATAACAAAATTCACCAAGATGGCTTGGCGTGATCCCCAATCAATTTGTTGTAATTTAATTTGTTGCACTTTTACAAAGGAGGTAGTGGTGGCTTAAAAGGTGGTGTTCTTGGTGGATTGGGCAAAGGTGGAGGAGGAGGATCTGGAGGTGGTGGTGGGGTTGGTGTAGGTAGTGGCTCCTGAGTTGATGCAGAAGATGGCGGTGGAGTTGGTAATGGTGCATGGCTTGGAGGTGTTGACGGTGTTTAGGGTGGTGGCAGAGGAGTTGAAGGTGCTCTGCCATAAAAAACTTTTCAGTATTAATAAATTTTATAGTTTGGCACCCACAATATTCTGGCAATTACTGTTTGGTACCATCACATGAGTAACACGTGATGGTATTTCTGACATTTTTAAAATTGTAATGTTTT
Organism: Berberis vulgaris; assembly: GCA_963556465.1. NCBI lineage: Eukaryota > Viridiplantae > Streptophyta > Magnoliopsida > Ranunculales > Berberidaceae > Berberis > Berberis vulgaris. Next base: position 32,031,379 of record OY747136.1, on the reverse strand, counting down.
CCGGTAGTGAAGCTCACTGACTTAATAATCAATACACAAAATGAGTGTTAAAAGGAATTTCAAGAAGAAATGGCACCTATCTAAGGTTTTGCTAAACTAGTGGGGGATAAAAGGTAAATAACACATGAATGAACTCTTACTCATCCTTATCAATTCATAGATTTTGGTTGAAGATCAGAGTTCTTGCATATATATTTTTCCATTACGCGAGGAAGTCTTCAACTTTTGTCATTTGACCCATTTTCTTAAAACGTAATGACACCAAAAGTATTACGACTCTAAAATTTTTCTATTTGATTATCTTCATTTTGTACAATAAGAATAGTATCCCCTACTTTAATAACAATTACCACAATAAAAATAATTAGACTTTTAGGTTCATGACATGTAACCTATGAGCGTGGATTTTGATTTGTGAAATCTCGCAAAATTTACCTTTTTTCACTTTACGAAACAAAAACTTGTGAATTTGACATTTCCATTTTTTCGTCTTAAATTTGCAAAATTTCGTCAATATTTTCAATAAATTCCCGAAATCAGTCTGCTGGGCCGGATCCTTTGAAGAGGGTGGCTAATGCAGTGGATTTAGGGCACGTCACTAAAAAAGAAGCCATTTCCAATTCCAAAAGAGATGATTAAATTAAAAGAAGAAAAAAGGAGAGAGCGTTGAGAGGCACTTCATCATCTAAAAGAATACCCATCTCTTTCTTCCTATATAAATATCTCCAAAAAATCATATCTTTTTCAACATTTATCTTCCTCTGTTATTCAAAAACAGAGAATGGAAGGTACAAAGTTATAAGCAGATAAAGAGTGAGATACGTAGTGAAATTAAATAGGTTTTCGTTCTCTTCTTTGATTTGTCGAGAGATTGCAGTTTAGATTAGAGAACAATGGATAAAAAGTGTAGACAAAGTGAAGAAGACGGGGGAGTGTGTGCCTGCATCTTGTTCTGATAGGGTCCGATACCGAAAGCTAATATAATCGATCTTTTGATTGGAGATCGAACCACCTATTGATCTTTTGATTGGAGATCAGCCACCAAAGTTTAGAAAAGCTATTTGATTGATGAAACTTCTGATTACAATTTATAGACTTTATAGGAAATTCTACGTCCTAGATTCCTAACCAGACTCATCTTAATATCTAAGTTCAGCTAAATTAGGACTCACCTACTGACTTACCTATTTCAACTAAATTAGGACTCTTGCCTACTGACTTACCTAAACAGGACTTCTTATGAATTAGGACTTGTTACCAACATAGTAACGTACTAGAACTGGGTTCCTAACATCCCGTGCCCCTTGAAAAACGGCTTGTCCTCAAGCCTGAAAAGTAGGAAACCGACGGCGAATATCCTCATAGTCTTCCCAAGTGGCTTCTTCAATAGGGTGACCTTGCCACTTGATAAGCCAGCGAGTAACAGGATGATTATGACGGTTGATGAGGCCGCGGTCCAGTAATTTTTCAGGAATCCACTCTGCAATATCGGAACGAGTAGGGAGAGTGGTTGAGACAATAGTACCCACGCCTAATTGATTTTTTAAGGCGGAAACATGAAACACTGGGTGAATGCGGCAACCGGCAGGGAGGTCCAATTTATATGCTACCGAATTGATCCTTTCAATGATGCGAAAAGGTCCATGAAAGCGCGGAGAAAGCTTGGAGTACTGCTGAGAGGAGGCAGTGGACTGGCGGTACGGCTGGATACGCAAAATACCCAATCGTTAAGTTCAAAGTGGCGTTCCGTACGTTTGCCATCAGCAAAAAGCTTCATCCTAGCCTGGGCAGCAACCAAGTTATCCCTTAAAATTCGAAGAGTATGATCACGATCACGCAGAGAGATGTCGACTGCATTCACTGCAGTAGAACCAGGGACATAAGCTGAAATGGATGGAGGTGGTCGACTATAAACTGCTTGAAAAGGGGTCATCTTAATAGCAGAATGGTAGGTGGTATTATACCACCATTCAGCCCAAGGCAGGCATGGCACCCAACTGGAAGGGCGGTGGCCTGCGAAGCAGCGTAGATAACATTCCATCATGCGATTGGTGACCTCAGTTTGCCCGTCGGATTGAGGATGATAAGCGGAGCTGCGGCACAATTGTGTTCCCTGCATTTTAAAAAATGATTCCCAGAAGTTACCAATGAAAACTGGGTCGCGATCACTAACAATGGATCTTGGCATGCCATGGAGCCGAACAATGTCACGGATAAAGGTCTCGGCGACAGAAGAAGCGGTATATGGGTGAGCAATGGCGCTGAAATGGGCATATTTGGACAGGCGATCCACAACAACGAGGATCACAGACTTCCCTTGCGAAACTGGCAGGCCGTCAATGAAGTCTAATGAAATGTCGAGCCAAACATCTTCTGGAATAGGCAGAGGATGAAGCAGGCCAGGTGGGGAGATGGCTTCCGCCTTGTTGCGTTGGCAAACATCGCAATGGGCAATAAACGTTTTGATTGCACCCTTCATACCTGGCCAATAGAAATTATGTTGTAGCCGTTTATAAGTACGCAGGAATCCAGAATGGCCCCCGGTTGGCGACGAATGGAACTCATGCAAGAGCTTAGCACACCATGGGGAGGAAGGAGAGACGACAATACGACCTTTATAGCGCAGAATCCCTTGCGTGTAAGAGTAATGCTTATGTGCTGCAGGGTCCTGTGACAATGCAGAAATAACGTTGCTCAGAGCTGGATCAGCATGACACTCCTGACAGATTTCGTCAAGACTAGCAAAGGTCGGGGACGAAATGGCGAGCAAGGAGGCAGCGTTGGGTACGCGGGAAAGAGCATTAGCGACCCGATTACTAGAGCCAGACCGGTGGACGATCTCATAATCATATCCCAACAGTTTTGTAACCCATTTTTGTTGTTCAAAAGAAGATAGGCGATGTTCCAGGAAATACTTGAGACTACGATGATCAGTGAAAATTGTGAAATGTCTTCCCAAGAGATAGGGTCGCCATTTGTGAACGGCTGCGATGATGGCCAGCATTTCTTTATCATAAACCGATAGGCTTAAGTGCTTGCCAGAAAGGGCCTTGCTGAAATACGCAATGGGACGTCCTTGCTGCATAAGAACGGCACCGATGCCATGACCAGAAGCATCGGTTTCAATGCAAAATGGCAATGTGAAGTCCGGGAGGGCGAGCACCAGAGTGGTGGTTAACGCCTGTTTCAACCTGTCAAAGGCCATAGTGGCATCCGCAGCCCACTGAAAAGAATCCTTTTTGAGGAGTTGAGTCAAAGGAGCGCTGATCCGTCCATAATCACGAACGAATTTGCGGTAGTATCCGGTCAAGCCTAAGAACCCGCGAAGATCCTTAATAGAAGACGGTAGAGGCCAATTTGTTATAGAAATAATTTTGTCGTTATCAACAGAGACGCCCGCAGCCGAAATGATGTGCCCGAGGTAAGCAATGGAGGATTGGGCAAAGGAGCACTTGGACTCCTTGACATATAGACTGTTGGCTCGCAGGAGCCCAAGAACCACAGACAAGTGATGCAGGTGATCGTCAAGATTAGCACTGTAGATCAGAATATCGTCGAAGAAGACCAAGACAAACCGGCGGAGAAACGGGCGAAAGAGATCGTTCATTAGACTCTGAAAAGTGGCCGGGGCATTGGATAGGCCGAACGGCATCACCAAGAACTCATAGTGGCCATCGTGAGTACGAAACGCTGTTTTGGAAATATCGGCGTCGTGGACTCGGATTTGATGATAGCCGGAGCGAAGGTCGAGCTTAGAAAAGATGGTCGCGCCATGTAATTCGTCGAGTAGCTCATCCACGACTGGGATAGGAAAACGATCCTTGATAGTGATTTTATTAAGTGCGCGATAATCGATACACATACGCCAGGAGCCGTCTTTCTTCTTGACGAGTAACACCGGAGAAGAGAACGGGCTCAGACTTGGGCGTATAAGACCAGCAGCCCGCAGCTCGTCAACCATGTTTTCAATTTCAGCTTTCTGAAAATGGGGGTAACGGTATGGCCGAACATTAACCGGGGCAGCGCCGGGCAGAAGTGGGATGCGATGATCATGCTCCCGTGTAGGCGGAAGCGACTTAGGAAGTCCAAAGACATCGGAGAAACTGGAAAGAAGATGAGAGACAGCGAACTGGGCGTGGTCGCTGAGCCGCTCCCCTGTTCTGCTCGACTTGGGCAGGTTCTCCTGTGTTGTGAGCTGCGCACAAGTAGCATGGACAAGTGGTCCTTGCTGGACGTCAAGGGCCCTAATGTGGAAAAGGATGCCCCTTTGTTCGCGACGTAATGCACGAGACATCTGCTCACAGTTCATAACCATAACCATGGGAGAGTTGTTGCCTACCAGTGTGTAAACACGGTCAGTGACAGTGAACTGCATGACCAATTGGCTGAAGTCCCACACAATGCGACCTAATGTGCGAAGCCACTGAGTACCCAACACCACATCGCAACCTGAGATAGCAAGCAGCGAGAAATCAACACATAGCTCGTAGCCCTGAATGGTCATTGCGAGATTCCGACAAGAACCACGACTTGACAAATAGCCCCCATCAGCGACCATGACCCGAAAATCCTTGGCAAATTCAATGGGAATACCGCATTGTTTCGCAACACGCGGATGAAGAAAATTGTGCGTGGAGCCAGAGTCGATGAGGACTGAAATCTGGCGATGCTTGAAGGTGGCAGTGACGCGCATGGTTTCGGGCCTGGTTGAGCCCATAAGAGCATGGAGGGAGATCTCCATGGCAGGGTCGTCATCGGCAAGAGTGGCGCTGTCATCCAGCGAGCACTCGTCCAGGGCAGCGTCCAGTAACAGCAGTTGCGGCCTAATACAGCGATGGCCTGGTTTAAAAGTTTCGTCGCAATTGAAACATAAACCTTTCTAGCGCCTTTCGCGTTGTTCTGCCCAAGTTAATCGCTTCACGCCAACAGGCAAGGCGGGCGTAGGGGCAGGGGGTTTAATATTAGGAGGATGAACCACCGGACGCGAAGGTTGGCGGTAGACCCCTTTAGATGAAGAAAAAACGGCAGTTGCAATGAGAGCATCCTCTTGGCATAGAGCTAATTCAAAGGCCTGGGTCAGACTCGCAGGTTTAAGCAAGCGCACGCCCGACTGGATATCAGCCCGTAAGCCTGAAAGGAACATACTGACTTGATGAGGTTCGAGCAATCCAGGAACCAAGTTGATGAGGTTCTCAAAGGCCGTGATAAACTCACGAACCGTCCCTGTTTGAGTTAATTTCGAAAGAGAACTGCATGGATCAATGTGTTTGCGGGAACCAAATCTGGAACAGATGGCCTTGGAGAATTGTTCCCAAGAAAGGTCGCCAATAGATTGTCTGATCCAGCGGTACCAAGCGATGGCATCGCCTTTCAAGTGGATCGCAGCCAAGGTGACTTTCTGATTGACCGCAATCTGGTTAAGCTCAAAAAATTGTTCGGCTTGAAAAAGCCAACCTTCGGGATCGCCGCCATCAAACCGAGGGAAGTCAATGCGAAAGGGTCGACCTTGTAAATTGCCGCCTGATGGATTGTGGTGGTGAGTAGGTTCTGATTGTGAGGACCCAGCGGATTGAAGAGATTGAAGAGTTTGCAATATCTGGGCAGTGGTTTGTGATTGAGTTTGGCGATCTTGGAGGAGGGTGTGGATATGTGAAGTCATTGCTCCCAGTTGGGCGTTAATGGCAGCAACCTGTTCTTCGAGTTCTTTGACAGTCATGGTGTAGGTTTGGGTGGAAGGAAAATTTTTTTTTGAAGGGATGGGTAGGGCAGAATCGATGCTCTGATACCAGATGATAGGGTCCGATACCAGAAGCTAATATAATCGATCTTTTGATTGGAGATCGAACCACCTATTGATCTTTTGATTGGAGATCAGCCACCAAAGTTTAGAAAAGCTATTTGATTGATGAAACTTCTGATTACAATTTATAGACTTTATAGGAAATTCTACGTCCTAGATTCCTAACCAGACTCATCTTAATATCTAAGTTCAGCTAAATTAGGACTCACCTACTGACTTACCTATTTCAACTAAATTAGGACTCTTGCCTACTGACTTACCTAAACAAGACTTCTTATGAATTAGGACTTGTTACCAACATAGTAACGTACTAGAACTGGGTTCCTAACATGTTCAAAATTTCACTTTCCAGATTTGTAAGTTACTGAATGCAAACAATGCAACAATAAAAAGGAGGTAATTGTATGCGTGTGTAGCGCGCAGTCACAAACTGGTGAAGGTGTAACAATATTAACTTGTATTTATATTAGAGTATGTCCCGTGCTGTTGACACTCCACATAATTTTATTTTTGCTAAATATTTTGTATTGAACACTCATTATCTCATTTTCGCTCTCAATCAGTATTGAAGTGTATCTCTATTCTAAGGTAAAAATATTTATTATAAATTTTAGGGCACTACTACAAAAATGGGCAGTTCTGGCAGATGATATATGACACTAAAGGAATACTCCCGGTGAATTAAGGGTATTCGCCGGACAAAGGAAAATCTTGACACCTTTATACGTCAGGATAGTGTTTCTGGCATTTATATTCACCATGAAGATATAAAGAGGGACATTTCCCCGCCCAAATGCCCATAAAAAATCAATAAAATTTGTGCCAGCAGCTATAAATCCTAAACTGGGGTTTATATTCGCCACGAAAATATAAAGAGAGAAAATTTCCCACCCAATTGCTCATTAAAAATCAATAAAATTGGTGCTGGCGGTTATAAATCCTAAAGTGGGGTTTATATTCACCATGAAAGTCCAAAGCGAGAAATATTAGATATTATTTGTGATAGTGGTTGTAGTTCCCACGAATTCTAAGATTTCTGCTACCAATAATGTTCCTGGCATTTTGGTGATGTGTATATCTGCAAGGATATCAAAACCCCAAACTAAGAGTGGTGTATATCCGCCAGGATATGGAAACCCAAACTCTCAAGTCACCTATCCATTTTCCCCTCTTTCGGTTGAAAAAAAAAACCCTAAAATTTATCTCTTCTTCTTCTTCTTCTTCTTCTTCTTGAGAGAGACTCCACTTCTTGTTTTGTTTTGTTTGTGGCGTTAGAATTAAGGAGAAGGAAAAGGAAAAGGAGAAAGAGAAAGAGAAGGAGAAGGAAAAGGAGAAGGCAATCGTTAAGGCGAAATCGTCACAATCGAACTAAGGTGAGTCTTGAATATTTAGTTAACTGGCCTTTTTACATCAGATACACAGAGTTGCTATTGCAATTTTGATATCCATGTTTCTTGTCATGTATTTTTTTCTACAATTTGATGAAAAATTGATCATAAAGTTGGCCTGTGAGTATTCTTTCTTTTGTAAATGTTATTCAATGAGACTGGATGTGAAAGATAGTGAGATGTTTTTTATTCCTCATCATAAGGATTACCATCTATTTCCAATCGAAAGAAAAATGCTCAAGTCAGGCATATGAATGAGAAATAAAGTCATATGAATGCGTGTAAATCCTTATATTACCATCTATTCCCAATCGAAGCATTGAGAAAGTAGCATTGTATTTCGGCCTAGATAACACAATATGTCTAGGACCAAAATCATCATAGAAAGAATGGAATCTAATAATAAGAGTGCAGCTGGAGGGAGGGTCATCTTGTTCCCCTTCTCAACCTATTGAATCGGATGAACATGTTAGCGAAAAGTTACAAACTATAGTGTAACTAGGTTTAATGGTAATGGTGTTGTGTTGCACATACCAAGCACATGCATGCTATGCAGTTACGGGTTCAACAACAACAACAACAGTATCAGCAAATGATGATGATGTTCATGCATGCTATGCAGTCGCGGGGAACCATGGAGGGCTCTCAACCATCACACCAATCAGGACAAAGTCAACCATTTCAGCCTCCTTATCCTATGAATCTGATGCATCCTATTGGACATATGTTTTTCGTGCCACCCTCACAACATTCTTCTGATGACTCTCATCATTCTAACGGTGTTCCATTAGGTGGATCAACAGACTGCTTTCTGGTAATATGTCTGATGTAGATATAGTTAGGCTGATTAGAACATCTGGAGGATCAAGGACACATTCGGGTTCAAATTCAGGTAGTTGATTGGACTGTCTGCTTATCTCTACTGGTGGATGTACGATGTGTTTTTTTTGTTCATGGCGGAGATGTATGATACATATTTGGGACGTCGAATATATGATATTTTGTTTTATATTAATATTATTTTGAGATCAGTTGCAATTTTTTTAAAAATGTTTACAAAACCTATTGGCGGATAATATTAAAGTCTTGGCGGATAATGAGTAAAATTTCATGGCTTTTATAAATTCATTCCTAGCGTACTATATTAAATTTCATGGTGATTATGAACTCATGTGGATAATATTAATGCCTGGCGGATAATATTAAATTACAGGCGGATACAGATGTTGCCCAATCTGGATTCCCAACGGTTATAAATTTGTACAAGTGTCGCCCATTCTAGAGGTCTGGCGTTTATAAATTTGTACCAGGCGTATTTATGTGTCACCGTTCTGAAGGCCCGATGTTTAACAATTTATAGCCGGTGTATTTATGTGTCGCCTATCATGAAGTTCTGGCGTTTAACAATTTGTAGCCGACGTATTTATTTGTCGCCCAATCAATTACTCTGTCAAATATAAGTGCCACTAATAAAATTGTTATGTCATTTACATCCGCCACTATGTTATGATGGTAGATATATATATATATATATTTTTAATTCAAGATAACTCCCGACGGATTAAGGGACTTATCCGTCGGGCCCAACGTCAGTTTAGCCGGCGGATATTATATCCGCCATTGCAGCATTTGCCTGACGAATATAGACTTTTTGCGCCGGGAGTATGCCTTTAGTGTCATATATTTATCTGCCAGAATTGCCCATTTTTTTAGTAGTGGGGCTAGACTCACTCAAATTTGAATTAGTTGGGGCAAAATTGTAAATGCTGAGAATGAGTTCTTCCCCAATCTTTGAATTTGCCAAAACATGAAATTTATGATTTTTGTTTAAATGTGCATTAAGATGTCCGGCTCATTTTTTCTTGTATGATCGACCCGTCTCATTGCTTTGAAAATATTAAAGACATAAATACACTATACAATTTTTTTATTATTATTAAAGACGTGAAATACACTATACGGTTGTATTGATTATTGATTTTGTTGTAAAGATCTTAAAAAATGCATTTCAACGATACTAAGTTTACCAAAATTCAACAATGATGTAAATAGTTATTACAATTTTCATTTTGCTAAAAGGAAAACACAATATTTTCTCTATTCGCCACATTCCACCAACTTTTTAAAAAATAATTTCATTATTTTTGCCATTCTACATGTTTTATATTTACAAATATGCCATCATAGGAAATGAATCTTAACTCTTAAATTCAATACATTTTCCAACTTTCAATCCTAACCATCTTTTATCTCTAATCCATTCGATTTGATTTTGTCCCAGTCAACAATGAATAATAAAACAAAACTCTGAGTTGAAATATAGACTAGCATATTACCCGTGCTGTTGGCACTCTACATATGTTTATTTATTTTTACTATTAATTATCATACACTGGACACCCACATCACTATCCCCACCATTGCCCTCAATCAGTTCCATAAAAATATCATATTTTAGAATACTAATTTTTTAGAGTCAATATCGGTTAAAATTAGAATCAATTGAATGTTCGGAGTCTTTGTTTGAATGTTCAATAAAATGTCCGTCCGTGTCTTTAAAAAATATTATACTTAGGCATGAAAATCTAAAAAATACTTGCATATTTTAAAAATAAAATACATCATCATCATCAAAGCCCATTCCCGAGATTTTCGGGGTCGGCTACATGGATTTTGGTTTTCCAAGCAATGCGATCTTCCCACATTTCCTCACCTAATCCAAGCTCAATGATATCTTCATTCACCGTCTTCATCCAAGTTTTCAACGGTCGTCCCCTCCGTCTACACCCTCCATTAACTTGCCAATCTAAACATTTTCTAATTGGCGACGTGCTTGGTCTCCTCCGCACATGACCAAACCAAGTTAAACGTCTTTCTCTAATTTTTTTCCTCTATGGGCGCTACACCTAAGTATCTCCTAATTCTTTCATTTCTAGTTTTACCCTTACGAGTTTTACCACACATCCACCTTAACATACGCATTTCTGCTACTATCATCCTATGCGTATGTTGTCCCGTAGTAGCCCAACATTCTGAACCGTATAGCATGGCTGGTCGAACAATTGTCTTATAGCATTTCCCTTTTAGCTTTGCAGGCATCCTTCTATCGCATAATACTCCTGACGCCATTCGCCATTTCAACCAACCAGCTTTAATCCTGTGGTCTACATCTGCTCCAATAGCCCCATTCTTTTGAATTATAGACCCTAGATATCGAAAAGCCTCACACTCCGGGACCTCGACACCTTCGATCTCAATTGCATTACTTCTCCCTCTTGGTTCACACCCAAAGTTGCACACTAGATACTCCGTCTTCGAACGGCTAATTCTAAAACCTTTACTCTCTAAAGCCTCCCGCCACTTAACTAATTTCTGACCTAAACCTGCACTAGTCTCATCCATTAAGACAATATCATCTGCAAATAACATGCACCAAGGTACATCTTCTTGCAGATGTCTCGTCAACTCATCCATGACCAAAGCAAAGAGATATGGACTTAACGCCGACCCTTGATGTAGTCCCACTGTCACTGGAAATTCACTAGACATCCCACCTACTGAGCGAACACTTGTTACAACCCCTTCATACATATCCTTAATGATATCGACATAACATTGAGACACTTTCTTCCTTTCAAGCACCCACCAAATTAACTCCCTGGGGACCCTATCATATGCTTTCTCCAGATCAATAAAAACCATATGCAAACTCTTACGTGCCTCTCGATATTTTTCTACAGTTTGCCTAAGCAGGAAGATGGCCTCCGTAGTAGACCTACCTGGCATAAATCCAAATTGATTCTCCGAAATCGTGGTTAAACTACTAAGTCTTTGTTTTATAACCCTCTCCCAAAGTTTCATCGTATGACTCATAAGCTTTATCCCTCTATAGTTCGAGCAATTCTAGATATCCCCTTTGTTCTTATAAATTGGTACCACAATGCTATGCCTCCATGAATCTGGCATTTTTCTAGTTTCCAACATCCTATTAAAGAGCTTAGTTAGCCATTGAATCCCAACTTCTCCCAGACATTTCCATGCTTCAATTGGTATATCATCCGGTCCAACGGCCTTCCCTGTCTTCATTCTTTTTAAAGCTTCTCTCACTTCTGTGGCACTAACTCTGCGATGGAACACGCGATCTCTCCCTTCCTGTGAAGCATACCCCTCCAAGTTTAACTCCCCTATATGTGTTCCATTGAGTAGGTTCCAAAAGTAATCCTTCCATCTATCTAAAATAGTTTTATCCTGCATTAAGACTCTTCCATCCTCATGCTTAACACACTTAACATGACTCAAGTCCCTAGTTTTTCGTTATCTAGCTTTCGCTATCTTGAAAATATGCTTCTCCCCTTCCTTCGTACCTAGCCTATTATAAAGAGCATCATACACTCTCTTCTTAGCTTCCCCTACTGCTCTACTACTCAACTTCTTAGCCTGCTTATAAAGCTCATAAGACTCTAGGCACCTATCTTTTTGCCACGCCTTAAAGCATCTTTTCTTTTTCGCAATGGTTTGTTGCACATCCGTGTTCCACCACCATGTCTCCTTACCATAGAAACCTCCTCTTTTGGCCTGTCCTAACTCTTCCTTCGCACATCTTCTTATTCGGTTTGCCAAATGTTCAAAAAGATCCGCGCTACTAGTCCTATCCTTTGGTTCTAGATTCTCCCCACCCTCTGAAACTGACTGGCCACCCAAAATCCTCTTTCTAAATCTTTGGAACACATCTCCCTGTAAGGTCCACCACTTAATTCTCGGTCTAACCTGTTCTATAGCAATACGACCCCTACTCTTAAGACAAAAATCGAGAACTAACAGCCTATGTTGGGATGTCAGACACTCTCCCGGTATAACCTTACAATTTTTACACCTACCTAAATCGTGTCTATTCACAAGAAAATAATCAATTTGACTTCTATTACGCCCACTCGCAAAGGTCACCAAGTGATCTTCCCTCTTCTTATAAAAAGTATTTACGATCCCAAAATCCTGAGCTAAAGCAAAATCTAGAATAGAAATCCCCGCAGTGTTTCGATCCCCAAAGCCTTGACCTCCATGTACCCTCTCATACCCAACTCTATCCTTACCGACATGGCCATTCAAATCCTCGCCTAGGAAAACCCTATCGGAAGAGGGAATTCCAAGAACTAACTCCTCTAAAGAGTCCCAAAAATCCTTCTTAGTCTCCTCGTCCAAATCCACTTGGGGTGCATACACACTAATAACATGCACTATCTCTAGTTCTAAAGCTAATTTAATACTTATGATTCTATCCCCAAACCTCCTAACGTCGACTACTGCATCCTTAAAAACTTTATCTACCACTATTCCCACCCCGTTCCTAGTGCCATCTTTACCAGAATAGAAGAGTTTGAACCCTCCTCCTAAATCTTTAGCCTTGTTCCCCTTCCATTTTGTCTCTTGAAGACAAACTATGTTTACTTTCCTCCTACGCAGGACATCCACTAATTCTATTGTCTTTCCCGTCAAGGTTCCTATGTTCCAAGAGGCTAATCTAATCATTCTATCTCTAGCTCTAACCTGGACTAGCTTCTTTAAGTGTTTGTATTGATCATTGGTTTTGTTAGAAAGATCTTCAAAATTGCATTTCAGTGATACCAAGTTTATCAAAATCTGATAACTACGTAAATAGTTATGATAGTTTTCATTTTTTTCCAATTATTAATGAATAGTAAAACACATATATGAATTGTAAGAAAGACTAGAGTATGCCCCGTGCCGTTGGTACTCCATATAATTTTATTTTTGCTAAATATTTTGTACTGAACACCTCTTTCACTATATATATTTAAGGTAAAAATATATATTATAAATTTTAGAGTTAGACTCAGTCAAATTTGAATCAGTTGGGAAAAAAATTTAAACACCAAGAATGAGTTCTCCCCAATCTTTGAATTCACCAAAATATGAAGTTTAAAGTTTTTGTTTAAATGTGCATTAAGATGCCCGACTCGTTTTTTTGGTATGATCGGCCCATCTCATTGCTTTGAAAAATATTAAAAACGTGAAATACTTTATATATTTTTTAATTATAAAATATATATTTTTAAAATTTTAGCGCTCGTGTTGATAATTGATTTTGTTGGAAAGATCTTAAAAAATGTTTTTCAACGATATTAACTTTACAAAAATCCGATAACGATGTAGATAGTTATGATAATTTTCATTTTGCTAAAAGCAAAACACAATATTTTCTCTTTCCGCCACATGTACGTTCTACCAACTTTTTTCAAAAAAATTTCATTATGTTTGCCCTTCTACATGTTTTATATTTACAAATATGCCATAATGGAAAATTAATCTCAACCCTCAAATTCAATATATTATCCAACTTTTAATCCTAACCATTTTTTATCTCTAATTCTTTCGATTTGACTTTGTCCCAGTCAACAATGAATAGTAAAATACCACTATGAATTGTAATATAGATTTAATAACTATTAAAGCAAGTGCAAAATTCTGGTGAGTGCAAAATTGAAAAATGAAATCAAGTTGAAATTACACACCTTTTACTATTCGTTAATCAATGTTTGAAAGATGCTGATTTTGATTGTAAAAATATGAAATGTGGATGGCAAAATGAAAAATGAAAAATGAAAAATGAAAAATGAAAAATGAAAAATGAAAAATGAAAAATGAAAAAGTTAGATGTAAGGGTCTTTTATAATTTATAGATAATTGGAGGGTTTTAAATAAATTATGTTAGGGGCTTATGTATAATTAATTAATGTTTACATTGGCTGGCTTTGATGGAAAATAAAGAATGGTTAGATGTGAGAGCCTTTTATAATTTATAGATAATTGGATGGCTTATATATTATATTAGGGTCTTAGGTGTAATTAAATAATGTTTAAATGGACTGGATTTAAAATAAGTTATATTAGAGCCTATTTATAGTTTATATATAATTGGGGGCTTAAAAAGTTACATTAGGGGCTTAAGTATAATTATATAATGTTTGGGATGGACTGATTTTAAATGTAATAGAATTAAGTTGCGAGGGCAAATGGGAAAAGAAAATCAAGTTGAAGACAACCTGCATTGTTCATTTGGGGGAAGAATCGTTATACTACTCAGATGTAGAAACAATTTTGTGTGAAATTTTGATTTTGTTACTGTGTTGTCAATTATCTCATTAATTTATGAGGTACTTGGTATTTAGATTTCAGTTAATGTGATTAATAATATTTTGCATCTTATTATTTTTCTATATATTTCATATACCCTCAAAATTTATTATATATATTTCATATATGCTCAAAATTTGCATACTGAAATTAACTTGAAACACGAAATCACAATCCTTGCCTATGCGCATACTTACATATAAGTCAAACATGACAAAATAAATTTCAAAATAAAACCTGCTAAAATAAATTGACATTCAACCAAAGTTTTTAAAATTAAATAAGCTAACACAATTTGACAATGTAAAACTATGACAATCAACCTATCATTCTAATAGTGTCTTCTAAATTAATTTAAACTATGACAACCAACCTATCGTTCTAATAATGTTTGAAAAAAACAACGTTTTCAATCTCAATTTTCCTAAAATCCCTCAACTGTCCCAAGAAAAGTCATCTTGTCATCAATTCATGCTTCAACCCATAAGAATCCCTCATTTCATTCATAAGAATCACACATTCATCAAGAGCTGGGACATTTCTTTTTCAGTTTTTTTCTTGTTGGTGCCTTCTTCCTCATATGTAATAGTCTTAATAGTTATCAACTCCACAATAGACAATGTGATCCCCTCTTTTATGACTGTGCTTGCGCTGTATTACTTTGCCCAATTTTTTCTAAAAGAGTAGTGGGTACACTTTGATCTAACTATTCAACCATGTAACCATCAAAGTAGTCATCCTTCTGTGCCTGATAGTCATGGATATCTTCTTCTTGAGGCACTTGCCCATTGGAGGAAGTCCATGCATTACTCTCAATTAACAAGAATCTCTTCAAATAAGGGTTGGTTTAGGTCAAGGTCCTTCAAAGGTTGGTTTTATTTATTTATTTTATAAATTTTCTTGCATCTGGGTATATTTGTTTAAATAAAGTAATGAATTGAACGAAAAAAAAAAAATCTTAACTTCCAAACAACAATATTTACTTAGAACCCACATAATCTGGTAAGTACTTTCTATATCTGGTATTGTTTTTTACAATAATCCCAACAATTTTTGAATGTTGTATGGGGCTAGCTCGCTTTCCACTTTTAATTTATCTTTCCTAATCACTAGCCATGACTTTGGTTTTAAGGATGAACCCACTTAACCTTATTGGCCGCTTTTTGGAGACATAACTCCAAAAATTCCCTCCTTAGCTTGTCATCGTCATTAAAATTTATTTGATTGTGGGTAGCCATATCTATTAAAATGTACAATCATATATTAATATAAATTAAAGAATAACTAGAGAGTACTATGCAAAGAGAGTAGCAAGGTGTTGGATCCAATATAAAAACTGATTCATGAACAAATGTGTAAATGTGTGATTAGAGGTGTCTTTCGTGTTGTAACAATACTTTCATTATAAATCCAACACCATAAGGGACATCTGGAGCAATCCTACTTCTTCCCATGTTATGCTTGAAGACAATGCTAAATTTCCCAAGTAACAAAGGAGTTTACTTAGAGCCAATAGATGACATTACAGTTGCAAAGGACTCTACATAGAGCCAATAGATGATACTACAGTTGCACTATTGATGACTTTCATCTACTTGAAGTATGTAATACTATCTACTTGGAATATCTACATGTAGCAAACACAGTGTAGATCTTATTATGAGCAAAACTAATGATGTAGGGTGGGTTATTTTCATGGAAACCATTAAAAATGTTAATGTTTATTCAAGTGGATAAATATGGAGAGCAACAATCTCATTGGTATACAAAACATGTCAACAACTTGTGGCTGCTCTCCGGGGAAAAATAGTATGAACAAGAAGAATACTAAACGCCTTTGGCTAACTGCTACATTGTTAGTTCGCGTTGAACTTGAAATACCCCACACAACACATCCTTAAAAACATGACCAAAAAGAAAATTTGAACACAATCATTCATACAAGCAAGTCCCTATTTGCAATAACCAACTGAATGTGCATTTGACTTGTTTGCTTCCTGTCAAGGCGATTCAATAGAGCAACAAACTTCCTTTAGCTCATTGGAGAACAAGATCCAGAATGCTTCAAAATCCCCATCGTCTTTCATGCAACATGTTGATAGTTTGTCACCCAAAGTAGACCATTTAAACCCTGTTTCTTATGTTAGTAGTGGGTTTGTCAGATAGATATACTCTTGAAGCATGTCATCTTTCTGAAATCATGCTAGTATCTAATTACTTTTCTTGTTTGTTGACAAACCATGCTGAGTAGGGGTGGGCTTCCCATCCCGCGATCCCGATCCCGTCCCGATTTTTTCGGGTCTTAATGGGATTGAATAATTTCATCCCGATCCCATCCTGTCCCGATCTAGAATGGGATGGGATGGGATGAAGATTTTCAATCCCGCCAATCCCGTCCTGATTCGAACTAATTTTTCAATATTTATTATTAATATTTTTATGTATTAGTTAGAGTGAGTCAATTTTCGTTATTCTCGAGTTTTATCCTATCACTATTGCATTTTGTTCTCTTTATTTTTGAAAATTGCCGCTACCTGTTATTTCATATTTTCTTAACCTTATATAGACAAAGTGATTGCCTTCTGACTTTTCCACGGGTTTATAAGCTTGATACAAGCAAAACACAGTCCTGATTCAAAATGGTGTAGATATTTGGTCATTGAAAAAGAAAGAGATGCTCAGTTTTTTTTTTATGCTGAAATGACATGGATGGGTTGAAGTTCCTTTTGAAACCGGGAGCTTATGTTATGTGTTGTGGTGTAAACAATCTTAGTACTTAATCAATTTGGACTTTAGGGTAGAACTATTGTTGCATTGCCTCAATCATCTTATTTATATAGCCAACTTCCCAAGTAAATGGTTGGATTGTCGGACCCTTGTCAATGATAATCTTCGCAGTAGTCACAGGCAGCACGCTAATCCCGTCCCGATCCCGTATGAATGGGATGGGTCTATCTCGTCCCATCCCATCCCGTCCCGTGCCCACCCCTAATGCTGAGTATATATGCGTATGTACTCGTATTATATGTGATGCATGAATTGAGTTTTTGTTATGATATAAATGAAGTCCAAGCTTGAAATTACATTTATAATCTGATGAAAATGTTGGGAGTACTTGAAGAACATATGATCGCCTGATTTTGAATCCTATGAGGGAGGCATGTGTGAAGAAAAAAAACTTCCTCCAAGAGGCATAAGTTTTTTACCCGTCTTTCAGTGAATATAAATAGACCCTACAATATACCAACATAAGCTAGTATTCACATTTGAATAAACCCTACTTCATATCAAAAACCCAAACAAAGCTCCAATATAACCACAAAATACATGAGAAGGAAGTGCAATCCTATCGAAAACACTGCACCAACCATAAAAAAAACTCAACGAAAAGAATACCAACACTTAATATCGAGACAACAATCAATTGATGAGAAACCACAACCCTAATTGCAATCATACAGTCCCCCCCAAACTTTTATTGACTATTAAAATTTGAGTACATTGTCATAAAAATCGATCTGAACCCATTGTAGATAATCCATTTCGGTCAAAACCCATATTTTAGAATCATCAATTGGGAATTAAAATACACACAATGCATACTAGAAGACATGCATAAACGCTACATGGTACATATTGGAAACTTGAAAATATAGATGAGAGGGAGAGTTGGAGAGATGAAAAAAAGCTTGAAAAATACAAAGAAAGAAAACAAAAATGAAGGAGATAAACGAGATAAGTTTCCTTACAATTGAAAAGTCCTTATGAAGGTAAGCAAAACTATGATCGCTTGGTGAACATAATGAAGGCGGGGCACGTTAGAATTTTGCCCTACTTTTTTTTTTTTAAATTTTTTTTATTTTTTTATTTAAAGAAGATGGGGGAATAATTATCATTACAAAATTATTTTAAAGTTGGTATTAGAATGATTTTTGGGTCAGTACTCAGTGCTAAGTGATCATAATCCCCCTTTGCTTACTTCAATAAGAAGTTGAACTTCTGATCAAATCTAAAAACAAATACCCTAAATAGAATGTCCCACTTCTTATTAAGACTTACTCTATTCAAAGCGAAAAACAAACACCCTCATAAGGTGTTTTCTAATGGAAACATTGGCTATCTTTTCATAAAAGGAGAAAACATATTTTTTGGACAACTTAAAAAAAAATCATCCTCCTATCCCACACAAACATGGGAGAAAGAAGAGAAAGCAAATTGACTGCCTGTTCCTTTTAGGACAATGATAGCGAATGCTTCTAAGGTGAAGATTTCACCCCAACCATACTAAAATTCAATCACCAACCTTTCTATTTCCCTCCTTTCATTACAACCTAATTTTCTATTTATAAGCTAACCCTATTAGGAAGTATATAAAAAATGAAGAGATCGGTGTCAAACATGTATCTTCAGATAAGACCAGCTCCTAGTAAAAAAACACTATCCTGCCCTTGGACATTATTATGTTTAAACTGAATTCCCTCGTTCAAATAGTCTGCATCTGTGACATTGCCCAACCCTTTTTAAAATCCGTGTCCTCAAGGATTAATTGAAGTCTGGAAAGCATGAATGGAAATGACTCCAGTCCTCCCAAGTTGCTTCCTCTTTGGTAGCATTAGATCAATGCACAAGGACTTGTGTAATCATCATTCTTGCCAAAATGACGACTGGTTCAGTTGAAAAGTTTCCATGATAATCAACCACAAGTAGGTTGGCTTGGAGAATTTGTAGAGAGCCGAGTTTCTGCTTTGACTGGGATACATGGAATATTGAGTGGATTTTTTACTCAGGAGGGAGATCCAATTTGGAGGCAACTGCACCTATCTCATCCATAACTTGGAAGGGACCACAAAATTTTGCTGCGGGCTTCATATTCCTTTGAAGTGCTATAGAAGTTTGCCTATACGACTGGAGCTTGAGGTAAACGACGTTTCCTACTCAAAAGATAGTTTTTTTTCGATGAGCATTAGTGTAGGATAGTTTTTTTCGATGAGCATCAGCATAGATCTTCATTATTTCTTGGGCTTTACTGAGATCTTCCTTGATAGATTGTAACATTTCTTGTCTTTGTTGCAGACACAGATTGTGATTTCGTTTTTCGAGTTAATTTTGGTCTCTTGATTTTAAGAAATATTTTGATGTGTAAAAAAATTAAAAAAATTCGAGGATACATGAAATATATGGAATGAATTTCGAGGGTATATGAAATATGTGAAAATATAAGATGCAAGTAAATAAATATATTAAACACATTAATTGAAACCTAAATACCAAGAAATGAAAGAAACATGAAATCTATATATAATTAAAAAATCATGGGGTGGTTTTGAAAATCAATATACAATTAGAAGAAATGATAATTAGAAAATCAAAGGGGTGGTTTAAAAAATTAATAAATAATTAGAAGAATTGATAATAAAAAACCTCAAAGTTTACGGAAAAACTCCGAAATTATTCAAAAACCCCTCGAAAAATGTAATTTTTGGTTTTTTTTACAAAAGCCCTAAAGCATCATAACCAATACGAGATCTCATGCCAACAGCGGGAACGTTGGTATAGTCAAGCTCGAACTTGTAGAGTTTGATCATCGATCCAACTAGCCCCGGTTGCTGGAGCAGGACGATAGCAAAGACCGATCGCTAGAGCAGTCACAATGGACCCTTGTGTAGACCATATCTTAATTTGAATAGATCAGCTTACACAAATGGTAGAGATGCTTGCCCAAGAGCGTCCTTCGCCAGTGGAAAGTGATGGAGACCAAGAAAGGGCTCAAACTCAATGAGAGAATGGAGAGGTTTTCACGAAAGCAACAATACCCCTATTGGGAACCGAAGGGCTAATCCTGAAGGAAACTAGAGGGATGAGGGAGTTCGAGGAGACTACACATCAAGGGTCGACAGACCTGTCACCCAAAATCCACTACGATTCAGAGCTACGAATCCATGGGTCTTATACAACGTTACAGTCCCTCCATTCTTTGAGCAGATCATAAACGTGCATGTGCCCAAGAAGTTCATCCCTTACTTGAAGCTAGAGTTTTACGATGGAATGACAGATCCATCTGACCACCTATGCCATTACTAGTACGTGATGACGTTGAAAGAAGGATCTGAGGCCATAATGTGTCAGACCTTCCCCACTAGCCTGAAGAAGGCAATTTTGACTTGGTTCCACAGCCTCCAGCGAAGATCAATTGATTCATTCCAAATGTTGGCAAAGGCTTTCATCTCTCAATTTGTAGAAATCCATAGGATCATAAAAGGTCTCACTATCTGCTCAGCCTCCGACAGAAGCCCAACGAGACTCTTAGAGAGCATGTGACACGGTTCAACGAGGACCTGACCTTGATCGATGACTGCAGTGATGACACATATGTTACTGCCTTCACTCCGACTTAAGAAGAGGTTAGTTTTATAATTTTCAGACCTTGGAGCCCCCAAGAGATATGATGGACTTGATGAAAAGTGCGCAGAAGTACATCACCCTATAGGAGACGTGGGCTATAACACCCATAAAATTTCATATGGCTAATTTACTTCATTTTTTAATTCTTGGATTAACTACTATAGTGTTAAATTTATTTGCAATAAGTTTTTTAAAATTTATTTGCAATAAGTTTTTAAAAATTTATTTTGCAATAAGTTTTTTTATAATTTATTTTTGTAATTTGGGTGTGGGGTGCCCTTAGATTTTCAATAGGGGTGAATAGCCACCCACATTAAAAAACAAACTCTCCATTTTTTCTCTCATTTTTTCTTCATACTCGTGCATGAGCTCTGTTCCTCTTCATTCTTCTCTAGCAAAGCTCGGATGTGTCTGAGCGTTGTAATGGATTTCTCCGCCCAATTCATTTTTTTTTCTCTCTTTTTCTTCCTCCCCTCTCCTTTCCCTTTCATTTTCTAGCACAAAACCAGAGTAAAACATGGAGAGAAGCTCGATCAGAGCTGTGGGAGGTTGGGCGAGCAGCTTCGCTCTGATCAAGCCCATTGGTGCGGACGATTGTTACATTTGGAGGCTGGAAACCCCACATGCTGAGGCGGGTGAGTGTTTGGCCAAAAAAACTTGGAAAACCAACGTGTGTAAGCTTGACATAGAGGTTCACTGGCACAAACTCGCACAATGATCACGCAAGCGAGCTGCGATTCGCTGATCAGTGGCACTCTGGCACTATTCCGACCAATCTCAAGATCCTTGGTCAGAGCATATAAGACTTGTGTATAGGGGTTTTCAGAGAGTTTTCATCAAAATTTGGCTTCGTCGGAGTGATTGACAAAGCTGCGTCAACAGTAAGCAATTGTTCGACCAGCCATGCTATACGGTTCAAAATGTTGGGCTACTACAGGACAACATACGCAAAGGATAGCAGTAGTAGAAGCATATGTTAAGGTGGATGTGTGGTAAAACCCGTAAGGATAAAATTAGGAATGAAAGAATTAGGAGATACTTAGGTGTAGCACCCATAGAGGAAAAAATTAGATAAATGTGTTTAACTTGGTTTGTTCACGTGCGGGGGAGATCAAGCACAGCACCAATTAGAAAATGTCTAGATTTGCAAGTTAATGGAGGGTGTAGACGGAGGAGACAACCATTGAAAACTTGGATGAAGGCGGTGAATGAAGACATCCTTGAGCTTGGATTAGGCGAGGATATGTGAGAAGATCGCATTGCTTGGATAACCAAAATCCATGTAGCCGACCCCGAAAGTATCGAGAATGGGCTTTGATGATGATGAGTTTCTAAATTGATTGTGTGCCGTTGAGACGGTCTATACAGTGTTGGGGAGCTTCCAAAGTCGCAAATTCATTGTTCGGCGAATTGGGAGCTAGGATTTAGGTTCTAGAAACCTAATTTCGCTAAGGTTAGTGAGAACGTTTTCTTAAATTTCAAATTTCCCAAAAACTATTCATGGGTTTGCATCAGTCTTCAAAAACTAAAATTTCCATGGTTTTATGCTTTATGGTTAGTTATTATTAATTTGGACTTTGTATGCTTATTGCATGATATTCAAAATATTGTGGTGGTAAGTTGGTTGTATGGATACAAATTTGAATGTTTGTTTATAGCGTAATATTTGGAAATGACATATTACAACAATTGTATAATTGAGCATCCATGGCATGTAATAGATAAGTCTGTGGTCATTTCGATTATAGTATTCAATAATTTATTTCAATAATTGACTTGCATCATATAAAACTTTATTTTCCCACAACTCTTGCCAGATGGATATGCATATGAGTTTGGTGCATATCAGGTGGATATACAAAATGCGGTGGGTGTATATTAGGGATATGTGTATATTGTGTTTGGTGCACATCAGGAGGACATGCATACAGTGTTTGTTACATACCACTCGTTCAACACTAGGTACTATGCGAAACCTTGTTAGGTAGTAATGCCATGGTCTAGAGAATGGGGTTTGTTTTTAATCGAGTTGATAGTTCCCCGGTGCGCACTATAGTTTGTGATTGGGTTGCACGATCGATCTTCCGTGGCACCCCACCTAGGAAGATACATGCCAAGAGTAGTATCTGTTTTTGTTTATAGCATGTCAAGGTAAGACATGTTTGACATAGAGGTGTGATTGTGGAAATATATATGGTTTTGAGCTCATACTGCATCTCATGTGCATATTTCTCATGATTGAGTAGTTAAATGAAAAGTGGTTGTGCATCGTAAGTCATTATCATTCGTTTATCTCTCTTACTTGATATTATGCTTTAATTGGAAATATGTGTTTTGGTTCTCCTCATACCAGCTTGTGCTGACCCGTTTGTTTGTTTTGTGGCAAATGGGTGTACCCTTACCTGGGTGTAATGGTGGTGTTGTTGGTGGCGATGTTGTAGATGGTGTTAGGTGATCGAGTGGTTTGTCCATGTGATGACACAAATGAAAGGTAGATTGAACTCTCAGGCCTATGTTTGTTTGATTTAGTTTATTTTTGTCGTATGCTAGCAAATGTAACCATTGGCAAGTAAAGTAAAGGGACACAAAAAGGAAAAAAAAAAATTTAGGGTGGCATCACGTCTCGACTTTCGAGATGTTTCGTGTCTCGAAAACTTGGGCATGACAGTTTAGTATCAGAACCATGGTTACACTAAGCAATAATGTTTAGCTTGCCTTCGAATGTGGGATTGAGTAGAGAAGTTAGAAGTGTTAGTGTGTTGTTTAGTCTCTATGTGGACCCAAGTTTTTCTTTGAGAGGTGATGGCGCATAGTGGACGTCTGTCGTAGATGCCTTGGGCAAAGTTGAGGGAGGAATTTGATAAGAAGTATGAGAAGGTTGTCAAAAGGATTGAGTCCATCTCTATAGAGGTTTGTGACATCGTCTTATAGGGAATCGTTTGAGATATTAGTGGATATGACATTGCTTTAGGAGGAGACATGTGTAGCCTGGAGAGATACTAGGAATGTTGAGGGTGAGTTTAATTATTCCTTTATCTTGTTATGTTATGATGTCATGGGATTGTTTTGCAATAGTATCTCTTGGTACTTATATTGAGGATATCTTAAGGGGTGTGGATTTGAGTATTTTATAGTGTCAGTAGTTTTGTGTTGTTTGTTACTTTGACTTTGTGGGAATCCGCAAGTGTGACAGGAGTGATGTAGTGTTGATTTGGGGTTCTCCTGATGATTTCATTATGGTTCTCGATTTTCTTTCTCGTGGAGATGTAGTCCGAATGCAGTTTATATGGCTAAGTGGATTATCAACATGTACTAGAGGAATTGGAAGAGAGGAAAATACATTTGGATTGAGACATTGTGGAAGAGTGAATATGATGATGACATTGCCTCAAACGAAACTTTACAGTGTTGGTTATTGGAGGAATTCAGGGAACAAAACTATTCCCGCCATTGATGGGTTCCCAGGAGTTGTAATCTGGATCGCAGTGTTGAGGTGAACATGAAAAAAAATATCGATAGTTCTTTTGAGGTGTACATGACTCTTAGTATTTGGCCAAAGGGTTCTTCTTGATTTATCTAATTTTTTTGATAAATGAGGGTTGATTGGAAATGGATTCATGTTAGCTCACCAGTTCTGTGTTTTAAGGCATGTTTGAGAATGAGTTTATGTTTTTGTGTTAGAAATGTGTGAACTTTACTATTTTGATTCGCTTGATGTGTGGGCTCTTAGTAGTTTGCTTGGTTCATGTTCTGGTATGGTGGCTTTGGTAATTGATGCTTTAACCTTTGGTTTCGATCGTAAAATTTGATTTGTCATTGCATGACAAATTTCTACTGGAGTTATTTGTCCTTGGGTTAACCATTCATGTGCATTTGGGTGATTTATCTCTAGGTTGAGCTATGATAGACTTATGGGATCTCTAGCAAAATACCAAGAAATCTTCTGATTTACATAGTTGGGCTTGTAATGTTGGCACATTCGAAAGGAAATTGAGATATTAAAAAAAAATTTGAAGAAATATTGTTGTAGATTCAGTTGTCACATGTCTGGAAGTAGGAACCCTAATTATCTCAGATGAAGCCTTGTGGCTTGATAGAGTTGAAATCCTGATAAATTGTGGAATAAGTAATTTACAAGATTTACTTTTGTTGTCAAAGGATGTTACTGTTGAATGTGCAGTCCATAGCAATCCAAAATAACGACGGTCATTGGTTACACAGTAGGCGAATGTTGATCATGACTGCAATAATTGCTAATTCACTCTTGAATATGTACTCTAATTGTTTGAACATAAGTAGCTTTGAATTTCTTGGTTATGGAAATGATGGGGTTTTAATAACCAGTTTTCACACCTTGATTTAGTACAAAAACTTTTTCATGGAATACGGAAGAGAAATGTTCAAACAAGAAGTATTCAAGCAATGAAGCAGTTTAAGGAAATGATGAGATTGGGGATTAAACCAATCGTAGTTTCTTTCATCAATGTGTTTCCAGCCATTGCAACATCGGTGGATTAGAAAAATTGTAATGTTCTTTGCGGTTTGCTCTCAAGATGGGTAGTGGTTGTTGTAATGATGTGTAAGCTGTGAGTTCGACCATCTTCATGTATTCGGACCTGGGAACGTAAGTTCCGCTAGGAAAGTTTTTTATTTGTGTGTGGATTGGAACATTGAAGTTTGGAATACTATGATTAGTAGGTATGTTCAGAATGAATGTTTTAGTGAAGCCATTGATCTTTTCCTCGAAGTTTCGAAGTCTGGCATCATTGTTCCTGAGAGCATAACACTTATTGCTGCTCTAACAACAATTTCGCATTTACAACTACGTGAATTCGGACAACAGCTTCATGCTTATGATATTAAGAATTCCATGAAGTCTTTTGTAATTATACCTAATGCACTAATTTCCATGTATTCAAGGTGCAATTTTGTTGAGATAGCATTCAGAGTATTCGATGAGATGAAGGAAGAGACGTTGTTTCTTGGAATACCATGGGTTCTGCTTTTGTGCAAAATGGGTATGATGATGAAGGGTTAATGCTAGTATATGGGATGCAGAATCGAGGGATGATAATTAACTCAATAATTGCAACTGTTTTGCTTTCAGTAGCTTCAAATCTTTGAAACTCTGACCTTGGGAAACAGACACATGTTTATCTTCTTAGACATGGGATAAGATTTGAAGGAATGGATAGTTGTCTGATTGACATGTATGTTAAGTCTGGAATGGTAGATATTGGAGAAGGGTTGTGGAGGCCTATTGGGTTTGCTAATGAATTAGGTGATGAGGGTAATATTGTAGGAACTTGGGGGTCTCTTCTTAATGCTTGTAGAATTTACGAGCAACTAGAACTGGGAAAAGTAATTGCTGGAATTCAGTTTGGGTGAATCCTAGAATGCCAGAGGTTTGATTTGTGATGATGTTGTGAATGAGATCATAGTTGATACATTTCAGTCATGGTTGTTTCTAATTTGGCGTAGAGTAGTTTTTCTTTAAGTTTATCTTCATGGATTTTAGTTTGGAGTTTTGCCTCGGTGGAGTTAGCATAAGGTATGGGATTTAATTCAGCATTATTCTTCCTAGGAACTTTTGTTATTTATGTTTGTTTGTTTTTTAGCCTTCTATTGCTCCAAAATCAGCATAGACGTACAGCCGTTTTTTGCTATAAGTAGCAGTAGTTCAGGGGTGTTTTCAGTTCCGTTCCAGCTGGTTTAGCGGTTGTTTCAGCAGGGTTTGGGGCTATTTCAAGCTGAGTTTAGGGACTGTTTTGGGGGTTGTTCTGACTAATTTTAAAGGGTCGTCTCAGCTGAGTTTGAAGGTTGTTTTAACTGATTTTAGAGGGCTATTTACAATTGAGTTGAGGGCTATTTAAATTGATTTTCGAGGGTTGTTTTACCAGAGTTTGGTGGTTGCTTTCAGCTGAGGTTGAGTGAGTTTGAAAGTTGTTTAATTGATTTTAGGAGGGTCTATTTTATTGGTCCATTGTGCCGTATATAATTTGGTTATCATTTTCTGAAGTTCTTCTGTAGGTTGCTGAAACACTGAGCAAAGTCTTTTATGGTTCGTTGTCACTATCACACAAGTGTGAGGTGTGAAGATATGTTGCAATTTTCGGTATTAGTTGGAAATTAGTGATAATACTGCAACAATGACACCGTTAACTGAGGAATGCAGTATTAATTAGGAATGTAATAACTGTTGCTATATTTCTCATCTTTCTTTCAACTGGACATTTTGTCATATAATTAGATTGTTACTCATCCGTAATTCACCTTGGTAAGGATTTCAGAAAGGCTAGTAAACCAATTGATGTAGGGCAGACATCTTATTTTTGGAAGCAAGTCTTCCATGAAACACTAGATATGATCCACTGTATGCATGTCTTCTTGTTACTCTGAGGTTTCTAGTGGTCTTAATTTCAGATTTGTTCATTTGGTGTGCCCGTACCTTGAGGGATGATGCCACAATATGTGGGTTTGCTTTTGGATTGAAAAGCTTAATGTTCTAAAGTTCTAAGAAAGGTATGATGATGCATCGGACGTCCTTCTGAAAGTGCAGAGCTATTTAGGATATTTGGGAAGCATTCAGAGTGGGATATTACTCACCACAGATCTTTGTAATCTTTAGCGAGATTGCTGTCACCCTTTTGCTGCTTCTAGGGGATTGGTTTTTTGCCCGTGGTTGTTGTCGGTGTATGTGGGATTGCAGGGCTACATTTATACCTAGTTGGTTTTATTTATTCTCTGGTGTGATAGTACTTTTCCATATTTTAAACTATTGGTTTAATGTGTAATTGAGATTGCAAGCAAAACGCAAGATGCGACAGTCCTACACTGAGCTTTTCTCGCAGTAAATCTCGAGGACGAGATTTCTTTTTAGGTATGTATGTTGTAATATCCGAAAAATTTTCATGTGGCTAATTTACTTCATTTTGGATTTCTTGGATTAACTACTATAATGTTAAATTTATTTTGCATTAAGTTTCTTTTTAAATTATTTTTGGAATTTGGAGGTGGTGCCCTTAAAATCTTAGTGGGGGCAAATAGCTACCCACATTATAAAACAGACTCTCCCTTTTTTCTCTCATCCTTCTTACTCGCGCAGGACCTCTACTCCTCTTCGTTCTTCTCTAGTGAAGCTCGGATGTGTCTTAGCGTTGCAGCGGATTTCTCAGCCCAATTATTTTTTTTTTCTCTTTCTCTTCTTCCCCTCTCGTTTCTCTTTATTTTTCCAACACAAAAACTGAGTAAAACAGAGAAAAGCTCGATCGGAGTTGTGGGAGGTTGTGCGAGCAGCTCTGCTATGATCCAGCACATCGATGGGGACGATTTTGTTGTTTGAAGGCCGGAAACCCCACATGCAGAGGCGGGTAAGTGTTTAGCCAGAAAATTTAGAAAACCAACGTGTGTAAGCTTGACATAGAGGTTCACTGGCGCAGATTCGCACGATGATCACGCAGGCGAGCTGCGATTCACTGATTAATGGCCATGTGGCACTATTTCGGCCAATCTCCAAATCCCTAGTACGAGCATATTAAGTTTGTATAGGGGCTTTCGAAGAATTTTCGTCGAAATTTGGCTTCATCGGAGTGATCGATGAACCTGCGTCAACGATAAGCAATTTTTCAATCCTTTGTTGGACTGTTCCTTTTTTCTTTCACAGTCTTTGCACAGATTGCTCACCGTTGAGCCGTTCTATACAGTGTTGGGGAGATTCCGGAGTCACAAATTTGTTGTTCCCCAAATTGGGAGCTAGGATTTGGGTTCTGGAAATGCATTTTCGCTCAAGTGAATGAGAACTTTTTCTTAAATTTTAATTTCCCAAAATCTATTCTCGGGTTTTCAAAAGAGACTTCAAAAACTGGAATTTCCATGATTTTATACTTTTGGTCGGTTATTATTGATATTGGACTTCGTATGCTAGTTGTATGATATTCAAAATATTGTGGTGGGAAGTTGGTTATATGGATGCATATTTAAATGTTTGTTTATAGCGTAATATCTGGAAATGGCATATTACAACAATAAATTGAGCATCCATGGCATGTAATAGTCTGTGTTCATTTCGATTATGGTATATACTAATTTATTTCGGTATTTGACTTGCATTATATAAAACTATATTTCCCACAACACTAGCCAAATAGATATGCATACTGTATTTGGTGCATATCACGTGGATATACATAATGTGGTGGGTGTATCTCAGGGATATGTGTATACTGTGTTTGGTGCACATTAGGAGGAATGCATACTTTGTTTGGTGCATGTCAGGTGGATATGCATATTGTGTTCGGTGCATATCACCCGTTCAACTCTAGGTACTACGCGAAACCTTGTTAGGTAGTAT
Source organism: Berberis vulgaris (assembly GCA_963556465.1). Taxonomy (NCBI): domain Eukaryota; kingdom Viridiplantae; phylum Streptophyta; class Magnoliopsida; order Ranunculales; family Berberidaceae; genus Berberis; species Berberis vulgaris. Next base: position 32,002,287 of record OY747136.1, on the reverse strand, counting down.
CGCCACAATCTAGATAACGAGGTTTGTTTTTAATCGGGTTGATAGTTCCCCGATGCGCGCAATACTTTGTGATTGGGTTGCACGATAAATCTTATGTGGCAACATGTATGTCCTAGAGGCGACACCCTACCTGGGAACATACATGTCAAGAATGATATCAGGGTGAGACATGTTCGGCATGGATGTGCGATTGCGGGAAAATATATGGTTTTGAGCTCATACTGCATATCATGTGCATATTTCTCATGATTGAGTAGCTAAATGAAAAATGGTTGTGCATCGTAAGTCATTATCATTCGCTTATCTCTCATACTTAATATTATGCCTTATTTGGGAAGTTATGTTTTGGTTCTCGTTATACTAGTTAGTACTGACCTGTTTGCTTGTTTTGTGGCAAATGGGTGTACCCTTACCTGGGTGTAGGTGGTGTTGTTGGTGGCGGTGCTGTAGGAGGCGCCGAGTGGTTGTCCATGTGGTGACACACCTGAGAGGTAGGTTGAACTTCCAGGTCTAGGTTTGTTTAATTTAGTTTATTTTTGTCGTATGCGAGCAAAGGTAACCATTGGCAAGTAAAGTAAATGGACACAAAAAAAAATTTAGGGTTGCATCGCGTCTCGACTTTCAAGATATTTTGGTGTCTAAGAAACTGAGGCGTGACATGGGCAGGAAAAAAAGGAGATGAGAGTGAGACCAAGCCCAGACTCGGGACAGGAGAGATGAGAAGAAACGAGAAGATGAAAACGAACCTTAGAGAAAATGGTGTAACAGTAAGCCTGAGTCAGCAAGGTAAAATTTAAAAAGTCCACCAACTATGTCAACTCTAGGTATTATCCCTACACTCCGATCAACAAAAGCCTGTCTAAAGTCGTCGCTACCATGAAGCACTAGGAGGATATTAAGTAGCTTCTCAAGCTCAAGGGAGATCATTCAAAGCGTGATAGGAACAAGTATTATTCCTTCCACAAGGATAACTACCACGATACCGAGGACTGGAAGAACCTCATAAATGAAATCGAGTACTAGGTCCAGAGAGGGAAACTTAAGGAATTTGTGGGCTTGGGAGAAAAGCAGTCACGAGGGAAAGAAAAAGAAGAGTCAGTGAGGGATATTTAAGAAAAGGCTTCGAATGTCATATACATCCTGCATGGTGTGTCTGGAGATCAGGGACAGTCAAACCGATCAAGGAAAAGATCGGTCCGGGAGCTGCAGACCAGATCTAACTACGATGACCTCCATGTTTTGCACGCTCGAATAGAGCACCTAGTTCCAAATTTGACATTCATTGAACGAGAAATTCAAGGAGTCCATTTCCCCCACAATGACGCCCTGGTTATCTTGATCAGGATAGTGAACTGCGACGTGAGAAGATCATTGGTGGACGTAGGGAGTTCAACCAATGTTTTATTTCTAGAAGCATTCTGCGGAATGCAACTGAAATAAGAGGAGCTAACACAAGCTAGCCACACCATGATTAGCTTCAGCAGAGAAAAATGTTTCTCGGTCTGAAAGTTCAAACTGCCAGCAGTGGCAGGGGAGCCGAATTTGCAGAAGGTCCTGTTGATGGAGTTTATGATTGTCGACCAATTTCAAGAGCAAGACCAAATGTTGAACAACCAGAATAAGAGTTAGTTACCATTTATCTGGGTAGTCGTGATAATACTAGAGCTATCCAGATAGGCCAGGCTCCAACCTCAGTAAGGGACTAGCGGACCAATTGATAAAGCTTCTAAAGGAAAACCAGGATGTGTTCGCCTGGACAATGAAATATATGGTGGGAATTGACCCCTCCATAATCTTGCACCGACTGGAGGTCAATCCAGACATGAAGCCGGTTAGACAAAAAAAAAAGGTCGATGACCCCTAAGTGCAATCAAGCTATTGATGAAAATGTGCAGAAGCTACTAAATGCCGACATGATAAAATAGTCAAACTACCCAGAGTGGCTGACAAACACGGTTCTGGTGAAAAAGGAACGGAAAGTTGAAAGTCTGCGTTGACTACACAGACCTCAATAATGTTTGTCCTAAAGACAACTTTCTATTCCCCCGAATAGATTAGATCACTACTTCATGATACAACCTCTTGAGTTTCATAGATGCTTACTCCGGATAGAATTAGATTAAGATGCACCGCCAGATCAGGAAAAATATCTTTCATAACAGAGAGGTACATATTGCTACCAGGTGATGCCATTTGGACTAAAGAATGTATAAGCAACTTATCAAATGCTGGTTAATTACATGTTCAAAGAAAAAATTGGGAAGACAATTGAAGTCTATCTTGATGATATTCTCATAAAAAGCTTTGATGCAATCGATTTCCACTCCCTGCTTGACCTTGACCTCCACAACGAATGACGAGCCACGGACCATCGTTGTGGAGGCTGATGACACTTTGATGCTTAAGTCAGATAGGGCTCTGAGGAAGGCTTAAAGCTGTAAACAAGGAATTTGTAGCGTACCTTTATTCAACAACCTCCTGTTTTATTTATAGTGTTGGAGTCCTGGTTTGTCCAGGTCATCCGTGGTGTGGTTTAGGAAAAAGATCTTCCTGGAGATCCTTATCTAATTAGGAGTCGTCTTGTGGAGGGAAGTTTTCATGTTAGATATGTGCTCCTAGATACGCGGAAGATAGTTCCCCATTGGAGTGTTGTCCATACACGAAAATTTCCACGTACGACGTATACTATGGTATTTACTTCCTAGTTGGAGATAAAATACTGCTGACTTGCCTGTCCGTAGTTGATCCCCAAGATACTTGCCTCAATATGTCTTACGGGTATTGGTGATAGCTGTGAGACATGTGGGCTTAGCAAGCTATAGTAATTCGGGTCCTACTGGCATACTGCACTTCGCAGGCTTGATGTCGCTTGGGCCGAATAAGTGATAAACTGATGTATTAGTCCTTAAGATCATCATGACACGTGTACGGTGTATATGAAAGGACATTTCGGTGTATCATCAGCTGCTCTCCTCGAGTTAGTGGGCTACCTAGTTGGTCCACTAATTCACTTCTTGAAAAGATACGCCACTCATGATGATTGAGTCTGAACTGTTACATGAGCTGCGCGCTTCATTAAGCATGCACCGGTTCAGTGGAAAAAAGGGAAATCAATTTCTATTTAAATCTCTCTTTCTGCATAGATTGACTCTTTCATTTCTTTGTTTTTAGAGACTCCGCTCTGTTCAGCTTTTAATTAAAAGTGTAATCACTTTTTCCATGGCTCGCCAGAATCAACTCGAAAATGAGTTTCTTGCTAAGGGTCTCAAGTTCTTTGAAGATAGGTCGACCTTTGAATCGAGCCTGGCTGAGATTCGAAAGACATATGGGGTCCTTAAAGACCTGAAATTCTTCACATTGGGTGTTGATCAGACACCAATGTTTCCTCCGAAAAGATTTGTCTGATTGCACCGTGGCACGCTTCAGGTGTCTGTTTACTTGTGATTGATAAGATTTGGATCATGCCAAAGGATGCTGGTGTCTGTCCTCGCCATATTGATCATGCCAAAGGATGCTGGTGTCCGAGTGACTCCGAGGGTGATCTAATTATTAACTTCTCCTCGACTAAACAAGCGCGCTGTGAGTGAGATGAAGTCGTCGGCTTGCTTCAGGAACTGTCGAACGACTTCAGGCATAAGCACTTCTTCCTGCCCCCTTCGGACCCAAAGTATTTCGAGTTTAATGGTCGCCCGCTTAAGCGGAAGTTCAGGCAACTTCGTAAGTGTAATTTCGTCCTTTTTTTTAAATTTGGTCGTTGACCATTTTTATTTATTTATTAATCCATGCTCGAAGGCTACATGGATTTATTTATTTAATAATTTAAAAAAAAAAATTTGTTCTTTGTTTACGTTGTGCTGATTGTATCCTGATCGTTACGTGTGCTCTCTGTAGAGAGGTTTCCCATTACTCCTCTTTCCTCTGAGGAGGAGGCTGCTGTTAAGGCATTCTATGACATGCCTCGAATGAGAGTGGAGGATGTTAAGGGGAAGGCGGTGGATGAGGACCCAGGTGCGGTGAAGACTACAAAGGGCGGTACTGATGTAATTTCGCAGCCGAGATAACTTCATCCAGACGCGCAGATGAGTCTGTTTGCTTCAGATGGAGTAAAAATGAGCAACCAAGTGTGAGACCCTGAGTGGGTGGACCTGAAGTGAGGGTGAGTGTTGGAGCCCAACAGACCCAAGATGTCGAACAGGCCCAATAGGTCGAGAGGGGTTGGACGAGCTACAAGGGGAATCATAGTCCCATATCGCCTGGGTAAGGGAAGAGGATGATCCTTATATGTGCGGGGTCAGCTCCCCATTGTATCGATGCATTTTAAAGCCGTGAGGGCAGGATGGTAGCCCAAAGTGGACAGTATCGGTACAGTGCGGGAGGGGGTGATCACAGTTTGGTATCAGAGCCTGACCCAGTCGGAAGTATTCCACATGGAGGTGGGCCCTCGGGCAACATGGACGTTGCACCTGTGTGGCCAACGAGGACGTTGGGCCTTAAGGGGAGTGGATTGTGAGACCCTAAGTGGGCGGACCTGAGGTGAGGGTGAGGGTTGGAGCCCAACAGGCCCAATAGGCCGAGAGAGGTTGGACGAGCTATAAGGAGAATCATAGTCCCATATCGCCTGGGTAGGGGAGGAGGATGATCCTTAAATGTGCGGGGTCAGCTCCCCATTGTACAGACGTGTTCTAAAGCCGTGAGGGTCGGATGGTAGCCCAAAGCGGACAGTATCGGTACAGTGTGGGAGGGGTCCATGCTGTTGCGCATACTCTGACGCAACGCGAAATGCTTGAGGTGAGGGAGGTGCAGAATGCTGCCCAATAGGCCAAAGAGGACAATATTGTGGGTAGGGTCCATGCTGTTGCGCATACTCTGACACAATGTGTTCTGGAGCCCCAGTAGGTGGGTGGAAGAGCAAAACCGTGAGGGGGAGGGTGAGGGTTGGTGCCCAATAGGCCTATGGATCCCAAAGCGGACAATATTGTGGATGGGTTGGGCCGGTTGTAGGCCGTTGCGTTGCGCTGTGCATACTCTGAAACAACGCGTTTTAAAACCGTGCGGGCCGGTTTGGGCCCAGAGCGGACAATATTTCATGTGGACCGGGTCGTTACAGAATGGTATTAGAGCCTTACCCAGCCGGAAGTGTGCCGACGTGGACGTTGGGCTTGTGTGGCCAACGAGGATGTTGGGTCCTAAGGGGGGTAAACTGTGAGACCCTGGACTGGGCAGACCTGAAGGTGAGGGTGAGGGTTGGAGCTCAATAGGCCCGAGAGAGGTTGGACAAGCTACAAAGGGGGACATAGTCCGACATCGCCTGAGTGTGGGATGGTGATGTGCTATATATGTGCGAGGTTGGATCTCCATAGTAAGAGGCCTTTTAAAGCCGTGCGAGCCAGTTGGGCCCTAAACGGACAATATCTTACTGTGCGGATCGGGTCGTTACAGTTTGGTATCAGAGCCTAACCCAGCCGAAAATATGCCACGTGGAGGTGGGCCCTCGGGCAACGTGGACGTTGTGCCTGTGTGGCCAAAGAGGACGTTGGGCCTTAAGGGGGGTGGATTGTGAGACCCTAAGTGGGCGGGCCTGAGGTGAGGGTGAGGGTTGGAGCCCAACAGGCCCAAGATGCCCAACATGCCCAATAGGCCGAGAGAGGTTGGACGAGCTATAAGGGGAATCATAGTCCCATATCGCCTGGGTAGGGGAGGAGGATGATCCTTATATGTGCGGGGTCAGCTCCCCATTGTATCGACGCGTTTTAAAGTCGTGAGGGCCGTATGGTAGCCCAAAGCAGACAGTATCGGTACAATGCATGAGGGGGGTCCTCACAGTTTGGTATCAGAGCTTGACCCAGCCGGAAGTATGCCACGTGGAGGTGGGCCCTCGGGCAACGTGGATGTTGGGCCTGTGTGGCCAACGAGGACATTGGGCCTTAAGGGGGGTGGATTGTGATACCCTAAGTTGGCGGACCTGAGGTGAGGGTGAGGGTGAGGGTTGGAGCCCAACAGGCCCAATAAGCCGAGAGAGGTTGGACGAGCTAAAAGGGGAATCATAGTCCCATATCGCCTGGGTAGGGGAGGAGGATGATCCTTATATTGCGGGGTCAGCTCCCCATTGTACAGATGCGTTTTAAAGCCGTGAGAGCCGGATGGTAGCCCAAAGTGGATAGTATCGGTACAGTACGGGAGAGGGTAGTCACACCAAGCCTAGCACCAGGAGGTTGACATTCATTATGCTTCGAAGAAGCATATCAGTAAACATTATAGCCAAAGGAGGATACGCTGGGAGAGTGTATGGATAAAGGGTTGAAACATCTTATGCTGGGGATGTCGCATCTAAGCCCAGTGGCCATCGCTGGGACGAAATCTGAGGCGGCCCGTGAGAGGGTGCACACCATGGAGCGCGTCTTCTCTAATATGCAGAAGTCGTATTCTGATGCACTTTTTGAGATCGAATTGCTGAGAAAACAACTTGAAGAGAGGAGGCTGGAACAATCTGATGCTGAGGCCTAGAGGGTACGTTTGGAAGCCCCTGAGTTTGATTTAGCAGAGGCTGTGTCCGCAATGGACATATCTAGAGAAGATTGAACCAGGTCCGCCATGGCTTAGAAGTTGTGCAGGAAACTGCGACTAAAGTGCGCTCTGAGTTGTGGTCTATTACTTAGGAGAATACCAGGAAAGAATCTGAGCGGGTTGTCCAGAGACAACAGTTAGAGTCCGACGTTGAATTCAATGTTCGGAAAGCGAGAAAAGCTACGGAGCAGCTCCTCCTGGTGCAGAATGAACTTAGCGCAATTAAAGACAGCTTGAATACTAAATAGTCCCAGACCGACGCACTGCGAGGCAAACTGGAATTGTTGGAGCGTGAGCTTGCTGAAGCAAAGGCGCACGAGGAAGAGCTTCTCAAGGTGCACGACACGTTTGAATTATGCAGAATCGCGCATGGGAGGTTGGAACTACTGGTGTTGATGAAAAAAGAGCATTCGAACTGGGATCTTTCTTACTATAGGAAGGTTTCCTTTGAGGATTTCGGAGAGATCTCTAAATTGTCAAAGGAAGAGGGCAATCTAAATCATGTCGCTCAAGCTGAGGCGCGCACAGACGCAACTCCTGCTTCTTCTCCTCATAAGCTCAGTTCCCCTGTATTTGTACCTTCTCCCGATGAGGAGTAAATTCTGTACATTTATACCTTCTGTTTAGACTGTTAATGAAAAACATATTTCTTTCGAGTAAACTTTATACTCGTGTTCTATCCGGTCCCTCTGTTGCATGTTTTTCATTTCGCCTTGTTGTTTTATTTTGATGTAGGTTTTGTTGGGTTAGCGGGGAGCCATGTGGTCTATCCGCTGTCAAGAGCTTGACCGTTTATGCCGCGAGTAATTTTGACCTATACTTCCATCGACATCAGTCGAAACTGACTAGGCTCCCACCTTTCAAACCATCTACACCCGCGCAGAACGAATTATGGACTTGGGATGAGCAAGTTCGACGACGATGATTTATAGAAGAGCAGTGGTCCCATGGCAAGCCATCAACATCACTCGGAGCTGACTAGGCTCCCACCTTCCAAACCATCTACACCCACGCGGAGCGAGCTATGGACTTGAGATGAGCAAGTTCGGAGACTATGGTCAGTAGAATAACAACGGTCTCGTGGAAAGCTGTCGACATCAGTCGACACTGACTAGGCTCTCACCTTCCAAACCATTTACAGCCGCGTAGAGAGAGTTACGGACTTGGGATGAGAAAATTCGGCAACCATGGTCTGTAGAATAGCATTGGTCCAGTGGCAAGCCGTCGATATCAGTCGAAACTGACTAGGCTCTCACCTTTCAAACGATCTACACCCGCGCGAAGCAAGCTATGGACTTGGGATGAGCAAATTCGACGACCATGGTCTGTAGAAGAGCAGTGGTCCCATTGCAAGCCGTCGACATCAGTCGAGATTGACTAGGCTCCCACCTTCCAAACCATCTACACCCGCTCGCAGCGAGCTACAAACTTGGGAGTTGACCAGAAGCTATAATCATTAGTCGTCACTGACTAAGCTTATTTGATGGGGTTCGGTGATCATCGTCTGCGGGGGGCGATGATCACTAGCGAGTCATCATCATCAGGCGTGAGAGCACTAACTAGACTCCCACTTCCTAAGCCATCGACATTCGTGCACAGTAAATAGTCGTCGGGGTAAACTAGAAGTCGTCGTCATCAGTCAAAATTAACTAAGCTTGCCTAGCTAGGTTGGGGCTCCGCCTGCTAAGGGCGTGTGAGCCTACTTTCGAAATTGGATTGCATCGTGCGGACTAGTTTCCACTAATTTCAATGAAAGTTATTTAAAAAGAGCATGTACCTTAAATCAGCTGGTAATATGTAGGTGTGCTCAGTGTGTCAAGAGTTACTGGAGCCTCTACTGCTTATGTTAGTGCACATGGCATAGTGCCGACTGGATAGTGGGTCAAGCTGGTAGCTACATCCCTTGGCCCATATATAAAAAGTAGGTCTTGTCGAAGGATTGTGGCGCCATATGTATGGCGTAGATTGCGAGACAGTAGAGTATCGATTACTCCCCCAATTAATGGGGTTGCGTGCAACATCATTAATTGATTGAATGTGGACCTGTGTGGTTGTCATGGGAACCGTCGCCTCTTTGTTTCACATACGGTATTCAATGCTGGTATTTAATGCTGACGCACCCGTTTGGTGAGCCATTACGTCTATATAATGACGTGCCTTCACAATCGTAGGTATTATTTTCTACAGAATGCATTCTTCAGATGTTTTTACTCAAAGAACATGTTTTGGGTTTTCCAAAGGCTAATGGAGCGTTTATGTTCTTTCAGTCTCTAAATGTTTTGACATTTGCAGTGATGAGTCTTAAGAAGACTTGTTATTTTGTGTGGTCACCCGCTCTGGGTGAGCACCCGATTGGTTCATTGAGACCTTGTAATTTCTTCTCGTATTGCAAAGAAGAAGTACAGACTTTCTCTCAAGGGACGAGTCTGTCTTTTATGTGCTGGTACTCCGTCGGCACTTCGAACCGCATTATTTATGAGATAACACCAACAACCAACTTTGGAGTGGTTGCTTTCTTCCATCCTCATGTAGCCTTGACACACTGCGCTGTGCTGGAACTCGGAGTTGCGGGGCGGAGTGCAGGTTGACATGGCCTATCGGAGTGGGCCAATGACTCCTAGACGCCCCTCTCATCCCTCAACGGGAGGGTGCACTCGATCCATTTCAACTTGATTTTTGTCCCAAGTTCGGCTGATTGGGCGGATCGAGCGTGTGAGTTGGCTGTAGCTTTGGCCGGCGTGTCGCGAGGCCTCGGGTTGCTGATTTTGTACCACCTCAAGTCATCCTTCCGAGGTGGTCTGACGGAGTATTGAATTGAGTTCGCTCTTTCTCCTTCTTTTTGTACATTTGCTCTTGCTCATAAATCATTTTTCCAGAGAAATCTTAGAGCGGAATTCCTAGTGGGTACCCTAGTCTACCTTGGGCACCTTTGCTTTCACTCTCGAGTCCTCTTCTGAAGTCGGATTGTTTAAAGCGAATCTTTACTGTAGATCGCATCGGATTTGGATGCTTATAGTTTGTAATCTTTTGTACCTGCCATCTAGGCAAACGTTGTAACATCTTTCCAGTAATCAATAGAGTGTGTTTGCGTAATTTTCTTTTATTTCTCAAATGAGTCCATATAACATAAGTTTTTAAGAGTTAAACCTCTAAACTAACTATTGAAAGAAAGTTAAACAACTTGATAGATTGACTCTTGGCGGATAGAGGCTGATTCGACCTTGAAGTAAATTCACATGGCCCTTGCTCAAATCATAAGTACCTTCGACGAACTGTAATTTTTTGTCGACGCCGTTGAGGTTACTGAAGAGTAAACCTTGTGTCGGAGGGTCCTCCCGTACCAGCTTACAGTTGTGGGATTGTGCTCCTGATTGCGATGACTTCTCCGCTTGGCCAAACGTCTATGGGGCTAAAGGGTGGACTGCATTTGTAATGTTGGACTTTTCTCCATCGCTAAGTTGAACCACTGCTGCTGGGTCTTTGTCCATATCTGGGAGGAGCGACTCCTCCCCAGTTTCCGCGTCTGGCTTATGATCAACTTGTTTGGCGAGCTCAAGCTGTATCTGAGAACAATCTATCTGTTTTAGCGCAGCATAGTTGCAACCCCATGCCGTTGGTTTCCGCAAATAATTCCCTCTGAGTGGTTGGCGGTATACTTGACACACTGATGAATGGTGGAGACCACTACTCCATCTGGTGAAGCCAGAGCCTCCTCAAGATGAGGTTATAGGTAGACGGTGCATCTACCACCGTGAAGTCCTGGAATAGGACATTTCTCAATTGTGGCTCTCCTGCCACCATAGCTAGCTTTATCTTCTGAATGGGGAAGCATTTGTCTTTGCTAAACTTAATCAGCGGGTAGCTAGAAAGTGTTAAGTTTTCTTCCTTGACATCCATGCTACGGAATGCGTTGTAGAATAGGACATTGAGGTAGTTTCCCGTGTCTACCAGGGCCCTCTTTACTTCGCACCTCACAATAGAGACCAAAATAACAAGTGCGCCATTGTGCAGTGCGCGAACGCCTATGAGGTCCTTATCTATGAAAGTCAAAGTCGGGATTGGGCTCTGTATTCGTGAGTGGTACACGTATCGATCCTCACTGGTGGGTTGTGTCCGCATCTCAAGGAGTGTTTGATTTTGAGACTTACTAGACTGTTCCTCTTCTGATCCGACTTCGTGAAGGACATATATAATGCCTGCCTTTTTTCGAGCCCAAGTACTCATTCAGCTTGCCCTTTCGAATCCAATACTCGATCTCATTCCTGAGACTCTCACAGTCGTTGGTGTTGTGGCCACCCTCCTTGTGGAACGAGCAATACTTGCTGTTGTCGCGTTTGGAGGGGTCTTCGCGCTGTTTTGGGGGCCATTTTAGATCCTCCCAATTCTTCATGGAATTGAGAACGTCGGTCAAGCTAGAGTTGAGGGGGGATTATGGTCCTAGACCCGACATAGTTCGAAGATTTTTCTAGCCTGGCACGACCAAAGTTCGACTTGCTGTCACTACGCTTCCATTTTTTGCTATCTTCATCTTCATATTTCTTTCCCTCCATTCTGTCTCAAGAACCAGAGGGCTTCTTTTATGTTTCAGTTTCCTTATTGGTCGCTATCATTTCACCCAAGGTGATGTACCGCTGGGTGCTTTTTAGGAGGTCTGCCATATCAATGGGGGGAAGGGGTTCCAGGGTGAGGAAATCGTAAAAATTTCACTTCCTTAGCCTGGCAGTAAAAGCCATAATGTAGGTATCATTGATGCATTCGTCAATGCGCATCAGTTCGTCATTGAAGCGCGTGACATATTCCCTTAGCGTCTCATTCGGCTTTTGCCTCAGGAAGAGTATATAGTGGGGCCTTTCCTGATCCATTGGCTGCAACAAAGAGTGTTAGGAATGTTTTGGCCAGTGTCTTGAACGAGTCAATTGACTTTGGCGGGAGGCTATGTAACCAAGTTAGCGCTATCTTCTTTAGGATGGTAGGAAACGTCCTGCACAACAATGATTCAAAACCTTCTTTGAGCGCCAACACGTGTTGATAATGATGCAAGCGATCGAACGAGTCACTGGTCCCGTCGTAGAACTCGATCTTCGGGGACTGAACTTCTTTGGCAGAGCTTCATTCATGATGTGGTCCATGAACGGGAAATGAAAAGGGTGTACAACACATCTAGGTTGTGAGCCCCTTGGCGAAGGAGGTTCTGCATGGCCGGTTTGTCAGCCGTTGGTTGCACCGCCACCTCTAGTCCTGTGAGAATTGGCAGGGGCTTGACTCTCGTACGACTACTCTCTATTGTCATCTGAAAATAGAGGTCTGTGATGCTCCTGATCTCCATCAGCGGGTGGAGGGTTCTGTTGAGTGAGGATTTCCACCGCTTTCACAATTTGTTGTATCTAGGATGAAAGCAAATCCATCCTGGGGTTCATTGCTACAACTGCTGGCACGGGGTGCGATCCTACTCTCCCTATGTTACCGGTACCACTCGAAGCGGTGGTACAGTGCCAGTCTGAGTGTTCAATGTGTCCCCCTAGTCTCCATTGTTACGGGATCTGATGATCACCATCTTCCTGAACCCTAAAGAGAGATGACGTCAATGCTTTGCTAGGAACTTTGTCATCCCCATGGACGACGCCAAGCTGATGCAGTTGACTTCCCCTCCCTGCTTGACCTTGACCTGCTGACCTGGACAAGGAACGCATGTGAGCCACGAACCACCGTTGTGGTGGCCGATGGCACTCCAATGCTTAAGTAAGATAGAGCTCTGAGAAAGGCTTAAAGCTATAAACAGGGAATCTGTAGCGTACCATTATTCACCAACCTCCTGTCTTTTTTGTAATGTTGGAGTCCTGGTTCGACCAGGCCATCGGTGGCGTGGTTTAGAGAAAAATATCTTCCTGGATATCCTTATCTAATTAGGAGTCCTCTTGTGGAGGGACGTTTCTCAGTTAGACTCGCTGTACTTAGTGATGACTCATTGTACCAACGGAAATTTTATGCTCTGGTGGTTTGTATGAATGGCAAAGTGGGAACCCAACAAATAAGCTCTCCATCTGGTAACAACCAACACTACAGAAAGCAACTCCTTTTTGTAAGTAAGGAGTTCCAATCTTTTTGGTCCTAATGACTTGCTAAAGTATGTTGTAGGTTTCTCTTGTTGCATAAGGACCAACCCAACACTAGTGCTACAGACATCGGTTTCTACTACAAAAGACAAAGAGAAGTTAAGCAAAGCCAAAATAGGCGTAGTTGACATGGCCTGCTTAAGTTTATTGAATGCTCCACTAGCTTCACTTGACCATTGAAATGCATTGTTGTTGAGCAATTCAGTCAAAGGTTGGCTAATACAACTAAAATTTTGTACAATTTTTTTTCCTGTAATAACCAGTAAGTCCTAAGAAACCCGAAGTTGTTTAATAGTAGTAGCAGTAGGCCAAGCCACCATGGCCTAGATTTTCTTAGAATTTGCAGCAACGCTCAGACTTTCAAGGATATGTCCCATGCCAAGTCCTATAGTTGGTATTAGCCAAAAGAGCACTTAGTTTAGCAACCAAGGAATATTTCTTGAGAGTGTCAAATGTGAGATGAAGGTGCTCTAAATGGGTTGAAAGGGGAAAAGCTATTGATCAGGATGTCATAAAAAAATACAAGTACAAACTTCCTTGGGAAGGGTTTGAAAATGGAGTTCATGAGGGTCTGAAAGGTGGCTAGTGCATTTGTAAGACTGAAGGGCATAACCCTGAATTTGAAGTGTCCATGACGTGCTCGAAAGGCGGTTTTGTGGATATTACTAGGATGAACTAAAATTTGATGATACCCTGATCGTAAGTAAATTTTAGAAAACAATGGTGGCACCAAGGAGTTCATATAATAGTTCCTCAATCAAGGGCATTGGAACTTGTCTTTGATTGTCAACTCACTAAGCTTTCGATAGTCTACACAAAGTCTCCAACTAGACCGCCTTTTGCATGCAGGGGACTTTATAAGGCCGGTGGGATAGAATTTGGTTTCAATAAAATTTAATGTTCCAAAGCTCTACTTGGTGGAAGTGTGGAGGGTTCTTGAAATAAGTCAGAATATTGCTTCAATAATGTTGAAATTTCTGGCACAGGGTGGGATGGTGGTGTTTGAGCAGCGAGGGAGAACAAATGTCCCATCAATAGTTGTTGTGGCTTCTTTAAGAGTTTCTCGAGAGCACTACCAGTAAGCATAAAGAGAAATCCAATGTTTTGAAACCCCTTTAGTGTGATTCCCTTGCCATTGCCCCTGAAGGATGGGTGGAGTTTCTGTAGGTTGAATAAGATGTCACCATATGGCTTCAACCAATCACCACCCAAGACCATGTCACATCCACCTAAAGGTTGGATTTGAATGTCAGTAACAATCTTATTTCTCTGCATTTTTGAGACCAATTGAGGGCAGATCGCATTACTCAATAATTTGTCACCATTAGCAATAGTGATAATGTAAGAATAGTAGGCCATTGGAAATCTTTTATAACTTGGGGATCAATGAAGTTATTTATGTTTCCTGTGTCAATAAGAATAAAGATTGGTCTCTTCTTAATTGTCCCTAGGATTAACAATGTGTTTGTAGAAGAACTTACCAGTAAGTGCATGAATTGATACTTCCGTATCATATTATATTTCCTCCAATAGATTTTCCTCTTCAATTTCCTGGGCACTGTCATCCAAGTGGTCCTCATTACTAGAAACAATCATATATAAGTATTGTTTTTGCACTAATGTCCCTTAAAGAATTTCTAATCGCAATTGTAACACAAGCCTTTATCTTGTATTTTATTCATTTGTGAAGAATTGAGTATTCGGATGGGGGAATGGAGGAGTTGAATGTGGCAAGCTAAAGTCCATTGCATGGAATGGTACATTGGAAGGGTTAGGTCTATTGATAGAAGATGAAGAGGTGTGGTGTTTTGGGTTTGTACTAGAGGTGTTTTTGGCGGATATTTAGACCAAGAAGGGTGAGGGATTAAGTGGAGTAGGAAGGGTTGTTATGGGGATTTCGATAAGACGAATAAGGTTGTTTAGGTTGGGATTGTAGAGTGGCCTCTTAAATTTTGGCCAATTGAAAATCTTAAGAAACATTGGTTGGTTTGAACATCTTAACGACATTGTTTATGCCCTCGTTCAATCCACTTATAAAGCTTGAAGTGAAATATTCCTCACTTAAGTGTGGGTTATTGAGAACCATCAAAGCCTTGAGTTCCTCATAGTGGTTGTAGTAATTCTCTGTACTCCCAGTATGAACCAATTTGTTAAATGTGCCGACATAATTATCATTTGCAACTTCTTCGAATCTGAGGCATATATCCCTAACAAAATCATCCCATGGAATGACACCCTTACCCGTTTGATAATCCAAAAACCATTTCTCAGGTTTGCCATCAAAATGAATAGAGGCAATTCTCACTTTGTTTTCATCATAAATATTATGCAATTGAAAGTACCAATTGCACTTTCTTGCCCATGACTTAGGGTTAGAACCATCAAAATGCGGGAAGTCAATTTTAGGGCCCAAGGGACTATTCGCGGAGATCAACCTTTAGCGAGAGACTGCCATTATGCAATGGCGAAACAACTCGATTGTTAGCAATTACAGTTCGGCCCCATGGGACGGACATATCATATACCGACCAAAGAAGGAGAAAATCGCCCCCCCCCCCCCCCCCCCCCATGGACAGAGACAAAACTCTGACAATCAAGGCTCAACTATATGGAGAGCGAGAATTCAGCACTGAAGGCACAATCTAGTCCAATACAAAGCTAAGTAACAACATTTCAACAAACAGGCGCCTACTCCAAAAACTGGCAACCAACGAGGAATGACCTGCCCCCACGAAGTTCACTTTTCAGTTACTTCACTAGCATCGGCGAAACATGACTTCGCTAGGGGAGTTACACAGTCTAAGCTAGGACCATGCATGTCTCTTTCAGGGCCAGATCAGCTTAGCCCCCGCTAGGAGTCAAACTATCTTACTGTTTTGATTATTTTTGGTTTTTTTTGTTTTTCAGTTTAGAAAATTTTTTTGCACAAGTCTATATGATACAGATTCATTCAAGTAATAAAATAGACTTCATTTCTAAGTATCTAAGTTCGGTGCGAGTATGGATCCGCTGAAACACACGCCAAGACTTCGCTCCATCAATTTGTCTTCAGAAGAGGTTTCAGAAGTGAAAGCAAAAGTACCCAAAGTAAGCAACAGGTTGCAGGTACGCACTTGATTCTTTGTTCCGCCAATCTGCTTTGTGATGAGGATTCAGAAGGAGAGCAGAAGATGGCAGATGATAATATTTTTCAATATAGGATTGCCTGGGGTGATGCCGAGTTAGCACCCCGGGATTGCAAGCCACGCCCGTCAAAGCCTCGCTTTGCCAATCTGCCTTCCAGCTATGGCATCACGGGTGAAGCCCAGTAGATGCAGTTGGAAGAGCCACTATAAAACTAGCTACGGGTATTATCTTCCAACAACAATGGTGGATGGCAACTTGAGAGCAATAGAATGTGAAAGTCTGACTCGTCTCTCAAGGGAGAGTCCGTACTTTTTCTACGAAATGTAAGAAGAAATTACAATGTCACATAGAACCAATTGGATGCTCACCCAAACCAGGTGGCATCACATAATAGCATATCTTGTTAAGACTCATCGTTGCAAATGTCAAAACATTCGAAGACTCCAACAACGAAGATCTTCCTTTAGCCATTGAAAAACCCAAAGCATATTTTCTGGAGAGATGCATTAGAAGAACATGTTCTACTACATTCATGGCAATGCTTGAAATGGTGAATACCAGCCTATATATAGGCGCAATGGTTCACGAAACGAAGTCAAATAATAGTTACGTCAACATTAAATGTCGTACGAAAAACAAGGAGGCGACGGTTCCAATTACAACTACACAAGTCCACACTCATCGAATTAATGTCATTGCACGCATCCCCATTAACTGAGGGAGTAACCGATACTAAACCGTCTCGCAATATACATCGTACACCTGGCATGTTGATTTTTATAATAGGGCCCAACCTACTAATGGGCCCAAGTAAATACCCCGCCAGATCCGGCCAAGTACACACAGAGACACAAGCGGCAAAGTGCTTAAGTGCCCATGGAATGCAGAGCATGCCTATAGTGATATTGTCAATAAATCCAATGTATCCGCTCTATTAGAATTTCATTGTTGTTAATTAAACCTAGATAAACTCGGTCCGGTCAATCTATGGCAATCCAACTCCAGAATCAGATTTATTTGTCCGACCTCCACATCGGGCTATTAGGAGTTAAGTAAGTTAGAACACCCAAGTTAGACTCACACGCCAAAGGTCAAGCGGAGGCCTAACCTGATCAAAGCATGACGATAGCTTAGAAAGTGGGAGTCTAGTCAGCACTCTCAACGCCTGATCACGATGACTTGCCAGGGATCATTGTCCAACTACAAACGATGGTCGTCAAACCTGATCAAAGCTTAGTCAATTTCGACTAATAACAATAGCTTCTGATCCGCTCTAACACCTAGTCCGCCAAGAACGGATGATGATGGCTTAGAAAGTGAGAGTCTAGTCAGCGCTCACAATGCCTACACAACGACTTGCCAGGGATCATTGTCCAACTGCAGACGATGATCGTCGAACCAGATTAAAGCTTAGTCAATTTTGACTAATGACAATAGCTTCTGATCCACTCTAAGGCAGTAGTCTGCTGCATGCGGATGAAGATGGCTTAGAAAGTGGAAGCCTAGTCAGCGCTTTAATGCCTGATCAAGATGGCTTGTTAGAGAGCATTGTCCAACTACAGATAATGGTCACCAAAGTCGATCAAAGTTTAGTCAGTGATGACAAATGACGTTAACTTCTGGTCCGCTCTAATGCCTAGTTTGTCGAGCGCGGATGATGCTGGCTTAGAAAGTGGGAGTCTAGTCAGTGTTCCCGATGCTCGACCGTGATGGCTCGCCATAGATCTTTGCCCAACTACGGACAATGATCGTCAAACCCTATCGAAGCTTAGTTTGTTTCAACTAATCACGATAGCTTTTGGTCCGCTCTAAGACCGTAGTCCGTCGAGTGCGGGTGAAGATGGCATAGAAAATAGGAGTCTAGTATGCGTTCTAAACAACTGATCACGATGGCTTGCCAGGGATCAATGTCCAACCACAGACAATGATCATCGAACCCTACCAAAGCTTAGTCAGTTTCGACTGATGACGATAGTTTCCAATCCGCTCTAACACTTAGTCTGCCTAGAATGGGTGAATATGGCTTAACAAGTGGGAGTCTAGTCAGCGTTCTCAATGCCTGATCACAATGACTTGCCAGGGATCATTGTCCAACCACAGACAATGATCGCCGAACCTTACCGAAGCTTAGTCAGTTCATATATATATATATATATATATATATATCAACTGACGACGATAATTTTTGGTCCGACTTGAAGCCTAGTCCACCTGAAGCGAAAAATCGTGGCTTAAGAATCCAGTCAGCTCAGGAAGTTTAACTCGGATGACTTGCAAGGACCACTATCTGACCGCTTAAAAGCAATGCACACACGTGACCACAGTCTGACTAGTTCACTTAAATTGCTGGTCTGATCTACAGCCTAACCCACAAAAGGCGGATTACAATGGCAGATCATAAAGGCGGACAATGGCCTGGTCCGAATAATCTATTACCTACCAAGTTCGTCCCCTCGCATGGAGTTTAGCCAACTTACAAGACCTGGCCGATACAACTTCTCAATCTCTAAAAAGTACAGCCTCGGATTACCTAAACTATTGCAACATAAGCGGTAAGAACTCTCATCAGCATATCAACCTTACGATTTCCTGACTTAGCAAAACCTCTTGTCTAAAAGCTAACACCAGAAAAAAATTAGTGGGAAAAGTTAAAAAAGTACACAAGTACAAAGTACAAAGTGTTTCTCGATATATCATCATTCATTAATAATCCAAAGAATACAGAATTCACTCCTCATTAGGAGAAGGTTCAAATATAATGGAGCTAGACTTGGCGGGAGAAGAAGCAGGGGATGTGTTTGCATGCGCTGTCGCTAGGACACACTGATCTTTATCACCCGCTTCTTCTGATTGATCGGAGTCTTCCCCAAACTCCGCAAAGAACGCCTCTCTGTAGGAAGTGAGGTCCCAATCAGCATGCTCCTCCTTCATCACCTGCAACAACTCCAGTCTTCCTTGCACAACTCTGCTGAACTCAAACGTGCCTTGGGCCCTGTGGAGCTTCTCCTCACGTACTCTTGACTCAGTGAGCTCTTGCTCCAACTGCTCCAGTTTGCCCGACAACGCATCAATTTTGGAATGCTAAACACTTAGGTTGTCTATATTGCACTAAGCTCATATTGCCCCAAAAGGAGCTGCTCTTTTGCTACCCTCACACTTCACACTCTTGGCACTGAAACCAACATCGGCCTCGAGCTACTGACATTGAACAGCCCACTCGAACTCCCTCTTGGCCTTTTCCTCATTCAGAGTCTGCTCCTTGGCTGCAGTCTCCTGAGCAGATTGTAAGTCACGACGGACAAGGCACAGTCCTTCCTCGAACTTGTCCCTCGCAGACACTACCTCTGCCAAATCTTACTCAAGCGATTCTAAGCGAATCCTCTGAGTCTCCGATCTTATCTGCCAGACCTCTGGATCAACAACCGATTGAGCAAGCCTCCCTTCCTTGAGCTGCTTTGTCAATGATTCAATTTCGTGAAGAGGATCGAAGTATGACTTCTGCAAATTTGCGAAGACTAGCTCCATCATATACACTCTCTTGCGAGCAACCTCAACTTTCGTCCCAACAACGACAACTTGGCTCATGTATGACATCCCTAGCATGAGATGTTTTTGTCCTTTGTCCATGCGTTTTCCCAGCGTGTCACCTTCTGGCTTCAGAGTGCAGCTATCCAACCAGTCATTCCATTTACTGATGTGCTTCCTGGAAGCATAGTGAATGTCAACCTCCTGATGCTAGGCTTGGTTGCTCATCTTTAACACATTCAGGGCGAATAGGCAAATCCACGCATCTGGATGGAGGTCCTCTAGGACCGAAATCACTTTAGCACCGCCCTTCGCGGTCTTCACCGCATCAGAGCCCTCATCCACCGCTTTTAACCACAATGATCCGCTATCTCTCATGAGTAGACTCAAAAGCAGTTTAAAGGGAAGAAGTCTCGGACCCATCGTCACCTCAATGTGAAAACGAGATCTGAACGGAGGACAATACGGGTAGAGAAAATTGTTCGCCATAAGGATGACAGTCAGATGACTCCTCCACAAGCTAAGGAGACTCGCTATCCAAATAGGAGTTTTACTTGAAATCCTTCAACAAAAAATGACGAGTCTGACCCACATCGGACGAAACTGCCATACTCGCCTGCAGCAATAGGTTGTTCATGATCGTCGCCTACTCAGTACTCAGCTTCGCTACATATTCAACCCCCACCATTTGCAGATACTCTTTCTCCAAGTCAATAAGAGAAATAGGGGCCTTCGTTTGAGCATCGTGCCCCTCGAATACGATAACTTCCGCTTCAGCGGGCGAATCAAGAACTTGCCCCACAGCTTTGCGTCCCCTCTCTAAAGGGGCCAAACGCTCATGAGCAGGCTTAGTTGCAGCACATGGCTTCTTTGGGCACACAAAAAAAGAAAGTGCCTCATTTAACTTGCCCTCCTTGACGGGCTCGAAATCTTAACCTTTGGGAGTTTCCTTTTCTTTAAAGAGGGTTTGCCTTGAGACTTTGGCTCTAGAACTCTAAAAAGAGTGGGAACCTCATGCCAATGAGCCCACAGTCCACACACTTGGTATTATAAGGTTGGACGACTTCCTCTACCCACATCCAAGGCATGTCACGAAATTTATCCATAGCTACTTCGTCCTCAAAAGAAAGGGGCGTAGTTGAAAACTTCCCTACAAAAAGTACAGATAACAATACAATATGCAATCAACACGGGCGGAATGGAGAACAAAACTAAACTTACTTAGTGTCATCTAATTTTGTGGGTTAACCTAGGTTAAAAAAAGTCATTGTTGGTCATAAAAGTATAAAAGTGGGCACAAATTAATCATTACATCAACTACGATATGTAAATGGTATATTTTATGAAAAATAGGTCTTAAAAAGTCATTTTTTGAAAAATGAAGAGGTTGGTGCCAAACACCAATGGGTACTAGCTCAGCGGCAGGCTTGGTGCCAAACACATGTTTTCAGCCAGTGGGGTACTAACATTCAACTATGATCCACCCAAAAATCATGCCAAAAACCCAACCTAGCACCATCCCATAGAAAAATATTCCCTTCCAAAAACTCGATCTTTGATATGATTGATGAGAGATGTCAAGATTGGGAATGAAAACATTGAAAAGGAAGGATACCAAGGATGTCAATAGGCGAGGTAGGTAGGACTCAACTTAGATGACACTTTTTTTTTTTTTTTGTTCATGTTTATATGTTGGATTAAGCTTCATAAAACAACTGTTTAACAATGAACCAAGTTTTTGAACTGCTATAGAAATAAATAATTTAGTAATTAAAATGTTGGATTGGATTTCTTTGAATAACATCAACACAAAATAGTTGTAGATTAGTCTATAACTTTGAGTTACACAGATAAGCTATAAACTACAGTTCTTACAATATGCAAGGCAAATGAGTAATCATAATTTTACTTCAGAGCCGGGTTAACTTAATCTCTACTCGGAGTTAAATTATTTTGTTGCTATGATTTCATTTTTGTTTTCTATTTTTTTTAGTATAGGAGAATTGTTTGTACCAGACATATTCAAGAAATAAAACAAAATTTATTGATTGCAATTAAAGTTATTACAAAGCTTGCCGACCAACTAGTACATGAGTTTATACACTACAAGTATCTAAGTCTGGTGCATATATGCGTCTTCTAACACGTACGTTAAAATTCGATCTGGCAATCTATTTCCAGAAAAGAAGATGGTGACAGTAAAGTACTTGAAGAAGGAAAAAATCACTTCCTCAATTTTTTTCTCCGCCAATATGCCTTTCGAATGCGAGGAGCAAAAGAAAGCAGATGAGAGTATCCCTGAATAGCGGAATGATTGAGGTCTCACACTGCAGCCAGATGGGGACACCTCTCAAATGTATAATGCCTGGGGTTACACGGAGATGTTACCCCAGGAACAAAAGTCACGTCCACCGACTCCCCACTCAATCATAAACTAGTTGCAGGAATCATCTCTCAACGACGGATGGGAGCTCGAGAGCAACAAAAGATGGAAAACAGACTTGTCCCCTGAGGAAAGGTTCGTACTTCTTCTTCGAAATATAGGAAGATATTACAAGATCTCATGGAATCAATCGAATGCTCACCCAGAACAGGTGGCATCACATAATAACAGGTCTTATTATTAAGACCCGTGGCCGCAAATGTTAGAACATTCGAAGACTCCAGTAATAGAAATCTTCCTTCAACCTTTGAAAAACCCAAAGGATATTCTCAAATAAGATACATTTGATCAAAAAACTCTGCAACGCTCATTGCAATGCTTGAGATAGAGAACGACTAGCCTATATATATAGGCGAGGTGGTTTATGAAGTAGCGTCACCCAACCGTTACATCAACATTAAATGCCATATGGGAAATAGGGAAGTGACGGTTCTAATTGCAACCTGCACCATACACATGGCATGCTAATTTATAAATTTATTTTTTCTTTCTCACATGCAAAGACACAAAAAACGAAGGCCTTAAGCCCCCATGGAATAAGGAGTGCACTTACAAAAAATACAAGGCGTCTGCCGGTATAGGGAAAAATGTGTCGATTTAGATCATTGACGACATTTTATAAAGCGCCGGAAATAGTACGTGCCACCAAAAGATTTTCGACGCTTTATGTGAAGCGCCGGTTAAAATCTACATTTACGACGTTTTTAAACCGCCGTAATAGCTCATCTAAGCACCACTACAGAAATGGATATGTCAATTCCCATTTGGATACAAACGCCGTATTTATAACCTTTTAATGGCGCTATAAAGCGCCGATAAAGATATTTTGCGACGCTTTGCAAGCACCGGTTATGTTAACAAACCTGTAAAAAATAGTATTTACAACCTTTTAATGGCGCTTTAAAGCGTCGATAAAGATGTTTTGCGACGCTTTTAAAGCGTCGGTTATGTTAACAAACCTGTAAAAAACCACCTTTTAATGGTGCTTTATAGCGCCAATAAAGATATTTTGTGACGCTTTGAAAGCGCCGGTTATGTTAACATACCTAAAAAAAATCAATTTCCAGGCACCTCAACCTGCATCAATAAAAATAAAAACCTGTCATTGGGAAGGAAAAACAAATAATGAATGTAAGAAACAATTCATTAAGCAAAATCAATCATTAGAATTCATAGAACCTGCTTTGCTTACGGGTAAATTAACCACTTATCAACGTAATATCTACTTTTTTGCCTCAGCCACTAAACAAGATGTTTGAGCTAGCTAAGATGCTCTAATATCCCATAATATCAAGAGATTCAAATGATATAATGTAAATGAATTTCACTTGCCTGAATATGTGCTAATTGTGTAGGACAAGTAAATTTTGCACTAAAGGTACATTCCAAATTCTTAAACAAAACTTACCTGGTTTGTTGTAGTTGTTATTATACCAATGGGCAGGGTGAAGACAAAAGCCAAGGCAATTGCTAGCAAGACTCCTCAGTAGGGAAGTTGCAATTGCCCACCCAATCCTTCGCAAGTGAAAATTGAGAGCGCAATGACCAAAACCATAAGTGAGTAAAATCACCATTGAGGAATAGGATCATAATTCTTCTTCATCAACCTAGTGTGGACATCGCCAAATTGATCTCGGAACGTCTCCCTTGTTTTGTTCCAAATTGTCCTATCAAGCATTGAATCATAATGTTCAATGTTAGCACAAATAAAATGCCTACATGCAAATACTAGGCAATAGTGTCTATAAGTACGACTTCATGTTATCGAAGTTTATGCATAAAACCTAGTACAAATTCATGGAAAAGAACTACCTTCCATGGAAGAGGGCTACATGCAAGAGGGTAGCAGCCAGTACACGTAATCAAGGGCTTCTTCCACGGCTATTCAACATTCTTCAAGAATTTGGGACCTCATTGGACTTATCACCCCATTTGCATGGTAGTGTACAATCTCCCAAAACAGTACGTAGTGGCCTGGTACTGATGATGTATCTGCATAACTGGTGTATTCTACGAGTAATGCGTTATAGGGTTCCAACAGTTTCTTTGCTGTATGACACTCTTATGGAGGTATTCTTCATTTGTTTTTTCATTGTCAATGCTCAAAATGACGTTCCTCTTGCAGATAAAATGGAGTTGTGGAATCCGACCACTTGGACAACATCTCCAATGCAGTACCTGTATAGTCCTGGTACCAAAACACAATAAAATCCTTTAATTGAATTTTATCTAACTTGAATATCAGATTGCACTGTAGAATAAGATAATTCCACAATCTATCCATACGGGCTTGGTCCAGCACTGAAGATAATTCCATAGTGACCATTATAATGGAAAACTACTTGGAATCTAACATGCATTTTAGCCAGTTTTTCACTACTGATTGTTGCATTACGACCATTGTAACAGAGGATCGTAACTTACCAGCATAAGTCGTAACGAAAAGTTCATAATGGCAGCCAAGTCCAACATGGGCCATGTCGACTGACTTGTCCTTGGGCACTTCTGGAACCCTGTTTAGCCAATGTTATCAGTTTTACTTTTCTATACCCCTTTGTGTATTGTCGTTTCTAGTGCTTACTCTTTCTTGAGGCCATTGTGATACACCTTTGGTTTCTTATAGCTTGGGTTGCAGAGGCAGAGGCCCTGACACAGGAACAGGACTAGTCAGATATGCATAATGAAGTTTAACACCATCATGAAGCATGATGAGAGGAAGCTGATCAAGCATGAATATTCACAAAGTTCAAAACCTCGGCAATATGTATTTTGTAATTTTATTTACTGTGTTTTGAGTCTCTGTTCAGTTACCTGCATTGCATAAGCTATATGAATCAAAGTTGGTTCAGACCACGGTCTTCCGATAAATTGAAGGTCTATAGGCATTCCCATCTTGTCATATCCAACCTACAAAAAGCACACAGAACTGTAACAAATAATAACATGTCACTACGACTAAGCAAGGCCAAAGGCTCAAAAGGGTAATTGAGATCCTACTAGAACTGATATTGCTGGCAATCTAAGAAAATTTCCTACTATCTGGTACCGTACAAGTGCAGCTGAAACAGCATAACAGAATTCACACAATCAGTTTTTTCGAATTTTCATACACAATTAAAATAACAGAAACCATCACCCTATAAGCTGCATGAATACCTCCGTTTATGTAATAAAATTCACCATATTTAAGAGCTTCATCACTGATTGGATATGCTGTAACGTTGTTAAGAGGTGATTTAAGTATGTCGAACATAGCTGATCTGCACTCAGAGTCTGTAATCATGGGGCCTAGCTGGCCTGCTCGGATGTCATCACATAATTGGGCCCAATTGTGCTCAAGAAAGCTAATAGCTCTGAGGAATACAGAAGCGAAAACTACACCAAGGCGAAGAACTTGGCGTCGATATATTAGACCTGCTAAGAGTTGGCAATACATACTTTGATCACTGTCAATGCACATGATGGTTTGATCAGGACTTGTGTGGTCGTTGAATGGGTCTCGAGGTCGACATTTGAAGTGCTTGCTTTTGTAGTAACTTGTCAGAACCGACCTAGCTGGTAAGCCTGATGGTGTCGACATTTCTGCCTTGACAAAGTAGTGGTACATGGCTTTGCCCTTGTCGAGCCCAGGGACAAATTTGAAGAAGTACATTCAGGTGAAAGGGTATAAAATGAATTAGAAAAATAATCTTTCCAGTATGACACAATTATTTAAAACTTTCATATAAAAACTGCACTAAGAAAATCCAAACCAAAATTGGCAACTTAAGAAACCAAAGGAGTCCATTTTATTCTGCAGTAATCGATATCCTAATATTGCTAAATTATATAAGACTACTATATTAGTCACGCACCATAATAATATCTATTCTATCATGCGCGACACACCAACTTCACTTATTAATGCCCCTTTTTCAATCATTTCACATAAGAATCAAATTATCATTTAAATATTATACGACATTTAGGTATCACCATCAAAAGCAAAAATTCGGAAATGGATTTATCACATCATCAGGTTTTTGTTTTACCTTCCTATTGAAGAGAAATGCAGATAGAAACAAGGTCTTACTGATTCATATTTGGCATGATGAGGTTGTAAAGAAATGTTTGGCGATCAAGATCTTCAGCGATTGATGGCATTAACTTTGGTTCTCCGACTGAGTCCTTCCATATCCAACAAACAAAGGACATGGCAGTAATATGGATTGGAACATATAGTTGGGAACTATAGCATGCAAAACTTGCTGTCATGACTAGGTAAAAGAACTGGAGCCTGGTTTGTCTTCTCTTTGGCCTCACCGCTTCTTCATGAAGTGACCTGTAAGATCACAGTTTCATCATCAGAGACATGTAACAAAAGAGAAATGAACAACAAAGATAAAGAGTTTGAGATGATACCTAAAGAACAATACTTGAACTAGGTTAGATGGCCACCACATGTAAGGAGAATCAACACGAAACTTTTTGAATAGGCCAGCCCATCCCTAACCAAGCATCTATTCTCCATCAAGAATAGACAAAAGACTACTTTCAAAATGAATACATAATTTGATCTTTTCATCTAGTTAACATGGGTGAAAATGAAGCTTCAGAGTTGCACTGAAATTCATAGTTTGAATCTCAACATTAACATACAGGGACATGTCTAAAGATGTAAGAATTTCGATGAAATGGTAATGGATCAATTTATCAAGTACATGAGAATCAGGCTGTCAGACGAACCTGATCAATTGGACAATCATTCACTTTTTCATCTGTATACAAAGATTACAACTTCGGTTAAAATGACATTTACAACAAATAGTTGAAGCAAGTTTGGCAAGTGAAGTGAACTGACCTGAAATTTCAGCTTTCGGAGTCACTGTATCCAGCTTCTCTGCACCATTCATCTTTCAAAATTTTCGGACTCAATGAAGCTATTTTGATGAGTCTGCAATCATATCTGATAGTAATGTTATCAAACCTGCATAAAAAAAATCATTTTCAGGCAAATAACCCTATCAACCTGCAAATCTGCCATGAACTCAGCTCAACCTGCAACCTGAAAGCGCCGTTTCAGCGCTGCAAGAAGCGTGCAAGTCATTCACAAACAATACCACTATGGGTGACAAGTCATTCACAATTCATTAAACCTACAAGTTGGGCAAATTTCGATGTTCTGCGTTGCAATAAGCGTGCAAGTTGTTGAGACCACATTAAAATGATGACGTATTAGAATGATCTTCAAGCTGGATCGAGAGGATATATAGCATTGTCATATGAATATTCACAAACTCTGCAGGGTCTAATTAAGGCCGTCTTCATTGGGGAAAAATTGGTCCAATTAAGTAACATAAATATCATAGTTTCGTACCGAGAGAGTTTTTTCCATAGAGGAGATCGATTCAAACTCAACCAATCCAAAGCAGAAACCCTGTTGATGTGCAGATAGTAACACAAATAACCTAATTGGCTTATTTTCTCCAGGCCGCCTTTGTTTCCTGCATTATACAATAACAAGGGTTGAAGTGAACATAAAATAAATATAACATTCTTATGGACGATTAAATTGAGCAACATTGCCAAAATAAGATTAAGAAAAAGGAGATTGCTCCATGCATATTTCTTCATAAACTCTATTGATTTCAGATTTATTTCATGAGTATGGTTAGAACATACTGTAAGAATGTGCATTACAACTATACCATATCCATGTCTAGTATCTTCAAATTGTGTTTTAAACTTTTAGTTGATCCACATTTGTATATCCTTCAATCTTTAAATGCGTAATTGGGTCAATACAGAGTGTAGTACTCTTAATTATGTTTATTTTATTCATTGATCAAATTTGATGATTTTTTATTATCTAACTAGTGAAAGAGGCATGGATTTTGTTTGTGTTCAAATCAATCCATCACCCTTCACTGTTGAAAAGGCCTAACTGATTATGAGCACATGAAATAATCTCTTCTCCCTGTTCTTTGACCAAGTAATCTTGTGGTTGTAATAAACATGCCTGCCATCCAAATGCTACTTGTTAGGTTAAGGATGTGTTGTGTTGCAACTTGTAACAGATGATCCTCTACAACTAATCACTAAAAACATCTGTCATAATGGGTTGAAGAGCAAGCCATGTGATCACCGATTTAATTATGTCCCCATTTAAATATCCATTTATTGGTACACCGAATTTCATAAGCAGACCCGGGAAAATATGGTATGGCAGACAGGATTATTTAAGCCTATAAATCAAGGATGCAGCAATAATAAAAGAAATGAAAAAGTAAAAGTGAAACAAGAGAAGGACATATCTAGGCTGAAAAAAACCTATATGAGGAGAACTCATGTGACCACAACAAGACTAGTAATGCTCATGGTATAGATGATTTTTTTCCACTTCTTATAAACTCGTGCTGTATAAAAAATGCAGATATTTTTAAGGTGAGATTACCTCTGGGATCGTTGTAAGGCTTCCACTCGAGCTTTGAGTTTGAAATACTCCTGATGGCTGCTATGTTTCTGCAGGTAGAAGAAAAAAAAACGTTGATATTGGTAAAAACTGCTAAAGCTGCATTAATCAGTCAGAACATCAATCATATGGATAACTTAAAAATCACTCTCAATAGTAAACAAGTAAACGTTGATATTGGTAATAATAATTATTCTCAGCTTCTTCAACATCACAAGCAAAACCAAGAACTTTCATCGATCTCTTTGATTATTCTCTACTTATCAACTATGAAGATTCTCCCCATAACTTCATCGAAAATAAAAAGAAAAAGTAGTGCAGAAACAACTAAATCATGGTTTACCCTGATGAGCCCTCAAATGAGCCAAAACTCATGCCTACCTCTAAAAATGCTAAAACTGAAAAATTACTTTTTCATATCTTCTTTGCACATCGACTTCACACCTACAAATTTTGGAATAATAGTTGTTATAACCAAATCCAAATCCAAATCGAATTTCTGGGATCAGATTTGGATATAACCCAGGGAATAGACAGCCCCATTGTCAAGTGAAAAAACAAAGCACTCACTCACTACTAAAAAACAAAACCCTTCATTTATGTATATTTTTATGATCAGACACCAAAATGATATTGCAAAGAAA
Source organism: Berberis vulgaris (assembly GCA_963556465.1). Taxonomy (NCBI): domain Eukaryota; kingdom Viridiplantae; phylum Streptophyta; class Magnoliopsida; order Ranunculales; family Berberidaceae; genus Berberis; species Berberis vulgaris. The sequence goes on along the minus strand of OY747136.1, from coordinate 31,973,421 downwards.
CCCATGTGCACATAATTTCAAGCTTGACTAAGGGGGAAAAATCAATTCCTACTTGCAGTTCATATTCCTAATTTTAGAAGAGTAAAAAGGGATGCAAACCCATTTCCAAGAAATACAGTCATGCACAGTTAGGATCACAAATAGAACAACAACCCCATATACATAATTTAACTGAAGGTCTTCGGTTTGAACCCGGGTGAAGCCAAACTGCAGTAAAACTTTGAATGCCTTCTTTTTTTTCTTGAAAGCAAAAAGCAAATAAATTGTGCTCAAAGTCTATTGCAATCAACAGAAATGTCATTGCCAATGCTCCATAACACAAAAGTTTTCTTGCGGCATTGGCAGGGATGCCATCAGTCCAACCAATCCCAACATTCAGAGCTGGTCGAAATTAGATTCTTTTCATTCTATATGTTTTACAGACCTAAAATAGGAATTGAATCTACATCATGTCTTCTATATGTTTTGTAAATAGGAATTAACTCTACATTCATGTCAAAGGGTCATTTAGTATTACATCATTGTAGTCCTTGCCGCCTAGCAATGACTAATAATATCAAGAGTTCTGTTTTCGCGTCATTCTAGCCCTTGCTGCCTAGCAATGGCAGTCAATTTTTATTTTATTTTTTAAATTCAGAAAAGCAAGTATTGTATTATGGTCTAGCAGCCAAAACGATTAGTGCAGAGCACTAACCAACTCAAAATGTATACTTTGATTCCTATCAGGAGAGCACCTTACATAAACATACTAGAAGAGAACTGAACTTCCTCCCCAGAGCCATAAGGTGACAATCCATAATTTATCTAATTCTTTCCTATTATCTTTGATGAATTTGCACAACCAATGTCACACTTTAAGGAAAAATGATTTAATAGACATCGAGCTATCTCATCTTGACACATGTGGAACCACATAGTAATAGACTGCACCTACTACCTTAAATGAGTTTGTGATGGGTAAATAGAACAAGGGGCTAGAGAGCTCAATTAGAAAAATATGGCTTGAATCTTGATACCATGTTGAGTAATATGTCATGGTAAAACATAATCCGTTCCCGCGGAATCAGTATATCAAGGGATCTTAGATATAGAAAAAGCAAACACTTACTACAGTGAAGGAGTGTAGTCTTTAGATGTCTCCTACTTAAGACTAATGCACAAATCTATCTTTACCACAGCAGACAAAAAGAGAGAGAAGAACAAACAAAAAAAAACATGTTATTATATTTGTCCGCCAAAGCACTCCTTCACCTCCTCTCTGTGCAAAACAAACAGGCTTGCAATCTAATTCACTTCTCTCAGACCCATTTCATCCTCCTTTCTCACCTTTTATATGCCAAAAAGTGCAAATCCCAGAAACAGAATCAGTTGCTAACCTATTCATTCAAGAATGACAAATTATTTGATCAAGTAAACTAACCTTGTAGCAGCAATAAACTGAAGAGGAACTTCAGTTCTTAGGGTTTTAGCTTCGAGTTTCTTCGACATTGTTTCCAATTGGTCTAATTGAGTTTCCAATTTGTCCAATTGGGTTTTAGCTTTGAGTTTCCAACGTTTCCAATTGAGTTTCTTCGACAACGTTTCCTGTAAGGGAGGGAGATGTGCAGAAGGTGGATGGAGAAGAGCGGTCCAGCTGCTCAAGCCGGAGAACTATGCAGAATAGAGATGAGAGCAAAGGAGGAAAGGATGGAAGGAGGATGGTGGGTTATAAATGAGTAACCTTTAATACGGTGTTTTTTATAAGCCAATAACCTCTAATACGGCGTTTTATAAAACTCGATTTAATTTTCATTAGCGGGGAGTGGTCGCAAGTTTTTTTTCGAACTTTACATGTGCTTTCTAACTTGCGTAAGGTTTTAACAACGTTCTTCCATGGTGCCATTATTATGTTTAACTAAGCGGCATTTTGATCGTAAGCGCCGGTAATGTTATGAATAAAAATGCCGCATTGAAAGTGTCGTTTTAGAGTAAGTTTTTTTTGTAGTGATTTCATTGTTGTTCATTAAAGCTGGTCAAACTATTATTAGTTCTATCAATCGATCCAGATCCAAAATCAAACCGCTAGGCGAATTAAGTAAGTTGGGACACCTAAGTAAGACATGCATGCCCGAAATCTTATTTTGACTAAAGCTTAGTCAGACCCAACTAATTACAATAGCTTCTGGTCCACTCTAACGCCTAGCCGGCCAAAAGCGAACGACAATGGGTTAGAAAGTGAGAGCTTAATCAGCGTTCTTAATACCTAACCACGATGACTTGCTAGGGACCATTGTCCAACTATAGATAATGGTCACCAAACTTAACCAAAGCTTAGTCGGTTTCAACCTATGAGTATAGCTTCAGGTCCGCTCTAACCCCAGTCCGTTAAACGGGTGCCAATGGTTTAGAGAGTGGTAGCTTAGTCAGCGTTCTGATGCCTGATCGAGACAGCTTGCCAGGGATCATTGTCCGAACATGGGCAATAGAGACCGAATCCGACCAAAGCTTAGTCGGTGACGACCGATTACGATAGCTTTTGGTCCGCTTGAAGCCTAGTCCGCTAATAACGGATTCTTACGACTTAGAAAGTGGGAGTCTAGTCAACGCTCTCGACGCTTCATTAAGATGGCTTGCCAATGATCACTGCTCTTACGCAGACGGTGATCATCGAACCCGACCAAAGCTTAGTCAGTAACCACTGATAAAAATGGCTTCTGGTCTGCTCTAAGCCTAGTTCGCTGCGCATGGATTCCATCGGCTTAGAAAGTAGGAGCTTAGTCATCATGACGACACTTGACCACGTTGGCTTGCCAGGGATCATTGGCCAACTATAGACAATGATCGCCAAACCCTACCAAAGTTTAGTCAGAACGACTGACGAGATAACTTTTGGCTCACTCCAAATCCTAGTTCGCCAAAAGTGGATTCAGATGGGTTGGAAAGTGGGAGTCTAGTCAATGCCCTAGACGCCTGATTAAGATGGCTCGCCAGGGACCAGCGTTCAATAAAAAATGATTGTTGTCGAACCCAACCATGGTTTAGTTAGTTATAACCGGAGATAACAATCTCTAGTCTAGCTAAGCTTATTCCTCCAATAGCAGGTAAAGATGAGTCGAAAGTCCGGTTAGAGCTCTGGAAGCTTGACTCGGAGGACTCGCAAATACTATTATCCTACTATCTACAACGGTACACGTGCTAGGACCACAGTCTAACTAGTTTCCTTACAATAGCAACAACAACTATTGGTTCGATATACAGCCAAACCTCCAAACAAAGGGGGGTTACACTCTCCGATTTCTAAGAAGATTCTGACCAAGATTGCACGAACTATCGTAATACAAGCAGTCAGAGCAGATCAATCATATGATTTTTTGACATAGTAGAGCCTCTCATCTGACAACTAATGTCGCGATAAGAAAAAATAGATAAAAGCTAGCAGGAAAAGTAAAAGAATAATGCACAAGTACAAATTGTTATTCATTTGGAATCCAAAAAATACAAGGTTCACTCCTCATTAGGGGAGAGTCAGATACAGCAGAATCGAGCTTAGCAGGAGAGGAAGCAGGAGACACATTTGTACGTATTGCATCTCGATCACCCTTAACAGGGTCACCTTCCTCTTCGGATGGATCAGAGGCCACTCCTAACTCCGCATATGCTACCCCTTCATAATGGGAGAGATCCCAATCAGGATGTTCCTCTTTCATAAATGGCAACAGCTCCCGCCTTTCAAGCACGACTCTGCTGAACTCAAATGTGCCCTGGGACTTGAGAAGTTTATCCTCACGCATCATTGATTCAACAAGCTCCCGCTCCAGCTTTCTAGACAACATGTTAGTATTGGACAGCTCAATGCCCAATTTATCATTAGCAACACTTTGCTCATTCTGTGCTAGAAGGAGCTGCTCTTCCGCGGTTCGCACACTTTTGGCATTAAAATCAACATCAGCCTCCAACTACTGACATCAGACTCCTTCTTGGTCTTCTTGGCGTTCAGAGCCCGTATTTCAGCCTGCACTCCGACCACAGTTTTTTGGGCAAATCGTAAGTCACGATGGGCAAGGTTCAGTTCATTCTTGAACTTATCCCTCGTGGACATCGCCCTCGCTAGGTCAGACTCAAGCCTTTCTATGCAAACCCTCTGAGTCTCCGACCTTATGCACCAGGACTCCGCTCCAGTGTCTGAGTAAGTTTTGAGTTGCTTCCTCAATGATTCAATCTCATAGAGAGCATCAGAGTATGACTTTTGTAAGTTTGCAAAGACTCGCTCCATGGTATACACTCTCTTAAGAGCGACCTTAACTTCAGTCACAGCTGTGGCCACTTGATTCAGATATGACATCCCCAGCACGAGATGCTTCTGCCATTTATCCATACGTTTTTCCAACGTATCTTCTTCTGGCCCCGAAGCACAATTCGCCAGTTAGTCATTTCACCTGCTAATATGCTTCCTGAAAGCATAGAAGCACCGCTTTGTTTAAAACCTTTGTCTGCTTTGTACTCAGCTTTTTTATATCTTCAACCCCAACCATTTGCAGATATTTCCTCTCTAGGTCATGAAGGGAAATGGAAGCCTTTGCCCGAGCATCATGACCCTCAGACACAACAGTTTCCACCCCAACGAACGAGTCAAATACCTGTCCGACATCTTCACGCCCTTTGGACAAAGCCACACGCCCACGAGCGTGCCTAGACACTACACGAGGCCTTTCAGATGAACAGGAGAAGGAAGCGCTTCACTTAGTTCGGCCCTCCTTGAAGGGCTTAGGATCTTAATCTTTGGGAACTTCCTTTTTTTCAAGGAAGATACGCCTTTGGGCTTTGGTTTCGAAACCCTAAAAAGAGTAGGAGCCTCATGTCAATGAGCTCACAGTCCGTTGCGCTTGATGTTAGCAGACTTAATGACATCCTCTATCCTCAAACAAGGCATGTCGCGAAACGCGTCCAAAGCTGTTTTATCCTCAGCGGAAAGAGATGAAGTTGGGAATTTTCCTACAAAAAACACAAAGGTCAATCTGATATGCATTTAACACAAGCAAGATCAGAAACGAAATTGAACTTACTCAGTTGTTTGAATTCCAGTTCGACCGGACGACCAACAAGCTCGAAATACTTTGAGCCCTCAGATGCCATGAAACAAAACTTCTGCCATAACTTAAAATTGTCAGGCAAATTTCCAAAGCAGTATGGCTATGTCAGCACACACACATCATGCTCATTTATCCAAGGAGAAGTAAGTAGTTAGATCACTTTTGAAGATATGCGGATACCAGCGCTTTTCGCTCGAATCAAGATGGTGATCACAATTCTATACCCATTCGACACCAGTTGAGAGGGCGCAATGCCGAGGTACGTTAGGAACTCTCAAATTTCTTTGATAACAGGAAAGCAGATACCAGATTGAAGCATACCTCGGTGAAGACAGATGAACCCCTCTGGAGGGGACAACGTCGTCAGATCGACGCCCAAAGTCAAAAGCATTAGATCTTCAGAAACCCCATATGTTTTACGAAGGACTTCCAGGCCCTCAAAAAGTGACATTTCCTAAAAAAACTTGTGGCCTTTAGCGAATAGTTCATCGGAAAGCTGATTCAGGCCCACCAAGAGAGATCGTACAAGATTTTGAATACGAAGGTTGAGCAAAGTCAAAAGCACGAAATGCGGTACGACAAAACAAAGTCTATGAGATCGAAAGAGTAAAAAAAAGCCAAACTCCACAGAGATGAGATCTATATAGAAAACAAAACTCCAGCCTTTTTCTCTTTTGAGCAAGGGAACGCCTAATTAATGAAACTCGCCGCTCGAGGAAGCAACTCAGACAAAACCATCATGACTGCACAGTTGCTTCATGAATTGACTTGGTGGACCGATGAGATGGCCCACCAACTCGGGGGAACTAGCTGATGATACATCAAATCCTCATCTGATCAGCATTGTACACTTGACATGATAATCTCGTCAAAGAACAAAGTAGTCTCGATGTATGCTCAATCCAGCGAGGCCCAGGCAACATTAAGCCCACTATTGGTAGGATCCAGAATGTCGGACCCAAATTGCAACGTGCCACTAAACCCACATGTCACACGATCAAACCGAATACTCGTAAGCCCCGATAAGGCAAGTATCTGGGGGATCGACCCAAGACAGGCAGACCAACAATACTTTGGTTCCGACCAGTGTTCTCAAAAGCGCTAGGCAGCGAGCAGGTGCCTAGCGCCTAGGCGATTTTAGGTTTGTATTAGAACTTTAATTATTTACAAAAGTTAAGCATAATACCTTATCAATTACATCTAATTTAATGTCAAGATACATATGCAAAATTTATAAACATGAAAAATTAACAATCGTGAACAAAATTTATTAAAACTCAAATGACTGAAGTTGGTCATGATGAGTACTTTATACAAAGTTGAATTTGTGGACAAATATCCAAACCTATTCTTTTATTTTTCTTCAAATTGCATGAATGACCTCAGTCATATTTGATAAAATCTACATTACTAAAATTGGTACTGGCAGATCCTTTGAGAATTCCATTAAGTAATCATCAATTGCTACATTCAGACATATACTGAATAAAAAAATAATTAAATTATTACTTTCCAAAAAAGGGGAAAAAAAGCTATAAAATAAGAACACAATCAGCCTTATTAAAAAAAAAAGCCCGCCTAGGCGCCTACCCGATTTTTCACCCCGCCCAGCCATTAATCTGGGCGTTTCTCTAACGCCTAGGCTGTTTTTTAGAACACTGGTTCCGACTAAGAAACAAATATTGAAGTATAAGTCAGGCAAAAAAACTTCCTTGTATGGACAACACTCAGAAATGAAAACCTTTTCCGCAGATCTAGGAGTACGAGTTGTGTACGAAAATTTTGCTACACGAACAACTCCCAACTTGGAAAAGATCTCCAGTAAGATCTCTTTCTCCAAACTACGCCACCAAAGGCTTAGCCGAACAAAGACTCTCACACTATAAAAGAGAGATAAAATCGATGAACAAAGGTACGCTACAAAAACCTAGTTTATAGCTTTAAGCCTCTCCAAAATCTTATCTAACTTAAGCATTAAAGTGTTATCGGCCACCACACGGTGGTCCTTGGCTCACGTGCATTTTCCGTGCAGATTTAGTTAAAGGCTAAGCAGGATAGCAGAAATCGACTATATCACCACTCACAGAATCTAACAGAGGTTGACGAGCGTTACCTTTAATTTGATTTGTAAAAATTGAATTGTGTGGTATGGGTGATAAATATTCTATCTATATGATCGGGTTGAACTTGATCCGCTTCGAATCGGCCTCAGCATACATACACCATGAATAGCGAAAAGAGCAAACAACCAAACACCCTACCTTCCTTCACTCACTCACTCACTCACCTTTTTCTGCTTTGCTGTGTTGAAGCCATCAAGACTCGAGCAGAGTCCCAAGTGAGAGCAGAGGACCCGAACGAACCCCTACTCACCCGATTCCGCTGCTGCGATTTCGGCCAAAACAAACTCCCTCCGCTCCGCCATCTGCGTTTCATTGTTTTGAGTGTGCAATTGGTGTGTGTCTTCCCTCGTCATTCCATTTCCTCCCCCTTTTTTCTTACTTTTCTTTCCTTTCGAACATTGACACTGATTTTTCCATTCTTCTTTTTTTGCAGGCTATATAAATCGTCATTAGGTTTTCACACTCATATGGTATACTAGTATCCCTCAGGTTGTCGACACATCAACCAAGAATGAGTTTGATTTCAAGGTTAGGGTTTCATATGTCAAATGGGTTCTCAAAAAAATCCCTTTTTTCTACACCACTTGCATCAAAAGCTCTACTTTTGAACAACCGGGCTTCTTCTCGATATTATGCTCAACCTGCACTTCAAGAGGAGGAGGAGGAAGAATTAGAGATGGTGGATCAAAGAAGGCTCCCTACCGACTACGACCCAGCGACATTCGATCCCACCGAGCATAGAAGCCCTCCTACAAAACGGGTTTTCAGACTTGTTGACGAGGTTACGGGGCTTACATTGGTGGAAATACAACAATTGTCAATGATTATGAGGAAAAAATTGAGTATGAAGGAGCAAGTCATGGTTGCGGTGATGAAAGCTGGTGCAGCAGCTGGATTTGCTGGGAAAGGGGCAGGTGCAGCAGCGGTCAAGGAGGAGAAGAAGGTGGAGAAGACAGTGTTTGAATTGAAGCTAGAGGCGTTTGAGGCCGCTTCGAAGATCAAGATTATTAAGGAGGTTAGGAGTTTTACTGATTTGGGTCTCAAGGAAGCCAAAGATTTAGTGGAGAAGACGCCTGCTGTGATAAAAACCGGGGTGTCAAAAGAGGAAGCTGAGAAGATTATTGAGAAGATGAAAGCTCTTGGTGCCAAGGTTGTCATGGAATAATAATGAAGGAGGAAACCACTATCAGGTTGTGTTCACTTGGTTATTTATTTAGGCAATGTTTTGATAGAATTGGGTTTAGATTTTTTTTTGGTTGTTGTTGTTCAGTGCTAGGATATTTATCAATTTTTTTCTCTTCTCGGTTTTATCTTAATTATGGTAGTTTCTTATAGATTTACTAACACATGGAACATCTACTTATGGCTAGCACCACTACTGTTTCAATTTTTAGTTTAGGAAGCTGAGATTTTATAAAAGAGAGAATGCTTATGTCTTGATACAACTGTCTTTTGGATTTTCCTCTCGGTGATGTTCTGCATTTTACCACTGTTAAATACTTTAGATGTACATTTGGTACTTCTCTTTGGTATGTTACCTTAGTTTCATTAAATTATTCACTATAGGAACAAATCATCTGCTAAACCTCTTATCATTTACTGCTCACTTGGGGGGACAAGGAGCAATCGGGTGTACATTTTTTTCGTTATAATAAGATTCACCAGCGATAAAAATTTCACAGGTAAGGGTATCACTTTGGTGGGAGATTTGAAGATTAATAAAATCTAGGAGTTCAGTAGGTATTTTTACAGATGAAGAGCGCCCATGGATGTTCTTGTGAGTGAGAAAAAGCTCAGCCTATGGAGGCTTTTCCTATGGTCTGATGTGAGAAATACTTGGAAGGAAGGTACCTACAAGAATAAAAGGGCTACTAAAAAGCTTGTGTGATGGACACTGTTTTTTCCTCTTCTATGTAAAAAATTGTTGCATCGAGGATAGGAAGGAAAAGTAAAAACTGCAAAGTGGAATCAAGGAAAGTGCAAAAATTGTTAATTTGGAATTCTTGAAATACCTTTATATCATATGGACATTAGATCATAGTTGACGAATTAGATCAATAATAGTTTTTGTGGTTTAAACAAGGAAGCTTGGTCTTTCTTCCTGGGAGTAGGAACTCTAACTATAATCATAAAGATTTTGACAAATGTGAATGTGTTTTTGGTTTTCAACATTATGGAGGGACAATTACCTTCTAAATAGAGGCAAATTTCGAGGTTTCAATAGCTGCATCACTGCACACAAGGTCAATTCTCTTCTAAATATTTGGGATTGCCATTGGGTGCAAAATACAAAAGAAGAGACATTTGGGAGCCCCTGTGGACAGAATATTGGTAGTCTTGAAGAGAAAATGCATTTCTAGGGTAGTAGGGAGAGTCACCCTTATCAAAAGCACAATTGGAAGCATTCACGTCTTTATGAAATCAACTTGCTCCATGCCTATGTCAGTGACCTTAGACAATGTTTTTAGAAAAATGTATTCCAGTATTGAGGCCATCAGACCATGTTTTTAAAGCTTTTTCCAGTACTGAGGCGATCAAGTTTTTTTCAATGCGAAGTGTCACATTGATGCGTAATAAGGCGTACACCTCTACTTTTCAGAAAAAAGGAAAAATGATGAAAAAATATTAAACAAATTAAAAGGTATAAAACACTCATCAATGCAAGAGATGACATGAAACCATGATAAAGTAGTTGAGGTGTTAAAGAATAAGAACAATCATTGTGCACATTATAAACTATCAACTCATATGCACTGAAGCAATTTTTTGTCGCTTCCCATCAATGCGTACATTGATGCTCAATCACCTTAAACAATAGCCTCATACATTGAAATAATCTGTAGGGACTTTCTTTGGGGAACAGATGGGGTCTCTAAAACCTATCAACTCATCAAGGAGAAGAAATCTGCAAGCCCAAAACTGAAGGAGGTCTTGACATCAGGAGGGTGAAACAATCCAATCAGGCCCTCTCTCCAAGGATTTGAAGATTTGGGAATGAGGAGGGAACTCTACGGAGAATAGTTATTTAGCAGAAGTATGGCCTGCTTGACAGATCGTGGTACACTAAAGGCATCTGAGCTCCATATGGTTGTGTTTGGTGGAGAGCAATTATGCACCTAAAACCGCAATTCTAAAGGGAGGTGACTTACATTATTGGTAATGGTAGAAGAAGCCCAATTTCAGCAAGATCTGTGGATTGGTGATTGCTCTCTTGTAAACCCATTCACCAGAATTTCATAATACGTCCTTAAAAAGGCAGCTCAGTGGCAGCGTTATTAATTTCTGGGAGTGGAGCCAATGGTGGCTCAAAATCGTGGGCTTAGAAGAGCAATCTCTGATAGAGAAAATGGCTATTCTTCTTCAGTTCCTATACATCATCTTTGTTCAGACCCCCACCGACCAGGAACACACCCACCGACCAGGAACACAGTTGGAGATGGGATGACAAATCAGGACAGTTCTCAGTGGAGAGCAGCCACTTAAGACAGGTGCAGAATGATATTAGAAGTGCAAATGAGGCTATTTCCCCCTCTCCGTTTGCCCCCCTGGATGCAAGAGATGTCTCCTAGAGTCAACTTCTTCATTTGGACTCTGGGGCATGGCAGAGTGTTGATTATTAACAGTCTCCAAAGGTGAAACCTGCTTATTCCCAATATATGCAGTCTTTGTAAAGCAAGGAAACCATAGAACATCTGTTCTTCTGTTGCTCTTATTCAAAACAGGTTTGGACCTCAATCTGTGAGGATTTTAACTGGCTTGTTCCTAAGGCTGACAACTTGAATCAGTGGGCTTCCAATTGACAGAAAGATGAGTGTTCTTTGAAGGGGAAGTGGCTTTGGGACAGTGATGTTAGCTATCTTGTGGTGTATCTGGAAAAAGAGAAACACCGGGATTTTTACGGGGAGTAAAAAGGATGTTCAAAGCCTTTGTTTTGGAATCGAGGCTTTAGTGTGGAATTGGGGCAATGTATGGGGTATAATCAACAATTTAGAGTTTAATGTCTTATGTTTCAATGTGAGAGTTCATTCTCTTTGTAAGTGCTACTAGGCAGTTGTATCCTTTTTCTTTCGCTTGGTGACTTTCTCATTCGCTCAGCTGTTCATTTATATATCATTGCCTGCTTGTTTGATTGATTAAAAAAATAACATTATGGTGGGACATACTGTTGCTTTTTCTCGTCTGTCATGTTCTGGTGAGTGGTGACCATATTATCATTGGTTTTAGTCTATTCTGGATGTGTTTCCTTAAAGATTTTCTTGCTCTCTTGAAATAGGGAATCGGGTCAACCTTTACAGACATGGTGTTATGCAAGGATGCACGGACTCTTTGGAAAACCCTCGTTTCAAGAGTCGGATACGTGTCAGACACAGACTCGCGTACGACGCGCGCCCGACACGTATCCGACACACGGTCAATGGTCAAGACACGTTGACCGAGACCAACACGGCCCCGACTCGGTCAGGACACGGCTAGTGTTTTTTTCCTGGTTTTCTTGTTTTTTTTTTCTTTTTTCCTGTTATTCTCTACTGGTTTTCGAAAGTAGTTCTTGAAGAAACACCAAGTTCTACTGCACTCAATTGCAATTGCCAATTCTTCGATTCCTTCAGTCGGGGAGAGGGGTTGCTTTAATTAGAGCACCTCTTCACACCGTACTTAATCTGAGGGTTCTTGACTTCTTGACTGACATTTTTATTTGATGGTATATCATGCATCATCAAGGTCGTTTCTTCCCTCTCTCTAAATTAGATACAATACACACACAAAAAGGATATTTTGCTATATAATTTCACAGTAATTTGATTTATCTATTTCTGATGATTAATTTGCTCTTAGATACACAATTACACACTATTTTGAAACAATTTGTAAATTAGATACATTCTCCAGCAAATTTTGACTATCCGAGCATCTCAATAAATTTTTCTATCTCTCTTGTTAAGCTCTCATCTTCCAGCTTCAAAAGTAAAATTTTTAAATAATTTTAAGCTTTCAGTTGTTTATGTTCATGAGTTATAAAAAATAAAAAATAATAAAAAGTAAAGTTTGATCGTTTCGCCGTGTCGCCAAGTCCGAATTTTTTTTAAATTGCCGAGTCACTGTGTCGTGTCCGTGCATCCTTGGTTCTAAGCCATGGAATGAAGCGTTAGTTAGATTATGAAGAGAATTTTGCAAAACCATTTGCCTTTTGGCAATCGCAGCCATATTCAGAAGGCCAATTTTTCAGTTAGATGTGAACTATGGGTTTTTAAACGGGGACTTGCAAGAATCAGTCTTTGGACGCGCGCTCGCAGCTAGATTCTCTCTTCCACTCTTTGATGCATTGTTGTTGCATGATAGTTTGCTCTAAAAAAAAAAAAATTAGTGTTGGAATGTGAGGACCTCAAGCAGCGTGTCTCTCAAATCAATGAGATACCATTGTATCACTCTTATTGCACATGCCCAATGATTTGATAAATTACAGAGTCGATTTGTCGTTTGTTTCCACCACTTCCAATATTGTTGCACCACCCCCGCCTCCACTTCCTCTTCTTCCAAATACTACCCTTCCACTACCAATTTAAAATGCTTCTGTGGAGAGTTTGGGCACAGATGCTCCGAATGTCCCAAGATAAAGAAGCATACTTTCGGACGATGTTTTGGAGAAAACACCTCTTCATGATCCCCATCTTGAAGATTTTTTTCGTTCTTATTGGCAACTCAGGGGATCCAGAAGATCTTCCTAACTCAGGAATATGGCCTGTGCTCCCACTTTAGGGCGGGCTAGTCTTTATTAATTAAGTAAAAAGATGTAACTATGGTTAGGGTTGGTATGAGCTGACAAAAAATTATAAATAAGACTGTTATTATTAAATAACGAGGTTTTTTTAGTTTGTGTTTAGGGTTCGTCCTTTATGAATATCTCTTTCTTTTTGCGTTTTTTGCGTTTGAATCTCATCTGTGATTTGTTGTCCTTCATCTCTGCAATGGCATATCACATCAATTTTCGTATCTTTTCTTTTTTGTTAAGCTTTTTGTTGCATGCTCTCATACTAAAAGTTGATTACGTTGATTTTTGAGTGCTAGAGAAGGCATCTTTTGTTAATTATTTTCTAAATACATGCAGTAAATGGACTTCTCAATCTTGTTTTTTTATACTTTTGGTCTTTCCTTGTTGAAATTTATATTTGCTAATTATAAAAAATCTAATAGGACTATAAAAATTTCCATGAGTGTGAAAGGAATTATTTCCAAACAAAAGACGGGGCTGAGTAGGTGACTTACTGAAGGGCACCGCAACAATAATTAATCGTTGAGTTTTAGAAGTGAGGGATAGCTAATTGCAGAAGATAGAAACACATTTCGATATTAATAATCATTGAGGCTTAGAATTTAGAAGAATCAGAGTGAATGCAGGGGAGGTGTATTGTGCTTTATACAAAAAATTGCACATTCGTTGACACTGAAGGGGTTGGATTTCAACCTGTTATTACATATGAAAATAGTATAGCTAGGGTGATCGATATGAGTTTTAATGGTGTAAACCAGCAGGGGATATGGCTTCCTAATTAGATTCTGTAGAAAGGGTTGGGCACTTTTTGAGGGTTAGGTTGCTTCCAGAAAACTTTCCTCTTGAATCATAGCTTGAACAAGACCTTTATTTTCCCTTAAGAGGGTTGAAGGATTAAGACAGTTTAGACCTACTAATTTTGCAGGGTGTTGATTGGAATAACATGGGTGGTTCTCAATATGGTGGCACATGAACATGGAACCGTTTTATTTGGTAGAAAAGTTGTAGAAGGGATTGATTGTAACGATAGTATGAGTAAGATGGTGTGATGTGTTTTAATCTGGTCAACATCGAAATAGGTCGAAAATTGATAATAAAGTGGAACAAGTTCCTTTTTACATTTTTGTTAATTGATATTCAAAAATAATAATAAAGGTCCCAAAATGGGATTCCTAGATGCCTTTTCTTGACGAGTCTGGTGGTCGGAGTCTTGGGGAGGATATTTGGAAGAGGCATCTTCTATCTCCTACTAAAAAGCTATGATTTAGGAAGCATTAGATTTGGACTCTATTAGCTGATAACACAATGACGCTCCTGTTAGATGAGTTAGTTATGTTGTCATTTGGGAGAAAAGATACCAGATGATGCTGGGTAGGTATTTCCCCATCTTCAGAACACAGTCTCTCTCTGGGTGAAATTATGTTCAGATCATTTTGGGTTCTAGTCTTCAGAAAAGCATTTGAGAACTTTTTTTTACTTTAAAATCATTAAATTAGTTGAGTGAGGGTTTGCTCGGAACTTTAACCCTAAAAATAAAATGAAAAAGAACCACTTCCAGAATACTGATTCTTGATGTTAGTTGGCAGAAAACAATCCCAAAACTGACCAGTGATTCTTGATGCTATTGTGGTTGTCCATTTGGCAAGTAACTGTAGTATGGATCCTTGAAATTGGAGGGGAGAAATAGCAGAACACTATTTATTTTAACCAGCTGCTTCTGTTAATAGCTCATCTTAGTGGCATCCACTAAAAGAAAAAACAAATGCATAGAAAAAGAGGGTTAGGATTACTACTCTTGACGAATGAGTTTTACTTTGTTCGTCAAGTGAAGAATGGTTGAAACTTCAAAAGAATGAAACATGATCAATTGGGGTGATCTATTGTAGATTGGTTAAAGTGAATAAAAGATGAGAAATATTTGAATCAAATGCAGGGTGGTTTATATTATTTTAGATTAGTTAGGTAAGTTGAGGGCGAGAAACATTTGAAGATATAAGTCTAAAAAGAAATCACATATCATTTATGTAATGTGGCTTAGAGAAAATGATACATATCACAGATATGAATTTGTATGAATGTGGTCAGATGGTGGACCTTAACTTCATCTATCTTAAAACGCAAGGTTTTGAGCAGACAGAACGACAAGAAGAAAGGAACACGATCGTATTCTTTAAGATTTGACTTTAAGTGGGTTCAGGTGAAAATAATGTCAAATACATTACTTCATTGTGGCATCATGCAGCAACTGCCATCTATAATTCTTCTCCGTGTTATTGCTCTTTCAAAGCCTTAATTGTGTTTTCTTTTTTCAACTAACAAGGAAATGTCTAGGCAGTGCAGTTTTTGAAACACCAAAAAGTTTCATAACAAACAAATCTGTGTGAATGACAGTGCGACAACTAGATTAGGTATAGGAAGTACCTTAGTTGTCAAGTTTTTGACAGTTATATCTAACATCGGCGTGGTCTTCTCCAAAAAACTCCCTTGTTTATTTCCCAGACACGAAAATGTGTAGGTACTCCTAGATATGGCAATAGGTGCCTTTACTTGTATCATCAATTTTACACAAATTTTTTTCAAGATCCAATTTTTTTTATGCATGTCTATTCCTGTTTAGCTATGTGAAGGTTTCTATTTTTTGCTAATTTTCAAACTATCCACAGTTTATCGTTTATTTTATTGCTTATGTTTGTTAGTTTTTTTTTCCCACACATGCATGTCTCGTTGTTGTTTGATTTATTTACGTATTTTCTTAGTTGTATGCTACATCTTACACTAAGAACATCCTAACGTTCTAATGGCATTTTAAGTGTAAAGTTTTTTTTATCATCAACTCTATTCAACTAATTTTGTCAAGGACTGTTAATTTTATATATATGAACTGAACCATATGAACTTTTAACATGGTAACAGTAACACTGATGTTGAGCCAACTGTTCTGTCATGTAGAGGGATTCCTTTCCCAGTATAGTAGTAGATATAGTGGTGACTGGAGTACTGTACCTCTATTCTCAGGTAGTTCTTCTTACTGAGAAGTGCTTGGAAGAGTACAGAAATGTGAATGTCTATATATCTGTGCTTGCTTGCGGGAAAGCATTCATCAGGAGTGTGCTGGCACCATTGTATAGCCATCCTAACATACCCCATTTGGAAGCCATGTCAGCATCAAACTTGGATTCCTGCTTGGCTGATCCTGTACCCAATGATATTACTAAAAAACCTCCCAGATTCCATAGGTTTGATTGGTAAAAATCCAGATTTCGTGTTATAATCTCCTTCACGCCCATGCTTGTTGCTATTAGTGCCTGTATACATGCCAAAAACGTATTTCTCATTTTCATCATTGTCCCATCTCCCATGGTTCTAAAGTCTCTTTTTTTGGCTTGGCAAACCATTAAAAGCAGTCTAAGATGAAAGCACAATGCCACAATCACTTTTCTAACAGCAAATATCACCAAAATAGGTTGGGCTTTTGCTGGGTAGATTCATAGGAGGTTATTTGTTTGGTTCCATTAGGCCTTGGTAGGAAAGGCACACAAATGAATAGTTTTCATTTCTTTCCCATGTCTCAACCTGAGGCAGTACAATGTGAAGGAAATAGATAACATACACGGTTATTCGCAGCAACTCCACCATCGATGAGATTGAAACTTTTTTTTCTTTACTCTGTTGTTTCGAAGTGATAAGCTGGGAAAAATGTTGGACCTGCAGAATGTACTGATCCAAACATCTGAAAGGAGAGGATCCTTGAGAACATCCCTTTGCCTCGTATTCGGAAATAAGAATTAAAATGCATTTTGATAGAGACGAGTAGTTGATTTTAGGTGCTTCTTCCTATTGTATGATTTTACTATTTTTTGAAAAAAAAAATTGACTCCAAAAGGTCTTTTGGAATCACATCTTAGATTCATATAATATGTTTTGAGGACTTGCTATTCTAGCTTGACACTAGTTCTTATTAGTGTATTGATGTTGGTTACTTCACCAAAGTTGAGAATGATTTAAATAGTGTAGTTGTTACCTCATAGGTTGAGAAGATAACAGGCTGTAAATGCTTGATGTCATATGCCGGAATGATCACTGGGCTAAGGTCTGATTCAGCTGTTTTGTTTCCAGAATCCCCTTTAACAGTGCATGCAAGTGTTTCCCATCATACTTGGGTCCACTAATCATACCCATTATGCTTGTGACTTACCTAGCAAGTTACTGCTGCCATCGACACATTTCCAGTCATCACAACTTGCATACGAAACATGGGTGAATAGTTAATAGTTACTGGTTACAACATTAACAATTCTTATTTGGCAATGTTGTTAGTTTTCTGGAATTCAAAATTTTCCCTTGTCTGATTTCATCAAGTAGTTAAATCTGTATTTTTATTTTCCACACCCCTTGAATTTTATAAAGTCAAATTTATAATTTTCTTTTTCATTTTTATAGTTGTTTGCAAGATTGCTCTGATAATTTTGGCAATAAATGCATGCTCCTTGATTGTTGTATCTAGATCGAACAAGTTGAAAGTGTTTTTCAATGTTTACCTGTCTTCTTTATTTTTTCATGATATATTAGAAAGCAGTGTGTTGTTGGTTTGGTATATATTAGGTTCTACACGTTGCTTGAGTTTTCTGCGAGAGTTTTAGGTTATCAGGTTCTGACATATTTGCTCAAGTTGGATAACTATCCAAATGGGGTTCTTTTCGTAGGAGGTAACCTTTCTTTTTCATTTTGCCACTTGTACCTGTGGATGTCACATGCATACATCTTTACACTCTATGCATACAAATTTGCACCGAAGACATGGTGTTTGAAGACGAAGGAGAAAGAAAATGAACTTATTCTTCTGCAGGAAGATCTTGGGGGGAGTATTCAAGGTAAAGGGGATGGCGGCTTTAGCAGCATAGAGTGGGTGACTGTTTTCGTCGGTAGTAGTTATCATAGCAGCTATTAGACCACCAGTGCTGGTTCTGGCTTCAACATTAAAGTAGTCTGCCAGCCTTACCTCCTGTCCATCTAGTTGTTACACCACAAGCAGCATCAGTTTCTGAAAAAGGAGGTATATAATTCCTTCAAAGAAATGGACTCATGTTGCGAATAGTACTTGAACCTCGGCTTCAAGAAAAGCAAAAATTAATGTTGGAATTAAGACTTTCACACTATCTCCATCAAGGCTCAACACTGATTAACTTCCCTCTCTTAGGTGGAGGTCGAATGAAGCTTGCTATTGCAAATAATCTCTTGTGCTATGTTTCTTTATCCTTAGATGGTGGATTTGTTATATATAGGACATGCAATACTTGTCAGGTTTGGCATGGTTTTGTAGCAAAATAATCAATCACTATCGAAGCAAGGTAAATCTCGAATATAAAAGAATATGCATCTTCAAAAGGAAGAGAATAGTTAAGTCAGTGTTGATCTTAGTTCAAAATTATTGATGATACACCAAATCGTCTAGTAATTCGTGTTGTACATGTGGCATGATGATCTCGTTGACGAAGCGGAGTGGCCTCAAATGAACACTTAATCTGATCCGGCCCATAAGACAGAGAACCAAGCCCAAATCACTCCAAGCCCACTGAGGCGAATATTTGGGAATTGGACCCAAACAACAAAGCTCCATCCAACCCATGAATCAAACGATCAAACTCAAAACATGTAAAACCAAATAAGGCAAGTATCTAGGAGTTTGACCCAAAACAGACAGACCAATAAGACATTGACTCCCTACTAGGAAACAAACATCAGAATACAAGTCGTGCATGAAAACTCTCTTGTATGGACAACTCTCAACAAGGAAAGGTTATCCAACAGATATCTTTCCTAAAATCACGTCACCAAATGCATAGTCGAACAAGGACTCTCATATGATAAATAGGGCATAAGACTGAGGAACTATGATACACTACAAAACCCTAATCTCAAGCAATACATCGCTCTCTACGCCTTATCTAACTTTAGCATTGGAGTGTTATCGGCTGCCACAATAGTGGTCTTTGGCTCACGTTTGTTTCTTTTGTAGGTCAAGGTCAAAGAAAACGGAAATTTGATCCATTAGTTTGGTGTCGTCCATGGGGATCGACGAGTTCCTAAGATAAAAGAAGTAGCACCCATTTATTACAGTCCAAAAAATGGTAGCCACAAGATCATGTATTAATGGTGAGATCGCAGAACCTTCAAATGCTCGAGCCGATGTAGTACCACCAGTTCCAGTGGTGCTAACCACGAGGGGAGAACCACCTTAGACCCCTGCGCTGGTTGCCATGACGGACTTTAGGGTGGATCAACTCTTAGCCCAAGTACAACAAATTGCTCGAGTGGTGGAGATGCTTGCTCAGCAGAACCCACCATCTGCAAGCGGTGACAGGGAGGCAGAAAGGACCCTGTCTCCACAGGAGAATAGAGAGTGCGTTCAAGAGAGTCACAATATCCCTTTTGGCTCTTAGGGGACTAAGGATGATGGAAATCAGGGGAATGAAGCGGTCTATGGAGACCCCACATCTAAGGCAAACAAGCCTACTAAACAAAATCCCCTCCAGCTTGGGGTCGCCAATCCGGATGTGTTGAACAACCTCACCGTTCCCCCGTTCACGGATCAGATCATATACACATCACTGCCTAAGAAATTCCGCCCCCAAAGTTGGAATTCTATGACGGGACAATGGACCCGTCCGACCAACTACGCCATTACCATCAAGTGATTGCTTTGAAAGAGATCAGAAGCAGTCATGTGCCAAACATTTCCAACTAGCCTGAAGAAAGCAGCACTAACTTGGTTTCACAGTCTCCTCCTAAGGTTGATTGACTCGTTTCAGACGTTGGCCAAAACGTTTATCACTCGCTTTGGGGGAAACCAGTGGATTTGGAAGGGTCCACATTACTTGCTCAACCTCAACCTCAAGCAAAAGCCAAGCGAAATGCTGAGAGAGTACGTCACCCGCTTCAATGACGAGTTTTTCTTAGAATGCTGCAAAAATGCACAACTCAAGATATTTGTTTTAACACAATCCTCACAACAGCTATATAGTTATGTTTTGTTGAATGAAAGGATGCTAGAAAATTTGTCTGCTTAAGGTGGTGGTGCTACCATAGAGGATGATTCTAATTAGATGGTCACATAAAACAATATATCTGATGAAACAAATAAATAGCAATATTGTTGTCATCTGTTATGAATTAAACAACTAAAATCCTACTGTTTAGGCTTTTAGTTGTATGCTTAAGTGCATCATCCTACTGTTTAGGTTTTTAACTACAAACATTGCGAACCATATTTCCCAAAATACAATTTGTAATTTCAGTTTGACCATCTGTCTGTGAATGAGCAGTGCTACTCCAATTTAAAATATAGTCAAATAACTTCCACAAAGTAATCCAAAAATGGCTTAACAACTTCGTATCACGATCAGAATGAATGGATTTAGGAACTCCATGCAAACAAACAACTTCTCTGAAAAACAATTTGTCCATGTTGGATGCATCAGATGTCTCCTTGTATGCTATAAAATGTGTCATATTAGAAAACGTGTCAACCACAACAAAAACTAAATTAACACCCCTTTGTGTTTGGGGTAATCTGAGCACAAATTCCATACATGGTCCTACAAAATATACTCGGGAACAGGCAAAGACATGTAAAGTCTTGTGTTTTGAACTTGTCCTTTCAAAACCTGGCAAATGTAACATTTTTTCACAATTTTCCTCACATCACGCTTCAACTGAGACCAATAAAATCGTTCCTCCAAGCTGGCTATAGTTTTATCTCGACCCAAGTGACCACTCAATTCTCATCCATGCAAATCTCGAATCAGTTTCTCACGTAAGAAAGAAATATGGATATAAAACTTATTGTCTTTGAACAAATATCCATCACTGATAATCTGCCACTGGTTCATGAATGACACATTTAACCCAAATTTCTTTAAAATCATCATCAGCTTCATATAATTCCTTCAAGTATTTGAATCCCACAACTTCTTAGGCAAGGGTAATCAGCAAATAAGCCCTCTTACTACGTACATCAACAACCCGATTCAAAGCATTAGATTTATGCTTAATGACAAATGAAAATTTCTGCAGAAAATTCACCCACCTTGCATGCATCTTATCTGTATTTTCTTACTGTTAATAAACTTCAAAGCCTGATGATCTGTATACAAAACAAACTCCATCTGAAGAAGGTAGTGTTCCCGTTGCTTCAACTCTAACAACTGCATACTGCTCTTGGTCGTAAGTACTCCATTTCTGCTGGGCTTTTCTTAATTTTTTAGAAAAGATAGTCACTGGTTTCTTTTCTTGATTGAGCACAACTTCTACTCCCACTCCACTAGCATCACATTCGACCTCAAAATTATTTTCAAAGTTAGGGAAAGCTAGAACCGGATAGGTGCCAAACTTTTTTTTTTTGAAAGGCAAGCAAGGTTTTTATAGGATCCCAGAACCCATAAAGATGCCGCAAGCTGGGTTTGAACCCATGACCTAGTGGTACCATCTGCCAAGCTCTAACCGTTGAGCTGTCATGCCATTGGCCAAAACTCATTTTTTGGTCACCCCCCAACTGAACTTGCCTTTCTTCAAACACTCTGTGTTGGGTGCTGCAATGGGACTGAAATGCCTCATGAATCGCGTATAAAAAGTTGCCAACCAATGGAAATCCTAACTTTAGAAACTTGTTTCGGAGTTTGCCATTCACGAATTGTTTTTACCTTCTCATTCATCCACCAATATTCCATCCTCACCAATAACAAAACCCAAAAATAAAAACTTATGTGTGCAAAAAGTACACTTCTTTAGATTCGTAAACAACTTATTTTCTTTCAATACACCTAAGACTTTCCTCAAATGAACTAGGTGTTTTGTTTTAGTTTTGTTGTAGATTAAAATATCATCAAAATAAACTACAATAAAGGAATTGAGAAAGGGATGAAGAACCTGATATATAAGTCTAATAAAGGTGCTAGGTATATTAGACAATTCGAATGGCATCACCAACCACTCGTACAATTCATCCTTGCTCTTTAAAGTTGTTTTCCATTCATTTCCAAGCTTGATTCGAATCTGGTGATATCCACTTTGCAGGTCTAGATTTGTGTTTACCTTCAAACTCTCAAGCATATCCAACATTTCTTCTAAATGAGGTATAGAAAATATGTAGATAGTGATTTTATTGATTGCCCGACTATCTACACATATATGCCAAGTAATATCCTTTTTTAGAACTAGGAGGACGGGTACTGCGTATATGACCCATACTCTTCCTTATAAATCATTTCCTCAAAAACATTCTCAATCTGTTATCACATAGTTTCATTCTCCTTCGAGCTCATACGGTAATGAGGTAGATTTGGTAGGCTAGCACCGGGACCAAATCTCTATGGTGTTGTATATCTCTCATAGGTTGAAGCTCTTGAAAAAACTCTTCTATAATAAAATCTTCAAATTCACTCAACAACAGCTGCACTTCAATAGGAATTGTTTTTTCATTTTTGTTTGCTTACTACCGCTAGATAGAAAACATCAGATTATTTGATTGACTCAGTAATCTCACGCTCACTATTAGTCAAAGTCAGAAAACTAGAATTTTTTCCTTTATGCAAACTCCTAAATTCCGGTATAATAGCCATATGAATTTTATAATTTTTCCAATTAAAAATCACAACATTGTCACGACCCTTCGATGTAGTATCAACATCATGTTACCAAGGATGACCCAATAAAATATGGGAAACATCCATATATATCACATCACATAATACATCATCTTTGTAATGTTATGACACGCGACACATCTCAGCAACACGAAAGGATGATCCTTTCTTTACCAAACCAAATAAATACTGTGCACTATGTGGCTTTGTAGGAAATTGTAAATACTTCACCAATTTATTCTACACAAAATTCGTGCAACTTCCATTGTCTACAATCACATCACAAAGTTTATTATTGACTGAACAAAAGATCAAAACATGTTATGTCGTTGTCTTTATTCTTTTAGTGTCAACAACACTCGCTATAAGACCAAAGCAAGCCTTTCCTTGCCCTTCTCAACTGCGAATTCAACATCTACATAGTCACCACTGAAATCCCATTCGTCTTTTTCTTTGTCATGATTTTCACTGTTAGCTTCCAGTAAATTAGTTTGCTTCCTCTCAGGACAGACATTGGAATAGTGTACAGGTTTGTTGCACCTATAACAAATGTTTGTTGTAGGTTTGGCATATAGACTCTTCTTCCGAGTTTGGTTTCTGTTCTGCCATATGTTAATAGTATTACTACTCCTTTCCCTAGATACTTGAAAATTTTTTTTGGGGTTTCGATCCTCTAGGACTATGCTACACGAGTTTCCTTTTATCTACAAGTAAAATAACAGAGCTATTAGAATATTCTGTCGTATTCCTCCAAAATAAGGTATGGCGCCTCTCTTTCTTCATTAATTTTGCCCTCAACACCATGTTAATGGCCTCTTATAATGTCCACAAATTCTGCAGCCCAATTCATTCTTGAATGTAGGGTTTCAATCCTTCACATAACTTGCAACCTTCTCATTTATGAATCGGTTTCACCTTCTCATTCATCCACATGTATTCCATCCTCACCAAAAACAAAACCCAAAAATAACAGTTTATGTGTACAAAAAATACATTTCTTCAGATTAAAAAACAACTTATTTTCTTTCAATACAGCTAATACTTTTCTCAAATGAACTAGGTTTTCCGTTTTGGTTTTGTTGTTTATTAAAATATCATAAAAAAAATTACTACATAGGAATTAAGAAAGGGACGAAGAATCTGATTCATAAGTCTAATAAAGGTGTTAGGTGCATTGGAAAATTCGAATGGCATCACCAACCACTCTTACAATCCATCCTTGCTCCTGAAAGTTGTTTTCCATTCAACTTTAGGCTTGATTCGACTCAAGTGATATCCACTTTGCAAGTCTAGCTTTGTGAACACCTTTGAACCCTCAAGCACAACCAACATGTCTTCTAAACGACGTATAGGAAATATGTATTTATGGTGATTTTATTGATTACTCAGCTATCTACACACATATGCCAGGTATTATCCTTCTTCGGAACTAGGAGGACAGACACTAGATATGAACTCACACTCCCCTTATAATTCATTTCCTCAAAAATTCTTCAATCTGTTATAACATAATTTCATTCTCTTCCGGGCCCATACGGTAATAATGCAGATTTGGTAGGCTAGCACAAGGGACCAAATCTTTGTGGTGTTGTATATCTCTCATAGGTGGAAGCCCTTGAGAAAACTCTTCTGAAATCATTTCCTCTAATTCGCCCAATAACTACTGCACTTCAATAGGATTTTTTCTTCTTCTTTGTTTGCTACCAACACTCCTACTACCACTAGATAGAAAACATGAGATTCTTTGATTGACTCACTCATCTCACGCTCACTCTCAATCAAAGTCTGAAAACTAGAATTCTTTCCTTTTATGCAAACTCCTAGATTCTAATATAATAGCCACAACAATTTTATGACTTTTCCAATTAAAAATTACAACATTGTCACGACCCTTCAATGTAGTATCCCCATCATATTGTTAAGGACAACCCACTAAAATATGGCAAGCATCCATATCGATCACATCACCTAATACATCATCTTTGTAATGTTTTGCCAATGGATAATGGCACGGGACAAATCTCAACAACACGAACGGATGGTCATTTCTTCACCCAACCAAGTAAATATGGTGCGCTATGTAGGTATGTAACTCTGTAGGCAATTGTAAATACTCCACCAATTTCTTCTACATAAAATTCCCGTTGTCTCTGTTGTCTACAATCACATCGCAGAGTTTATTCTTGACTGAACAAAGTGATCGAAAAATGTTATGTCGCTGCCTTTCTTCTTTCAGTGTCAACAACACTCTCGCTTTAAGACCAAATCAAGCCTTTCCATACCCTCTTCAACTGCGAATCCAGCTTTTGCATATTCATCATTAAAACATTGTACAGGTTTTTTGCACCTATAACAAATGTTTGTTGTAGGTTTGGCATATGGATTCTCCCACTAGGTTTGGTTTTTGTTCTGCCATTTGTTGATAGTATTACTACTCATTTCTCTAGATCCTTGAAAAGATAAATCTGTAGGTTTCAGTCCTTTAGGACTATGCTACACGGGTTTCCCTTTATTTGCATAACAATGATATCTCAATATTCTGTCGTAATCCTCCAAAAGGAAGTCTAACGCCTCTTGCTCTCCATTAATTATGCCCTCAACGCCATATTAATGGCTACTTGTAGAGTCCACAAATTCTGCAACCCAATTTTCTTTTGTAGGGTTTCAGTTTATTCACATACGTTGCAACCTTCTCATTTACGAATTGCTTTCACCTTCTCATTCATCCACCTGTATTCCATCCTCACCAATTACAAAATCAAAAACCAACAGCTTATGTGTGCAAAAAGTAAACTTCTTCATATTCAGAAACAACTTATTTTATTTCAATACACCTAATACTTTCCTTAAATGAACTAGGTGTTCCGTTTTGGTTTTGTTGTAGATTAAAATATCATTAAAATAAATTACAACAAAGGAATTGAGAAAGGGGAGAATAACCTGATTCATAAGTCTAGTAAAGGTGTTAGGTGCATTGGACAGTCCGAATGGCATCACCAACCACTCGTACAATCCATCATTGCTCTTGAAAGTTGTTTTCCATTCATCGCCACGCTTGATTCGAATCTGGTGATATCCACTTCGCAGGTCTAGCTTTGTGAACACCTTCTAACCCTCAAACACATCAATATGTCTTTTAAACGAGGTATAGGAAATATGTATTTTATAGTGATTTTATTGATTGCGTGACTGTCTATACATTTGCCAAGTATTATTCTTCTTCGGAATTAGGAGAACGGGTATTGCATATGAATTCGGCCTCTGCATAGTCATTATTGAAATCCTCTTCGTCTTCTTCTTCATCATGATTTTCACTGTCAGCTTCCAATAAACTGGCTTGTTTTCTCCTAGGACAAGCATTGGAATAGTGTGAAGGTTTGTTGCACCTATAACAAATTTCTGTTGTAGGTTTGGCATATGGATTCTACCTCTGGGTTTGGTTTCTGTTCTGCCATCTGTTGTAGGTTTCGATCCTTCTGGATTATGTTGCACGGGTTTCCCTTTATCTATAGGTAAAATAACATGGCTATCGTAATATTCTGTCGTATTCCTCCAAAAGGAAGTCTGACACCTCTCCTTCTCCATTAATTATGCCCACAACGCCATGTTAATGGCCTCTTGTAGAGTTCACAAATTCTGCAACCCAATTTTTTCTTGAATATAGGATTTCATTTAGTTCACATACCTTGCAACCTTCTCATTCACAGATTGCTTTCACCTTATCATTCATCCACCTGTATTCCGTCCTTCTCAATAACAAATCCCAAAAACAACAGCTTATGTGTGCAAAAAGTACACTTTTTCAGTTTTAGAAACAACTTATTTTTTTTCAATACACCTAATACTTTCCTGAAATGAACTAGGTGTTCTGTTTTGGTTTTGTTGTAGATTAAAATATCATCAAAATAAACTACTACAAAGGAAATGAGAAAAGGGCGAATAACCCGATTCATAAGTCCAATAAAGGTGTTAGGTGCATTGAATTCCTTACAATGTTTACATATTATTATTCTAAGTTTCATTGTGATTTACTAGATATTTGGTGTCTCATTTAAGCAGTGTTCTAAAAAGCGCTAGGCGGTGGGCGAGCGGCGAGCAGGTGTCTAGCGCCCAGGGACCTAGGCGGTTTTAGGTGTTGTATTATAACTTTAATAATTTACAAAAACTAAGCATGATACCTTATCAATTACATCCAATTTATTGCCAAGATACATATGCAAATTTTAAAAACATGAAAAATTAATAATCATGGACAAAATTTATTAAAACTCAAATGACTGAAGTTGGTCATGATAGGTACTTTATAAAGTTTATACAAAATTGAATTTGTGGACAAATATCCAAACCTACTCTTTTATTTTTCTTCAAATTGCATGAATGACCTTAGTCATGTTTGATAAAATCTACATTACTAAAATTGGTACCGGCAAATCCTTTGAGAATTCCATTAAGTAATCATCCTTTGCAAACATATATTGAATATAAAACAATTAAACTATTACTTTCCAAAAAAAGGGAAAGATAAATAAAATAAGAACACAATCAACCTTATTAAAAAAAAACCCACCTAGACCACCCATTACCCGTCTAGGTGCCTACCCGATTTTTCACCCCGCCCAGCCACTAATCTGGGCGTTTCTCTAACACCTAGGCCGTTTTTTAGAACACTGCATTTAAGTATGAAGTCCTTGCATGCTTTTAAATCCACATTTGATTCTTGGGTTAATAATATAACTTAAACTTGAAATCAATTTGCTGATAATGCCATGTTTTCCATCCTAAAGTGAGATGAAAATCTACTTAGGATGTGTTAATGAACTTAAAAAAACTAATTTAAGAGTAGCCTAATGGTACCATCTACTCATATCATAAACTCAAAGCTCTTACTCTCACATTTATTTCAAACACTCCACAATCACTTCTTTTGTAACTAGGTTAAGTTTCAAAAGGAATTTAAAGATTAGTTTTCCAAATTTTATAGCTCTCCTTGTGGGATTTGACTTGTAATTGCCGTTATCTAACTCAATAGATAATCGTGCATTTGCGGTAAAATTTGAAATCGATCAAGTTTTTGGTGTCGTTACCGTGGAGAGCAATGGAAATGAGTTTTAAAATCAATTTTGAATGCTTATCGGTAGTTTAATTTAGGTTCATTTTCATAGTTTAGGTGCATTTGCATTGTTTTGATAATATCTTGTAGTTTGGAAATTCTAAGGCATCTTCATGTTTGCAATTTTTTTAGTATCTAACGTTTGTTATTTAATTTTTTTAATTTTTATAATAAATATACATGATTTGAAATTTCACAGACATCTTTCCATTTGTTCATTGGACTAAAGGTTAGTGAGAAACGAATTTTTGAAGTTGGACTACCTATGCTGAAAAAGTTTGAAATTGGACATGTTTGAACGCAAGTTTCCAATGATTTCCAATTCTGTTTTGAGTGTTTCCAAATTCTATCATGTTCTACATCTTGTTTAGTTTCTACATTAAATTTTGGATTTCAATTTGGATAGCAGGTTCAAACATAATTTTAATTCTCGTAGCATCTAAACAATTTGGACAATGTACTACTTTTTTTAGTTCACTTCAACTTTCCACAACTTTTTCATAGCCAAATGATTTTTTTAGAATTTAAAAAAAAAACTTCATTTGTTTGTAATCCAGAGAAATTTGTAAATCTAAATTCCATCGAGTATTGAATTATGCACGAATTTTCAAAGTTAATCTATCAGTTATGGAAATTTTTAGTAGTGCACTATTTCGCCAAACTTGAATTATTTTTATACTCTGTTTTTGAAGCCATTAATCATTCTTTTATGGTATAATTTCCAGGTTATACACAAAGGAACATTTGACAATGAGCTTTGTGAATTTAATAAACAATGGAGAACACTTGGATCATAATTAGGACAATTTTTGCTTTCTTTGAGTGATTGGGAGGAATTAAATTTGTATTATTAAGTTGTAATCGATAAACAGAGTCCCAGACACAACCAGAAGCATAGTGAGGTGTCTTTCTCAACATACTACGAATCTCTTACAGGAAGTGTTTCTTGAATGTTTTTTAGTGTTTAAAGTTTTGCAAGATGTCGAACTATGCTAAAATACGTAAGAACAAACCTTGCTATTTGCAACAGACTCCAATTCGTTCAAACTTAACTAAATTTACTAAAATGAACTCAGATAACTAAAGCCAATTAGAACGGCGTTTATAGAACCTCACAAAATTAATAGACCGTATTGAACTCTTTCGAAGCAAGGCTGCTCTAATGCCAATTGTTATGCACCGGTAAAGACCAGTGTGACTGCACCGTCATTTTTTACCTGCCTAGAGAGTGGTGTTTCGTCGGAGTTTTACCCAAGTCTAATCTTATTGTGATTATAAACATAGAGGTTCTTGAAAGTTTTTAAGTGATAGCTAAATATGGTAAGAAATCATTGGATCTTAAAGATGCCCTTCAAAGGCTTTGCCAGTTCTAGCCACTACAACACAAGAGACTAATAATAACACAAGTCCATAGAATTTTTTGGACTTGTGCTATCAAAACCAAAGAAATTTGATAAGATAGCATTTTCATTTTCACAGTAAAACAGAGCGAGATATCGAAATTTTGGTACGCGCATTTTTATCGACCAAGCTTTCATCTCCTCCCTCGCGACTCTCCCTCACAAAACTCCCTCACAGACAAAGCACCTCTCCCTCACAAACGCAGCTCTCCCACCTCGACTTTCCTCTTGCCGTCACCTCGCCTCGCCTGATCTCTCTCGTGCTTCTCTCTCCATCACCTCTCGTCTTACCGTCACCTGATCTCTCTCGCTCTCTGCTGCATCGCCTGAGCTCTCTCGCTCTCTGTCACTTCGTCGCTTCGCCTCCACTTCACTCTGCCTCTGCTACTCACTACTCCTTCACTATTTCGTCCTCTTCATTTTGCACAAATTAGGGTTTCTGATTGAAGGTAAGTTGGATTCTGTGATTGCATTTCATTTTGTAGTTTGTTCAATGATTTATTAAGATGTTGATTTTTGGGTCTCTTTAATTACTGACAATGTGTTTGTATATTCAGAGAGAGAGATGAAATAGATTTCAGAGTCTCTCCATCGAGGAAGAAATATCAAGATTCTCTCCAGCAGTTTTCGAGTCATCTAGAGGCAATTTTGAGGTACGAATCTTGGATTGATTTATGTTCTAATGGTTTTTAGTATGAGATTGCTTTGTAAGATTGGTGGTTGTTTGGTTCCCTTTTAGTTTGTTTTGTTCTAATGGTTTTTAGTATGTCATTTGTGTTCCCATTTGGTTTCCTAGTATTTTAATTTATTCTTTCTCAAAAAATACATGAAAATTGAAACAATACAAACACCTGAAATAAAGAAATGCATGCTTGAGACACCCATCTCAGTTTGTTTGCATCATAGAAATGTAAAGTTGGTTTTCCAAACCTAACTGCTCCTCGCAACAACAAAAACAAAAACAAAAACAAAAACAAAAACAAAAACAAAAACAAAAACAAAAACAAAAACAAAAACAAAACAAAACAAAAACAAAAACAAAAACAAAAACAAAAACAAAAACAAAAAAATGTTAATGATGTAAGCAAGAAATGCTTTGTGTCCACTGTATACACTATGTATAGATTCATTCATTATGTATTAAGATGTGTAAAACCAACCTAATATTTGGTTTTACATATCTTAATGCATTCGCGGTTCATTTACAACATTACTCTTAATGCAATACATACACCCAAGTAGTCCCGCATCTGCCATGGAGACAACCACAAAGAGCAGCAAGATTGGATTAAAAGACGAGGACGATTTCTTGTTAGCCATATCCCCACAACCATACAAAAATGTCTTCCTTGTTTCTGTATGGTTTGGGTACTCTGGCTAATTCGCTATTCTAATTTATATTAGTTGTATTGCATAGAAGATAACTTATAAGTCTGTGTTTACAAGGACGATTTTGTTGCACTTGAAGAATGCTTTACATTGTTCCAACACCAGGCTGGAAGACTTTTCAAAAGAATTAAGAAGAATATTCTTGATTAATTTATAAATGAGAATCCATGTATCGGCTACTCGTGACTCATTTGTAATGGCTCTCAATAAAATTTGTATGTGACTCTTGTGATACTGACTGGCTAATTATCTCATCCTTAATTCAATGTGTGTTTGATATGAAATTTTAGGTCATCATCAATATGAGTCTTTAGAGCATATTGCTCTCTTGGGTGACTGGATTGAATAGGTTTACTAATGGGTATGTTATTAGACAGAACTCCAATGTCCATTGGAGGAACCCAATGTTGAGTAATCCCTAAATGAGATGGGAAGATTAATTTTGGATGATGGTGATGGTTATTGTAGTCTTCTTCTTCTAAGTAAAGAACACACAATTGGTTTCTAAGTTTTAATAAAGTCTCGGAAACAAATACATCATGAGAAGATGGATTATGGGTGTTGTGTGAAAGTGATGAATCCAAATGTAAGTTTGGGAATTTGGAGTTGCTGATTACACAGAGCCAAAAAGTGATGGATTATGGGTGTTGTGTGAAAGTTTCAATATCTAATGTTTCTGTCCCCATGCAGACTTTGACTCTTCCATATATTTTGATACAAAAATGCTTGAATGTAGATGTAGGACTTATAATGATACCACCAAAAAAGCCAATTAATGACACTTCCTATACACAATTTCTTAAATATTGTTCGCTATTGGCAGCAGACTGACTGAATTGATGGTTTTAAAACAAGGAAAAGCTTGGCTTCTTACAGCAGATGAATGCATCAATTATGAAAAAGGAGAGAAAAATCACCTAGACAATACAAATCTCATCCCATTTGTCATGGAGAGAGTGGAAATGTAATAAGTTTTTATTGCAGTATTGTACAACATTTGGAAGAAATTTAAGGTAGCAATAATTCCTAATGATTTATCTTGGTGCTAGGGAAATGGGCCTTGAGACTAAGTTCTTAGGTTTGAGGAACTTGGTTTGACAACACAAGCCTGAGTTACTCTTATTCAGAAAAGAAAAAAGATGATTTTGAGGTGGATTTTATAGAATCAGTTTGGGGTTGTGATATTTTCGAGTGGGAATCAGTACTTCTTTAGGTAATTCCAGAGTATTACTCTCAGTTTGCGATTCTAGATAATTAGATATTAGTGACTCTCATGGGTGCCTTCTCGCTCAATCTGCAATTCTATCTAGTTGATGAAGATCAGATTTGGGTATGCTCCAATTTTAATGACCGGGTTGATGGGTACTATAGTAGACAATTTTTGGAAGATGTGTCTGATATATAAGGGTTATGGAGTGATTTGTGCATCTTTTGATGAGATTTCAATGTTGTGAAGGTGGTGTGGAGAAGACACAAGAAGGCAAAAGAACCACACACAAAAATGAGGATAGTTCATTGACTTCAATAGTAACTTCAAGCTCGGGGTTCTGTTCTAAAAGGCAGCATCTAGTTCATTAATTGACTCCATTCATAGATGATGTCATCTTGTATTCAAAACCAATCCCTTAAATATTGTACCCTCTGTATAAAAAGTATTCCTTCAACGGTAAACTATGCTCAACAGTGTGTGTTGGATCTAATCTTGACCTCAGGGGTAAGCCAATTGAGATCAAGGAAATCAAATAATTTGTGCAGAAGCCAACCTTGATGGTTAACAGAAATTCTCCATAAAGATAATGAGTATGAGAACTCTAAAACATTCAGGTTTTCTTAATTAAAACAAATTAGTGTCTTCATGATACTCAACAAGCAGACACTTTGCCCAGATTATTTTTATGCTATGTTACATTTCTTAACCGAAAAAGTTTTAGATCTCAGAATTACAGATGCATGATATACTTATGGTCATGAAGTGGCTAAGCTATAAGCTTATGGACACTTGGACTACCTTGTTTAGAGGCAGTTTTTAGGCAATTTGTGCGGTCACTTCTAAAATTTCTTAAACCAGCATCGATTAAAATAATTGAAAGACAAGACTAGTTTGATGTCATCTTCTGAATATTTTAGCTCTGTGTGCATTAAAGATATGCTGAGCAGAGTTGAAAGTTCTTTGTGGAAGCAAAATATTAAACTCATCGGTTGTACTTTTGTAAGCTAATATATATCGCAAAAAATTTGCAAAAACCATTGACAGTGCTATTGCTCATTAATAGTATATGACAATAACATTTTTTCACTTAGTGCTATGAAAAGGCCAAAATTTGTCCAATTTGTACCCCTTCATCACATTTATGTTGTAGCATTGTCTGAATTTAATTTTTGTCTTTGTGTTTAACATTTATGCTGCCATATATGACAAATCAGGAAGTTGAAAATGCATCATATCATTTGGTAAGTTAAATGTGATTGGCATACACTAATGCATAATGAAAGTAACTATATATCTTCATGAATCTATTAGTAAAGTGATTCCTCAGTATAATGTATATTTTATTATTTGACTTGTTGTTAGAGTGTGAACAACGGCTCAAAGAAAAACTGCAAGTTGTTGGATGTTAGTGGTTCGGGACAAGTAGTTGATGAAGGACGTTGGTCTTCAAGTGATCCAAATCAGGTTGTTCATCACATTCCCTTGGGTCCTAATGCTATTAGAGTTTGGGTAGATAGTCCAAAAGTTCCTACTGCATCTCTTTGGAGGCCTACATCTGAGCTGGAATTTATTGAAGATGCCATTGGTACTACAGTAGCATGGCCAGCAGACAAAGTTGTTATGATTTAGAGCTTCGGTAAGCATTGATCGAGACTTGTAATATATATTTGCATGCTTGAATGAATATCTCTCTTGGTATTGAATTCCTGAATATATGCTTGAACTACTACCAATTTTGTAGATCGACTTGTATTCATGGATATGTACGTATGTTATAGGAATGTTAAGGCTATAATGTTACTGTGTAATGTTGTTACTGTTGTTGTTAATGTTGCACATGTAATGTTGTTGCGTAATGTTGTAATGCTGCTGTTGCGTAATGTTGTAATGCTGTAGAGTACTATTTCACTGCTTTAGATGTGAATTGAATTTGCATTTTAGGGAGTTGTATTCACCTAAATAGGCTTTTAGGGAGTTTTGAGAGATAAATATGAGGAGATTGTTTGGAATAATATAAGGAGATTTCTCCAAAATGTTTAGCGTGTTTTATTAAGCGCTTAACTTTAAAGGATGATGAGAGAGACAAATTGCAAAAGGAAATCAGGACACCATCTGAAGATTGGAGACTGAAAAATCAGCGGTTCGAATCACAGGTCCACTTTTCCTATTGAGATTTTTTACCTTTTAAATGCATTTGGTTATTTTGCCACTGATTAGTCCCTGTTGTTCAAGTACTTACAATTGGGTATGCTTGCATGGATACCATGTCTGTGCCATTGGAGAGAAATACCTCCAGCATCAATCAGGAGCAAGAATCCAAATAACTAAGGATATCACTGCCACATGGAGTTGAACAATGTACGATGAGGATTCCTACTGACAAGGTAACCACCTGTAAAGTTAATTATCGTAGTTTTTACATGCCAAAATGATTCTAGTCTTATTAACATCCTTTATTAATCTCACAATGGGTCTGTCTGAGAAGACGACACCTTTCTGTGGTGCCCAGAAACTACTCAAAACAGAGGCCACACCCTGTTTCTGGAAAAAAAAAAAAAAAACTGAACCTGCATGACATGTTGCACTTTGCTGATGATGAGTATATTGGAATGCCCGTGTGAGTATATTGGAATAGGAACTCTGCATGACATGTTGCACTTTGCTGATGATAGCAGCAAGACACTTACCTGGAATGCCCGTGTGAAGGTAGCACTGGGCACAGCTACAGCTTTAGAGTAAGTCTCCTATGATCTTTTTGGAGCTTGAATTTCTTTGTTTGTTCTTAAAATATGAAGTGGATCGAATCCTAGTGTTTTACTGGTTTTAACATTGTCTGAGTAGTTTCTTCAATTTCTTCCAGTGATAAATACTCAAATACATTGTCTGACATAACAACAGAGCAGAGTGTGAATCAGTTGTTCCGACCTCCCATAAAATTTTTGTCAATGGTTGCTGGGTTGGTGTTCACCGCGATCCTGAACTCTTGGTCAAGACCCTGAGACAACTAAGGAGACAGGTTGTACTATGTTCATATTTCAATTTCTCTGTCTTGTTCTTCTCCCTCCTATTTCCTCTGATAAGTCTTTTACTTATTTTTTTGCTTGTCGATCTTATTATGTGTGTTTGAAATCTTTTGGGTTATTATCTTACACTATCAAGTGATGTTAGTATTAGTTGAAAAGCAGTGATTCGTTAATATTCAGGTTCCCTATTCGATGGACCTCTATTATTCATCTTTTCATTATTGTTATTCTGAAATGACATGGATTACACTGCAACATTATGCCCACTTTGAAGTATAATGATAGGCATATGTTAGATAATGCTTTATGCATTCTGCTGTTTATTGCTTTGTGTCTGGGTGATGGTTGAAACATGGTCTATTACAGATTGACGTCAATACAGAAGTTGGAATCATGCCTATTTGTCTTTCCATAATGCCAATAGAAACAATGATAGGAAGTGATGTAGTTTAAGTAATCTTGTCTTCATCAAGAATAAAGATTGTGTTTGTGCTCCCTCCGGCAACCAGCTTATGGAAATACAATAATTGACTCAAGATTGCTATTACATATGTTTTGCAGGAGCTTGCAAATGCTAGGATGGACCCAAATGAGACGTATCAACTTTATACCCACTGTGAAATCCATCCTTCCTTGATCTTAGGTGTTTGTGCTTCTATAATCCACTTTCCGGACAATAATCAGGTTTGTTACTTATGCTACACTCTTCCTAAGAAATTGATGTTACCTTTTTTCATCCCTGATATTCATTTGGCGTTACAAAACAGTCTCCTCGTAATACATATCAGTCAGCAATGGGCAAGCAAGCAATGGGGATTTATGTTACCAACTACCAGTTACGAATGGTGCGTTTGTGGTATCCTGAGTTGCAGGTATAGGAGCTCTTATTCTGTAGTGGATCTCGCCATGGGTCTTTGCCTGCTCATTTTTCTGTTTGTGCAGGACACACTGGCATATGTTCTCTAATATCCTCAGAAGCCTCTTGTTACAACCCATGCTATGGAGCACTTGCATTTCAGACAGCTTCCAGCTGGCATTGTAAGCACTTCTTTTTTCATATGGTCTTTGTCGTTGCACTTATTAACAGTGGGTTTGATGGAACCTTATAGTTTTGTTTTGTTTAAGAATGCAATTGTTGCTCTTGCCTGTTATTCGGGGTACAACCAAGAAGATTATGTTATTATGAATCAATCTTCAATAGACCGTGGATTCTTCCGTTCCTACAGGTAACTAATTTTTCTATCTTATTGTTTCTTTAAATTTTTATTAGGTATCTTATCTATGCTATCTTTTTCATTATACTATCACCAATGTTCTCTTCATATGGACGAGGAGAAGAGGATGGGAACATTTGTCACCGAGGATTTTGGACGTCCAAAGAGGAAAAATACTATGGTGAGTGCTCACTTCAAGGTCCTCTGTCCTTTGTATCAAACCCTTGCACATATCTTGTAAACTAAAAATGACCCATTTACTTCCATTTAGGGCATGCGGCATGGCTCATATGCTAAATTGGATGACGATGGTTTTGCACCTCCGGTGTGTACACTTGTGAAGCTTCCTAGCGTCATTTTTCCTATCACATATTTTCCTAGTTGAGTAGAATATGTTCCCATGAATGCAGGGCACAAGGGTTTCAGGTGACGATGTCATAATTGGAAAGACTACACCCATTCATCCAGACGAGACTGGAGGAATAGCTCCGCGATACACAAGGCGTGATCATCGCACAAGTTTGCATCACAGTGAAAGTGGGATGGTGGATCAGGTAAATACAAAAACTATATCCTACTGTTTCTTTTTCTTTCTAAATAGTCTTGCGAAGTTCTTGTGTGAGTGATTCAAGTTATTATCGATGAAGCAAATATGTAAAAACTAGCAAGTTATTTCCTTAGCTTTAAGCATGTTGGTTAAACCATTTTTTTTATGCCATTGTAGGTTCTATTGACAACAAATTCAGAGGGACAAAAATTTGTGAAAGTTAGGATCTATTAGGATACCTCAGATTGGAGACAAGTTTAGCAGTAGGCATGGACAGAAGGGAACTGTCGGCATGACCTACACTCAAGAAGATATGCCATGGACTATGGAAGGAATCACACCTGACATCATCGTCAACCCACATGCCATTCCTTCTCGAATGACAATTGGTCAGCTTATTGAGTGTATCATGGGTAAAGTTGCAGCACACATGGGCAAAGAGGGAGATGCAACTCCTTTTACTGATGTCACTGTAAGAGTCCAATACCTTTTCCCCCCTTAAGTCATGGTTTTCCCAATATCATTGGAAATATTAAAAAACTATGACTGCCTTTAGTGTCAAAGGACTTTCCTTTTTTGTTTTGCCATCAGATAGGTCAGAAACATGATATTTATGTGAATTTATCAGTCCCATACGAGTTATTTGAACATGAAAATGTGGTAATCTAGTGGTGGATGAATCTTTTATGTTTTTCATAATTCATTTGCTGCCTTAGACGAGTTCTCAATGCCTCAAACTGTTGGTAACATGTATCCAGTTTAATTTCCGGTTCATATTGAACCAAAATGTTTCGAGATTTCCATCATTAGCAACACACACATCCAGGTTACCTGGATTTTGGAGGTCATTGAATTCAAAACACTGGAGGGTGGAAATTTTGGTCATGCTTGAATATCCTTAGTTCTGATTCTTGAGACCACTTTCTAATTAGGGATACCTTTGCCAATGTACTCTACTCCTAACTATTTGCGGAAGTTGAATCAAAGCTGTGAAGCTGTGATGGTGTTAAACCGCCAATGTGAAAACTGCTGCTCATTTGGGTGTTTGTATGATTCTCAGGTGGATAATATCAGCAAAGCCCTTCACAAATGTGGATATCAGATGCGTGGTTTTGAAACCATGTACAATGGCCACACAGGCAGAAAGCTGACTGCCATGGTATTCTTGGGACCCACTTACTACCAGAGACTGAAGCACATGGTGGATGATAAGATCCACTCTCGTGGACGTGGCCCAGTTCAGATCCTGACCAGGCAACCAGCCGAGGGGCGTTCCCGTGATGGAGGTCTCCGGTTCGGGGAAATGGAACGTGATTGCATGATTGCTCATGGAGCTGCACACTTCCTCAAGGGACGTTTATTTGACCAAAGTGATGCCTATAGGGTCCATGTCTGCGAGCGTTGTGGACTGGTAGCCATTGCAAATCTGAAGAAGAACTTTTTTGAATGCAAGAGCTGTAAGAACAAAACAGACATCGGTCAGGTAATGTTGTTGCTTCTCTTATGTGGTTATCTAAATTTTATGTTTGTGAACTTGTCTAGAGTGTAGGTCCTGAACTTTGATTTGGTCTCTAAATTTTTTCGGTTGGAATGTACCAAAGGTTTACATTCCATATGCATGTAAGCTTCTGTTCCAAGACCTTATGGCCATGGCTATAGCTCCAAGAATGTTCACGAAGGAAATCAAAGCAATCAAAGATAAGTTATAGTTCTCAATATATGTTTAATAAAGATCAGCTCTCTGTATTACATCGAGTCAAAAATGTTTTAGTTCGTGGTGAGACTGCATATACCTAGTCTTTTATTACATTGTCATGAAATTTCTTACAAGATAAGTCCTGTTGCTTTTATAAAACTTGTTGGTTGGTTCTTCAGATTTTTGTTTAGATGGTTACTTTTGTTACAAAATTTTCTATTAACTTTTTCCTTAACTATCTGACAATCTTATACATTATTTTCAAGGACTTTGCTGATTGAGCGAGGCTGGCAAGAGGCGTGTGCAAGTTTCTGATTGGTCGAGCTCCTACTGGAAAATGGAGCGCTTGATCTGTTGAGGTGGATTGATGAAGTTAAGGTGTTAATATAGGGAGTTGTGGTACTTTATATTTAGTTTTTTTATTTAGGTTTTGAAAAGCTGAAAATGTTTTGTGACTCGATGTAATACAGAGAGCTGATCTTTATTATTATTTTGATAGATTTTTTGATCGACTCGATGTAATACATTATCTCATTAATTATAATTACTTTGCCTCCATTCATGGAAATGTTTAAGTTTGGCACATTTTTATTTTTATTTTCTAGAAATAAAACTTATAAGATGTAATAAAAAGTCATTTGATAGCAAAATACAAAAAACTGCCATAATAGAAACTAAAATCTTATAGCGTTTTAATAGAAACTAAAATCTGAAACGCTATAAAAATCCAACTTACTATAGCGTTTTAAAAATGCTATAATAGACCCTGGGTCTATTATAGCTTCGACAGACACAGCGTTTTCTAAAACGCTATGGTATCCTACCATAGCGTTTTTGAAACGCTATGAATGGCCTTTTTTCTTGTAGTGAGCACACCACACAGAGTAAAATATGGCTAAAATGCATTTATGCCTAGTGTGGTGATCTAAGGAGTTTTTACGTAATAAAATACCCCTTACTTACAAGACATATGAGAAAATCTAACTAGGGTGAGAATTGATTTTGAGATGCTCAAAATCATTTTCCACTTCAATTAGATTGGGTTTTAAAAATCAACCGTTCATTGCACTTAATTGAAGATAATCAACTTGTTTCTTGCTAGATAGAGTGATAAGAATTGATTGAGCCTTGTTTATATTTCATGATTAGTATCCATCCCCCTTTAGGTACATTCACATATTGCTTTTAGTTAGGTCATATATCTTAGGTTGCAGATTTTAGTCATTTTCAAAAAAAAAAAATAATAAATAAATAGTCCAGATTGATTCAATTTTAGTGTCAAGGAGTTTTTCTTGTGTTAGGAGCCATACAGTTATGGATTTTCTTTAGGAAGATCATGACAATGCTGAGGTAAATTACTTTGCCTTGGAAAACCAATGTCAACCCTTAGAATCAAGTTTTGATTATACCAATCAATTTTCACAAAATGGATATGGAAAGTAACCACCTTGGAACCAACAATAACCCAATTGGGGTTATGAACCGTTTAGGCCCACACCATCCTTTGATATCCAATATGTGCATAACAATGAGCACTACCTTAGTTGTCCTATAATGCATTTGGTAAATATCAAAATCCATACCACGTCATGCAAAATATGCAATCATCTTCATAACCAATTAGCTCATGGGAGAGAACTAACATTTCTCCTTTATTTCAAAAGAGCTTATATCAATATATGCAATACTTAAGTTAGTCCATACGAGAGATAAAACAACGTCAGCAGGACACTGACAAGCTTTTGGCTGAGATTTGAGATTAAGGCTTCAAAATGATGCATTGATGAATGTTAGGGATGAATGTGAAAAAAAAATATTAGAGGAAAGTGGGAGATCTAATGAATTGCCACATTGATATACCTATATCAACTCCTCATACTCCCCAAGTAAAGCAATATGAACGGATGAAACATGTGAGACAATGTGATGGAGAAGGATTGTGGATGAATAATGAATTTTGTGTTCAAGAGGATAACATTGATGAACATGATGAGCTTGTAGAATTGTCTAGTCACTCTTAGCTGACTCCTGGATTACTGATATTATTGTGTCAACCATTATTGATCATATATACGTTGTAGAGATTATCACAAAAGAAGATCCAATTAAGCCACCATGTGGTGATATTTCTCTTTTGACCATTGTTGGAATATCCATGTCCAATACAAATGTGAAACCTGAGAAATATGTTAACATTCTCCCTAGTATTAGAAAGTTCCCCGAGTTTAGGCTTGAATTGCATATTCCAATAATTTTGGAGGATTATTTTGGGAAATGTGAAATAAATTGTGATGAACTTAAAGAGGTCGATGACCTATCCATGCCTAACCCATGGCCTCTCCTAAAACACCAAATTGATTTTGTTCATTTTAACAAATTGAACTTGTATCATTTTTTTGAGGAAATATTTTCTGAGCTAAAATTAGAATTTCATCTTGAAAGGTTTCCATGGATTCACTTGTGGGGCATGTCAAATCAATTGTATCTTATTGTCCCATATACACATGTTTGGTATGACCCACGAATTTTTAGGTTGTCATTGTATAATTTATTGTTAGACTAAGATTTTAGTGTACATATTAGGTCAATTGAATTTTTTAAAAAAAGGTTAAAAAATTCTTTGAGTCTTAAAAAAATCACTTGACTGTGATTTCATTGGAGCCTACTTTTGGATTTAACAGAAGTCGTTTGAGCATTCATGTCGTTTAATGGTAAACCTTTTCTATTTCTACTTATTATTGTCATTTTTTTTGTTCATGTTCGACCCACGATGTCTTATTTTAGAACATTAAGGACAATGTATGATTTAGGTTTGGGGAAAAAAGTTTCAAAACTTATGTCTCATTTGAAAATGGATTGTCCAATTTATTGAGTCAATAAAAAAAATTTCGGTCTTTGTAACCGGAGTACTTATCCATGATGAGATTAGTTTCCGTAAATCTAGTTGCAAATGCTTCAGAGTGTGGGATTTGAAACTTTGAAAGTTAGTAGTTTGTCAATATTAGACAATAGTTTGTACCACTCATAAGCTAGGCGTTTTCTAATAGTTTGCATTGAGAGTTCTGTTTTAGCTTCGATGTTCTTGTTTAAAGTTGAAAAAAATGGATTATTTATCTGGTGAACATGAGAATAATAGTGGAGACTAGAACCCTATGAGATTTCTAGCATTTCTCCTTTTTATGGGTTATAAGCTAATTTTGAATTTCTTGAGTCCTACACTATTTTGTTGCATTATCTCTATAATAGTTTGTTTCTGTAAAAAACTGAGAATAAAAAATCAAAGTTGAATCATGCCACTACAATGCATTTTGAAATTTATCCAAGGCATAGAAACCATGTTATTATTGAGAAATGAAGAAAAGTCATTATTTGTAGTTTTTTTTTTTTTGGAAAGGCGAGCGTGCCGCCGGTGGTATAGAACCAAGAAGTGGGGGTTAAACCACCACAGCCTTAACCATCCAACTAGGTTACCATTGGCCCTGGAGCTAGTTTGAAGCCTGTCATATTAACAGTTTTGTTGTTAACCCACTAATCGATAACCCCAAAATAACTCAATTATGTTTTTCTGACTCTAGTGTTTTTTAGAAAAGTTGGAAATGAATTATTAAAGAAGGTTTTATCATAGGCATATACCTCTTAGTGGTAAAACGAAGATGATGGGGTGCGAATCAGGGAGAAATAAGGGGTGGGTTGGGAAGAAGATGATGGTTTTTTTAACAACTATTAGATTTTCTTCGAGATATGTTTATCATTTCAAATAGACCCTTTGATTCTTTTGAGATGAGATGTTCGAGATACAAAACATTCAGTCTCAGCATTTGATTTGTCAAGGGTATTTTGGTAATCTATTATGAAAACAGACGATCAAGGCATGTTGACTGCTAGTCTTGGGGGCAAAGTGCAATACCAATTTATTTTGAGGGTAACCTCTTATTAGCTATTTATTATAAAGAGCAAATTGCAAATGACCCATAAGTTAAATAATAATGAATCTCCTCTAGTTATGACATGAGTAAAAAAAATTAGTCCTTATCAAAAGTGTATGAGATAAGCACATCAAAAGTGTGATAACTCTCATCCCTACAAAAGTTTATCACATCATTGGGTTTAACATAAATATCGAATCTTCCATTAGGAAAAAGGATAAAGACATATGTAATATAATTAGTGGTTCAAATATAGAGAAATGTAAAGATCCCTTGATTTGGTTAATGATTGTTCTGTAATTAAATTCAACTCACGCCTTGTAAGGTGATTGCATCACCCTAAACATTACCTCATGTTCGAAACCACCCATCCCTTGCACTTCTTTCGTACAAACCTTATATTAAAACATTTAATCGAATCAAAAGAAACTCTCATGAAAAACATAAGACAGAATGATAAAAAAAAATTACTAAGGTTGATAATAGTTTTGTCACAAGTACTTGCAATAAAAATTATTCGACCATTTATGTCAATAGACTAAAAGCTTAAAACTTTCACCTCAAGCAAATACATATTAAAAATGGAGAATACTGAGTGAGAAATAAATAGATGTTGGAGTAAAATGGGAAAGAATGAGAAAAAAACGTGGAGATTCAAATGACCAAATAACGTTATTTTTATATTGAAATTGTTTAGGACTAACATTATACAACATTACTGAATCAAATCAACTGCATTATACTATCACATAATCAAATAATACAGATATTAGAAGTAGACAAAAAGATGGAAAACTCTACTTTGACATGGAGAAA
This sequence comes from Berberis vulgaris, assembly GCA_963556465.1. NCBI lineage: Eukaryota > Viridiplantae > Streptophyta > Magnoliopsida > Ranunculales > Berberidaceae > Berberis > Berberis vulgaris. The sequence goes on along the minus strand of OY747136.1, from coordinate 31,930,490 downwards.
AAAAAAACTCCAAAAAGACATGGTGAGTCTTTTTTTTTTTTTTTTTTTCATGTGCTTTGTTTAAGGTTTATCAAGAAAAATACAAAGTGACATTATCCCATTAATCAATAATTTGTGCTATGCAATGCAAATAATTTGAGATAATTGTATCACAATGTGTCAAACGGGTTAAAACATAAACCCCAATCCCTCGTTTGATGATCATGCCATGTTCGCAACTCATTTGTGTTGTCCCTAAGTTAATTTATTTCTTATTTTATTTCTTTCTTTTCTGGTGAAGAGCAATCATGGTTTAGATAGGATCTCGAAACCAGTTTTCAACAGGATTTTAGAAGACCATTAATTATTTGAGATTTTGAAGGACCAAATCATAAATTTTGGCTCAATACATGTTTACACATCTAAATTTGCATTATCGTGATTATGCAAACTATTCAGATATTGAAGTAAAATCAGTAACACAAGCTTCTACATCATTGATTCCGCTCATTCTCGTCCTTCACTTCAAGGCATGTTCCTCGGTGTGGTCAATACTCCATAGAAGTAATTTTTTATTTTTTATTTTGTTAAAGTACTGATGAGAATCGTTGTATAAAAAAATGATAGCGTCAACAAAATAGTTCTTAATAAGATAATCATTACAATGATTTATGATTTTAGAGTCGTATGACATTTTTCTAACTTTCTCAAAACTTTTTGTAGGAAACGTTTGATTATACTAATTATTATTTCGTGTAGTGAATACATGCAAATCAATATAGAGGAATTGGATGCTTGAAAGTTACCTTAGCCAAAGGAAAAAAGGTTACGCCCAATAAATTTCACCATGAAAAAAAATGCCACCTTGATTCAAAAGTATGGAAAAATCTGTCTGTTTTTTTTCTTTTTCCTTGTCCTCCAAACCAATTCGTAGCACCCCTTAGGAATTGGGTTATTCCTTGACTCAAAGAAAATTAAAAATATCAAAGACCGATTACATATCTAGTTTGGTTCCCCTGCTCCTCTCTCATTTATCTGCAACTCAAATCACGATCTCCATTTTTTCCCTCCATCCCAAGATTGAAGATCTCACCTCTTGGGTTATGTTGTCGCCAATTCAGATCTCAAGTGGTCAGTGCTTCAAATGAGTTGCAGAATCAAATTTTGCATTCTTTACTTAAAAAAAATGCCAATAATTATTTATTTTTTTGTCAAAATATCACCATGAAATATCTCCATGCCTACAAAATATAACCTATTCAATTTTTCTTTCTATTAATCTTCATTTTCTTTCAGGTAGTTGTGGAGAAGCATATCAAGACGTACCATGGGCAAAAGGGACATCAAGCAAGTAAAAATGGGATACTGATTTGTAATCACCAAATGTTATGTTAGATTCAAGTTCTCAGGCTATTGTATGACGACTCTTGTAACGTTTAATCTCTCACTTACATTTCTACAAAATTTAGCATAATAGGCTACAAACCCGTTTGTACAAGCTGAACAATCACCTGGGTTCAAACCTAAAAAGTAAGGACACTTGAAAACTGATCACCAAACATTGGATTAAAATTTTAAAGGCCAAGTAATTACAATCTTCTATGTCACGTCTCTACAACAGCTCACTTTGATTCAGTAGGCATGTGCTTGTACTCCAATGACAATTTCCACTTTAAATGTCACCATGTACACATTGGATAACATGCCAAGATTCGAGGTTTGGATCAAACAAGCTTACTTGCGACACTTCACCACCGGGATATTGTCCAAATGCAAACATAGGTAGAGGTCCTAATAACGCATTAATGCCATACTTTATATAAAAACATGGAAAGATTGGAGGTTTGGATCAAACAAGCACACTTACTACACTTCCAGGATACCGCCCAAACTCTATTTTTATTTTTTATTTTGAAGCGACAATGTCACCCCCTACATAGTACCTAGTTCAACTATTACCTCTATTAACTATTGGATCTAACACTAATTATTACAACTAGGCCTCGAGGCTATCACCACTAGCTCCAAAAGATAATCAATCAAACACAAGAACCATCATCAGCTCTAGTAAACAGAGGAATAATTAGAAAGAAACAGAAAATAGATATACGGAAATCAATGGAATTAAAAGAATAAATTTTCCTTTATAAAACAATGGAGTTTACACTTTTCACCTATAATGAAATTTGCTATTGTACCAACTTCAGTCATATGTGCAACTTTTTTTCCAACTTCATGAATTATCAGGGAAAGACCTTTTCCTCCCAGGGTATATGATGAACTTCATGAAGGGAAATACGCTTCATGATCTTTATTTGATTCACACAAATAAATATAACGAATCGACCCTTACATCAATAAAAAGCTCTCAACCCAAAGACAAGCTTAGAACCATTTTTCAACTTAGATTTCCCATTTCCTGTTCTACATGTCGCGTTATTGGTGTGCCAGCATCCATCAACGGCTACTGATATTTCAGTCACTATAATAATCCAGGAATGCATATGCATTTCAGAGTACATCACCAATCACTTTTCAAGAAATCCACTACTTAGGTATATTTCACAATATTGAGAAAATAGACTGACATAACATTTTGAGCTTTTTATTCCACGCTAATGCTGAAACCAAATCATTAAGGGGTAAAAAACACTGAATGGCCCAACCAAGTTCAGGTAAGGCTGGAGTTTTGGAAAGAACTTCGTAGAGTGTAAGATTCAGTGGTCTAAAAAGCGCTAAGCGGTGGGCGGGCGGCGAGCAAGTGCCTAGCGCCAAGAGGCCTAGGTGGCACCTAGGCGGTCTTAGGTTTTGTATTATAACTTTAATAATTTACAAAAGTTAAGCATAATACCTTATCAATTGCATCCAATTTAATGCCAAGATACATATGCAAAATTTGAAAACATGAACAAAATTTATTAAAACTCAAATGACTGAAGTTGGTAATGATGGGTACTTTATACAAAGTTGAATTTGTGGACAAATATCCAAACCTACTCTTTTTATTTTTCTTCAAATTGCATGAATAACCTCAGTCATGTTTGACAAAATCTACATTACTAAAATTGGTATCGGCAGATCCTTTGAGAATTCCATTAAGTAATCATCATTTGCTATATTTAGACATATACTGAATAAAAAATAATTAAATTATTTATTTCTAAAAAGGATGAAAGAAAAATAAATTAAGAACACAATCAGCCTTATTATAAAAATAAAATAAAAAAAACTCGCCCAAACCCCGCCTAAGCCGCCCAGACCCGCCTAGACTGCACAGAACCCGCCCAACCATTAATCTGAGTGTTTTTCTACCTTCTAGCGCCGCCTAGCCCAATTTTTAGAACACTGGTAAGATTGTTGGAACATGCAATGGGTAGTGGTGGAGATTTCACTGTCGCTGTTCATAGGGGTGGGCAAAAATCCCGGTCCCGACCCGGCCGGACCAGTATGGTCCCGAACCGGTTTAAATCGGGACCAATTGGTTTTTACAATTTTTATCCCGGTTTCGGTCCCGGACTAGTCTGAACCGGAACGAAACCGGTTTTAACAAAAACAATCCCAGACCGTTTCGGTTCATCCCGGTTACTGTAGCATTTAACATATAAGTCCAAGCCCAGTTATTAGCCCAACCGCCAAGGCCCAAAAGGCCCAATACAAACCCTCAAAACCCAACCCTAGTTTTGTTTGACCAAACAAATTAACAAGAGGCAAGAGCCAACCCTCGCCGCTCGTCTCCAACCGACCTCGCCCTCGCCGCACGTCTCCAACCTCGCCCTCGCTGCTTGTCTCCAACCTTGCCCTCGCCGCTTGCCTCCAACCTGCTTCTCAAAGTCAAAGGTGATCATTAGTACGGAATGGGTTTCACTGTGATTACCCAAAAATTTGTTTGGGTATCTGAAATTATGCTCCTTTAGACTTTATGAGAAGTTTGTATGTGCAATTAGTGGAAAAAGATTGGGATTTTACGAGTCTTTGTGAGGAGAAGTTTGCATTGCAATTAGTGGAAAAATTTTATTGTCTGAATTGGAAATGAGCAAATCGGGTAGGCATGGTCCCGACCCGGACTGTCCCGGTTCCAAACAGTCCGGGTCCAATCGGATTGTCCCCAAAAAAATGCTTTTTCCGACCCGGACTGTTCCCATTTGACTGAACCGGGATAGGCCTCAACCCGGACCGTGCCCACCCTAGCTGTTCATGGATGAGCATGCATGATTTTCTACCTTTGTTTAGGAGAATAACCTTAACAATACCTAGTGAGGGTGAGGTTGTAGGAGGGTTGGCCACATAATTTTGAAACTTATTATACGCTTAATGATGCTTGTGTTGATAAACGATATGGTTCCAAAGGAGTGGCCGATACGTGAAGAAGTTATTATCTGTAATACTTATCAAATGCAAAAAGTTTAAAAAGGAAACGAAACTAGTTAAAAAATAAGGTTTAAAAGAAGTACCCAGAGCAGTGAATGCCCCTCCCACAAAAAATTTCCTAGCCCTTGGAGCACCTCACCCTTAGGAAATTCCTAGCATGGATATGGTTGCAGTAGAAGTGAGGCTTGATGATGTGGCTCTCCAAGGGGGAGGACAAATGAAACTTTTGTCTTTGGTTGCAATCGAGAAATTCACTCAAGGAAAATCTACAAATGATTGCTAGATTGCATATGCAAATGGAAAGATGCCACGACTTAAAAATGTGAGGAAGGAGGATGGAAACAAGTGCAGCGATGTGTATACTGGCACGAGGACAGAATGCAATTGATGGTGAACAAAAGGGATCTCTTTGAACGAGATTCTGATAAGGGGGTGTATGATTTTTATTTTAGTTTATTAACATAAAGATAAGCGAGAAAATTTTCAGCCAATGAGGTTGAAGATAGCTATGTTTCTTGAGTTTTTCATGAAATATATTCTGTCCTCTCCCCCAACAAAAATAAAATAAAAAATCATGATTTCACTAGAACACGCAGTGGAAGGTCACAAACTCAATTGTTACTACCCCACTTTCTCTCCTCTTCTCCACTATATTTTTCACTGATTTTATGGTTTTTCATGAAATAAAATAAAATAAATCAAAGTTACCATAAGAGGAAGTAAATGCAGTTTTTTACAGTTATGATAGAGACGAAGCTTCAAGCCCCATTCCCAGTTAGGTTCTACAAATTATAAAAGACGTTGGAGTTTTGTAGGGGTGGTGGTGGAAGTGGTCCAAGAATTCAAGACCTCAGCTTCTTGTTGAAGGCTATACCTTTATTAACATCGAGTCTAAAGTACAAGAAGTCTATCCCAATTCGCATATGAAGATTCAAAATACAGTCCTTTTTAACATTGGATAATGTGAAACCCAATCCCATAATGTGAACAGCACATCCATCACCACTCCTCTAACCTCGTCGCTTTAGAGACTTGTGGATTTCTGAATGTATCAATTAGTCGTTGTTCTATCTTACCTTTTCATACAAAAGGAAGATACTGATACAGTTGAGTATAAAACTTCAGTTTATAATTTCAGATAAGATGCTAAGAATCCAAGGATGTGTCTGGTTTGCTAGTTTCTGTTTTCCTATAAATTCAAATCCCAGACAAACCATCCCATTTCCTTTTCAATGCACCACACATGTCAAACACCATGGAAACAGTTCTCATGTTCACAAAATGTTTCCCAACGATAAACATAAACTAAAGCAGGAGTTGAAAGAATAAAATAGTGATATTTACTTTTATCTGTGCATTCAATTTGCACTCATGCATGCCCATGAGGATAAGGAAATTAACTCCATATGCTGAAAGATCTCTTTACTTAAAAGTTCCATTTCAATGTCAAAACCAATCATTTATGTCGTAGGCCTTGTCATTGTTGATAAGCCACGCCCAACAGGGATAACTCCCATATGCCCATCATCTAATTCTTCCATTTCCAAGGGAGCTGAAAAGTAGAAAGAAACATAGGTCAGATAGCTAAACTAAAGAGATGCACATTTCTGCATATTGTATAACTATTATATGGTAAGACTAATATTTTACCTGAAACAATTTCGCCGGCTTGTGACCCAGCAACACCAATACAAGAAAACAAAGAATCTTTGTCTATCTTCAAATTCTCATAAGCAAAATATATGTCGTCAATCGTGGCAGCTTCATAAAGCAAAGGCAGCTCCTTGATGCAAGATATATCCTAATGACACCAAGAAATAAGTAGGCATATCAACACTGTAAAAGATAGTATCTTCAACTAAGAAATCTCAGTCTGTTCAATACCATCAATTAGACTGTTATTTCATTCTATTTTACCTTTCTCGGAACAGAAGAAGCTTGCAAATGAGCTGGTAGTCCAAGCCAATATGCATTTGACTTTGATTCTACTTCATGTCTCATCAGCAGGGTTCGCTTTGCCTGCAACAATTAAGTGTCGAGTAAAGAAACTTCCTCTAGCGGCGTAATTTTTTTATTTTTTTTGTTCATGGTAAATTGAAACATTTCAACTATGAAGATAAAAATGCTGATCTAAAGTTACGACAAAGTTACTTCATTTGGATAACTAAAATCATGAAATTCCATAGTAGAAGCTAGCATAAAAACAATACTATGCAAAGAAATTCATGAAAATTCGTGTGGAATCACTGAATTGAAGGAGTACTACCACTACACCAAATTGGCACTTTTGTAACAACTTTCAAAACAGTATCACTTTTGAGATGTTACAATTCACCAAACAATTTCAAGTCAAAACTAAATTTAGTCAAAAAAATAAAAAACAGTAACACAAAAAAAATGATACAATAAGTTGGATCACCATGAATAGTATCACTTTTATAACCATACTCTTCATGGTGATACAATTATTGTATCATTTTGTTTGTGAAAATGTGTAAAATTGTTAGGCGGATTGTTACACTTCAAAAGTGATACTGTTTTTTGGGTTGTTACAAAAATGCCAATTTGGTGTAGTGTACCAAGGATGCACGGACTCGGATACGCGTGTCGTATCGGATACGGATACGACACGGTGACTCGGCAATTTTCAAAAAACTAGGACTCGGGGACTCGACGACACGTCAATCAAACCTTATTTTTATTTTTATATTTTGTTAAAAAATTATTAACATAATGTCATAAGATAACTCAAAAACAATAATTAATAATCCAAACATGTAAAACATCAAGATGCATTAAAGATTGATAGTTTGATACATAACTCAAAAGTATCAACTTTAAGTCCCAAAAAAAGGAACGTCAACAAAAAAAATAAAATACATAGATTTCACTAATCTATGTCTTGATCATCGATCGTCCTCGACACACTCCCATCGTTAAATAGCACAGATTCTAACTCAGGTTCATCAAGATAAAGATTGGCAACCTCAAGTATGCCAGCAACATCCAAATCCAATGAATCAAGTGCATCTCCTCCGATATCCCACATCCTTGTCTCACCTTCTTTGTACTCTGGATTTCTTCTTGACAAGAGACGAAGATTAGAATGCACATATACCAAATCTTCAGCTCGTTGTGGGGTCAACTGATTCCTTTTCAACGAGTGGATGTTGTTATACGTGTACTCCAATTCCTCTCACAACAAGAGGAAGAACAAGGTTGCCCGAGCAATTTCAAAGCCAAAGCTCTGAGTAATGGTGCAGAACAACCATGAGCAAGCCACCAAATGTTTACTTCTAGGTGTGCTCTATTTTCTATAGAATCCCTATCTGCAAATTGTCCCACACCCCCTGAAAACTTTGCAAACTCTGTTGTTACCATTCTTCTTTCCTCATCATTAGGAAAGTATCTCTGAAAGCATTTATTCTTCTCCATTGAAATGTCAGAATCACAATATGGGGAAACACGATTCGGAGCCCCTTCAAGCCATTGTCTGCTATAATACCTAAGCAATCACAAATTAATATTATAAACCTAACCCAAATTTTCTAAATTAAGTAGAAAAAGAATACTACAAAACTTAAGTTACCTTGGATTTAAGGAATGTGCTAAACAATGTAGTGGTGTGTTGCTTTTCTCCCATCTATCACCAATATATGATACACCACTGAATAAATCTGCAGCTTTGCAAACTGGAGCATTGTCGGTTATGACTTGGACCACATTATTAGGCCCAACCTCATTAATAATTTCTTTGATCAAGCCAGCAATGAAATGTTTATCTTTGACCGCTCCTTCACAATTCACAGCCTTCAAAAACATTGGACCACCCTCATTAATTACTATGAAATTAATAAGAGGCCTCCTTTGAGCATCGCTCCATCCATCACAAACAATGGTTGCTCCTTTAGACTTCCATGTGTACTTTATTGTCTCCAATAACCTTTCAACGTGATCTCTTTCTTTTCGAAGCAAAGTCGTCCTCAATGCATTGTACCCAGGTGGCTTGTAACCACTAATAGACTTAGCTTTATTTGATGAAAAGGTGAAGGCATTCTGATAATACGGATTCTATGCAAGGTTGAAAGGCAATGCAGCTGAGTAAAACAAATTTGCAATCAAAGCATCTAACTCTTGCCGATCATTGAGATTGAAAGCATCCGCAATCGGATTACTTGTTGCTCTCCTTTTCCTTGAATCAGAGGATGAACTTACGCCAACACTCGTACATGCGCAACTACCTTGAGCTGAGCCCCTTGAAAGGAGGTAAAGGAACAACACGTGTACGAGCAACATTTTCTACTCTCAATGCAGCTGCATCAACAAGATTTTGTACCTCTATAAATTGTTCGGAAGAGATCTTATCACAAATAGCTATCCCATGACCTCTTTCCTTCAACAAATGGTGCCTTAGTCTAGTATGGGATCCTGTATAATCATTTTTGCAAAAGTTACACTTCCACCTTTGATTCCCTCCACCTTCACTTGATCTTCTTAATCGTGTGACATGCCTCCAAAGAGGAGCATTATCTTCTCCGCTCATTTGGTCTAAAACTTTACATGTAAAAAAAGGAAAAGAAACATGGATTAAAAAAAAAAAATTGGTTGCAGGTAGTATTGCTAGAATAGGTATATATAATATAATTTAATTGCAACTTGTAAGTACTAAGTAGTATTGAAGACTGACAATTATTTACGTGTTGCAAACTTGCAGGTAATATTGCTAGAATAGTAGAATATTTTACGGCAAATGGACAAGCCGAAAAGGACAGGAGAAGAACTTACAAGAAGAGAAATACTGCAGCTACCAGCTAGTAAATTGAGAGTTGAATACAAGTTGGACAACAATCAAGTAGCCTTGCTCGTTATCATCGGCATTCTAAACCTAAGCAACATAAACAAGTTAAAAGCCTTAGAACAACCCCGAATTCTCTGTGTCATTAACTTTTAATAGTAAAATTGAAACAAAAGCCAATGTCATCCTACTAAAATAAAAGGACAGGCAACGAATACCTTCCCAATGACAATGCTATTCAATTTTACTTATTCATAAAGTTATCCCTTTCTTTCACTTATCTTTCTCCTATGTGAAGAGATACTCGTTTATTCATCATATCACTTTAGTAACATTGAATATACAAGATACACATCTGCTCATCTTCCATGCAAATTACCAAATCCAGTAAGACAAATAAGAAATAAGCAGCAAAATGATCAATTTTCTTCATGCAATGCTTTCATCAACCAACATGAGAATCAACCGTATGATATTCAATACCCAAAAACGTGCAAATAACTAAAAGTGATTAACTTATTAAGCAAAAATAGACAACACAAATCAAACACAAAACAGTGAAACACACAAAAAATAAACAGTTCTTTCTTCTTCTTCCCACACAAAAAATAAGCTAATAATCACACACAAAACACAAAAAAAAAAAAAAAAAAGCAAGAAGAATAAACAGTGAGTGACTGAGTGAGAGTCGAGAGAGACGAACCTGGGTCCTGAGCTTAAGTCCGACTCCGACAGACTCTTCTAAGCAAGGTAAGCTCTTTCTTCTTCTTCCCTTCCTTCTTTCTCTTATTCGGTTCTTCCTCTTCCTTCTTTGTTCTTTCTTTTCTTCCTCAGTTCCTCGCCTCCTCTGGTTCCTCCTTCCTCGGTTCCTCGCCTCCTCAGTTCCTCTCCTCTCTGTCTGTTTGAGCAATAACAAAACGAAAAAATCGAGATTAGGTTTTAATATTAGGGCTTCAGATCTCAGCCGTCCGATCTTATCAAGATCTGAAAAAAAAAAAATTAGCAACTGAATCCGGACCGTGTCCAGACCGTGTCCATGCCGTATCCTGACCAGGTCAAGTTGATCGATACATTGACCGCGTGTCAAATACGTATCCGACGCGAATCGCACGCGTATCCGACACGCGTTTTCATGGGATTCGGAGGGTTTTTTCGAGAGTCCGTGCTTCCTAGAGTACCACTAACCCTGTCCAACTCCCTTTGGGCAATCTTGTTGCTGTGCAAACCTCTAAGAACATTCTTGCATGCATCAACAACTTTGTAGACCTAAGAAATAAAATTAAACTTAAAATATAAGTGAAGGAAAAAAGGACAAAGTTTGATTTTTTTTTTTTATATCATTTTAATGGATTATTTGCACTTTTGGAACCATGATTACTTTTGGAAGGATAAAGCTATTTTAGATAGATGGAAGGATTACTTTTGGAACCTACTCAATGGAACACATGTAGGAGAGTTAAACTTGGAGGGGTATGCTTCACAGGAAGGGAGAGATCGCGTGTTCCATCGCAGAGTTAGTGCCACAGAAGTGAGAGAAGCCTTAAAAAGAATGAAGACAGGGAAGGCCGTTGGACCGGATGATATACCAATTGAAGCATGGAAATGTCTGGGAGAAGTTGGAATTCAATGGCTAACTAAGCTCTTTAATAGGATTTTGGAAACTAGAAAAATGCCAGATTCATGGAGGCATAGCATTGTGGTACCAATTTATAAGAACAAAGGGGATATCCAAAATTGCTCGAACTATAGAGGGATAAAGCTTATGAGTCATACGATGAAACTTTGGGAGAGGGTTATAGAACAAAGACTTAGGAGTTTAACCACGATTTCAGAGAATCAATTTGGATTTATGCCAGGTAGGTCTACTACGGAGGCCATCTTCCTGCTTAGTCAAACTGTAGAAAAATATCGAGAGGCACGTAAGAGTTTGCATATGGTTTTTATTGATCTGGAGAAAGCATATGATAGGGTCCCCAGGGAGTTAATTTGGTGGGTGCTTGAAAGGAAGAAAGTGTCTCAATGTTATGTCGATATCATTAAGGATATGTATGAAGGGGCTGTAACAAGTGTTCGCTCAGTAGGTGGGATGTCTAGTGAATTTCCAGTGACAGTAGGACTACATCAAGGGTCGGCGTTAAGTCCATATCTCTTTGCTTTGGTCATGGATGAGTTGACGAGACATCTACAAGAAGATGTACCTTGGTGCATGTTATTTGCAGATGATATTGTCTTAATGGATGAGACTAGTGCAGGTTTAGGTCAGAAATTAGTTAAGTGGTAGGAGGCTTTAGAGAGTAAAGGTTTTAGAATTAGTCGTTCGAAGACGGAGCATCTAGTGTGCAACTTTGGGTGTGAACCAAGAGGGAGAAGTAATGCAATTGAGATCGAAGGTGTCGAGGTCCCGGAGTGTGAGGCTTTTCGATATCTAGGGTCTAGAATTCAAAAGAATGGGGCTATTGGAGCAGATGTAGAACACAGGGTTAAAGCTGATTGGTTGAAATGGCGAATGGCGTCAGGAGTATTGTGCGATAGAAGGATGCCTGCAAGGCTAAAAGGGAAATGCTATAAGACAATTGTTCGACCAGCCATGCTATACGGTTCAGAATGTTGGGCTACTACGGGACAACATACGCATAGGATGGCAGTAGCAGAAATGCGTATGTTAAGGTGGATGTGTGGTAAAACTCGTAAGGATAAAATTAGAAATGAAAGAATTAGGAGATACTTAGGTGTAGCGCCCATAGAGGAAAAAATTAGAGAAAGACGTTTAACTTGGTTTGGTCATGTGCGGAGGAGACCAAGCCCGGCGCCAATTAGAAAATGTTTAGATTGGCAAGTTAATGGAGGGTGTAGACGGAGGGGACGACCGTTGAAAACTTGGATGAAGACGGTGAATGAAGATATCATTGAGCTTGGATTAGGTGAGGAAATGTGGGAAGATCGCATTGCTTGGAGAACCAAAATTCATGTAGCCGACCCCAAAAATCTCGGGAATGGGCTTTGATGATGATGATGATGATGATTTGCACTTTGACCCCTCACAGACCTTTTGACCAGTCAAGTCAACTTTTTGACCAGTCAAGTCAACTTGTTGACTTGATGGATTCTGTCCAAAATGGGGGTTAGACTGCAATTAGCTTAAACTTTGGCACCCAAAGTGATTTACCACATAATTAGTAGGGGCCAAAGTGTAAATAACCCTATTTTATTTTACTTTTTATTTCATAGGTAAAATTATTGAAGAAATTTAAATACAAAAGATGAAGAGAATATGAAGCCGTCTTAGCCACAATTAAGAAAGATTATTTTGCTACGATGGGGCTCTCGATCAGCTGAAGAAACTCTGTAAGAGATGTAAGCCTAAACTCCAATGGAGGGGAAGCCCAATGCCAAACTGTTCCTGTTTAAACCATTTATAGAAATTGGAAAGCGTACCTTGGTAGGAGTTGATGTCACTGAGATCACATGCCACCCAAGGTTCAGCCTATCAAACAAGCTTAATTGGAAGGACACGTCATAAGTTAAATCTAAAGAATCCCGAACTGTGGTAAAGAGCCTGCAAAAGAACCATGCAAATGGTCAACATCTGAGGAAGTACTCAACCCCAAGAAATTGTAACATCTGCTTTGGGAATCATTATCAATGTTGTCATATAAAAACACTACAAAAATGAACCATATAATCCAACTTCCATTTCCAAGAATAAGAAAAACAAATGACAACAACAACACTCATGAAAGCGACACCCCAAAGTACCGCAATTTCTAATATTGTCAAACCCTAAAGCTCCTACAGTGAAGTTTCCAACGAGTAACAGCATCCTACATCATCCCAAACTCTACGTAATATTTATTTAAAAGCTACCATGTATCATTTATCCTCCCTGCCCCCACCTTCCTCCCTTTCCAAAAGCTTGTTTCTCATTTGAAATGTTCGATCATTCAAAGACTAGAGAGAGACATATAGGGTGCCTGAGTTATTTGGAAGCACCCACTTCCACAATAGCTAAACTTCACCGAAACCAGTGTTCTCCACAAGTTCTTTTTTTAGAAGGTAAAATTTATTCAAGAATATTACGTGGTATTTCAAGACGATGACATTAAAAGCATTAAGGCCCCAATACGCGAGTGTTCTCCATAAGTTCTCCTACAGTACCAGCATACCATTTCCTAATAGGGCCATGTTCAACTTTTGAACACATAACCAAAGCATTTTGATCAATGTTGAATGTACACCTCTTGGCCCCAATGAAAGACCAAGATAGAGAAATGGGCAAGATCCCGCATGGAACAATAGTACCATACTAGCTACCTCATGAACCAATGCGCCCTCCAACCCCATAGACCAAGATGTTAAAGTGATTAATCTTTTCCAGATGCAACCAATGAGACAACTTGTAGTTTTTGCGTCCTACTTCACCGTTCTTCTTTACAACGTCAAAACTTTCAGTAATGAAAATCATAGCAGCACATAAATAGATTGTGTCGGCATGATCATTGAAGAATGGAAAGGTGATAGGCCTCCAATACGTTTCACTTATGCAAGAAGGAAAAAGATGTAAATACTGGCTGTCATTCAGGAATGCAAGTTAGTTACAAGAGGTGGCTTTATTCTAGCTGTCAGTAGAATGCAAAAGGGTTGTATGCTGGAATATTGGAAAGACTCTGTCATGGGTGCTGTTAGAGTATTTTGATATGTGTTTCTGTTAGTGTTAAGAGTGCTCTGTTAGTTCTGTTAAGTATGCTCTGTTAGTATTAACAGAGTAGTTGTTCAGACAGTTTATAAATAGGAAGACATTAGAAGAACAGGTCATTCATTGATTGTAATAAAAGTATACATCAGAGCAATTGCTCTTGGGAGTGTATGGCCACTCGAATAGCCTATTTGTAACTTTCTTCTCAACTTGTTCCTATTACATCATTGCTAATACATTCCATTGTTACTGCCTTTGTCTTTGTCTATCTTCTGATTCTGAACTTCTGCATCTGCAAGTTTTTTGTATTCCATCTCATCAGTCTCTGTCAGATTTTCTGGAACTGAAAGCAGGCTCACCTGCAGATATATACAGTTGATCATCAGTTCATATCAAATTTGGTATCAGAGCATCGATCTTGAGAGCAAATGGCTGGAAAAGGTGCAACCACAAGCACTAATGCAAGAGTTGAAGTAGTAGAAGAAGCGGTAGTTTCTTTGAAGGAAAGTTTTCAAGAAATGAAACAAATGTTGAAGATGCAACAAGACAATCAGAAAACAGCCTCTACAACAGAAAGAACTCAGATTCCTCCAGTTCAGACTCAAACACAGCATCTAAATGGGGAAATGGGAGGTTCTTCATGACAAGGGTATCAAGGTGATAGAAGACCTAGAAGATTAGAGATGCCAGTCTTTGATGGAACAAACCCTGATGGGTGGATCTTGAAGGCTGAAAGATTCTTTTCTCTTCAAAGATATAATAATGAAGAAAGAATTGAGGCAACCATAATTTCATTTGAATCAGATGCTCTTCTATGGTATTAGTGGGAGAATAAACGAAGGTCGATTCTGTTTTGGGAGGAATTGAAAGGGTTATTGCTCAAACAATTTAGGGCAAATCAAGAAGGATCTTTGTATGAACAGTTCCTTGCTCTTCGTCAAGAAGGAACAGTGGCGGATTACCGAAGAAAATTTGTTACACTGGCAGCTCCATTGGAAACAATGACTGAAGATGTATATTTGAGTAAGTTCATCAATGGCTTGAAGCCTTCGATTCGGATGGAGGTAAGAATGTTAGAACCTGTTCAATTGGGTCGGGCTATGGAACTAGCCCAACGGGTTGAAGAGAAACAGGCTTTGCAAATAACAAATAGAATGGGCCATAGATATAATAACAATTGGGCTTGGGGCGGACAGAAATCAAATGAACAAGGCCCGTTAGGGCATTCCTCAACTCATTTCTCTAGAGGTTTCGATAGAGCTCCTGCAAGAGATGGGTTCAACCATCGCCAAACAGGGATTGCGAGAGAGACGAACCGAGCGGTGTTCCAGCGAGGAGACATTCGGCGCATGAGTGATGCCGAATACCAAGCAAAGCGGGAGAAGGGAATCTGTTTCAAGTGTGATGAGAAGTTCTCTCCGGGTCATCTTTGCAAAAGGAAAGAGGTTAGTGTACTCATTACACAAGAAGAAGGGGATATGGGGAAAGAGTCAGATCAGGAAGAGGAAGAACATAAAGAGTTGGAAGTGGCTGAGATTAGCCAGGTTGTCGAGGTTTCTTTGAGTTCAGTGGTGGGTTTAACATCTCCCAAGACTATGAAGATCAAGGGGGAGATCAAAAATCGACCAGTGGTGGTGCTGATTGATAGTGGGGCTACTCACAATTTTCTTTCCAAGAAAGTGGTGGATCAGGCAGAGTTGCCTATTACGGCTACAGGTTGCTATGGTGTAACTATGGGATCTGGTGATTCAGTCCAGAGAAGTGGAGTTTGTCGAGGGGTGCGACTTATGTTGCAAGGGACAGAAATAATGGAAGATTTCCTTCCATTGAGTTTGGGCAGTTCCGATGTTATTCTAGGGATTCAGTGGTTGGAGACGTTGGGGACTATTTCGGTGAATTGGAAGGAACAAAATTTGCACTTCCAAGTAGGATCTGAAAGTTTCAGTCTTCAGGGGGATCCTTCTTTAGGTAAGAGCTTAGTTTCTTTGAAAACTATGTTACGTACTATCAAGCAAGAAGGACAGGGTTATTTGGTGGAACTGGAAAATTTGTCAGTATCAATTGACAAGTTTTGAGCCATCGAAGAAGATTGTGGACATGGTGAAGCGATATGATGAAGTCTTCCATATGCCAACAGGGTTGCCACCGATCAGAGGTTAGGAGCATTCGATTGTGATGTATGAGGGCTCGAGTCCGGTCAATGTGAGGCCTTACCGGTATCCACAGTTTCAGAAGAACGAGATTGAGAGATTGATAACGGAGATGTTGGAAGCCGGAATTATACGTCAAAGTGTAAGTCCATTTTCTAGTCCAGTTTTGTTGGTTAAAAAAAAAAATGGAGGATGGCGTTTTTGTGTGGACTACCGCGCATTGAATAAAAACACAGTGCAGGATAGGTTTCCAATCCCGATCATTGATGAATTGCTTGACGAACTCCATGGGGCGGATGTTTTCTCCAAATTGGATCTTAAATCAGGCTACCATCAGATTCGACTTCGTGAAGGGGATGAAGCAAGGACTGCGTTTCGCACACATGAGGGGCATTACGAATTTTTAGTGATGCCCTTCGGGTTGACAAATGCGCCGGCGACTTTTCAAGCGTTGATGAACTCCATTTTCCGGCCACATTTGCGTAAATTTGTACTGGTCTTCTTCGACGACATACTGGTCTATAGTAAGGGGGTCGAAGCGCATTTGGAGCATTTGGGATTAGTGCTGGAATTATTACAGAAGCACAGATTGTATGCTAATAAAAAGAATTCGAGTTTGGGTGCTTCAAACTGAGTTACTTAGGCCATATCATTTCAGCAAATGGGGTTGCGGTGGATCAAACAAAAATCCAAGCCATGGTAGATTGGCCCACACCGAAGAATATTACGGAATTAAGGGGTTTTTTGGGTCTGACTGGGTATTACCGCAAGTTCATCCAAGGATATAGCAAGATCGCCTGGCCACTAGTTGCTTTGTTGTGGAAGGATGGGTTTCATTGGCAATCGGAGGCTGAGACTGCTTTTCAGAAATTAAAACATATTATGACACAAGCTCCAGTATTATCTATGCCTGATTTTACGAAGGATTTTGTTGTTGAGACGGATGCTTCGGGGTTTGCAGTAGGGGCGGTTTTGATGCAAGAGCAACGACCGATGGCTTACTTCAGTCAGGTGTTGGGACAGAGAGCAAGGCTTAAACCCATATACGAAAAAGAGTTAATGGCTATTGTGTTGGCGGTTACAAAGTGGCGAGCTTATTTGCTTGGAAGGAAATTCGTCGTCCGCACTGATCAGAAGAGTCTGCGCTTCTTATTGGAACAACGAGTCATTGGGTCCGATTATCAGAAGTGGGTGAGTAAGTTGTTAGGATATCAATTTGAAATACAATATCGGTCAGGAGCTTCAAATATGGCTGCAGATGCATTGTCTCGGATCTTTGTTTCTCCTTCTTGCTCTCACATGACTTTACCAACATGGAGGGATTGGTCTACATTGCAGTTAGAGATCTCAGGTGATTCAGAAATTGCTCAATTGACGCAGAAAATGTTGCAAGGGACAGGTCATCCTGGATATCACCTTGTTCAGGACATGCTCTTCTATAAAAACAGGTTGGTTATTTCTAGGACCTTTTCTTTCATTCCTACTATCTTCAAGGAGTTTCATGAATCCAGCATAGGGGGGCATTATGGGGAAACGAAGACTTATCAGAGGATAGCAAAAGAGCTCTTTTGGGTGGGTATGAAATTGGATATCAGAAAAAGGGTCAGTGAATGCGAGGTGTGCCAAAGGAATAAAACGATGGCTACGTCTCCTGCGGGTTTACTTCACCCCATTCCATTGCCCACCCAAGTTTGGGATGAAGTCACCATGGACTTTATCGAAGGATTGCCACGTTCGGGTGCATTTGATACTATTTTGGTCGTGGTGGATCGGTTAAGTAAGTATGCTCACTTTTCTGGGTTAAAACATCCGTTTACAGCTGAGGGAGTGGCTTTGATATTTTCGAAGGACATCATTCGGTTACATGGCACTCCCAAATCTATTATATCTGATAGGGATCGCATTTTTCTCAGTAAATTCTGGCGCGATTTATTTCGGTTACAAGGGACTACTTTGAAGCACAGCACGGCCTACCATCCTCAGACTGACGGACAATCAGAGGTGCTCAATAGGTGTCTTGAAACCTATTTGAGATGTTTTGCTTCAGACAAACCAAGGCAGTGGTCTAAATGGTTAGCCTGGGCTGAATATTGGTATAACACGTCGGTTCATTCGGCGACTGGGTACACCCCATTCAAGGTGTTGTATGGCAGGGATCCTCCCCCAATATTGAGGTATGTTGTCGGTTCTTCTCCTGTTTCTTCAGTGGATCAATTGCTTCAGGACAGGGATAGTGTTTTGGTGAACCTCAAATCACAACTATTACGGGCTCAGCAGCGCATGAAATTCCAGGCTGACAAGTCCAGACGTGATGATTCTTTTGAGGTTGGGGATCAGGTATTTCTGAAGATCAGGCCTTATCGACAGAAATCACTGGTATGTCGTTTTAATCAAAAGCTTGCTGCCAGATTTTATGGACCTTATACGGTCTTAGCCAAAGTAGGATCAGTCGCGTATCGTTTGGATTTGCCTACAACTTCTAGCATTCATCCTGTGTTTCATATTTCACAATTACGGAGAGCCAAAGGAGTTTGTTCCCAGGTTAGTGATTTGCCTTCCCAACTTAGTTATGATGGTGAGTTAGTAGTGCAGCCTGAATCTCTGTTGGATGTGTGTTACAAGACTAAGGGTGTGCTGGAGGTTTTGATCAAGTGCCAGGGTTTACCCGCCTTCGAGGCTACATGGGAAGATTTTGCCTTATTACAATCCCAATTTCCTTCTTTTCACCTTGAGGACAAGGTGAGTCGTTGGGGCGGGGGTATTGATAGGCCTCCAATACGTTTCACTTATGCAAGAAGGAAAAAGATGTAAATACTGGTTGTCATTCAGGAATGCAAGTTAGTTACAAGAGGTGGCTTTATTCTAGCTGTCAGTAGAATGCAAAAGGGTTGTATGCTGGAATATTGGAAAGACTCTGTCATGGGTGCTGTTAGAGTATTTTGATATGTGTTTCTGTTAGTGTTAAGAGTGCTCTGTTAGTTCTGTTAAGTATGCTCTGTTAGTATTAACAGAGTAGTTGTTCAGACAGTTTATAAATAGGAAGACATTAGAAGAACAGGTCATTCATTGATTGTAATAAAAGTATACATCAGAGCAATTGCTCTTGGGAGTGTATGGCCACTCGAATAGCCTATTTGTAACTTTCTTCTCAACTTGTTCCTATTACATCATTGCTAATACATTCCATTGTTACTGCCTTTGTCTTTGTCTATCTTCTGATTCTGAACTTCTGCATCTGCAAGTCTTTTGTATTCCATCTCATCAGTCTCTGTCAGATTTTCTGGAACTGAAAGCAGGCTCACCTGCAGATATATACAGTTGATCATCAGTTCATATCAAAAGGCATGAGAATGAATAAGAATGTAGAGTAATTGAATTACCTAGAGTTAATGATCTCTGCTAACAAGCCCAGTATGATGCCAAAGAAGAGATGACTGTGAAGTTTTCCTCGCAGATCCGTATTCACATCCTTCGACTCACGTACTAGTGACCCCTCCAAATTTGATTGTTCATCTAAATAACAATGTTAGCTTTTTCACATAAGTAAAAACAACTATTGCAAATATACTCTATTATGCCCATAAAAGTACATGTATCAGTATTCTGATATTTTAATATTTAGTATCGAATAACAATGACCGAGTAGCCAATGTTGGCAAGAAACAGAAAATAGTAAACGACTTTATACAAAAATAATACACAATGACACAAAAACTACACAACCACATAATTTAAGTAGCATAAACCACAGATGTTCTGGAATAAGAAGTAACTCATCACCTGTATGCAAATTGCTAACCAACTCAAACAGATCTTGCCCTTCAAAGGTAAAACCCCATCTATTTTGTGCAGGGCCAGCAATATATGCACAGGTCCTCTCATCAGTATCCTTCAAGAACACCTGGCCATGCGACATTAACTTAAACTAAATAAAACTAAACTTGAAGGAAGGTTGGGATTCAAATCCAAAAACTTCCCTAATGACAGGTAAGTGAACTCCGTATAGTCTCCCATCCCATGTTTTTTTTCTTTATTTACTTTGATTGATTTGAATTTACTTTATTTACTATTGATTTGAATTTACTTTATTTTGTTTTCTTTATTTACTTTGATTTCAATTTATTTTGAAGAGATTGACCTTTCTAGGGTTCTTAATCTGAAACATGAGAGAAAGGCCTCCAAATCCATCAAATGGATTAGCAAAGATGTCATCTCTTCCTCTTCTCTGCATCCATCAAATTCTACCAAAAAACATACCAAATGAAACACAAATTAGGCCATGATTCACTGTGATTTTGGTTGAACAACCAAATTGAGGCAAAACAGCTAAAATTGTAGAAATAGTGAAACGGGAAGAGAACTTACGTGACCAAAATTACTCAAAGTAAAACTTGTATGATTCTCTCTAAATTTCCAACATTTTTCAGTGTTGATTTACTAAAATCAACTGATTTCATTCCACTAAACCCCCAATCCTCCACTGGAGGTGGTGATTTCCTCATTGATTCACCAGACCTACAAGTTACAAACTAACTTCTTCTCATCGTCCGAAACAACAACACTGTAGTTACTATCAATCGATTTACAGTTGGATTAGACAGTAATAAACTAGTTTATGTACTTAGTTCATCAGGATCATCGTGAGACGACGCTCATTCTGGAAGTCATCATCTTCCTCTTCCGATGTTGTCTCTTTCCATGCGAACCTGTTAGCTCGATCAAAATGAACTTAAGCTCAAAATAAAATGCAATTTCATACCAAATCAATGTAGCTATGAAATTGAAATTTCAAACGGATTCCACCTCAAAATAAAATTACCTGATAATTACTTTTGCTTGGATTCTCTTTTTTCTATCAAGT
The DNA here is from genome assembly GCA_963556465.1 of Berberis vulgaris. NCBI lineage: Eukaryota > Viridiplantae > Streptophyta > Magnoliopsida > Ranunculales > Berberidaceae > Berberis > Berberis vulgaris. The sequence goes on along the minus strand of OY747136.1, from coordinate 31,909,644 downwards.
GACAATATCTCCTTCCCACCACTGGGCAAATCAAAGCTGCAATAGCTGAAATCCAAAGCATAATATCGCGCATTATATCAGCTAACACATCAAATTCTTACAAACATTTAAACCAAAATCCCCTAAAATTTTGTAGCATTTCATCAAACACTTCAAATTCTACCTAAAAACCCCTAATTCACAAATCAAATTTCTAACCAAAAAGCGATCAACGATGATCGAAGAATTCTTACCATATTCCGTTTGAATTCGTGTAGTAATTTCTGTAGCGATCTAGGGCAACTGTTGGAGATCATCCATCACCCAGGTCTTTCACAAGTGATCGAGTGAACTCTGCGAACAAAATTGATAAATTTGATAGCGAAATTCATCAAAATGTGAAAAGAATTTATTAGATGTTCAATGGGATACAACACCAACACAAGTTATCCAAATCAACAAGACTCAAGAAGATTGGGAGAGATTGAAAGAGTTATTGACTTCAAATTGCTAAAAATTGAATGAGCGGTAGAGATCGAAAGAGTGAGACAGAAGTTTGAGATCGATCGATGGAGATTAAGAGAGAAGTTTATCTGAAGATCGAGATCGATTGAACGTGAAGTTCGAGATCGTGAGTTGGAAACTCAAATCGATCGAAGGGTTAGGTTTTGCAGTGAATTTGCTTTGAGAAAAAAATAGAAATGAATAGTAAAAGGGATTTAGAGGGGTATTCAATTATGGATTTTAATAGACTGTAAAAAAATTTAAATCTCATTGATTTAAAAATATTTCAAAGGAGTTTACAGAATCCACTAAACTTTGATATATTTTAAGTGACTGGATTTTGTGGATTTTACATAATCCACTAAATTTTTATTATTGGATTTTTTAAATTTTATAAATGATTGTTATTGATTTCTATAAATTCTTATGAATATGCTATTAATCATAGGAAGTTATGAAATAACGTCACCTACATTGTTATCCATGTCAACACAAATCATAAAACATCCATCAAATATCAATAAAAACAATCGTTTGTATGCTACGTGAATTTTATTTCAAATTAAAAAATTTTCAAATACATTGAATATGGTCCAAAAGTAATTCAAATAACTATTTTTCTTTTGAAAAGAAGGAATAATGCAAATAATTTCTTTTGAGGATCCTCACTTAATACTTTTTTTGGGAACACCTTAAACTTATATGTGCAAGTAAAAACAAAATACAGATGTGTATATAAATAACAATTGTTGATATATATATTTTTTTTGCTCTAACGCAAAATGTAGCAATGGAATAACATCAAATTCTGCTTCATAAGTATATACAACAAGCAAAATGTAATCAAAACTTCTACAAATGAATTTTGTAAACGATTACCATGCAGCAAACTTGGAGAAATTCAAAGCTTATTTTAGCAAACCAAATGTTCATTGGATACAGATAATCTTACCAAATGTTCAGAAAGAGAAAAAAAAAAAAAAAAATGAAGAGAGGACAAGAAAAAGAAAAAAAATAAGAGTAAGAGAATGAAAAGAAGAAGAAAAAGAATAATAATAAAAAAGAAGAACAAGAACAAAAGAAAAGAGGAAGTGCGGGTAGTGGTGTAGCCAGCGGTGGTAGGGCATGGTGGTGTGGACCAAAGTTGTGGGGCGAGGTGGTGCTGCTCTTGTGAAGAGAGAAGAGAAGGGAATGTGGTGATGTCTTTGAGCAGATCACAAAAAAAATGGGATGGTGGCATTCTTTAGCGAAAATGGTGGTGTTATTTAACAGTAGCCAATATAAATCCGTTGAAATATGAAAGGGGGGGGGGGGGGGGTTGGATTTGGAATAACTCTTGTTATATATACTTTTCACTCACAAATCCTTCAAAATCCACAACTTTAACAAATTCATTAAAATCTTCTACTTTTTTAATACCCCCTAATTTTGGTGGACTTTTGAAAATGAATTGAATACCCCCTGATTTTAATGGATTATAAAACAATCATTTAAAATCTGTATTTGAATACCCCTAGATTTACATGTATTATTTTAAATCCTTAATTGAATACCCCGATATTTTAATGGATTTTAAAATCTTCTACAGTCTATTAATAACATCTTTATAAATAATAAATTTACTAAAATTATTAATAGTAACTTAATTCAATAATTAATAACATCTTTTTGGGTTACAAAATTTGTAACATAGTAAAGAGTTACAAATTAAAAAATATTTATGTTACTAATTATCTATTTTGGTGCAGTAAATTTAGGGTTTTTTTATATTGCCCTTGCTCAAACAATATTTTTACACAGTTTCAATAACATGTGATGTGTGATGTGTAATATAACAAATTCTATAAGGGTATAAATGAGATCAGGATATGGGTTTGGGTTCCTTGATCCTTATAACATGTGGCTCATCGAGTCCCGTCACATTTATGGTTATTGAATTTTGAATCGATTTACTTCTCTCAATACAATTACCATGTGACCCCTACATAATTAAGATTTATTCAAGTATATTAAATAAAAACTCAAAGGGTATTTTGGTACATTCGATGTTTTCATCATGTGCAATTCCAACATTTTCGAAAATGCCTTTCAACTTAATGATGATACATATAAATTATAATAGTAGGTCGATGAGAAAGAAAAAGTATAATTAATCAATGCTTTAGTAACCCATAATTTGTTTTCATATTTTGTAATTTAGTGACCTATTTGGAGAGTGTCAAAGGCATGAGCCAAGGATCTTGGTGGTGTACTTATGCCAACGGCATGGGGACACGTTGTGTGGAAAGTGTATGATTGTGTTGTTGGCACGGCTAATACACTAGTTGATGATAATAAACACTTCTTGGCCTCGATCCGTTTGAGTAGAGAATCCGAACAATTATGATCTTTGGGCGGAAAAGTATTGAAGCTTTCAGAAGAGGTAAAATTGTTTGATAAAAAGGTTAAATTCTTGTAAATGACATGGTTCTTCATCTCCCTATGCCAATTAGCAGTTACTAGTGTTGGACGCACGCTATGCGCGTGCATGCTCACCATGTTTTTACAGTGTTTTTTAAATCAAAATCATGAAAAAAAATCTCATACACTTATAAAAATCATTTATCCATTTGGGAGGGTACTAATAATTTAACAAAAATATTAATTGTGAAAAAATCATCAATTTTTTAAAATTTTATTAATTAACAAAAAGTAGGATATTATTGTATCTTGTAAATAAACTAGGGTATTCCCTGTGCCTTCGACACTCAAATTCAATCTGAGCCTTTAGATGTGAAATGATTAGAGTTGGTTGGGGAATAAAAGTTAAAAAACTTTTTTCTCCAACCTCCCTCTTTGTGATCCGTTAGATTCTTATGTTTTGGTAAATCTCAACTGTTTTTTTTATCTCCAACCTCAAACACCATTCTGATTTGTTATATAGATAGAGGAGTCACTTACAATTAGTTGTAAGGGTCTATAAATAAATTGTTATTACTAAGGAGGTTTAAGTGAATATAAAAACCTAAAAGTTGCATTCTCACTTGTAAATACCAAAATGCCAATTATTGTTTCTTCATTCACATTAGTTGTTTCTTTCTTCACAACAGTTGCTTTGTAATTATCTTTTTGTGTAGAAGGAATTTTGGAAAGATTAAAAAGTAGGGGTGGGCACGGGACGTGATGGGACGAGATATATCCATCTCTATTCCATCCCGATCATACGGGATCGGGACGAGATGGGATGGAAAAAATCTCATCCCGACCTCGTCCCATCCCAAACGAGTTCGGGACAGGACGAGATTAGCGTGCTGCCTGTGACTGCTGCGAAGATTATCATCATATAAGAGCGTGAAAAATAACTTTGTTATAATTAGATATAGATGTGGCATGCAAATATAAGGGTAGCCACTAAATCCCCTAACAATGTAGTCGAGTGGACTGACTTTTAGAAAATGACATGATAAATGGGACCCACTAAGAGTATTGTGTCGCTGTGATGACATCCCAACTGATTTTACAATTTCATTACTGTGGGAAACAAAATTCATTGTTCCTTGACAAAATGACATTTCATCTTTTGTTAGGGAAGAAATATAAACCTATTGGTGATGCTCTAACATATTCATAATGGTTTACCATCAATACATATATCGTAATTAAAAACAATTATTTTTACAGCCCGGGGCATCTCAAATTCTTGGCTCCGCCCCTGAATGTTCCCTTCTGAATATGTATTACTCAGTTAATTGTTATTTTTCATCTTCACCTGGGTATTATCAATATTTGGAAGTTAAATAATTATAGCCACTTTTATTGAGAATCCAAGCAACAGTCTGTTATCTTTCTCTTGCTTAATGAATATTTATTTCTTGAAGTAACATTTATGTTACCACTGCAAACACCATGAGTTTCTGTCAGTCATCTGTAAGTTTATATGAATAAAAATAAATAAATAAATAAAATATTAATAATAAATATTAAAAAATTATCTCTGGACGGGACGGGATTGGCGGGATTGAAAATCTTCATCCCATCCCATCCCATTCTAGATCGGGACGGAACGGGATCATGATGAAATTATTCAATCCCATTAAGACCCGGAAAAATCAGGACGGAACGAGATGGGATCGGGATCGCGGGATGGGATGCCCACCCCTATTAAAAAGTGGTTTTGAAGACATTTGCACTATATCTCCGGGCTTCGACATTTATAATAGTAGAAATAACATGATAAAGTTATATCATAAATTAAAATATTGATGTCTGGACATATGTTTGTTCATACTATTTTCTAAAATGAAAATGATATAAAAATCAAGAAATAATTTCTTATATGAATTTATGTGTATATAAGATGAACTTTAACTTTTTTAGTATAAGGGTAGTTTTTGTAAATCTTTATTGTTGATAGGGGCTTTTTTGAGTTTCCAAAAATTGTGTTGATTGCATCTTCATTGCTCATTTGGAATTCTATATTTTAAGTAGTAGAGATGTTCGAGACAGAATTCAAGAATTGTTGAAAACAAAAACTTCAATTTTCAAATTCAACACCGTGAATTGATACTCACTCCCAACAGTCAATCTAATCAGTGTCAATATTGTTAATGTCAATCATCACCCTGATAATGGAGTGTTCAAAAGGACCAACATTTGTGTTCAACACCAATGCATGGCCTGTGGGTGCAAGTTCTCAAGCAAAGGAAGTCATAAAATGATGAAAGGAAAATAATCACAAGTGGTTTTGACTAGAGGAACAAGGTTCAACAAGCTCATCTCTAATAGCTAGGTTGAGCATGCGCTTTTTTTGTTGGCTTGGATGATATGAAGCCAGATTGGAACAAAATCAAAGGCAAAAGGACCTTTATAAATGGGTCTCAAGTGACAAATCCTACATCCAAATAATTAGATGTGGGTGTACTTGACTGGTTTGTTTTGTAGAATCCAAAGGTAGTCCAAATTATGCAAGCATTATTAATCAAAGACAAATTGAAGTTTGTAAAACCTATACAAAATCCAGTGGGTGAATGGAATGCGGTTGACTCCAAGCTAAACCTAAGGTTCATTAGATGATATAGAATGACATCAACATGAAATTACAAAATAATATGTTGAAGGATATGTTTGTTTGATAGGAAAGTGTCCTACCATTAAGTTTGGAACATTACCTCGAGATATAGCGGTGAATATGGTCTTCAAACTGTCAATGACTTTCGCTGCAAAAGAGAATATGGAGCCAGAGAACAACCAAATGATCTGGAGATTTGTTTGAATGATAATCAAGATGTTAATACACCAAAATTTTGTTTCTCTTCAATTAGCTTATCTAAAGTTTTTGAAGAACCATCCAAATAAATGGTAAATATATCAAACAACTATTTAGCATATCACGGTTCCATGGTAAAATTATAAATAAAATATTGGTAAACAATGGTACATCAGTCAACATTATTACTATCAATACTATAAAATAAATAAACAATATGTCAAATTGGTATCAACCAAAATTAGTATTTGTAGGTCCATTGTGGATAATAAGATGGCTAAAGAAATTTTGCCCCTAGAAATAACAGTGAGGAGGAATCATTTAGTGGCAACATTTTTTGTCATAGATGATGTACCCAAATTTTCTATTTTATTAGGCAGAGGTTGATTCATGCTAATAAATATATTCAAACCTATATGCGTCAAAAATTATTAATTCTAAAGAAAGGTAGAGACATTGAGGAAGTACATGTAGATCCTAAACCATTTTATGTAAATTCAAACTATTTAGATGCTAGATTCTACTATCATAACATAAATCATGACAAATAACGTGATAGAACATTATTTGAATGAGATGAAGATGCATCAAGTCTTATTAGAGATTTGAAAGATGAATAAGAGTTAAGAATAAATTTAGATTGTAACATAATTAATAACCATGCAATTGGTTTTGGACAATTTATAGAATTTGACATAAACACCAAGTGCAACAAAAATGACTATCAATAGGGCAGACTACATGCGTGAAAATTTTGACAAAATAATGAGTTTCAAGAAATAAAAGTCATATCAAAATAATTTTCATATTAAAGTAGGTAAAAATTGCATCTCAAAACCTTTTAGTGAAGGTCAACCTAGGAAAAAACAATGATTACAAACCTACTTACATAAGTGTTAAACTTGATGTTCAGACAAGTTTGAAACTAATAAAAAGTTTTTATAACTTAAATAGTTTGTTTTGCTTGGGAATATAATGAATTGTTTGGACTACTGACAAAACGCAGATTATTAATTAAATTTAGTTACATGCTTTTCAATCAACAACCAAGAAGGATGATACTAGGTGGTTTCCAATAGTGATGCATTATACAACATTTTTATGATAGTTCCAAATTTATAGCTGCATCAAGCTATATTAAGATCACAATAACAACGATTCAAAAGAATATGCATTTTATAATTTTGTTATTTATTTTTTACGTAGTCAGACATATTATTAGTTTTGAAATGACGATCTCAAAGTTGGAGAACTTTTGATTGAAAATCATCAAATTTTAAAACAATGAGAATTTATAAGTGCTCTCTCATGCTCGGGTGTCGCTGTTGGACTGCACCAACAATTACAAAATAAATTAAAATCAGAAAATTATTTCATAAGACAAACAAATAGTAATAAAAATATTTATTTTTATTCGTACCAATGATTCTTCTTGTTTTTCAAGTACATGTGTAATATCATATTTCTAGTAAAGTAATTATAGCAACTACTACATATGTACATTCTATCTTATCAAGGTTTTTAATTTTGTCGATATGGGCTTTGAGGCAATGATTCTCAATCTTAATCTTGGTGGAATAGAGCAACATTGGGTTTGTTTTCTTGTACCTTATGCAACTGAAAATAGTTCAAACAATAATTTATTATTCGAAAATCCTAAGACCCAACCCAAAATAACCAATATTCAAAGCCAACAATCGTGTCTAACTTTGACAGTAGGTCATAAATCAATGGGTATTATAAGAAAAACTAAGTTATTGATAATTAAATAATATGCAAAATTAGAGGAAAAATAAAGTAAATCAAGAAGAGTTTCGTAAATTTCAACTAATTATTGGACTAATTATCTGGAATGATTTATGGTGAGTTGATGATATGATGAGATCAAAAATAAGCAAGATAAATACAATGAATGAAAGTAAAATAAAGAAGAATGAAACAATTACGCAAATAAAAATTCACAATGGGGATTATAATTAATTAAATGATATAGTAATTAATCTTGCCATGTTTCTTCCCGATGGAGGGACTAAGATGAAAATTTCTTTATAAAAATGAGCATCCAAACCATTGACTCTTCGTTGGTTCTTTTTCTATTTTTCTCTATGCACTACATCATGGAAAACGATGACATTTTTGCCAGCAAATAAGGCTTAATTATTGTTATAGGCTTCTAACCCATCAATCTTTCCACCACCCCAGTTCTAATTGGACTTTACGATTTTCTCAATAAATCTTATAGTATATTCACTGTCACTCACAATATACTACATACTTGTAGAAACTTGCATTAATATAATATCAAAATGCATCTCCTCGAATTTTCCACGAATTTACCACCATTGATGCGCTATTTTAGTAGCACACAACTTAATACCCTGCTTTGTGATTTGTAGTATAGAATAAGTAGGGATCGTTCTAGACCGAGGATTAGAGGGTTTGTTAATTACACTAATAATAATTAAAAGACAACTAACAACCTAATTAATTAAATAAAAGGGAATTGGATTTTCTAAATTAAATTATGAAAATAACTACGAAAATTAATGTAAAGATAATAAACTAAAGAGATGGCAAAGATGAGAAATTAGCTAAGGGTTTTATCTCCACACACCAAACATATGCTTATAAATTAATCTTCAATAATCACTTGCTAACTCGTGAGAGACAATGCTCAAGACTAACCGTGACCGCACTGCATTAATCTTATTATTTTCCCAAGTTCGTTGAATTAAACTAAGCGTCGCTTTCAAACTATTCTTATCATGCTATCTAAACAGGAATCGCAAGTTAAATAGCAATCTAAGATCATTAAGTTTTGTGGAAAATATGAACACTGACTAGGCAATTACAAGTATGATCAACATCTTGTTCTTGCCTAGGTTTTGACTTAACCTTACCAACGTTCCTTGGTATTTACTACGTGTGAGTACAGAATCATAACAATTAGGTGAAACTTTCCTATACTCTAGCCCCAAATCCTAGCATGCTTACTAAGTTGGCCACCTTAACAAACATACACAGAAAAGTTTTTTATAAAGCAGTTAAGCAAAACACAATCACTAATAGCAAGGAAGATTAAATTCAACTAATTTATAAAGCACATGTTCGAGGCTTCGAATCCACCCCTAACTAAGAGGAGTTTAGCTAGACATATTAATTATGTTCAAACAGTAATCCATAATCAATAATCAAACTAAAATTAAAAGAAAGAGATGTTTAGAGATGAAAGCAAAACACTGATCCGTGATGGTACTGAGTAGAAGCTGTGGTGCAAATAGTAGAAGAGAATCCTCCTTTTCTTCGCGCTCTGCTCCTTCACTTTCCTCTCACGAATAGCTCCTTCCTCTTCACGGTCTGCTTCTTCAGCTCTTCCTTTCGGTCTCTGCTTGTGACACAGAGTGAGAGAGATGAGGGAATGTCGATGGACAACGAGAAAAGAGAGAGGGGAATCAGGCGGGTGGTGATGATCAGGGAGGAGGTCGACTGGTTGAGTGAAGAGAGGACGACGAAGGCTGTTGTGAGGAGGGATCTGCGAGAATGGGGGTTCGATTGGTGTGATTGAGGTTGTTTCTGGATGTGATGAGGAGGCTATAGATCGGTGGATGATGAACTGAGGACGACGGCTGAGGTGAAGGAGGTTCTGATGGTGATGGCGAAGACAGGGGACAGCGAGAGAGACTGTGGCAGAGGATGGAAGAAAGGACTGTGGTTGTAAGGAGGAGAAGATGAATGGGGTCCGACGGTGGTGGTCTGCGGCTGTGGATGAGGGCGGTTACTGGCGGTAGATGGATGCGATCAGGACGATGGCGGCGGCTAGGGTTTGTAAGCGTGGATGATGGATGGATGCTGTTGCTGGATGGGTGCGAAACAGTGAGGGATTGCGGCTGTACGAGGGTTAGGGCTTGTTGTGGAGGCTATGGATGGGATCGATAGATCAAAGCCAGGTATCTTCCCCCTTTTATTCTTGTTTTCCTCTTTCTGTGGTTTCCTTGTTGGTGTGGTTTCCTTGTTTGTGTGAATTCCTTGTACAATTAGTATTCCTAAATTGCCAAGTTGCTTCTATTTTAAAATATTGTAATTGGAAACCTACACAAACATAAAAATAGTAATTAGTACCATAATTAACAAGTAATAGCTAAAAATATATATAGAAATATGGTACTAAAAATAGCCTAATTATGCCCCTATCAAATTTTCCCACACTTATCTTTTGCTAGTCCTCGAGCAAATCCAAGAAACAAAAATAAAAGACTCAAATGACTCAATCTATACTTTCCAACATTTGTCTCAGAGATTTTCAACGGATCATGACATGTTAAGATTCTTTGTAAACACAAGATTAAATCCACATCATTCGAAAATTAATACACGTTCATAGCAATGATATACAAATTTACAATTAAATTAAACCAAGTGACTGTGAAACTCAAGCGCGTGCCAAGAAGAATTAACCCAAAAATCTCACTGGATATTCTTTTTCACTGATTGTTTTGTAAAATCACTCTTCCTATTCTAGCTATATGTGAGAGGATTGATGTGAAAGGGAAACAAATAGCTCACATATGATATAACAAGAAAGAATGGAATTTTCTGACTTTTTTTTTTTTTTTAGATATATGATCTCATGGAAGGAATGCTACTACTTGAATGCAAGAACTAGGGACACAATATGCTCATACCTCATTCGAATCTCCACATCGTGACATTGCAAGACACACTCAATCAAAAGGTCTTAATTCAGGTTGTAATGGGGCCAGGGGTCAAGGGAAGAGAAAAGAACGGATATGAAATTTTCAAAGGGCTTGAAGAAATTGTGAAAGCATGCAATAAGATTAGAGACATTAGCAAAGAATCATATGGTTCAAGACATAAGTGAGAAAATGACGAGGTGGCTCATTGATAATGAAGAGCTTCAGCAATTATTTTGTATCTATTGAAAAGAATTGAACTATCTGTATGGTACTGTAATACTGAATGGATAAAGATAAAGACTTGTATCCCTTTTGTAACTTTTTTTTTTTTTTGCTTATCTTTCTTTTTGAACTGTCTATCACAAGGGTCTTCCCCCACACTTGCTTTTCAACATACCTTGAACCACAATAAAGTATCTGCAAATCAAATTATGCTCAACTCGTTTTATTAGGTTAGGGGATAGAGAATGAGGGTAATGAAATAAAAGGCTTAATAACAGGCTCAATGGGGTTAACCTAAAGGAAAAATATTATGGATCAGGCTTATTTGGCAATGGTGGAAACTAGGTGCCTTTATCATGTCAAGCATGTCATGCAATTCAATATGATGCTTTGAACGAAATTAATACAAGTTCTAGTGTTTAATTCTTAATTTTGAAAGCAATCCAAGTAGCAACCAAAGCAAACAAAATAGAGATCATGCAACAAATTATTATTGACAAAAGAAATAAAAGATGACCTAACTAAAAACTCTCAAAATCAAAGGAACAATAGGCTCAAAACTCACATATGGGTTATAATGAGTTAAATTCAACTAAGCATGCTATGAATACCAATTACTAAGTTGATTACATGTGAATTTGCATATGATAACCATAAATAAGCATTAACCAAAGAATAATATTAGATCTTGAATCATGTTTATAAATCATCTTAAAGTCATGCAATTAAAAACCAAATCTCATCATTGTGTTGGAAAGTATCCTAAGACTCAAAACAACTATAATTTAATTTTTATTTTTTTATATATATAATTTTTTTTATGACACTAATACCAACAAAGAAAATAAAAACCAACATTTTTTTTTGTTTTTTTTAAGGGACTGACACTTTTAAAAACACTTTTAAAAACAAAACAATGTTTTGTTCCCCCACACTTAAACCTAACATTGTCCTCAATGTTAATAGATTATAGCACATGCAACGAAAGATTTAAACGTGAAAAAAACAAACTACTAACAAATAAAAGCAAAAATAACTAAAATAAAATAAAATGATAAAGAAAGCAAATCTGATTGGGTTGCCTCCCAAGAAGCGTTTGTCTTAACGTCGTGCAGCCTGACGGTATCTCCAATTAATCCTCAGAATAAGTGGGAACATGTAGTGATACATCCTCCACGTCATGCTCCACAAATGACTCATAATAGGGCTTAAGTCGATGCCCATTCACCTTAAACTCATTTCCAGTTGTGACACTTTTCACCTGTATAGCACCAAGGGGAAAAACATTAGTAACAATAAAAGGACCAACCCACCTAGAACGTAACTTACCGGGAAAAAGTTTAAGGCGTGACTGAAAAAGTAAGACTTTCTGGCCCACCACAAAAGTCTTTCCACGGATCATGCGATCATGAAAAGCTTTAGTTTTCTCCTTATAAATCCTGGCACTCTCATATGCGTCATTCCGAATCTCTTCAAGCTCGTTCAGCTGCAATTTCCTATGAAGGCCAGCATCATCAATGTTCATATTGAAAGTCTTAATAGCCCAATGCGCCTTATGTTCCAGCTCAACTGGTAAATGACACGGTTTCCCATATACAATCTGAAAGGGAGACATCCCTATAGGTGTCTTATATGCTGTGCGATATGCCCATAAAGCATCATCAAGTCGCATGCTCCAATCTTTGCGAGTGGGCTTTACTGTTTTTTCAAGTATTCCATTGATTTCACGATTTGAAACTTCTGCTTGTCCACTTGTTTGGGGATGATAAGGTGTTGAAACTTTATGCGTGACATTGTATTTCTTAAGCAAAACTCCAATTGTACGGTTGCAAAAATGGGAACCTCCATCATTTATAATCACTCGCGGCATTCCAAATCTTACAAAAATGTTAGAACGAATAAATGCTGCAACAACTTTGGAATCGTCAATACGGGTGGCTTTTGCTTCCACCCACTTTGAAACATAATCCACAGCAAGCAATATATAAATGAAACCATTAGAAGAAGGAAATGGGCCCATGAAATCAATACCCCAAACATCGAAGATTTTCACATTATATATAGGATGTTGTGGCATTTGATCTCTAGGGCCTAAATTACCTGTTCTTTGACACCGGTCACAAGTCATGCAAAATAATCTGGCATCCTTAAATAAAGTGGGCCAATAAAATCCACATTCTAAAACCTTACGAGCCGTTCTTTGAGTTCCAAAGTGTCCCCCACAAGCATAGGAATGACAATATGTTAATATGGAATTAAATTCAGAATCGGGTACGCACCTTCTAATCAATTGATCGGTACAATGCTTCCACAGATAGGGATCATCCCATACAAACTGTTTCGCCACTTTCTTGAGTTTATCCTTCTGAACTCGAGTTAAGGTGTTTGGAATCTGTTTGGATACAAGGTAATTTACAATATCAGCATACCATGGTTCATTTACCTCGACAAAAAATAGTTGCTCGTCAGGAAAAGTCTCAAGAATTGGCTGGGGTTCCTCATTGCGCACCAAACGACTCATATGGTCAGCTACCACATTTTCACTCCCTTTTTTATCCCTGATCTCCACATCAAACTCTTGAAGAAGAAGTATTCACCGTATAAGTCTCGGTTTCGCTTCTTTTTTCGTAAGCAAGTATTTTAAAGCTGCATGATCAGAGAAAATTATAACTTTAGTTCCAATTAAATAAGATCGAAATTTCTCTAAAGCAAATATAACAGCTAAAAGTTCTTTTTCAGTTGTGGAATAATTCAATTGAGCGTCATTCAAGGTTCGGGAGGCATAGTAGATGACGTGAAGACGTTTATCCCTCCATTGGCCTAAAACTGCTCCTAAGGCATAATCTGATGCGTCACACATAAGTTCAAATGGAAGACTCCAATCCGGTGGTGCAATGATAGGTGCTGATGTCAACAACTCCTTAAGCTTGTCAAATGCTGTCTGACAGTCATTATTGAACTCAAATGGCACATCTTTTTGTAGGAGTCGACATAGTGGTCCAGAAACCTTAGAAAAATCTTTGATAAATCGCCGATAGAATCCTGCATGTCCAAGAAAAGAACGAACCTCTCTCACCGAAGTAGGAGAGGGTAAGTAACGTACAAGATCTATTTTAGCTTTATCAACCTCAATACCCCTAGCTGAAATCACATGACCTAAAACAATACCTTGGTTAACCATAAAGTGACATTTTCCCCAATTTAATACAAGGTTAACCTCAATGCATCGCTTCAGAATTAATGCAAGATTATCTAGACAATGGTCAAAAGAATCACCGAAAACACTAAAATCATCCATAAAAACCTCAATGATTTTTTCAATAAAGTGTGAAAATATACTTACCATACATCTCTGGAAGGTAGCCGGGGCATTACACAAACCGAATGGCATTCTTCTATATGCGAAAGTGCCAAATGGACATGTAAAGGTTGTCTTTTCTTGATCCTCTGGAGCGATGACAATCTGATTATATCCTGAATAACCATCAAGAAAACAATAAAAAGCACGACCGGCCAACCTTTCAAGCAATTGATCAATAAAGGGAAGAGGAAAATGATCTTTCCTGGTAGTTGCATTCAGCTTTCTATAGTCAATACAAACCCGCCACCCTGTTTGTATTCGCGTGGGAACCAACTCATTTTCCTCGTTTTTCACCACAGTTATGCCAGACTTCTTCGGCACTACTTGCACTGGTGAAACCCATTTGCTATCTGAAATAGGGTAAATCACGCCACAATCAAGGAGTTTAATGATTTCTTTCTTCACAACTTCCATCATAGGGGGGTTTAGGCGGCGCTGAGCTTCTCTAGTGGGTTTTGCACCTTCCTCAAGAAGTATACAGTGCATACAAGTGGTAGGGCTAATACCATTTATGTCTGCCAATGTCCACCCAATTGCAGTCTTATATTCCTTCAAAACTCAAATAAGCTTTTCCTCCTCTAAATTTGTGAGTAATGATGATATGATGACAGGCAATGTCTCATCATCTCCCAAATATGCGTACTTCAAATGATCCGGTAACGGTTTAAGCTCAAGTGTAGGTGCCTGAATCACAGAAGGTAAAAGTTTATTAGTAGATGAGGGAATAATAATTGGAGGAGGTAACTCACTAACAATTCGTGGCATTGACTCAAAGGTTGCCACAGTCTCAATGATCTCCTCCTTCATGTTATCGGCCGAGATCTTCATATTGTCACAAAGGACTCCATTTCTCTCATATCCGGCTCCAGTAGCAATGGTGATTTCAAGTTCATCATCGTTCATGACGTCAAGAAATTCCTGTGACAAAATATCCACTACGTCAATAGAAAAACAAGAATGATTATCAACAGGGTACCTCATGGCTTCAAGGATGTTGAAACCAATCACATCACCATCAAATTCCATTGTCAATTTCCCTGCATGCACATCAATATTTGTTCTTGCAGTTTTCATGAAGGGGCGCCCTAAAATAAGAGGCAAAGGTGTTGACAATGCCGAATCTTCCATTTCAAGCACATAAAAATCTGCTGGGAAGATCAAATGATTAACCTGTACCAACACATCTTCCAACAAACCTCGCGGATATGCATTAGAGCGGCCAGCCAATTGAATAATCACACGATCATTTTTTAGTTCCCCAAGATTCATAGAACGATAAACAGAATATGGCATAACATTAATTGAGGCACCTAAGTCTAACATTGCATTGTCAATTTTAGTATTACCGATAACACAAGGGATAGTGAAACTACCTGGATCCTTACACTTCGGTGGCAATTTCCTTTGAAGAACTGCGGAGACATTCTCACTTACCTTAACTACCTCTCCGTCTTGAAGTCGTCTCTTTGTTGTACAAAGCTCCTTCAAAAATTTTGCATATTTAGGCACTTGCTTAATAGCATCAAGAAGCGGAATATTGACTTGGAATTTTCGGAAAGTTTCCAAAATTTCTTTATCCTGTTCTTCTTTTCTAGATTTGGCAAACCTACCTGGAAAAGGCACAAAAGGTGGAACAAGATTAGCAGAAACTGAATTTGGATTGCTCACCTTCTTACCTTGGAGCTCTGGTGTTTCAATGATGGCTGGATCATCCTTCTGTAACTCAGCTTTCTTATTTCGACTCTGTTCAAGGACTATTGGATCATTCTCAAGTTGCCTACCACTCCTCAATGTAATTGCTTTTGCGGTTTCAAACCCACCTTTCGGATTTGGAATGGTAGAACTAGGAAGTTTTCCTTGCTCGCGAATTTGTCCAATAAACTCAGCTATCTGTCCCATTTGTAGTTTCAAATCTGCTATATCCTTTGATTGGTTCTGCTGAGAAATAGTCAATGATTTCAGAATCTCATCATAATTAAGCGGCATACCTGAATTGTGCTGAGGTGGTTCAAGTGGCCTTTGGGCGAAACCAGGGGGTGGCAGATTCGAAGTCTGTTGTTGAGGTTGTTCTGAATTTCTCCATCCAAAACTTGGGTGATTTCTCCAACCTTCATTGTAGGTGTTCGAATAAGGATTATTTCTATAGTGATTTTGCCCCTGAAAACCTATTGCATTGACATTCTCCCAACCGCCATTCTCAATCAGTTGAGGACATTGATCAGATGGATGTCCTGACTTTGTACACACGCCGCAAACCTGTGCAACTCCTAGCATATTCGGCTTCCCTAGGGCCTGAGTCACAAGTGAGGTAAGATTAGCCATTTGAGCTTCCAAACTAGAATTAGTACTTACCTCATTGACTTGGCGTGAAGGCTCTCCAATTCCTTCATATTGCTGGGCATTTAAGGCTCGGTTTGTAATCAAAGTTTTTGCTGCTGCTGGAGTTTTATCAACCAAAACTCCTCCTACCGCTGCATCTAACATCTGTCGCTCAAGAGGAAGCAATCCCTCATAAAAGTATTGAATCAGGAGCTCCTCCTTCATCTGATGCTGCGGGCATGATGCTATGAGAGTTTTGAAGCGCTCATAGTAAGCCGGATATGATTCTCCTGGACCTTGCTGTATGCCACTGATTTTCTTCCTCAATAAGATAATTTTGGAAGTTGGGAAGAATTTCTTTAGAAACACCTTCATGCTTTCCCAAGAATATACTGTTCCGGAAGGTAGTTCATAGAGCCAATCCTTAGCCCTATCAGTCAGAGAAAAGGGGAATGCCCTCAACTTTAGGATGTTTTCATCCACATTTATTGGCGTCATACTGGAGCATACTATTTCAAATTCCTTTAAATGTTTATTTGGATTCTCCATAGAAAGACCATGATACTTCGGAATATGATGAAGTAGGCTGGATTTCAGCTCGAATGACTCAGTCTTGCCCTGCGCGGCTAATGGATACTGAATGCACAAGGGTGCGGCATTGTCCAAGGTGGATGCCGAAAGCTCTTTAATAGATCTATTATCTCCCATGTCGAACTCTTCAGATTCAGATTCAGATTCAGATTCAAAGCTAGATGTTTGTAGTTCTTTTGTTTCTCTTCTTCGTCTTCTAAATGTTTTCTCAGGCTCTGAATCGTATTCTACTAAGTTTTCGCTGGATCTCCTATTGTGCATGAACAGGTACCTGAGATAAACAAAGAAAGAAAAAATTAATAAAAATAAAAATAAATAAATAAAAACAAATTAAGTAATCAACAACTTTTCTAATCCCCGGCAACGGCGCCAAAAATTAATGCGCTATTTTAGTAGCACACAACTTAATACCCTGCTTTGTGATTTGTAGTATAGAATAAGTAGGGATCGTTCTAGACCGGGGATTAGAGGGCTTGTTAATTACACTAATAATAATTAAAAGACAACTAACAACCTAATTAATTAAATAAAAGGGGATTGGATTTTCTAAATTAAATTATGAAAATAACTACGAAAATTAATGTAAAGATAATAAACTAAAGAGATGGCAAAGATGAGAAATTAGCTAAGGGTTTTATCTCCACACACCAAACATATGCTTATAAATTAATCTTCAATAATCACTTGCTAACTCGTGAGAGAGAATGCTCAAGACTAACCGTGACCGCACTGCATTAATCTTATTATTTTCCCAAGTTCATTGAATTAAACTAAGCGTCGCTTTCAAACTATTCTTATCATGCTATCTAAACAGGAATCACAAGTTAAATAGAAATCTAAGATCATTAAGTTTTGTGGAAAATATGAACACTGACTAGGCAATTACAAGTATGATCAACATCTTGTTCTTGCCTAGGTTTTGACTTAACCTTACCAACGTTCCTTGGTATTTACTACTTGTGAGTACAGAATCATAACAATTAGGTAAAACTCTCCTATACTCTAGCCCCAAATCCTAGCATGCTTACTAAGTTGGCCACCTTAACAAACATACACATAAAAGTTTTCTATAAAGCAGTTAAGCAAAACACAATCACTAATAGCAAGGAAGATTAAATTCAACTAATTTATAAAGCACATGTTCGGGGCTTCGAATCCACCCCTAACTAAGAGGAGTTTAGCTAGACATATTAATTGTGTTCAAACAGGAATCCATAATCAATAATCAAACTAAAATTAAAAGAAAGAGATGTTTAGAGATGAAAGCAAAACACTGATCCGTGATGGTACTGAGTAGAAGCTGGGGTGCAAATAGTAGAAGAGAATCCTCCTTCTCTTCGCGCTCTGCTCCTTCACTTTCCTCTCGCGAATAGCTCCTTCCTCTTCATGGTCTGCTTCTTCAGCTCTTCCTTTCGGTCTCTGCTTGTGACACAGAGTGAGAGAGATGAGGGAATGTCGATGGACAGCGAGAAAAGAGAGAGGGGAATCAGGCGGGTGGTGATGATCAGGGAGGAGGTCGACTGGTTGAGTGAAGAGAGGACGACGAAGGCTGTTGCGAGGAGGGATCTGCGAGAATGGGGGTTCGATTGGTGTGATTGAGGTTGTTTCTGGATGTGATGAGGAGGCTATAGATCGGTGGATGATGAACTGAGGACGACGGCTGAGGTGAAGGAGGTTCTGATGGTGATGGCGAAGACAGGGGACAGCGAGAGAGACTGTGGCGAGAGGATGGAAGAAAGGACTGTGGTTGTAAGGAGGAGAAGTTGAATGGGGTCCGACGGTGGTGGTCTGCGGCTGTGGATGAGGGCGGTTACTGGCGGTAGATGGATGCGATCAGGACGATGGCGGCGGCTAGGGTTTGTAAGCGTGGATGATGGATGGATGCTATTGCTGGATGGGTGCGAAATAGTGAGGGATTGCGGCTGTACGAGGGTTAGGGCTTGTTGTGGAGGCTGTGGATGGGATCGATAGATCAAAGCCAGGTATTTTCCCCCTTTTATTCTTGTTTTCCTCTTTCTGTGGTTTCCTTGTTGGTGTGGTTTCCTTGTTTGTGTGAATTCCTTGTACAATTAGTATTCCTAAATTGCCAAGTTGCTTCTATTTTAAAATATTGTAATTGGAAACCTACACAAACATAAAAATAACAATTAGTACCATAATTAACAAGTAATAGCTAAAAATATATATAGAAATATGGTACTAAAAATAGCCTAATTATGCCCCTATCAACCATCAATCACCAGCCATGAAATCACCACCATGAACTAATATGTATGTTGTACAACATGACGATTGTATGAGGCTTCAATAAAGACTATAAATTAGACTCTTGCATTTGGCACACATAAAATATCTTTTAGTTTTACATTTGTTATATTTCTCCGAAATTACGAGTTAAAATGTTTATAATCATGTATCATATCATTTTATCATAAAATAATTCATCTATATATATAGAACATATTACTTTGGATCATAAATCCCTGTAATTTTCAGTTAAGCCAAATTATGTCAGAATATTTTGCCTTACTGAGATATAAGCAATGAAAACATTTTAAATTGAAAAATTATTGTTTATTGAATTTGGATGTTGTGTGTTGTTGTTTCACAACCAAGGTGATTTATTTGTGATATTTGCTTTAATTTCTGGTAATATTCATGTTATATCAATAAAAATTGATATCTTACTAACCACTCAAAACAACTTTAGTCTTTGCGTGCTAGTATAATTTAGCTATAAGGATTTTTTTTTTTTTTTAATTATATGCCCCAACTCATTCTCTGCATCTATAATATTTTTTAGATTTTCTAATCATTTTTGCTACAATTTTAGTATTGCCTTTCATAATCGGTGATAGATGATGGTGATTGATTGTCGGAATGGGTTCAACTTCAAGACGGGGAGGGGTTATAATTAGTAATAGAAGATGAGAAGATTATAAAGAAGATGAAATAATAAAATTTGAGATTATAAAATTAAACACAAAACAACAAAATAATACGAATGAACAAGAATAAATGAATGAAAGAAATAAGAGAAACTTATCAAATTGGTAATGATTGAGGCATGTGTTAGGCACATTGTCTTTAAAACAAATACGCCCTCATTATGGTGTTTACGATTGTCACACACCAATTTTTAAATGTTCTACATTAATAGATTATCAAAAAATCTAGGCACGACTGGAACCATTTAAATTGTACATACATGAATAAAATAATATATAATAAACTAGTTTCCAAAATCTTCATCTCATAACTAAAATCTACATAACCATGCCATAATCCTTACAAAATAAATCATTAGTCAAATATGCCTAAGTTTATTACATCATTCAACCCAACGTCCTTGACTTCACATAAGAAAAGAAATAATTGTGTCCTACACCTTATTGCATACACTATAAACATAAGTAAGAACCAAACAGAATGTATCAACGCCCAAACTAACGCAACGAAGCTAGATCACTCGCCTATAAGCTCCAAACTATCCCCGATGAGTCTCTCGAGATGTGCAAATTATGAACGTAGCCAAATTTATAAACAAATACAATTTGGGTTAGCATTTTAATATTAGTATGAGCTAACTCACTTTCAAGAAAATACACATTATAGTCACAATATATGATTAAGGAATACAAACCAATAAGCACTTTTTTTTAAGGAAGATGTATAGTTCTCATTCAATGATCGAACAAGCAATTAGTTTCTTCCTTCAAGACAATCATACATGTATAATAATAAAGTAAGTAGGACTTTAAGCACGTAAACGAATGCAAAATTACAGGGGTGAATCAATCTTGCCGAAAATTAGTTTGACCCACACCCGTGCAAAACTAATATTTCAAACCATTATTTTTAATAAAATAAACACTCGGTAGAAACGTACATTTTCTGGAAAAACTAATCCAAAAATTTAGAAAAATATATTTCACAAAAGTTTCTCAAAATTATGTTTTATACGTGACCATGAAATAAACTTTTAAATTTCAATTTGAGCCGAAACTTACGCAAGTTTTAATATAAGTTGCGCGTTATAGTGAAATCGATGTTTTAGTTATTGTTTTTCCCTAATTGCTTCTTTTCCATAGTGACACTTTCTCCGATGCCAAAAACACCTCACCCACACTACACTACAAATCCTCATTTATATCATGCCAAAATGCTATAACTGGATAAGATAATGTTGTCAAACACGCTGTGTTAGCCGACACTATTTATAGTCTTGCTCTATTATAGCGTTTTTGGAACGCTATTAATAGCGTTTCTTTTTTGGAACGCTATTAATAGCGTTTCTAAGATGTGTTAAATCATGTAATAGCATTTTTAAAATGTGGTTATATACTTTTTACGTTGTTGTAGCTCATTTAATAGAATTTAGAAAATATTGTTATATAGTTTTGTACACTATTGTAATTTCTTTCCCAACATTTATAAAATGGTGTGACATAGTTATCTACAACAATTTTAGAAAGCTTTTAATTATTACTCATGACACTTCAAAATGCTATTAAAAGTTTTTGCGATTTTTTTTTTTTGCTCATTTGTTTTTAGTTTTACGTATCATTTGCAATCTATACTTGCTATTAAAAAATGCAATAGTAAATAGAATCCAACTATATAAAAGTGCAATAGTTAATAGAATCCAACCATATATAAAAATCTCATCAACATTAATGTAATCCAACCATGTATATAAAATTGCAACTTTCAATACATGGTTCTTACAAAATAAGTCTCATCAATATAGCATATAGAATTCAAATAAATCAACGCACAGTTCTTCATAATCATACTAGTGAATAGAATCCAACCATGTAGGTAGGATCATCTTTTCCTGTCATGACTTTCTTCTTCCTCATCTTTCTCATGATCATCTGCTAAACTTGAAGTTGGACGACAAATTAAACCAACAAATACCATTAAGTTGACCCAACCCTCTTGAATATGACCTTTCTATTGGCTGCCCTCTCATTTTTTTGAGCTACCATGGTTTGTTTCTTAGCCAAGGTTCATTCCTCATTTTTTTTTTCTTTTCTTCAAGGACCCAGGAACAATAAGACCTGCTACTTCTTCACCCATCTGCAAAACAAACAACCAGAACAGGTAATCACTTAACTCAACACTCAAAAGACTGTTAATTAAAAGCCGAAAATATCATATTAACTAAAATGAACAAACCTAATCAAACATATCAGCTCAAGCAGTCAATCAGACCTAGTCAACCATAAGATAACTTGAAACTTAAAATTTGAATCACAAATACATAAAGAAGCAATCTTTAACTGAAGCAGACATAAATTCTGATAAACAAGTTGAAGAAAACCTAAAAAGGTAAGTGAAACTGTTCCAATCAAAACATGCTTGCCAATCTAAATATCAACAATTGAACCGTGACGAATGAAACAAATAGAAGAAGCAAAATAAAACAATCTAAAATCCTAGAAATTGAATAGATGAGAAGAATGAAGGAAAAAATAAATTACCAAAAAGATCGAACGTCTATCAACAAATAACCAAAGTGCAAATAAAATTTCATACACAGATGTGTGGATTCATCTTCCTTACCTGTCATGATCGCAAGTCAGTTAATTTAATCTTAACTTCATGTTATTCACGTGAACAAATACATTCCCTTTAGAAGAATCAATTTTTAGCATTGTTGCTGGCTAACCAAAAGAAGAAACGTGCACTAGATATGAAAACAACAAACTACCAAAAACAACATCCAATATCTACTCAAACATTCAACAAACTCGAGATAGGCGAGGGAAACAACAACCAAAAACAACATCAAATCTGAAAACATGGTAACTGGTGATATAGCAACAAACATTTCAGTTGAAACAACATTTGTTTGCAACATGCATATCCCCAGCTCTTAACAACAATAAACTGACTTCACTAACAACGATTTCATGTCCTTGACTAAGTACATATT
Source organism: Berberis vulgaris (assembly GCA_963556465.1). Classification (NCBI taxonomy): domain Eukaryota; kingdom Viridiplantae; phylum Streptophyta; class Magnoliopsida; order Ranunculales; family Berberidaceae; genus Berberis; species Berberis vulgaris. Next base: position 31,886,788 of record OY747136.1, on the reverse strand, counting down.
TGACACCTCAAAAACTATTATCAGCTAGTCTAATCTATGTAAGAACATCATAACCAAAACACCAAACCATTGAAGCAAAAAACTTCAATTGTAGATGAGCAAAGTTCCAATGACACTAATTATGAAAGTAAAAAAGACAACAGTCCTCCAACTAATGAGCCCTATCAAATCACGCAATACGGTAATAGTCACTACAGAAAACAATATATTTGCATCATAACTTGTGGTTTTTACACAAAACCACTAAAATCCTTGGGAGGTAAAAAATGGTACTTACTAGCATTCGACGTGGACTCCTTCTTGGGGCTAACATCAAGTGAAGATTCTCCATTGCTTCTTCCTCCATCATCATAAGTCTGAAATTGAAACTTAAAACTGAACTGTGGTGTTGCTTTCTCACTGAATCCATCGTACTCCGAATCCTCAAATTTGATAACATCAGGATTAGCTTTGGGTTTCAAAGCAATTGGATTGTCATCTTAGGGAACAACAGCCAGGCACGGAGCCACGTAGGGGCAAGTCCACTGACTCTTTTGAAAAAAAACAATAAAAAAAATTTGGAGCCCATTAATTTTTTAAAATTTATAAAAAAATATATTTATTTTTTGCGCCTAACTTAAAATAAATTTTGATTTGCCCAACCCCTCGACAGTTAAAATCCCCCAAATCTTTTCAATAATCTGTCATTATCACTTATCTGGGATAGGAGCTTCAAGAGTACAGTGAAATTCACTGTGTTCGTCATCACAAGATGAGAAGTCTTCTCTACTACTCCCTCATCGCTCAGACATAAAAATCACGTGTTCTTGGAAAACCCCCAAATTTCAATTTTTGGTGTCGGCGATTGGAGTATTGGTGGCGGTCATTCGTTCCTCTTCTGCTTCGCGTCCACCATCCCAACGAGCTTCGCACTGAACGTAGTTCCAACTTTTAGGAAAGCAGTGATCTACCACCTTCAACAAAAAATAAGGATGACCATGATTTATCAAATCTAATCTCAAAGAAAAGTCATATAGAGGTTGACCTATCAAATTTTCTAATAGATCATGGCTTAATACTTCGTATTTCTTATTACCATCCGAATGATTAAGAGATTATTGGAAGAGTTTATTTGCAAAAGGGTCATTGTCAGCCGATGAACTACACATTTTCACATAAAAAAGGTGTGCTATGACGTTTTAATGTAGCTTGGTTCACTAAGTATAAGAGTTGGCTAGAGTATAGCAAAACAAATGATGTTGCTTTTTGTTTTCATTGCTATCTTTTTAGAAGTGTCGGGATGCAAAGGGATGATAATTGTTTTGTTGTTGAAGTAATTTAAAAAAAAATAAAAAAATCTTGAAACTCATGTAGGAAAGCCTAATAGTTTGCACACTCAAGCCTATATGAAGAGTCGAAGTTTAATAAATCAAAACTTCATATCCAATCATTTTATTCCAAGCAATCTAATCGGCTTATGTTGATTGTAGTCGGTGTTTTACATATTTATTCATGTATTGTTTAAATTTAAAAAATTATTGTAAAATAATTAATTATTATATTATCTGTAATTAATTATGACTCATCACTTTGCCTCCCTTCAATAAAAATTTTGGCTCCGTCACTGACAACAGCAGGACCAATTGGAGTAACCTTTTGATAATTGTCGCCAACTTGAAATCTAAAATAAAAGAATATTATTAACTAATCAATTCAAATAACTGAAACAAATCCACAGAAGTTTAAACAAAATTCCATTAGAACCCTTTAACAAAATTATCAAAAACTCGTAACTCAGTTGGGCATAATTCATACACAAAACTCACAACTCATGAGCACTCAATGAGTCTCCTAAGACATTTTCAAAATCCATTAATCAATAACAAAAATAACAATAATCAAGCTAATAAAATGAACTAATAAGGCAAAATTAAAAAGAACCCATTGAACCTTTTTCAACTTAACTAATCAATTCAAAAACTTTTAGACCCCTCAAAGAAAAACATAAATTAGAGGTTCAAAGTCTCTACTCCCTCCACTTCTGTGAATCGAGAAATCCATCTGGAAAGATGAAAGAGTGTTGTTTGGAGAGCACACACCAACCCCATCTTCAATTCAAAGATGATGGGTGGTACTTGATTAGCAAGAGGGAGAGGTGGGGTTGGATGTGAGTTTTAAGCAGTCTGGGAAAAAAAAAAAAAAAAAACCCAAATTCCCAATTCTCTTCTAAACTAACCTTACCTTAAGAGGATAGATTTCAAGAACATGTTGAGTGATTGTTGGTGATGATTGTTTGTCAATCGGGAGAGAGGATGAAATTGAGCTCTCAAATCCTTGGATATTGAAGTTGGAGGAGCGCCGGATCAAGCATTACATGGTGAGAGGTTTTTCATTGATGGAGATACCTGTTGAGAAAGGCAGAGAGGGATGTAAGTATGGGGAGATTAGGGTTGAAGATGGAAAAGCAGCGAGAAAGAGATGTTCTCGTCCCTTAATAGGTCTGCCACTGGTGAGCGGAGAGGGCGAGTAGAGAAGATCACACACTACAAGAAATCTATAATTTACCAACAAAAATTTTCTTCAAAATTTAATTTTCTTGCTAATATGGTATCATTGTCAACGAAAAAAATTTCCTTGAAAAAACCATAAACTTGTTACATTTTTTTTCAAACAAAATATATTTTGTTGGAAACTTTCCTTGTTAAATAGGTGGTGGGAAGCATTCTCTCCAAAACTAGTTTCCCGCCAAATTGATTTAATAATAAAATATTTTTATGGCCATAAAATACTAATTCCTTGGTAATTATGGCATTTTCTGGAATGAAATATTTTTTTCCAAAAGAAGACTAAATTTAACAACAAATCAGTTTCCTTGTTAATAGAATATTAACACTTATTCATCTCTCTTTAATAAGGAAATGTGTTTTCCTCGATAATAATCACATTATTAGTAATGATTCGGTTAGTTGATAATTATTGATAATTTTTTCTATTATCTTTTTTCTTATTAAATCTCATTTACTAATTTATAGAAATAAAGTAATATTTTGTTGTAAATTGTTACACTATTGGCAAAAAAAAAATTGTTGGAAACAATATCTTATTTTAATGAAATCTCTATAGCAAGGAATTTTTTTTTGTTGGTAATTAACCTTGTTGGTAACAAGTTGTTTTAGCTGGTAAAAAGTGATAATTACTTTCATGAAAATTTATTTCTCGTTAAAGCTTACTAACTATTTTATACCGACAAATCATTATTTTTTTGGAAATTGGTATACTATTGGCAACAATTTTTTTTTAGAAACAATAACTATTTTAATAACATCTCTACAACAAGGAAATAAAATTTTGTTGGTAATGACAACCTTATTAGTAACAATTTTTTTCCTTGTTAAAAACCAAAAATCATTTCCATGAAAATGTATTTCTCAACAAAGCTCATTAATTTATTATTGTTTCTATAGAAATTGTTAAACTATATGACAACATATTTATTTATTCGCAACTTTTTTTATTTTGTTGAAAAATTATTGTACAAGGATAATTCAAGAAATCAAGGAACAAATTTTTTGTTGGTACATGTTTTTTTCAACTAAAAGTGTACTTTTTTCAAAGGAAAAAAATTTCGTTGACAAAAGCCTTGACTGTAGTAATGTTGTTTGATTGGGGGCTTTAAGTTCTAACTACTAATTGTACTAAATTAAATTCTTTTATAAAGATAAAAAATAGACTATTAATTAGCGATGCTTCAGAGTTATACACGTTACATGCGAAGCAAAAAGTCTTTTATGAAAACACTCAATTGGATTTTTAAAACAAGCTTGAGTGATGATAGTCAACTATCGACCAACACCCATGCTTTCAAATAGAAAATAATTATGATACTTTTTACAAAACCTTTTTTTATTCAAGTTTAGTAGAAGAATAATCTCTTGAGAAAGAGAAAAGAAAAGAGAAGAATGAGAGAATGATTGATTCGGTTACTTATAATGAAACTTTTTCCACGAAATTTAATTAAAGTTAAAGCTCCAAACTTCTTTACAGTGGCAAACACTACAAGAAAAATGTTGATTAATAGCGTTTCAAAAACGCTATGGTAGGATACCATAGCGTTTTAGTAAACGCTATGTCAGCCGGAGCTATAATAGACCCAGGGGCTATTATAGCGTTTTTAAAACGCTATGGTAAGTTTGGCTTTTATAGCGTTTCAGAAACGCTATGGTAGAGTCTACAATAGCGTTTAAAAAACGCTATGGTAGAGTATACATAGCAATTTTTTTTTTTTTTGGCTATCAAATGACTTTTTATTACATCTTATAAGTTTTATTTCTAGAAAATAAAAATTTTAATGTGCCAAACTTAAACATTTACATGAATGGAGGCAAAGTAATATAATTAATGAGACAATGTATTACATCGAGTCAAAAAATCTAAAAAATTAATAATAAAGATCAGCTCTCTGTACATCCTTTTATAAGAGAACCATCATGTTCTAACATAGTAGCAAGTGATTTCTAAATTGCAAGTGCACGGCTGAATCTGCAAGTGAATCTGATGCAGCTGCTTGAACATCTTTACCATCATACTGCTTTGAAGATTCTAACTGCCCTAACCCACCATTAGAATGTTGGACCTGACTTTCTTCATTTTCAAATGACTTTATACCTACATCTGAATACAATGTGGATCCCTGAATTGTGTTTCCAGTGACTGCTGTGGACGAACCATTGCATGTATCTACCCCCTGTCTGGCCGGTTCACTCAAACCAGTTGAACTTGCAGTTGGTGTCAAAGTTAAAAACGTTCAGTTGAGAGCCCCATACGACAAATAAAAAGAAAATCAACAACAACGTATAGCATACCATGAGGCTGCAGCTGGAAGAGCAGCAGATCTACTAGAGCTACCATTAGGAGGAGAACCTTTAGGATGGCTACCGGGATTCTGTAGGAAATAATAACCGAGTCATGACATGAAATAAACTGATTGCAAAACATCAAGTCAACAAGCAAATATTGAGTATCAAAGAAACAGGGGTTCATGTTGTTCCATCAGCTGCACATTGAAATTCAATGTAAAAATAGAATGAAGGTCATACATTTGTGGTTAATTTAGCAATAGGTTTCACAGAAGGAGCAGAGGGAGCAGTGTTGATGACGCCAAAATCATCCATAGGAGGAGGCAATGTATTCCCTGAACGCCGTTGCAAATTATTTGTTGCACCAGTTATTTGTTGAACCCTGTTCCTAGAACGAAAATAAGAGATTATGATTCACATCATCATTTGATGAAACCAATGTAAAGAAAATCGAGGTAGTAGAAGTAACAGAAGTGCAAAATGAAATGGTCTCAAATACAAATACAACAACAAAGTAAGCTGAAGGAAATTAACACAAAGTTTGTGTATGGATTGTTTTATACCTTGAATATGCTGAAATTATCTCATTTTTAGTAAAACTATCTTCTTGGGTGCCAATTTCATGCAAATATAAACAATCTGGATTACTGCAGGTCTGGACCAACAGAGATACATTTGAGTTAGCAAAACAATTATCGCACAACTGTTGACATGAAACTCAAAAAATCAAACAACCAAAATACATATCGAACATGAAAGCATACCATATTTCTCAACCAAGCATGGCAATACTTTGTGGTCCCAAAGCATGCTCTGGAAATGCAATTTAATCAGTAACCAATTGGGACGCTACACTGTTATTCAGGAAATACAGTGATAAAGAAACCATATGCTTACCTCAAAGGTTTACCTTCTAAAATATAGCCGTGCACCAGTTGAATACATCGAACTGCCTCCTCTTCTTTTGAGTAAGTAATATATCTGCAAATAAAAGGGTAAGGAAACAGGCAACAGGAACATCTGTGTATAATTGAAATTCCTCACTCTTAAAGTAAAACAATTAAAATCACGCAGTCCATTTCTATTACCAAACTCTAGATCAAAAGGCAAACATTTTAGCATGATTAAATCACCATCCAATCGAAGAAGATACAACAGTTAATTGTGAATGCAATAATCTCATATTCCTATATAGAAAAATATCCATGCAATCCTAACAAGAAAAGCTTGAAATTCAGTAGAGTAACAGAAGCCAGGTTCAAAAGGAAGGAAAGAAACAAGATAATAAAGTACTTGGGTTGCTTCATAATGTCCAATAGTTATCACATGAATGTAAGTGTCCAGACAATACCATAGTGACTCTTTGACTAATACAAAAATCTCTCAGATGAATTGGCCTTAATAAAGAGTCGCGATATGTTTCGGTACCTCAACCGCATAGTGAATTACAGGAAATAATATACCAGATGCGAGTCAACTCTATAATACCAACCCCGGCCTTAAAAGTGAATTCTGATTTGTATGGTAACTTGAACAAAAACATAGTTATTTGTTTAAAATGATATGAGTATAACAATAAGCAATATGTGAGGATGATACTTCCATCTTTGAATTGTCCAATAGTGTGGCATAATAAAAAATAAAAATAAAAACTCAAAATGATTACAACTGAACTTACACACTACATGTGTTGTTTGGAGAATGTTGAATAGAGCCGCCGGCAGTCCGAGCAATAGACACTTTTAGAACCTTCCCATACTGGGCAAAATATTCTCTACGCTGAAGCAACTGTTAAATAACACATTATCTTGCTTAGAAACAGTATAAAAAGTAAAGGGTGTGTGAATCACTCAAAGAATCACAAGTGGCTTTATCACATATTTAAGAATTGATAACAAGTTGAAACTGAACAGATAGATAGCTTAAAGGAGCCACCCACATCTTCATCTGCTAAATTAGAAGGTATCCCTATTATATACACCAGGTTTCGTTGAATAACTCAAACACTGCTAAGATGTTTTCTTCCATCAGATGCTTTAGGTTTGGGCTTTTGTGACTTTAATTTTCTCTCTGACTGTATTTCAGCCAACCTGCCACAGATAGAAGATAATGAGCTATTTCTTCATGGAAATTACAAAACAACATAAAAACAAAGGAAAAAAAAGAAATCACCAGACCTTTCATTAGAAGCCATCCCTACAATCTTTTCTTTAAACTATTGTTCATATTGTACTAACAAAGTGCTTATTATAATAAATAATAACAAAGTTGGGTCATCAATCAAACTTATTGAATTTCAAGAAAGAGTTTCAGCAACTTACAAAGGCTTTAAATGCAGGTTTTAGAGCAGTCATTTCATATATACAACATCCTGCAGAATGCAAAAAATTCCACATATAAACAACTTAAAAGGTCATTGCAAAACATATGTAGAGTAAAGGTAATGTACCTAAGGACCAGATATCTGATTTAGTACCATAAGGAATATCAGAGAGAAGTTCAGGGCACATATAGGTTGGAGCTCCCACCACCTGCATTTCAGTGACAGTCCTTGTTACTTACGCAGTCATTCATGCAAATGTCTTAGTTGGAGGACTAACTTGTTTTATCATTGAAATTACTCACAGAGCAAGCAAGTTCCATGGAATACTTCTACTTGATGGGCCTTAGAAACAACCATTGCTAGCTAACTTCTTTATCAGCACCTGAAAGCCAAAATAAATTTTTTTTTTAAATAAAATACTTCCATGGAATAACCATAAGACAAGGGCACCCAAAATTCCAAGTAAAACCATGCATGGGTATTATAACCTCTCAATTAGATTGCATTGGTCACCAAACTGATAAAAGTTGTTTACCATATAAAACTAAGCAACCAACCCAATCAACACAACAAAAATGGTGAACTTACAATCTTGTAAAAGGCCATGACCAGCTTTAATAACAACTACTGTCTATAAAATTGAATTAAGGAATAAATGTTCAATCAAAGCTATAAAAAATTATGAAAGTAGACATTTCGGGGCACCAACCTTCATCATCTTGACTATTTGTTTCCGAGCAATGTAGGGTATCCCATGATCTAAAGAACGGTGAAATTTTGATCTCACTCAGATTTTGGTTCGTTTATTTCAGACAGTCCAAACTGTAAGTTCTAGAAAGAATTCATTATTTTAACAAATGTATCATAAATCTAGAGTTTGAGGCTACAAAATAGTTACAAATAATAAACCTAAATAAGCATGATAAGATAAATGTGTACACAGGCAATTGAGAGAGACAGAGACTGACATTTGCAAATAAGAGATTCCATATGAATAAATTAAAACTTACTGCAGCCAGACAATTTTAGTAAAATCTAAATATCTTCAATATACCAAGCAGAAGAGGAGAAAAACCTACCAAGAAAACTACAAGCCACATTGTTGATGTACTTCAAATTATTCGGAACAGATAAAAGTTTTTTTTTTTAAAAAGGGGAAAAGGAAGCTTCAACATGCTCTGCCTCCTTGCCACACAGACACAGTGGAGTTCTTCAAAAACCACAATGATAGAAATAAAGATATGACTGAAACAAGACCACTGAAGTGCAAAAGAGCGTGAGTATCAAACCTGTCAGAAGACTGAATAAAAACATGCAAATAGTTGATTCTTCACAGACAAGCATAAAGGCATGAGGTGAAACCTGAGCTATAGCTGAAACAATAAGAATGGGCAGGGTTCCCAAACCCACAAGTGCTAGACGCCATTCCAGTATCATCCCAATAAGCACGGCAACAACAACAGCAGCAGTGTCCTGAATAAATATTGAAAGCCGGGACAAACAATATGTTTTACAAATCTAAATAGAGTATTCAGAAAACTATGCAGAGCACTGTTCTAAACAGAAGAACAGGGATATAGTCTACAATGGTCACATCCAAAGAAACAACGTATGTCAAAAAGAAAAATTGTTTAAACAAGGTTACTTCTTAGAAAAAGTAAGGTATCATTTGCAACATCTGGTTAAGCGGTTTGTTTGACCTAGAAGATTACATCAAAATATCTAAAGGTAATAGCGTGCAAGGCAAGATGTTTTACATTTACCTTGACATTCTACCTCCACCATGCACAACTACAAATAACCCTTCCTGAAAGGCATCTCTTAATTTTCCAAAAACCAAAATTTAAAACTACTCAACTCAAAAAAATTCCTATAAACCCGATTATTTTTATCTACTGGTTCGCTTTATTTCCAGCACAATAATAAATAAATGCCAGCTTCTCTCCCAGAGATCCCAGGTCTCTATTCATTTGGTTTTCTTGGTATAAGGCACGAGAAGGGAATGTCATTTCTCGTCTAAACAAAGACATCACCAACTCCTACTGACAACCAAATGGTTTCAGATGACGACAAACAGCAAATACTGAACTTGATGAACAACATACCTCTTCAGAAGTTTTGCTGCTTCTTCACATCTAAGAAGTTCTGCATATAGACCATCCAGGGTTAACAATTCATCATGTGTACCCATTTCAACAAGTTGGCCCTCCTCCATGACAGCTATATAATCAACATTTCTTATAAGACTAAGCCGGCGAGCTATTATTATGGTTGATCGGCCCAACATAAGGATATCAAGAGCCTCCTGAACAACCCTTTCTGCTTCAAAATCAAGACCACCAGTGACCTCGTCCAGCAGCAGAACAGCTGGATTTGAAAGTACGGCTCTAGCAACAGAAAGTTTTGTCTTCTGTTCTTCTGTCAATTCCACACCAGCCCTTCCCACCTGCAATACAAAATTTAGAAGAAATGGCTAAACTAAAAGCTCACCATATATAATAAACTTAAGTTGATCCCGTCTTCTCTACCTGTGCTTCATATCCTTTCTCAAATGAGCTGATGAATGTATGTGCATGCGCTATTTTAGCAGCCTCTTCAATTTGATCAAAGGTAGCATCGGACCGCCCATAAGCAATGTTATCTCAAATGCTTAAGCTTAGCAATGCAGGTTCCTGGGTGACCAGTCCAATTTGGCTTCTTAACCATTCTAGTTTCAAGCTTTTTATATTCTCTCCATCCAAAAGAACCTCCCCTGTGCAGGGTCATACTCTGAGTAAAACATTTTGTGTAAAATGAAATTGATAAGGAAACAGAGTGTGCTAGAGTGTGTAATACCTAACGTAGGATCGTAAAATCTCTCCATGAGAGGAATAATACTGCTTTTTCCTGAACCGTTTTTTCCAACCAATGCAACAGTTTTTCTAGCAGGTACAGTCAGGTAAAACCCAATTAAGATAGGAATTTCAGGTCGAGAAAGATAGCTAAAGTAAACATTTCGGAATTCAATGTTTCCTTGAACATTAATCAAGGTGTTTCCATCTTGATTAACAGATGAGGTTGATCGGCTTATCATCTCAAAAAGTCTATAAGCAGCAATTCTTCCTTGCTCAAATGAATAGAAGTTTGTTGCTGCTTGATTCAATCCACTGCAAATGGAGGTTGAAATTCCAGATTATAAGCATGGAGAATAAGTACGCGTCTTTGTGCATGCATGTGTATATGAGTTTCAAGAACAAGAAATGAGATACTTACAGGCCACTCAAAATAACATCAAACATAGCTGTTATAATCTCACCACCATGGGCTTTTCCATGTGAAACCAAGAACATTCCAACCCAAAGTTGGAGAGCACATGAACATATTGCAAGTCCATACGTAAATCCAAGTCCAAGACCTTGAACAAGACTTATCAGTATACCATACCGCAGAGTTGCCTGAAGGGAAGTTGCATAAGAATACTTGGCCAATGTTTCATTTTTGAAGGCGTACAAGGTCCTGATGTATGAGACTGCCTGCACAGGAAACGTTTATTCACCAAACAGATGCCATGATAAGAAAAAGCTCACCAGATACATAGTACACTATTCATAATTATGTAACAAGGAGCTTCATTTTCAAAAAAAATTCTAATGCAGGACATATTGGATCCACGGATACTCCATGCTTAGCATCAACCTTTCTCACATAAATTTCAAATTTTTTCATTTTCCATTAATGTTATAACTAAGTATCCACGAAAAAAAATCATGAACCCTTTACTACGACCTCTTCACTTTGCTTAGGTTCTAATATCGCAATTTGCGTACTTTCCTTAGATGTTTGCTCATCAACAACATGTTCTTTTGGTTGTTGCTCTACCACCTTCAGCATTTAGTAATTAAGCAAATACTGATAGAATCCAAATGTGAATTTAGACAGGAAAAACTATAAATATATAAATTCAGAACCCAATGAAGACTTCATTGAAAAGAATCAAGAAGAAACAAAGGGATGATCGAGGTAATATGAATTAACCAAAGAAAATCAAATGACTCAGTTGAATATCTAAAACCTATAATTCTCTCCATGTCAACAAACCCAGACAACTGTTTGACCTAAAAATATTTGGTCTATGTTTACTTCAAACATATGGTAATTATGATTTTCATGTACATCATCTTATAATCAAATATATAACAAAGTAGCATGTCAAGTATATATATGAATCCCACAAACAAACCATTCATAAGCAATCAGTGAGTTAAACATCTCTTGCTCCCCTCTTTCATCAAAGGTTGGAAGGCGTTCAGAAAGACCCATCTCAACGTCAATCAGGAAAAGTAAAGTATTGATGGAAAGTTCACGAAACCCTAAATCATCTGTGATTTAACCATTATATGTCTCTTTTAATCACAATTAGCATCCTCTTTATTAGAATAGTTTTCTGTCAATTAATTTCGTAGAAAGAATCCATACAGTAATTTCATCAGACATTGCACCAATTAATTCAAAGTGATGAAATCAGCGATTGAGCTGTTAAATAGAAAAAGCAAAACCACAGAAATTTCTAGAACAATGAATCAAGAACACTCAAAACATTGAAATAGATGAAGGAAGAGAGACACAGGGACATACTTTTTGGACAAGATTGGTCTCGCCGCAGCCGTTAGGGAGAGGAAGTGTTTCAGACAACATGACACAGGTGTTCTACTGGCTCACTTCGCCACAGTTGGAGCATTTCATCTGAGAGAGATAGAAAGATAGATTTCAACAGGCAAGTTAGCAAACAAACATCAAGTAAAGAATAAACCCTAGACGAAAACGAGAGAATGGAGAAGGATTTGTGTTGGAAATTGGAAGGAAGAATGGAAAGATACCCTTGAAGTAGTAAGCGAAGTCGGGATCATCGCAGCCTCCTTGTGGTTCGAGATTGGTGAGACCGTCAAGCACCGCAGAGATCAACAACATCGTGTTCACCATTTTCTTCAATTGTAATTGCAGAGAAGAGGAGAGTTGAAGAACAGGCGAACAAGAGAGCAGGGCGAGCATAGAGATGAGGGACAAGAAGGGATGTTTCTGGTTTTGGCCGAGAGGGAGAGAAAAGATCGCGCTTAAGTCACAATTTTGAGAAAACGCCAACAAGCTCGCGCGTTTTTTACAGCGTTTTTCATTTTTGAAGTCATTAAAATTTGACTTTAGATAGCATTTTTGGCAAAACCGCTATTAACAAATGCTATTAAAGAGCATTTGTGTTGTAGTGAAAATATTATTTCGTTGAAAAAAAATTTTAGTAGCAATGACATTATGTCATTTGAACAATCCAATAGCATTTCTTTATCAATAAAATATTAATTTATTGTTAATTATAATATTACAGGTAACACATTTTATTGCTAAAGATTGATAAAAAATTTCATGAATGTTTTTTCCTTTTAAGGCTCATTTTCTTTTTTACAATAATTTAATTTTATTTCATTAGAGATATAACCAATTTCAATAACATATCAAGCAATGAAATGCAATTAGTATTTCATTGCAAATTATAATGAAATTATTGTGGATTTCTTTTCATTGCTAAACGTGGTAAATATTTCACATAAACTTATAGTTATTAAATTATTTAATCCTAATTTATAGTGACGAAATATTATCTATTGGTCCCTATTATATATTCAGCAATGATTATTTATTGCAAAAGAAGAGTAATTTGATTTAATAAGTTATAAAGTTGTTTCACACAACACAATTATTCAAATAGCTCAACTGGTTAAAATTGCAATAGATTTTACTGCAGGTCAGGAGTTCAAACCATGTTGAGCATAAAAATAAATAAATAATTTACATGGTCATATACAGATTTCGATAGTGGGGTCTTACCACCAAGAGTGGTGTAAGTTTGGGAGGCAGATTGTTGGGTTTTACAGGTGTTATAAGAGCCAAAAATGATGAATCATTTTAATATATAGATGATTTTTTCATTGGAAATAATTTCCTTGGTAATTGTTAATGGTACTTATGACAACTTTCGTTGATATACATGCATTTTACCAACGAAAAAGTTATATGATAAAGATAGTTACATTTTCTTACAACAATTTTTCTTAATGATTTTAAGCTTTTTTCGAGATAAAAATCATAGGTAAATAAAAAAAAATTTGTAACAAAGTATTTTGTTGGTAAAGATATTTGATTTTTACCAACAAATTTCCTTGGTAGTTGTCAGTATTATCAACATCATGTTTCCTTAACTTATCAACCGTTTTACTAATAAAAATGTAATTCCTTGGGCCACGAACCCAATAACAAATTTTTTTCTTGTTAAAAATATTTTCCAACAAAATTTTGATTTTTGTCAAGGAAATATTTTCTTGAAAATTGTCGTAATTGTTGTAGTGACAACAGATGGAGAGGAAGATCGCAGCAGAGGGAGAGAGGAGATTTTCGGTTTAGTTTAGGTTTTGGGGAGAGTGGAAATCGTGCGCGCTAAGTGAAATATTTGGGTGAGCGCCAAAATTTACACACCGTTTCTTCATTTCAAATCATTAAAAGATGAGTTTTCATGACACCATTATCAGTCGAGTGAGGCTAGGGAACCAGGTTTTGCAACCATGTTTTATAACCAGGATGATGTGGCATCGCTAGAAGAGGTTTTTTCAACCTCGAGATACACATAAACACTTTGGTGATTTCATCATTCTTTCAAGATCACGCCACGTCACGATGGTTACAAAACCTAGTTGCAAAAACATGGTTTCCTAGCATTTTCGTTGTCAAAAATGCTATTAGCAAACGAAAATGCTAGGAAACCATGTTTTTGCAACCAGGTTCTGTAACCAGGATGGCATCGTTAGAGGAGGTTTTTTACAACTTCGAGATACACATAAACACTTCGGGAATCTCATCATTCTTTCAAGGTCCCTAGCCTCACTCATTAGCAAATGCTATCAATGATGATGTGTGGCGTAGTGTCAAGTGTGTCTCCCTTACCTTCAAAGCCACTCGGCGGTTGCATTGTCCCAAGTGGGGTGCCACGTCAAGAGTCATGCTATCACAACCGAAGTTCTATCCATGACAAGTATCTTCTGATCATTACACGTACATCCAATCTCACTTGAGACAGAGTAGATAAATTTCATGGAGGAATATCCCCATATATATATTGTCAAATCAATTTTCTTCCCTTTTTCTTTTCACATTCTCTGTTCTTCTTCGGAGTTAGAGGAAAAAAAATCATCACTATTCTTAAGAATACGAATATCTAGATATGTTTTACATCTAATAAGAAACATATAGAACCTTCTTGCATATTTTTAATCATGGAATCACTTAAAACAACAACTAATACAAATACCTCACAAAAAAAATGAGAATTAAATAAAAATGTTATATATTAGTGTGGTTGTATCTGGATTATTATTCTAATTGTTGCTTTTATAATACTGCAACTTAATATCAAGGGAGTGGAATTTACATTTCTTGTAATATTTAGGAGATCCGCGCTGATTTTTAAAGATATGTTTAGTGTTAATCTGCCATGTGTTTCGTACCAATATTTCGTCTGTGTATAATAATACCCATATCTAATATTGTACAATTACATTTGCATATAAGTAGAAAACAATTGGTACGTTTTTAATTAAATAAACTGTCATGTCAAGCTATTGTGTGGAAAAGAAATTTTGCAATATAATCGTATCTTATAAATTGACTACTAGCTAAGCTCAATAGTCAAAATCAACCATGCAATCATGTAGGCATGCAAAGTAAAATAACAAGGCTCAGAATATGTTGATAATAATGGCTGGAGAGGTGTAGAGAGCAAGAATCCTACCTTTACATCTGACTACTAGGTGGGTCAAATTCTTTTTTTTTTTATATTATTTTAGGTTTTCCTGATTTTGCTAAACACACCTATACACACTTAATTTTTATTCTCTTGAGCAAACTATAAACAAAACAGCTCTTTTACACAATACAGAAAGTTATAGTATATCACAAAATAATAAATATAGTTCTTTTTATATTTATTTATTTTGGCGGATATTACAATGGTCGTAATAGGCGTCTTGTCTCATGATGCAGCGATCAATCACATAAAAATAGCACTACAGGTCTATGTTTTAGAAAACCAAGTTTGTACTTATACTCTCAATACACTACTCAAAACAATAGTAAAGTATTTGAAACTCGATAACATAATCTCTACAAATATGAAATTCAACTGTTTACAAAACATTGTAAGGGACGAATGTTTATACAAACCATCAAGGAGACTCCAAAATCAAGGTGACTCCCCATAGTGTCTCTTTATAGACGCCAAGTGTCTTTTGGAAACAAAAATCAACTTTCAAAATAAGAAAATTCTAAAATATAATAATAAAAAAATCATTTTCATTCATACCAAATTATTAAAATCATAAAATATTTCCAACAGTATATATGAAGATAACGTCGTCGGATATTTTGAATATCTTATTTTTTTATCCGTTAACCCCTCCCACCTCAAATGCCGTCGGCAGGGTTCGAGTCTCGGACTCGTGATCAGTGTTCTAAAAATCGACCTAGGCGCTAGAAGGTGGAAAACCGCCCAGATTAATGGCTGGGCGGGCAGTCTGGGCGGCCTAGGCGACCTGGGCGATTTTTTTTTTAAATTTTTTTTAATTTTTAATTTTTTAATAAGGCTGATTGTGTTCTTTTCTTTCCTATTTTTTTAGAAATAAACTATTTAATTATTTTTTATTCAGTATATGTCTAAATGTAGCAAATGATGATTACTTAATGAAATTCTCAAAGGATCTGCCGATACCAATTTTATTAATGTAGATTTTATCAAACATGACTGAGGTTATTCATGCAATTTGAAGAAAAATAAAAGAGTAGGTTTGAATATTTGTCAACAAATTCAATTTTATATAAAGTACCCATCATGACCAACTTCAGTCATTTGAGTTTTAATAAATTTTGTTCATGATTGTTAATTTTTTATTTTTTAAAATTTTGCATATGTATATTGGCATTAAATTGGATGTAATTGATAAGGTATTATGCTTAACTTTTGTAAATTATTAAAGTTATAATACAAAACCTAAGACCGCCTAAGCCCCTGGGCGCTAGGCACTTGCTCGTCGCTCGCCCAGCGCCTATCGATTCTTAGAACACTGCTCGTGATACCATCCACCTCAAGCATATCAAATGGGCTAGTACTCCATTGGCAATATCTAATCACTCTCATCATTCATTACCCCATGTCTCTAAAAGAAAATGTATGGATTACTCACCTATGAAATTACAAAATAATAGTAAAATTACAACAAATGTACACGACTTGTATGTACTTCATTGCACTCATCAGGCCTTTACAATCCAACGAAACAGGTTCATCATCCCATATGTTGTCTTTGAGTTCAATTTGATAGTATATTAGTTTAGCATATGTAAAAGAGGAAAATAACTAAAACCAGCTACACACACAACAAATCTTGTGTGGAAACAACCCTATACATGCAAAACATTATTCGTACACACAACCCTTTAGGCGCAAAAATTTATACACAAAGTATGATATTCACATAATTATTACATAAAGTACCTTGTAATTTGTGTGTGTTTGTAATTTAAGTATTTTTTTAGTTTAATTATTTTATTTTAATTTAATTATTTTATTTTTCAAGTTTTTAGGATTTGGATCTTAAACGATGAAATCGTCTTAAATGCATCAATCGGGAGAGCATATAGTTGGCAGATTCAAAGATCGATTCAAAATAGGGAACAAGTGGATGTGAAGCAAGAGGTCACAAGCGGCATGACCAAAGCAGAAAAGAAAAAAAAGTTGCAACTCCATAATGAAAGGCTTAAATTTGTATATCTATTTCATGCCTTATTACTTATATATTTTCCCTTTAGGTCTTAATTTCAATAGATTATTCTCACTTTTGCTCTTTTGTGATTTTATTAGGTTTTGAATAAAACAAAAAGATTTGAATGCAAATCACAAGTTCTGGAACACGCTTTAGTATTTTTACGATAACTTGAGTTGTAGACCTCGAATTTGGATGATTCTTAAAGCTTTGAAAAGTCTGACTTGAAGGAATACAATTCATATGTTCACAGTTTCGCCAGATTCGAGAGTTATCATGCTTGATTTTGGACATCCTTGAAGACTATGAAGTCTTGACAGATTTGAACAAGAAAGAATAATGGAGAGCAACGACTTTTCAGATTAGTGCTGGACTTAATTGGGCTGAGGAATGAAGTTTGGATAAAAAAATTATTATTAGAATCCATGAGAAACCCAAACCAAAAGAAGCCTTGGTCTAATTCGCAATCAATAAGAAAACTTGGAGTCCAAGATAATAAATTTATCTTTCCCATTCTTTTGCTAGAAGTTGGCGGAATTTTTCCTATCATTAAGTAAGTTATTTTCAAAATATCTAGGAGGAAAGAGGCTGGGACTTGGTGGATAAAAGATAGCAATTTTGGGAATATTATGGGAGAATAAAAACAAATATTGATGGAGAGAAGAAAAAAACTACCAACAATTTTGAAGATTAAAGCATAAACTATTTGGAGCTTTGGATTATTAATTGGAGAAATTTTCTTTATTCCTCTATATAATTCATGTCTTTTAATTTCTCACTTTCTATTTAGTTTCCTTTAATTATGAACTAAATTAATTTTTCTAGGGCTAAGATGTAGCCCAATTTATGATTATGTTTTCATGGATTAATGTTAAAGTTTGTTAAGCAATTTTTTCTAAATTTTTATTATTGTTCTTATTGCCTTCAATTCTTATGTTACTGAGAGTTAATTGATCTAATGAACTAGGTTGAGACCGAGAGATAAAATCTAGCTAGTCTAAGTGATAAACCCCATAAGTTGAATGAATAGTAGAGATACTATACATGACTTGTGAGACTTGTAATAAATTCCAAAAGGCTTAATAAACTCTCAGGACCTAAGTTCAATTTAGAGATATCTTGAATTAGTAATTGATGTTTAATCCAATAATTGTTTGAGAGAAAATATTGAAATTTAAGGAAATCTGGTCTTTGGTGAAGGCTTAATAATGATAGCATAATTTATCAAAATATATGAGTAAATTGATGTGAAGTATGTGCTCTAGGCTTTGTCATATTGTTTTACGACTCGCTTCCTTTTCGATTTGTGATTTGCTTTTTTTTTTTTTTTTTTTTTTTTAAATGTGTTAATTTTAGTTTTCTCATTCAATCGAATTTCAATTAATCAATTAGTAATATGAATAATAAATTTTGGTAATTGATAATTAGTAATTCTCATTGGTTTGATATCGGTATTTTCATACCATTTTACATGAACAAATTCGTACACTTGCGAAAATTCCCACCAAGTTTATGGTGTAGTTGCTGGGGAATTACTTTTTATATTACCAACATCAATACGAACAATTTCATTGCTAATTTGATTTTTGTTTCTTCTAAAAATTTCAATTTGAATCTAGATTTTACTTGTTTTCTTTTTGTTCTCAGGTTTTGGATAGTGCATGTACTAGAAGCTTAGACCTTGTTCCTTTAGATCCCGAAATTGAGAGAACATTTAGACGATTGAAAAAATACGAGAGTCAAGCAAGAACACAAGAATTTGGTTCAATGGAAAATCCAAGAGGAAAAGAAACTAAAAAGGCACTTAAGAATTATTCAAGTCCTACTATTGATGGGTGTACTTCTAGCATTCGGAGGCCACCGGATCAAGCAAATAATTTTGAGATCAAGCCTGCCATCATTCAATTGATACAAAAGACAGTACAGTTTGGAGATTCGCCAAGTGACAAACCAATTTGCATATCTCAAATTTCCTGGAGCTTTGTGACATTTTTAAGCAGAACGGTTTGCCTGCCATCATTCTTTCTTCAGGATGAAGCTAAATCTTGGTTATTTCATAACCACCCGGAGGAATCACCACTTGGGAGGAGTTGGCTTAGGGAGGTGTATTGTATATGGATTCTTATGGAATTGATAAATAATTTGAAAAGTCCACGGACTCTTTAAATTGTCCACAGACTCTTTAAATTGTCTACGGACTTCTGCTGATTTCTTAAATCCATAGACTTTTGCTACAGACTTTCTAGAGATTTATGAAAATCCACGGACTTTGTATGAATGACTTTTACAGATTTCTAATTATTTGCAAGATAAAAAAGAAGTTGGTAAATAGTGATGAAATAAAAAAACGTCCATAAAATAGAGATACATGTGCTAAAAAAAACTAGAAAAAGAAAAGATCGTTAATTAGCATCTTTAAAATAAGAAGTAAACGTCCATAAAATTGTATTATGATCATTCTTCTCGTTCATGATCATGGTCACTTTCTTCATTATCATTGTTAGCAACGTTGACGTTTGTTTGAGCTGCTGCCCACATTTGATTAGCAATACTCATTCTCCATTGATTAGCATTTTCTCTTTGCTGCTCTTGGGTTTGAATATCATCCCATTCAAAATTATCTTCATCATTCTCTACCGGATCATTTTCTGGTTCAGGAGGAAATTCATCTGGTCATGATCCAAACACATGGAAGTCAAAACCATAGTTACATAAATCTAGTCATACGCAACCAACTATAGCAAAATATCATATATATAGCATATATGATCCAATTAACCATTAAAAACATACCTGAGAAGATAACCGGCGGCAAAAACATATACACAAGGAATTGTAAGCCATAATATCCAACCAAATATACTAGTAGACCCAATGCTAGCTTGTGTTCAAAGGTGTTCATGTTGTCATGGGGAGTTCTGATCTTTTTATTTCAAGTGACTTGGAAGTTAATAAAATTGCATATATTCTTGCTTCAGGATTTAGCTAACAGATAATGCTTAATGGGTGTTCAGCAGACTAAAGTTATTCCACTTCTCTGTTTGGTTTTTATTATATTCACTGGTAAAGTATTTGAAGACTTCACTGTGCCTGACAATGACGACTTTACAGCAACCTAAGCTACCGTTGGCCTAATTTGATGAGATGTTTTGAGCTTCAAAACATTATTTTTCATTACAGAGGTATAATTATTTTATGAATGAGCTAGAATCTTTGGTAACTTCATACCTTATCCTATGTAGATTTTATAAATCCATAGTTTATGTTATAAGCCATGAGTTTCGTCAATTAAACAAAGAGATTGTTGCTTGTTTAATGTATTCAGCATCGTATAAGGAAAAGTGAAGTACTCAATAGTTTTCGATTTCCAGGGATCTAAAGGGGCTATCATATATAACACAACGATTTATAAACCCTAATTAATCCAAACCCTAACCCAAAATCATCAACGATACAACTATGAACACTTTTATGCAAAGATAGAAAAAGAATCGAGAAAACAAGAGGATGAGAACCAACCTCTTCGCGGCTGGCACAAGGAAGAACTTTGAGAGACTTTTTTTCACGTTGAAATCTTTGATATGGAGGCTGGCAAACTATTGAACTTTGTTATTTATACCTAACACTACAAAGTCCATGAGAATCCATGATTTTCCAAATCCATAAATATGAATGATATTTTGAATACCCTAAAACTTTTGTGGACTTTCTGAAATCCATATTGAATACCTCTAGACTTTGTAGATTTCAGAAAGACATTTAAAATCCTGATTGAATACCCCTAGACTTTTGTGGACTTTTTAAAATCCAAATTGAATACACTTGGATTTTCAGAATCCATGAAATTTATTAAATTGCCCACAAAATCCAGATACAATACACCCCCCTTAGTTGTTCCTCGCAAAATGCTTTCCGCCTGTCAAGTCCGCTAAGATTTGAAGTGACATAACATTTTTTTTCCAGCAAGGAGTCACTCTACGAAGCGTGGGAAAGATACACAGATCTTTTGCAGAAGTGCCCTCACCATGGATTGTTAGCTTGGTTGTTAGTGCAAACTTTTACAACGATTTGGTCCCTAATACTCAAGTTATGGTAGATGCGGCAAGTGGGGGTGCTCTTAATAATAAGACACCGGAGGAAGCTTATGAATTGATTGAGGTGATGGCTAGCAATAGCTACATGAAACCTTCATATCGGAATTTTCCAAGGAAAGCTGTGGGAGTTCACGAAGTTGATAGTTACACAGCTTTGTCAGCTCAACTTACAGCTATTCAAAAGTAATTGGGTAATCTTAATGTCAATGCTACCAACTCTCTTACTTTGACTTGTAAATTTTGCGGAGGGAATCATTTAACTAGAGATTGCCAAGTGGGAATTCCATTTGCTCAACCCGAACAAGCTATTTATGTCAACAACTTCAAAAGAGGGCAAAGAAATCCATACTCCAACACTTATAACCCAGCATGGCAGAATCACCCCAATTTCTCTTGGAGTAACAACAACAGTAAAAAACCACCTCCTAGTTTTCAAGCTCAAGAGAATAAATCAAACTTGGAGGATGTGCTTGCCAAGTTTATTGATGAGTCAAGCAATAGATTTGACAAGAACGACATTCTATTCCAAAATCAAGCTGCATCTATTAGAAATCTTGTAGTTCAATGGGACAAATTCATAATATTTTGTTGGGAAGAACTCAAGGAGATTTGCCTAGTGATCCCAAGAAAAACCCCAAGGAGCAAGCACATGATATTACCTTAAGGAGTGGTAAGCAGCTGGAACAACCACAAATGGAGAAACAAACTGAAGAAACGAAGAAAATACGGAAATGGGCAGCAAGCCTGGCATCGACTCCTCAGCTCCGCATCACCAGTATTCTGAGTGTGTCAGGTCATGGCGCCACACTGGAAAATGGTGAAATCTTCATTTTCTTCTCCTTGTGGTAACACAAAAATTGATTCTACTCTTCCATTCCTTAATAGATTGAAGAAGCAAACACTTGATAAGCAATTTTCAAAATTTATTGACATGTTTAGAAGCTTACATATTACCATTCCTTTTGTAGATATGTTAGAGAAAATGCCGAAGTACACGAAGTTTTTAAAAGAGATCCCCGCTCACAAAAGAAAGTTTGGAGAACATGAGATGGTAATGCTAACCGAGGAATGTAGTGCGTTGCTTCAAAAGAAACTACCACCCAAATTAAGATATCTAGGGAGTTTCACTTTCTTTGCACGATTGGTCGTTGTTATTTTGAAAAACAATTATGTGATCTAGGGGAAAACATTAACTTAATGCCTTTTTTCTGTATACAAGAAAATCGGTTTGGGGGAGGTGAAGCCTTTTTCACGGTGTCTCTTCAATTGGCAGATAAGTCCATAAAGCATCCTAGGGGAGTTGTGGAGGATGTCCTAATAAAAGTAGACAAATTTATTTTTCCGGTGGATTTTATAGTTCTTGATATGGAAAAAGACTGGGAAATACCTTTTAATATTATGAAGACATTTTCTAGCTTTGAGTACGATCTTACTAGATGTACAACAAGGGAAATTAATTCTAAGGGTTCAGAAAGAACAAGTGGTTTTTAATGTGTTCACTACACCAAATAGACATTTTTATAACAATCCCCAAAATAGTAACACTTTTAAGCTATAACAATTCACAAAGCAATTTTACACATTTTCACAAACAAAGTGATAATAATTGTATCACCATGAATAGTATAGTCCCACAAGTGATACTATTCATGGTTATCTAATTTATTGTATTATTTTTTTTGTGTAACTATTTTTCATTTTTTAAACTAAATTTAGTTTTGACTTGAAATTGTTTGGTGGATTGTAACAGCTCAAAAGTGTTGTTGTTTTGAGATTTGTTACAAATATGCTAATTTGGTGTAGTGGTTTGATAATATGAGATACCCATCCAAGGTATATTCTTGTTTTGAGATAAGCATTCTTGATTAGATAGTGGTTGAAACATTAGAATAAAACTACCCTAGTTTGTCCCTAGAAAATTGTTTAGTCAACTCTAGGACTATGGAGGACAAAATTGATGAGTGAGGAGGTAAGAGAGTGTTTAAAGTACTTAGGTGCTCTACCAACCTTAGAATTCCTACATGCTAAGAAGTTTAGAGACATTGGAGGTTTGGAAGTTCATCCCAATCCACCTATTAAGGAGCCGCCAACACTTGAGCTCAAGCCATTGCCTTCTCACTTGAGGTATGCATTCTTAAAAAACTCTAGCTATTTCCCGATTATTATTAACATTTCTTTGAGTGATGTAGATGAGGAAAAACTACTTCGAGTTCTGAGAAAATACAAGAAAGCTATTGAATGGTCAATTTCAGATATCAAGGTTACAAGTCCCTCAATTTGCGTGCACGAGATTCTCATGGAGGATAGTTACATGCCGACTATTCAACCACAACGAAGATTAAATCCGTCCATGCAAGAGGTGGTGAAAGAGGTTATGAAATTATTGGATGCAGGAATTACCTATCAATCTCGGATAATGCATGGGTGAGTCAGGTCCAAGTGGTTCCAAAGAAGGGAGGAATGACTGTGGTCCACAATGAAAATAATGGGCTCATCCCAACAAGAATAATCACTGGATGGCAAGTATGCATTGACTACCGAAAGCTTAATGATGCAACTCGCAAGGACCACTTTCCATTGCCATTCATTGACCAAATGTTGGAGAGGTTAGTTGGTCATGCTTTTTATTACTTCCTTGATGGGTATTCGGGTTACAATCAAATTGTCATAGCACCTGAGGATCAAGAGAAGACCACCTTTACCTATCCACATAGCATTTCGCCCACCAGAGAATGAAAATTTGGATCGTACAACGCCCTAACTACTTTCCAACGTTGCATGATGTCTATCTTCTCGGACATGGTTGAAAATTTTATTAAAGTGTTTATGGATGATTTTTCTTTGAGTTCAGAATTCCTGGGTTTTTTTAGAATATTTGGAGGGAGATTCGTAGACGGGTTAGAGGGAAGGAGGTTTTTTGTTCACATATATTTAGATAGGGGAATGTAGTGGCTGATTCTTTGGCAAGGAAGGCTCATAGAGAGGGGATTTCACTTCCTTTGTGGCTTGTAATCTTCTAATAAGAACCATGGGGTTGTTAAGGTTGGACAATTGGGTTATCTGACAAGTTTTTATAGAAGAGATGTAACAGATGAATTTTCTTTTGGCAGTTTTTAGCCGAAATGTTTTTGGTCTAAATGCATTGTGGTGACATCTTGAAAAGGCAGTTTCAGACCTTTCCCGTTTTAATTAGTGTATCCATTAGCATAATAAAATTTAGTTTGTTATATAACTATGATCTTATGGGGATTAATACTCATGAAATGTAGCTAAGACTTTGCTTCATGTAATGCCAAGTAATAGATTTGCAAATCATGTCTCCTCTAGCTATTTATCTGTTCTTTCTTATATTTTAATGGCTATGTCATTTCATTATTGTTTAAGACACTACCAAGGATCTTAGACCTCTTTTAAGTGTATTCTTTAGTAAGTACTAGTATACTAGTAGAGAGTGAAATTCTTTTGTGTGTAAAGGAAGAATATACTTCTCTGGTTGTACATATAGTAGAAGATCTAGAGATCAACACAAACCAGTGAACTAGTGAAGTTGTATTGAATTAGTTTGTTTTTATTTACCATTCAGTCTCCAGCTAACTTTAATTTCAGGTTCTTGTAAATGGTAATGGGATGTAATTGGTCCATGTTTTTGGTTACCAAGGCTTTAGATTGGTTTGCTTTGCCTGCATTCTTATGTTCTGATGAAGTTTTACCTTGAGAGCATCTTTCCTTACTACTAAGAGATCTTGAGAAAGTAATTTAATTATCACAATAAATTATTTGAGTGCATTCCCTACTCACACATGGGCACTGAATGTGGATGATTGCATGACATGTAGGTCAGCCCCGTATATGTTTTTATCTTGCAAATGCATCTATTTTCTTCTAATTTTGACATTATTAAGGGAGGAGTGTAAAAAATGAGGTTGTTTGTTGTTGCCCAAACACAATGGGTCCTCTGCATTTTTTTAACCCTGTATTACGGCATTGGAAGCCATAACTAGTCTATATACAAGCATACATTAGAATCTTAGCATGGAAACAGGCGGTCTGCTAGCTCATCATAGGGGGTTTTGTCTTTGATCATGCAAGAGCAATAAACACACACTAGCTATTTATTGTGCTATATTGATTAATGCCAGTAGATTTCAGTACTCTGGTTTCAGAGTTATTATGGATCTCTATACATACCATTTGCATGAACAATGATGAATCCATGTTTTGCGCCTAGTTTTCCTTGGCAGTAGAGACCGAATGCATAGAACCGCTACTATTATAGCACATATTTCTCCAAAAACTAATCACCAAAGTAGCTTTTTATCTCATTTTCAATCTGAACATTTAATTGACCAAGTAGGGTAATACTCCTTGTTCATGTACTGAAGCTGTTATTGTAGTAGTTCTAATTCCTTAAACTGACAGACCACTTCATGCATTTTAACTGACTTAATAGTCTTTTATCAGCTCTCTCACTAGTAGTTAATCTTGCTGGATGTGTATAATAGCTACAACTTGTGTAGAATATGTAAGGTGTTGTGCTCGGGGGTGAAAGGTGCAAATCCCCCCGGCACCACCACTACACGACATGTCTCAAGCAACGATATTGTCCCTAACGTAGACACCCACTTCCGCTCGGGTGTGAGATTTTTTACTACGAACGGGGCTCAACTATTTAATTGCCCCCAAAAGACCTCGTCGTCTATTGACACACATCCAATCACTTATATTCTTCACTTCACTTGGCTCACTACTCGATGTGGGACTAACTTGTTCAATTTTTGCCAACATCTCTAACAATCTCCACCTTGGCGAGACTTGAGCATGTCCTGGCCCGGGCCAATCACTTATATTCTTCACTTCACTTGGCTTACTACTCGATGTGGGACTAACTTGTTCAATTTTCACCAACATCTCTAACAATCTCCACCTTGGCGAGACTTGAGCATGTCCTGGCCCGGGATAAGCTCCACTCCAACGTGCACTTCCAACTTGCCAAGCCCGCCAAGCCCAAGATCGAACCATCGGCTTTGATACCACCTGTTGGGGCATCGCGCACCCTCACGCACCCCTTGGTCCACTATACATAGCAACGATATTGCTCCCAACTTAAACACCACCATATTGGGCCTAGGTGGTGTGAGGTTTTCTCCAAAAGCCCTCGTTACTATTAGGGAGTGGACCACTCCTTATATTATTTCATGACAACTCCACCTTAGTTGATGTGGGACTATTCAAGCCAACTCTATCCCAACAATTTTCATCTTTGGTGCGAATCGTCACACATCCTACAATCCATCCATCTGGTCTACAACGTCTCAAAGTACACATTTTTTAGTGTCATGCGCGACCATGATGCTGAGACTAGTACTCGGTGTATGGGCTCGACTATTCCTGACAATGTTAGCTCCACCTATTCGCAACCACCGCACTAACTCCACATCGTCCTAGACTTGTAAGATACCTCTGGACACCCTCCTGGCGAGGATCTGAAGCCTAATCAGGATTATTCATCTGGCGGACTGTGCACCTGCGATGCTTCACCTGGCTCGCTACCCTGCATCTATCCTCTGAACAATGTGCCGCCTACACCTCCACCTCACCGAGACCCAAACGACCCGGCACTACCACTACACGACATGTCTCAGGCAACGATATTGTCCCCAACTTAGATACTCGTTTCCGTTCAGGTGTGGGGTTTTTACTTCGAACGGGGCTCAACTACTTAACTGCCCTCAAAAGGCCTCGTCGCTTATTGACACACATCCAATCATTTATATTCTTCACTTCACTTGGCTCACTATTCGATGTGGGATTAACTTGTTCAATTCTCACCAACATCTCTAACAATCTCCACCTTGGCGATACTTGAGCCTATCCTGGCCCGGGATAAGCTCCACCTCAACGTGCACTTCTAACTTCACCAAGCCCAAGGCCGATCCATCGGCTCTGATATCACTTGTTGTGCTCGGGGGTGAAAGGTGCAATAAAGAAGGCAGTTTTCTATACACAAGTTTTTCCTAATGGTTCCATAGAAATTGAAGATCCAAAAGATGGGAGAGTATTTAAAGTAAATAGGCAACGTTTGAAGCACTATGTGGAGCGAGTAGAGGTGCCAGAGGAGATCTCTCCGGTTGCCCCTGTCTACTTGATTTGATGTTCTCCACCCTATCTTTAGTTTAGGTTTTTATTTTTTATTTATTTATTATTTATTATTTTTTTAGTTTAGGATTTTACTTTTATGTTTTTCTTTTAGTGTTTCAGGTTATTTTAGGTGTTGCTACTGGAGTTACTCGGAACCCCTCATCCCATGTGTTCCTTTCTCCCGTCGGTATGATTTTTTTTAATTTTATATTTTGGCGACTGTGAGGACATTGTCTATTTGAAACTAGTAAAACTTCACCATGGTAATATCACTCTAATCCTCCTCTTTTCTTTTTCCTTCATTTGTCATGATTATTATTTTATACATTGAGGACAATGTTTGGTTTAGGTTTGGGGGTGATGTGGTTTATTAGATTTTTTGTGCAATTTTAAAAAATCTTTGAGCTTAAAACGTATTTAACAATTAAACCGAGCCATTTTTTGTGTTCTACTCAATCTCAATTGAATACTTAGATGATTACGGTAATTGTGCAAAATCTTTATGAAAATGCATTCGAAATCTGAACTCTTGGTGAATTTAAAATAATAATAATAATAGAGGAGGGGGGGTTGAGTCTTTTTAATTTTAGAGAATATTTTTGTTGCCTTTAATTTTGAGAAAACACGTGTCAAATAGTTATATTAGTAGAAAATATGATATTTGATAATATCCTTATGTTAGATGTATTTCGTGAAACTTTTCAACTCGACTATGAAAATGAACTATAAACCAAGTCAACATGATTTGAAGTTGATTAGTTAGATATTGAACTAGAAAACCTTAGAATAATAGTGGAGACTTAACCCTTGTGAGTTTTGAGTCATTCTTTATTTCTTGAGGGTTATTAATTACAGTCTAATTTTTCTTGAGTCCGCATTATTTCGTTGATGATCTCATTATTCTTGACATTCTTATTGATTGCTTTAAGAATGACATAAAAATTGAATTTTTACACTAGAACTTCTTGCTTTATTTAGTTGAGATGTCCTAGTATTAACTAGAACTTATGAAGTAATATAGGCATTTCTTTCTTTAAACCATTTTTAGCCTCTTAGCCTACCCAATAATAAATATCCATTTGCAGCCATTTGAGCCTTTAAATAGTCTTCTCTTTGTTATCCTCATTCCCATACCTACTCCAATCAAGGAGTAATACATCTATTATTTTATCCTTATCCAATTTTCTGAGAATGTATACGGTGAGATATATTTATGGAATGGGCAAATAGAAAGAATTGAAAATAGATATTTCATGCACCCTCGAAGTAAAAGTGTTGGATTGTATAAACGGGGAAAAGCATGCAAAAAAAATTTAAATAAATAAAAAGGTTGAAGAAGAAAATAATGAAGAAAAAGTTAATGGTGTACAACATTGATTTGTTCTTCAATGCCCTATGTGTTTATTCAAGGGTGTAGCAATTCTCAGGAAATTTTTGTATCATTTTTGTCCATTATTGTTTTTCATAATCCAAGCCCCATTACAACCTAGTAAAGACCTAATTGATCTTAAATGAAAGTTGGTTTAGTAGATGTGGAGATTGAATAGGCAAGAACTATGGTGTTTGATTCAACATTCTCAAAAGTAATCAATATTCCTGTCCATGAGATCATATTCATTTCACTCTTTGAAAATTTCATTTTTCATGATAATTATATGTGAGACGTTTGCATTTTCCATAGTTCATATCTTTTTCCTCACATATAAACTGAGTGCCCAATCTCTGAGTGTTTTAATTTTGAGTGACATGAGAGATTTGTGGTCGAAGCGTACTTTCTAAAGGTTATCTCATCACATCTTTACTATGAGATGAAGAGTTATGTTGATAAGGTTTCTCACACACACACTTCGAGTTGAGAATGATTATGAAATTTATTTAACTTTTAGATACTATTAAATTATTGTACTCTATTGATATACTTTTGTGACATTTTTAGTTTGTTGTTTTCTTGAATTTTAAGCAATCAGAAAATTACTCTAAGGAAAATAAAGGGGAATGCCCATGTTTTTGCATTATGTTTTTAGAAAATAGATTTTGTTCTATTGAGTCAGTAATGTTTGGGGGTAACATTTTGGAAAACCCTCACGAGACTATAACTTATCCACTAGAGGTAATCTAGGGGTTTAAAGCCTTGTTGCACGTTAATGTAAGTGCAACAGTGATTCCTACAAAAGTGAGTTAGGATTTTATTCTTAATTTTGTTTTGCTCGAGGACTAGCAAAATATAGGTTTGGGGGTATTTGATGTTCACATAATTATTACATAATATACCTCCTAATTTATATTTGTTAGTGTTTCAAATAGTGTATTTTAGTTTAATTACTTTATTTTTGTATTTTTGTAGGATTTGGAGTTAAAATGACAAAAGTGCATTAGCGTGGCGAATTTGAAGATTCATAGACAAATTGACGAAGTGGAGCGGGAGACACCCAAGCCAAAGATTAATAAAGAGAACCAAAGAAAAAAAATAAAAGAAATTAATTTTGAATTTTGGTGGAACAAAAAAGTGATATGGATGAACATAGCCAAACCCACCTTTCTTGTTATTAGAAGAGAATCTAAACAAAAGGGATGGTTTCCAATTGTATATGGACCCCTTTTGTTTCCTTTTTGTTAGTTGGTTTCCATTTGTATTGGGTATTGGGTTTCCAATTGGGCCCAATAAGGGTTTTCTCTTTACCATAAATACAACAAGAAGAGAGAATACACAGGAGAGATAAAAAAAGGGCAACAAGCTGCCATAACGCAGCAGCAGCCAATACGCTGTCCAAGAACAACAAGAAGAGTGCGCAGGACAGCAGGGAATATAGGAACAACAGCTGAAACGCAACAGTAGAACAGCAGGAAATGTTGTCCAGAACAGCAGTGAAGACGTTGTCCAGCAGGGTGCGCATCGCTAATCCACCACGCACTACCATGCAGATGAAGCTCCACACCGCTGTTGCTGTTATCACCCTCACCATGTGTCACTAAACTCCACGCAATGCGAAGAGGCGAACTCCTAGATGTAACGCACTTAATTGGTATTTGATTCGTTTTATGCTTTCACGATTAATAATGGTGTTTATGATTTTCACCTTTATTTAATATAGGAGTTTATGTTATTTTAGTGACAAAGATTTCATCAATTTCTTCGTAAATTATTATTCAGTTGATTGTCTTTTTCTTCTCCATATAAGTCTAGTCACGCTTTTCTCATGTGTGGAATTTTTAAGGATCAATTAATTCCGGTAGGTTTGTTATATGTGATTGTCTTTTATTACGTTATTGTCCCCGGATATATCGTAAATTTAGGATATCATATATAACCAACCTTTGTGTTTTCTAGAAAAAGTGAAATCTAAAATCCATTTACATTAGAATATATTGGTGCATTAAAGACTATTTTTCCGATTATGTTGTTTGGGATGCGAAACACATAATCGAGTCATCATAGCGAATCAATACTAGTTGGCAATTGAAATCTATGGGATTCTTGGAACCTTGTGACTTTTCTAAACTTTATTTTTGTTAAACTAAATTCAATTTCATATTTTAAAATTGCTAGAATTTCTTACATTTAGTTTCGCGTAGTTTTTCTTCCTTTACCTTGTTTTGTAGATCGCTTTTCCTCGTGGGATCGACACCCCAATCTTTACTGCAATTGACCGAAATGAGTCAGGGGATAATTGACATGATGCTTGCTGAAATTGAAGATCCAAAAGATGGGAGATTATTTAGATCCAAAAGAAGTAAAAAGAAAGCTTTCTGTTTCATGAGTTCCAATCTGGCAATTTTCTATCATGAATGGGCCTGTCCATCTCGATCTTAGCTTGCCAGGATGAAGATGACGTTGTGAATCATAGAGATAGACTTGTTGATTGGGCTCGAAATGTTTCCTCAGAATTTTCTTATCATGAGCTGCTTTTATCTTTGCCTTTTATATTCGGGAATTGTCATAGGCATCATTCCGCAATTCCTCAATTTCAGCTAACTGAAATTTCCACTGAATACCTGCATCATTGAGATCAAAGTTAGTATTTTTGATAGCCCAATAAGCGCGATGTTCTAACTCAACAGGTAAATGACAGGTTTTTCCATATATAAGCCAATACGGAGACATCCCGAGAATTGTCTTATAAGCGGTACGGTAAGCCCAAAGTGCATCAGGAAGGCGCAAGGACCAATCCTTCCTATCTGGATTCACCATCTTCCCCAAGATTTGTTTCACTTCTTGGTTTGCCAGCTCGGCTTGGCCATTTGTCTGCGGATGGTAGAGATTGGAGACCTTGTGATGAACTCCATACCTGCGCATCCTTGGTCTTAAGTGCCTCTAACTTTCTAGTCACTCTATCCAATTGGGCTCTAAGGTTGTCCTCTTCCCTAAGTTGGTAGACTCCAGCTGGGCGTGTTCTATCCGTGCTCTCAGTAGCACTTGGACCAGTCCAAGTATGAGCCTTTTCAGCCAAGTCATTCAGGTACTCAATGACCTCGTCAGGGTCCTTTTACAAAACATTTTCCATTACACATCATCTCAACGAACTGACGCTCTCTACTGGTGAGCCCCTCATAAAAATAACTAGCTAAGCGCCAATTCTCATACCCATGGTGTGGACATGTATTCAAGATATCCTTAAACCTCTCCCATGCTTGATATAATGTCTAGCTATTCTTTTGGGTGAAGGTAGAAATTTGCCTCTTTAGACCGTTGGTTTTGTGGTGAGGAAAATATTTATTAAAAAATGCTTGGGTCATCTCCTCCCACGAACCTATAGACCTTGGTCGCAAAGAGTAGAGCCAACTCTTCGCTTTTTCCTTAAGGGAAAAAGGAAAAAACCTTTGTCTAACCAAGTCTACAGCCTCAACTTTGTTGTGGATAGTGGTCACAACTTCCTCGAATTCCCTAATGTGAACATAAGGATTCTCACTCTCTAAGCCACGAAAAGTAGGTAATAATTGTATTATACCTGACTTAAAATCTAGCTTTGGTGTATTTGATGCAAACATGATACATGATGGAGTAGCAGTGCGCGTGGGGTGGAGATAGTCCTTTAGCGACCGAACATGGTCATCTTCGTGATTACTCATGGTGTTAGAATTAGAAGTAGGACTTAATTTGGTCTCAATGTGAATTTGTAGTGTTCTAAATTTGAGACCCTAATTAGTCTCCCTAAGTGGTCTCTATTCCAACTCACACTCCCCCAATGTCATTTTTTGTTTTTTTCAATATTTTTTAAGAAATAAAACAATAAATAAATAAAATGGACCTAAAACCTAAAAATAAAAATAAAATAAAATAAAACAATGAGCAAGAAAGATAATACCCGAAACCTCCTTTGTAGAATGACGCTTGTCCCCGGGAACGGCGCCAAAACTTGATTACGCCCAAACAGTACACGTGGTAAAGATTGGGGTGTCGATCCCACAAGGAAAAACGATCTACAAAACAAGGTCAAGGAAGAAAAACTACGCGAAACTAAATGTAAGAAATTCTAGCAATTTTAAAATATGAATTGAATTTAGTTTAATAAAAATCAAGTTTACAAAAGTCACAAGGTTCCAAGAATCCCTCCTAAATTTCACGCGCAAACTAATATTGATTCACTATGATGACTCGATTACGTGTTTCGCATCCCAAACAACATAATCGAAAAAATAATCTTTAATGCACCAATATATTCTAATGTAAATGAATTTTAGATTTCACTTTTTCTAGAAAGCACAAAGGTTGGTCATATATGATATCCTAAATTTACGATATATTCGGGAACAATAACGTAAGAAAAGACAATCACATATAACTAACCTACCGGAATTAATTGATCCTTAAAAATTCCACACATGAGAAAAGTGTGACTAGACTTTTATGGAGAAGAAAAAGACAATCACCGGAATAATAATCTACGAAGAAGTTGATGAAATCTTTGTCACTAAAATAATATAAACTCCTATATTAAATAAAGGTGAAAATCATAAACACCATTATTCATCGTGAAAGTATAAAACGAATCAAATACCAATTAAGTGCGTTACATCTAGGAGTTCACCTCTTCGCCTTGCGTGGAGTTTAGTGACACATGGTGAGGGTGATAACAACAACAGCGGTGTGGAGCTTCATCTGCATGGCAGCGCGTGGTGGATCAGCGATGCGCACCTTGCTGGACAACGTCTTCACTGCTGTTCTGGACAGCGTTTCCTGTTGTTCTGCTGCTGTATTTCGGTTGTTGTTCCTTTATTCCCTGCTGTCCTGTGCACTTTCCTTGTTGTTCTTGGACAACGTATTGGCTGCTGCTGCGTTATAGCAACTTGCTGCCTTTTTTTTTTTTTCTCCTATGTATTCTCTCTTCTTGTTGTATTTATGGTAAAGAGAAAACCCTTATTGGGCCCAATTGGAAACCCAATACCCAATACAAATGGAAACCAACTAACAAAAGGGAAACAAAAGGGGTCCATATACAATTGGAAACCATCCCTTTTGTTTAGATTCTCTTCTAATAACAGGAAAGGTGGGTTTGGCTATGCTCATCCATATCACTTTGTTTGTTCCACCAAAATTCAAAACTAATTTCTTTATTTTTTTCTTTGGTTCTCTTTATTAATCTTTTATTTTTTTCGGAAGGCAAACATGGGGTATAAATGGGCTCCCCAGACCACTGAAGAATGATAATTACATGTTACAATCTGTCATAAATTCTACCACTTGCGTCATCAAAAATTATTTTTTTTCAAGTCCTCAGCAAAGGAGCTAGAGGTAATCTCTACAAATTCAGAAGTAGGTAACAGTATAGAAAGCCTGTCAGCAGCCTGATTGTCTCTCTATACGCATGTATCATCCTGCGTTCAGTAAATTCTTCAATAGCCTTCTTGATGCGTCTTATGATGTGAACTGTTTCCCAAGGAGGAGTCTTATTAGTAGTCAGATACAAATGTGCATTCCTAGAATCCATACAGAGAACGACTTTCTGTTGTCCATGACGTTTGGCCAGTGATACGACCATCTCCACCCCTTGTAACTCATAAAGTATAATTGTGCGGCCCACTACCGAACCTGCTGCAGCAGCAACAACTGAGCCCTCTCTATTCCTGATAATGGCTCCAAATCCACCCCTATTACCTGACAATGATCCATCAAAATTTATCAATCCGTATCTGGCCTCTTCCAAGAGCACTTCTTCGGAACACTCAATGATAATCGTACTAGTACTCTCCACTTGTCACAGAACATTCGATTGTAGTCATTATCCTCCCCTTTAAGATCTAATACTGCAGCTCTCAATCTGACATCCCTGACTATGCTATCAACAATGTTCAGCGCCACCGCTTTCTTAGCTTGAAACAATCGCTTATTGCGTTCTTTCCAAATGTGATACAGAATAGCATTGAAAGCTAGATTTTTAATGACACAACACGGGTTATTACCAGTAAAATGTTGTACACACCACTCAACTTTTTGGTCCCATGGCATTGGAGTCCGATCGTACCCCATATAGTGCAAGAGATACGACCAAACCAGTTTAGTGAACCAACAATCAAAGAATAAGGGTTGTTCATTTTCTGGTTCATTGTCACATAAGCTGCCTATTGAACTCTCTATCTTCTTCCATGCTTTTAGTTTATCCTGCGTCTTTAAAGCTCCATGCATAACCAACCAGGAAATGAAGTTGTGCCTTGGAATTCTTCCTTTGAACTACACCAGCCTCGACCACGGAACTGACGAGCTGCTCTCCCTGACTGAGTGATAAGCTGACTCATTTGAGAATTCTCCATCCTTGCCACCCATCCATACTACTTTGTCCTGGAATCTGATATCGAGCTCCACAGAATGCAGGCCCTCAAAAATTTCACTACTAGCATTACAGACATGATCTCTAGCTCCCCAGTTATTGCCCCTAATGAGGGCACTCACCTTTGCATCTTTATTGAATAAGGAGTCATACTGAAGGTGTGCAGGGAACTTAGGAAACAAAATTCCTAATGGGTGCCAAGGGTCCTTCCAAAGCAAGGTCCCCTCCCCATCTCCAATTAAGTGAGTGATCATATTTCTAGCTATGTTCCTGCTGTCAAGAATATGTTTCTAGCTCCATGAACAATCTTTAGGAGCCTCCATCAGCCAGAAATCCTTTCCACGTATCAGATGCCTTTTGACCCAATGGACACAGAGATTTTCTTTGTTTGAGACTATGTTCCAAACATGCCTAGTTAGAGCTGCGACATTAGAAGTCTCAATATCTCTCATTCCAAGACCTGCTTCTCCATACAGCCTACATACTTTCTTCCATCCTACCATTGGAGACTTCTCATAGGAATCAGCAGCGGACCATAGAAAATTCCGCAAAATAGCATTAAATGCATTGACAGTTCCTTTGGGAATAGCAAAACAAGAAGTCCAATATACATGTAAGCTATTTAGGACCGATCTAATAAGAGTAACTCTACCTGTATAGGACATAGATTTGTTCCTCCATGAGAGCACTCGCTTCCTGACTCTTTCTATAAGGGGGATACAGTCATTATGAGAGAGCCTAGTAGAAGTGAGAGGCAGCCCCAGATATCTAACTAAAAGAGTGCTCATGCTGAAATTTAGCTCATTCATAATTGCTACCATTTCACTCTATTGAACTTCTGCTGTGTACAGATTGCTCTTTGACCAATTAACTTCAGTCCCGTACATGATTTAAATTGTTCCATCACACTAAGCAAAGCACTTGTGGACTGATGATCGCCATGGAAAAATACTAATAGGTCATCCGCAAAACACAAGTGCGTGATTACAGGCTCCTTACACTTGTAGTGTAGTTTAAATGTACCCTCTTCTACCTTCTTCTTCAGTAGCAAGTTAAATATCTCCATTACTAACACAAACAAGTATGGTGACATTGGCCGTAGCCCTGCCTAATTCCTCGAGAAGCTTTGATGAATCCCTTTGGTGTCCCATTGTTGGAAATGGAGAACCGAGCAGTAGATACACACATCCTGACCCAATTAATGAACATTTCAGGAAACAACATCTTCCTCATAATATGAAAAATAGACTCCCATCTGATCATATCATAGGCCTTTCGAAGGTCTATCTTTGTTGTACATTTAGGTGGTCCATGATCCCTGTGGTAATTTCTGACCAACTCATGAGCAAGCAGGACATTATCATGAATGTATCTTCCTTTAATAAAGGCTGATTGGTTAAGACTTACCAATTTCCCAACTACCTTCTTGATATTCACATAATTATTACATATTATACCTCCTAACTTATGTTTGTTAGTGCTTCAAATAGTGTATTTTAGTTTAATTATGTTATTTTTGTATTTTTGTAGGATTTGGAGTTTAAATGACAAAAGTGCGTTAGTGTGGCGAATAATGGTGATTCATAGACAAATTGACGAAGTGGAGCGAAAGACACTCAAGCCAAAGATTAAGAGAACCAAAGAAATAAAATAAAAGGAATTTTAGCTTTGCATTTTGGTGGAACAAAGAGGTGATATGAATGAACATAGCCAAATCCATTTTTCCTGTTATTAGAAGAGAATCTAAATAAAAGGGGTGGTTTCTAATTGTATTTGGTTTCCAAGTATATATGGACCTCTTTTGTTTCCTTTTGTTGGTGGTTTTTAATTTGTATTGGGTTGCCAATTGGAGGAACAATAAGGAGTTTGTTTCCAATGGAAATTGGTGGAAGATAGTAAATGCTTCATGTCTCAAATATGTAAATGATATGCCTGCATATATCATTAGAATATATGAGGAGTTTGTTTACAATTGAAATGGGGGCTTCCAATTGAAATTGGGGGAGGAAGGAAACGCAGGACAACAGCCAATTGGAAGAGGAGTTTTGGTTTCTTTGAACCACAAGAAGAACGGCTTGTTCTCTCTTTTTAACACAAAAGAAGGCAGCAAAAACAAGATATAGCGCAAGAGCACAACAAAGAAGAACGCAGTAGCGGTGGACACGCATCAGCAGCGACGACGCAGCAGGGCTGTCCAGAACGCAGCAGCAGCGATGATGCAGCAGCGCAGCAGTGGACGCAGCAGCAGCGAAGTCGTCGTCCAGCAGGGTGCGCATCGCTAATCAACCGCCGCTATGCCGATGAAGCTCCACGCCGCTATTGCTGTCCTCACCTTCGCCATGTGTCACTAAACTCAACGCAAGGGGAAGAGACGAACTCCTAGATGTAACACACTTAATTAGTATTTGATTCGTTTTATGCTTTCACGATGAGTAATGGTGTTTATGATTCTCACTTTTATTTAATATATGAATTTATGTTATTTTAGTGACAAAGATTCCATAAATTTCTTCGTAGATTATTATTCCGGTGATTGTCTTTTTCTTCTCCATATAAGTTTAGTCACGCTTTTCTTATGTGTGGAATTTTTAAGGATCAATTGATTCCGGTAGGTTAGTTATATGTGATCATTTTTTATTACGTTATTGTCTCCGAATATATCGTAAATTTAGGATATCACATATGACCAACCTTTGTGCTTTCTAGAAAAAGTGAAATCTAAAATCCATTTACATTAGGATATATTAATGCATTAAAGACTATTTTTCGATTATATTGTTTGGGATGTGAAACACGTAATCGAGTCATCATAGCGAATCAATACTAGTTGGCGCGTGAAATCTAGGAGGGATTCTTGGAACCTTGTGACTTCTCCAAACTTGATTTTTATTAAACTAAATTTAATTTAATATTTTAAAATTGCTAAAATTTCTTACATTTAGTTTCACGTAGTTTTTCTTCCTTGACCTTGTTTTGTAGATCGTTTTTCCTCGTGGGATCGACACCCCAATCTTTACTGCAATTGATCGCGTGTACTGTTTGGGCGTAATCAAATTTTGGCGCCGTTGCCGGGGAACAAGCGTCATTCTACAAGGAAGGTTTCGGGTATTATCTTTCTTGCTCATTGTTTTATTTTATTTTATTCTATTTTTAGGTTTTAAGTCCAGTTTAATTTTTATTTTTATGTTTATTTTATTTTATTTCTAAAAAAAATACATTGGGGGAGTGAGTTGGAATAGAGACCACTTAGGGAGACTAATTAGGATCCCAAATTTAGAACATCCACAAATTCACGTTGAGGCCAAATTAAGTTCTACTTCTAATTCTAACACCATGAGTAATCACGAAGATGACCATGTTCGGTCGCTAAAGGACTATCTCCACCCCCGCGCACTGCTACTCCATCATGTATCATGTTTGCACCAAGTACACCAAAGCTAGATTTTAAGTCGGGTATGATACAATTATTACCCACTTTTCATGGCCTAGAGAGTGAGAATCCTTATGTTCACATTAGGGAATTCGAGGAAGTTGTGGCCACTTTTCAGAACAAAGTTGAGGCTGTAGACTCGGTTAGACTAAGGTTTTTTCCTTTTTCCCTTAAGGAAAAAGCGAAGAGTTGGTTATACTCTTTGCGACCAAGGTCTATAGGTTCGAGGGAGGAGATGACCCAAGCATTTTTTAATAAATATTTTCCTCACCACAAAACCAACGGTCTAAAGAGACAGATTTCTACCTTCACCCAAAAGAATAGCGATACATTATATCAAGCATGGGAAAGGTTCAAGGATCTTTTGAATACAAGCCCACACCATGGGTATGAGAGTTGGCGCTTAGTCAGTTATTTTTATGAGGGGCTCACCACTAGAGAACGTCAAATCGTTGAGATGATGTGTAATGGAGAGTTTTTGCAAAAGGACCCTGACGAGGCATTGAGTACTTGAATGACTTGGCTGAAAAGGCTCATACTTGGACTGGTCCAAGTGCTACTGAGAGCACGGATAGAACACGCCCAGCTGGAGTTTACCAACTTAGGGAAGAGGATAGGCTTAGAGCCCAACTGGATAAAGTAACTAGGGAGTTAGAGGCACTTAAGACCAAGGATGGTAGGCCCACACATACTGTTGCCAGAGTTGAGCTACATGACGCCTGTTTTATATGCGGGGGAGTTGAACACTTCGCACAGGATTGCCCAACCTTGACTGAGATGAGAGGGGTTTATGAGGAACAATGTAACACCTTAGGGATGTACAAGAAGCCTTATTCACCATTCTCTAACACTTACAATTCTGGCTGGAGAGATCACCCTAACTTTGGTTGGAGGTCCGAGGTAGACCAACATACACACTCACAGGCACAACCACCTAGGTCATACTCTACACCTCCATACAATGCGCAATCTAATATAAGTTCCTATCAGACACATTACATGCATTTATAGAGGCACAAGGTAAAACTAATCAAAAATTTGAGGTTGCATTGACACAATTGGCAGAAGAGAACAAGGAGATCAAAAGGCAGATAACCAAGCTGACAAGTTCATTAACAGTACAAGAGCGGGGCAAATTTCTGTCACAGCCTCAAGCAAATCCGAAGGGCCAACTTATGGCACAAACCTCTACTTCAGACTCTCAGAATGTCAAAGAGGTTAATGCCATCGCTACTCGGAGTGGTAAGATTTTAGATGGGTCAAGCTCGTCCACGACTATAGGCACCTCCCCAAGTGCAAAGGAGAGCATCCTTGAGGATGAGCCCAACAAGAACATTCCAGTTTCAGTTCCTTTTCCTCAAGCACTACGACCTACTAGAAAGAAATTGGAAATGCATGGTGAAATTCTAGAACACTTGAAACAGGTTAAAATTAACTTACCTTTGCTACATGTGATTAAACAGGTACCAACTTATGCAAGGGTCATCAAGGATCTATGCACTATCAAGAGAAAACATCATGTCAAGAAGATTGCCTTCTTGACAGAACAGGTAAGCGCGGTGATTGATTAGAGGACACTACCCAAGTACAAAGATCCAGGGTGTCCTACAGTCACTTGCCAGATTGGAACTCATGAGTTCGGCCAAGCCTTGTTGGATTTAGGGGCAAGTGTAAATCTGATGCCATATTCTATTTACTTGCAACTGGGTCTAGGAGAGATTAAACCCACATCCGTGGTACTACAATTGGCCGATAGATCGGTTAAAAAGCCAAGAGGAATAGTCGAGGATGTCTTGCTTTAGATTGATAAGTTTTACTATCCCGTCGACTTTCTAATTTTAGATACTCATTCTGCGGTTAATATGGAGTCTATAGTTCCGATTATTTTAGGTAGACCTATTCTTGCCACAGCTAACGCTCTTATCAATTGCAGGAACGGTCTAATGAAGCTATCTTTTGGGAACATGACTCTGGAGGTCAACATATTCAATATTAGCAAGCAACCATGTGATGATGATGAGTGTCATCATACCTACATGATAGACACGCTGATATCAGAGGTGGCGCTCCTGAGCGCAGATTCTGAAACCTTAGAGTACCTCCTTTCTATTTCCGATTTTGAGAATTCACGTTATCCTGACAATGCTTTTGATATTTCTGTTGTTTCAGGGTTAAAGGATAAAGGAGGGCGACAATGGCAACCATGCTTTGAGGAGTTGCCAAAGGAAAGACAGAAACCACAACCATCCACCGTGGAAACTCCGAAAGTTGACCTACCTCCCTGCCTGAGGGACTTAAACATGCATTCCTCGGACCAGGTGATACCTTTCCTGTTATTATTTCTTCCGTGCTTGATAGCTCACAAGAAGAAGAATTGATTAATATGTTACGTGAGCTCAAATCTACATTAGGTTGGACTATAGCTGACATTAAAGGTATTAGCCCCTTAATATGTTCCCATAGGATCCACTTAGAGAAGGAGCTAACCCCCGTAGAGATCCTCAAAGACGACTTAACCCTACTATGAAAGAGGTGGTGAAAAAGGAAGTTTTAAAATTGTTAGATGCAGGCATCATTTATCCCATCTCTGATAGCAAGTGGGTTAGTCCAACTCAAGTAGTTCCCAAGAAATTGGGAATAACAGTGGTGACTAATGATGAGGGGGTGGTTGTTCCTACTAAGGTAGTTACAGGGTGGCGCATGTGCATTGATTATAGGAAACTTAATTCTGACACCCACAAGGATCACTTCCCACTTCCATTCATAAACCAAATCTTAGAGCAAGTAGTTGGTCATTCTTTCTATTGCTTTCTAGATGGGTATTCAGGATATTATCAGATTGAGATTGCATTAGAGGATCAGGATAAGACTACTTTCACATGTCCTTTTGGTACTTATGATTTTCGGCGTATGCCATTTGGTTTGTGTAATGCACCGGCTACTTTTCAGCGATGCATGATGAGTATTTTTAGTGACATGGTTGAAAAATATATGGAAGTCTTCATGGATGATTTGACTATTTTTTGTGATTCTTTTTATTCATGTTTACTTCACTTGAAGGCCGTTTTAAGTAGATGTGAAGAGAAGGGTGTGGTGCTTAATTGGGAAAAATGTCATTTCATGGTTTCCTATGGAATAGTTATGGGACACATAGTTTTTAATAAAGGAATCGAGGTTGATAAAGCTAAAATTGAATTGATTTCTAAATTACCTACACCTAAAAGTGTCAAGGATGTGAGATCATTTCTAGGGCACGCGGGTTTTTATAGGAGGTTCATACAAAATTTTTCTGCCATCTCTAGACCATTAAGCAGCCTCTTGGTCAAAGATGTCGTGTTCTAATGTACACAAGAGTGTGAGGACGCCTTCCGAACACTCATTGATAGGCTCACCTCTGCCCCCATCATGCAGCCACCAGATTGGACTTTACCATTTGAGATAATGTGTGATGCAAGCAACTATTCTGTGGGGGCAGTCTTGGGACAACGAAGGGAAGGGAAGCCATTTGTTGTTTACTATGCTAGTCGAACACTTAATGATGCTCAAAAGAATTATTCGACTACTAAAAAAGTGTTGCTAGCTATAGTTTTTGCTTTAGATAAATTTCGTGCTTATTTGATTGGTACACCTATCACTGTTTTTACTGACCATGCGGCTCTTAAGTTCCTTCTTTCTAAAAAGGATGCTAAGGTAAGATTGATTAGGTGGATTTTACTTCTGCAGGAATTTGATCTAACTATAAAGGATAAGAAGGGGGTCGAGAATGTTGTGGCGAATCACTTGTGTCGTTTGGAGTTCAGTGACTCTGCCAATGGCCCACCCATCCGTGATGACTTCCCTGATGAACACCTATTCGCTGTCACTCAAGTACCATGGTATGCACACATTGTTAATTACTTGGTTTCCGGCGAAGTTCCATCATCATGGAGTGCTCAAGATAAGCGCAAATTTTTGGTCGAGGTAAGAAATTTTTATTGGGATGATCCTTATCTATATAAGTATTGCCCCGACCAAATCATGAGGCGTTGTATCCCTGAAGGTGAGATTGAAAGTGTCTTACATTTTTGTCATAGTGCAGCTTGTGGCGGCCATTTTTCTATGAAAAAGACAGCTGCAAAATTTTTACAGTCTGGATTATATTGGCCTACATTGTTTAAGGACACTAACAATTATTGTCGTTCTTGTGATAGATGCCAGAAGTTAGGTGCACTATCCCGGAGACACATGATGCCCCTTAACCCTATCCTAGTCATTGAGATATTTGATTGTTGGGAGATTGATTTTATGGGACCTTTTCTACCTTCCTTTGGATATTTGTATATTTTGCTTGCAGTGGACTATGTGTCCAAATGGGTTGAGGCTGTGGCGTGCCGAAACAATGACAACAACACTGTTGTCAAGTTTATCAAAGAACACATTCTATCCCATTTCGGTACACCATGAGCCATTATTAGTGATCAGGGGACTCATTTCTGTAATCGCTCTTTTGAAGCTTTGATGCGCAGGTATGGAGTTCATCACAAGGTTTCCAATGCCTATCATCCGCAGACAAATGGCCAAGCTGAGTTGGCAAATCGAGAAGTAAAACAAATCTTGGAGAAGATGGTGAATCCTATTAGGAAGGATTGGTCCTTGCGCCTTCCTGATGCACTTTGGGCTTACCGTACCGCTTAAAAGACAATTCTCGGGATGTATCTATATCGGCTTATATATGGAAAAGCCTGTCATTTACCTGTTGAGTTGGAACATCGCGCTTATTGGGCCGTAAAAATCACTAACTTTGATCTCAATGATGCAGGTATTAAGAGGAAACTTCAGCTAGCTGAAATTGAGGAGTTGTGGAATGATGCCTATGACAATTCCCGAATATACAAGGCGAAGATGAAAGCAGCTCATGATAAGCAAGTTCTGAGGAAACATTTCGAGCCCAACCAACGAGTCTATCTCTATGACTCACGACTTCATCTTCATCCTGGCAAGCTAAGATCGAGATGGACGGGCCCATTCAGGGTAAAACAAGTTTTTCCCAGTGGGTCCATAGAAATTGAAGATCTAACAGATGGGACAGTATTTAGAGTAAATGGGCAACGTTTGAAGCACTATGTGGAGTGAGTAGAGGTGCCAGAAGAGATCTCTCTGGTTGCCCCTGTCTACTTGATTTGATGTTCTCCACCCAATCTTTAGTTTAGGTTTTTATTTTTTTTATTTTTTTATTTATTATTTTTTTTAGTTTAGTTTAGGTTTGTGCTTTTATGTTTTTCTTTTAGTGTTTCAGGTTATTTTAGGTGTTGCTACTGGAGTCACCCGAAGCCCTTCATCCCATATGTTCCTTTCTCTCGTAGGTATGATTTTCTTATATTTTGGTGATTGTGAGGACATTGTCTATTTGAAATTGGTAAAGCTTCATCATGGTAATATCACTCTAACCCTCCTCTTTTCTTTTGCCTTCATTTGTCATGGTTATTATTTTATACATTGAGGACAATGTTTGGTTTAGGTTTGGGGGTGTGGTTTATTAGATTTTTTGTGCAATTTTCAAAAAATCTTTGAGCTTAAAACGTATTTTACAATTAAATCGAGTCATTTTTGTGTTCTACTCAATCTCCATTGAATACTTAGATGATTACGGTAATTGTGTAAATCTTTTTTTTTTATTTTAGAGAATATTTTTGTTGCCTTTAATTTTGAGAAAACACATACTAACACGTGTCACATAGTTATATTAGTGGAAAACATGATATTTGATATTATCCTTATGTTAGATGTATTTCGTGAGACTTTTCAACTCGACTATTCATGCATTATAAGCCAAGTCAACATGATTTGAAGTTGATTAGTGAGATATTGAACTAGAAAACCTTAGAATAATAGTGGAGACTTAACCCGTGTGAGTTTTGAGCCATTCTTTATTTCTTGAGGGTTATTAATTACACTCTGATTTTTCTTGAGTCCGCATTATTTCGTTGATGATCCCATAATTTCGTTGATGATCTCATTATTCTTGATTTTCTTATTGATTGCTTTAAGAATGACATAAAAATTGAATCTTTACACTAGAACTTCTTACTTTATTTAGTTGAGATGTCCTAGTACTAACTAGAACTTATGAAGTGATATAGACATTTCTTTCTTTAAACCATTTTTTTAGCCTTTTAGCCTACCCAATAATAAATATCC
The DNA here is from genome assembly GCA_963556465.1 of Berberis vulgaris. NCBI lineage: Eukaryota > Viridiplantae > Streptophyta > Magnoliopsida > Ranunculales > Berberidaceae > Berberis > Berberis vulgaris. Next base: position 31,842,192 of record OY747136.1, on the reverse strand, counting down.
ATTTGCAGCCCTTTGAGCCTTTACCTACTCTTTGTTATCCTCATTCCCAATACTTACTCCAATCAAGGAGTCATACCTCTATTATTTTACCCTTACCCAGTTTTCTGAGAATGTATACGGTGAGATATATTTATGGAATGGGCAAATAAAAAGAGTTGAAAATAGATATTCTATGCGCCCTCGAAGTAAAAGTGCTGGATTGTATCAACGGGGAAAAACATACAAAAAAAAAAATTGAAAAAAGGGGGTTGAACAAAAAAAAAAAAAAAACAAGGTTGCAGAAGAAAATAATGAAGAAAATGTTAATGGTGTACAACATTGATTTGTTCTTCAATGCCCTATGTGTTTATTCAAGGGTGTAGCCATTCTCAAGAAATTCTTGTATCCTTTTTGTCCATTATTGTTTGCCATAATCCAAGCCCCATTATAACCTAGTAAAGACCTAATTGATCTTAAGTGAAAGTTGGTTTAATAGATGTGGAGATTGAATAGGCAAGAACTATGGTGTTTGATTCAACATTCTCAAAAGTAATCAATATTCATATCCATGAGATCATATTCATTTCACTCTTTGAAAATTTCGATTTTCATGATGATTATATGTGAGACGTTTGCATTTTCCATAATTTATATCATTTTCCTCACATATAAACTGAGTGCCCAATCTCTGAGTGTTTTATTTCTGAGTGACATGAGAGATTTGTGGTCGAAGCGTACTTTCTAAAGGTTATCTCGTCACATCTTTACTATGAGACGAAGAGTTATGTTGATAAAGTTTCTCATACACACACTTCGAGTTGAGAATGATTATGAAATTTATTTAACCTTTAGATACTATTAAATTATTGTACTCTATTGATATACTATTGTGACATTTTTAGTTTGTTGTTTTTCTTGAATTTTAAGCAATTAAAAAATTACTCTAAGGAAAATAAAAGGGAATGCCCATGTTTTTGCATTATGTTTTTAGAAAATAGATTTTGTTTTATTGAGTCAGTAATGTTTGGGGGTAACATTTCTGGAAACCTTCACGAGACTATCACTTGTCCACTAGAGGTAAGGCTTGGGGGTATTTGATATTCACATAATTATTACATAATATACTTCCTAACTTATGTTTGTTAGTGTTTCAAATAGTGTATTTTAGTTTAATTATGTTATTTTTGTATTTTGTAGGATTTGGAGTTTAAATGACAAAAGTGCGTTAGCGTGGCGAATAATGTTGATTCATAGACAAATTGACGAAGTTGAGCGAAAGACACTCAAGCCAAAGATTAAGAGAACCAAAGAAATAAAATAAAAGGAATTTAGCTTTGCATTTTGGTGGAACAAAGAGGTGGTATGAATGAACATAGCCAAATCCATTTTTCCTGTTATTAGAAGAGAATCTAAATAAAAGGGGTGGTTTCCAATTGTATTTGGTTTCCAAGTATATATGGACCCCTTTTTCCAATCTTAATTTGCTTTCACGATGAATAATGGTGTTTATGATTCTCACTTTTATTTAATATAGGAATTTATGTTATTTTAGTGACAAAGATTCCATAAATTTCTTCGTAGATTATTATTCCAGTGATTGTCTTTTTCTTCTCTATATAAGTTTAGTCACACTTTTCTTATGTGTGGAATTTTTAAGGATCAATTGATTCCGGTAGGTTAGTTATATGTGATCGTCTTTTTTTACGTTATTGTCTCCGGATATATCGTAAATTTAGGATATCACATATGACCAACCTTTGTTCTTTCTAGAAAAAGTGAAATCTAAAATCCATTTACATTAGGATATATTAATGCATTAAAGACTATTTTTCCGATTATATTGTTTGGGATGTGAAACACGTAATCGAGTCATCATAGCGAATCAATACTAGTTGGCACGTGAAATCTTGGAGGGATTCTTGGAACCTTGTGACTTCTCCAAACTTGATTTTTATTAAACTAAATTTAATTTCATATTTTAAAATTGCTAAAATTTCTTACATTTAGTTTCGCGTAGTTTTTCTTCCTTGACCTTGTTTTGTAGATCGTTTTTTCTCGTGGGATCGACACCCCAATCTTTACTGCAATTGACCGCGTGTACTGTTTGGGCGTAATCACTTCTCCATCCTGCTTGTCATGATTTTCGTAATACTTTTGTATATAACATTGTAGCAGGAAATGGGCCTGAAATCACTAAGGTGAGAAGCATTTAATACTTTAGGAATTATGGCAACAGTTGAAGCATTTACCTCTCCCAGTAGTCTGCCATTATTGAAAGCACTCTGCAGTGCCTTGACAAAATCATCACCAATAATTTTCCAGGTCGATTTGAAGAAGAGTGATGAGAATCCATCTGGCCCTGGTGCCTTGCAGTTGTCTATGGAAGCAAGCGCCTCAGTTATTTCATTTCTAGACACAAGACTACATAGTTCATTGCTTTCTTCCTCAGTAAGAAGGCCCTCAACCTGAAGATGATCAATAGTAGTTTGATCATAATCAACCTGGACACCCCCAAAAACTGACTCAAAGTATTTGATGCACTCTTCACTAATCTCTTCCATTGACTCCAGCTTTATATCATCTGCATTATAAAGAGATAAAATCTTATTCTTAGACCTTCGCTCCCTTAGATAATTATGAAAATAAGTAACATTTTCATCTCCATCCCTCATGTGTTTAGCTCTAGATTTCTGCTCAACCTCTGAAATTTGGTTCCTAACTGCCTCAGCGTATCTTTTAACTGCATCACGTTCCTGACTAGCTAATGATGTATCTAGAGGAGATGTTTGCAAAACAGCTTGCAGGTTGTCCATATTCTGCTTAGCAACCAATGTAGCACTTTACGCATTCAAAAATTTATTTCTCCATGCTGTTAAGTGAGTTTTAGTATGCTTTAGCCTCTTCACCAATCGATACATCGCAGTCCCTTCTACTTTCATTCCCCAGGCTTGTTTAACCACTTTCCAATAGCCCTGCTCATGGATCCAGTAATTATAAAATTTAAAAGGAATAGGTCCTGCATTTTTGTGCTCATATAAAGTGATGATCATAGGAAAGTGATCAGAAACTCTTGGAGCCAGAAAATCAGCTTCAGTATCAGGCATATCTTTTAACCATTCTTGATTTACCATGACTCTGTCAATTATAGACATCACTCTATTGTTTCCAATTTGCTTATTACTCCATGTCAGGAAATTACCCTTGTAACGACAATCAAACAACTGAGCTTGTTGGACACAGTTTAATAAGTCAATGAAATGTGCAGGCCTTATCTCTTCTCCTCCCACTCTTTCTTGTGAATTCAGTATTGAGTTGTAGTCCCCCATCACTACCCAAGGTAACTGATTTGAAGAAGCAAAGCTAACAATTTCCTGCCATACTCTCTTCCTTGCTATATAGGTACTACTTCCATACACAAACGTGAGGACACATGAGAGTCCATTAGGCCAGATTGCATGCATGAAAATGGCTTGGTCTGATTTAGATAGAACATTTACATTCACAGCTTGAGGGTCCCAGGCGACCCATATTCTTCCTCCAAAAACAACCTCGTTATTATCTGTAAACACCCAGTCTTTCAGCATATTTCTTTGAATTTGTGCTCTTTTTACACTGCTGATCACTTTTGTTTCTACCAGCCCTACAATGCTCAATTTTTGTTGACTAACTAGAGATCTGACTTCTTTCTATTTCAGGGGATCATTGAGCCCCCGCACATTCCAGCACCCTGCTCTGATTATTAGGAACTAATTTTAGAGTTAGATGATAACCCTGCACTGCAGGTTTCTTGACCCCTCTTAGCTAGCACATTGGTATTAGTCTCCTTTCCTACTAGCTGCTTAGTGCCAATTTCATCTTGCTGCAGTACAGCAAATGCATTATCCTTATTAATTACCATCGGGTTTAGTCTCACTTGCCCTCTAGGGTCTTTTAGGCTACCCTTCTTATTATTCCCTATCTGCTCCCCTCCATTCAACTTCTTATGTATGGCATGTCTAGTTCTCTGAGCAATGCTTGCATTACCTTCCTCAATGCTGTCACTTACTACTGCAGGACTTGTTATTGCAACCACTCCCGTGTCTGTGTCTGTTACCAAGCTATCACCAATGTCCACAACCAACTGTTGTGTAGAACCATCATTGTTTGCCATCTCCTCCTCTTGATGTGGATCTACAACTGTAGAATTTCCACCGCCAATCAATGCTAACTCAAGGTTAGTCGAGTTTGCTTCCTTCTCAGCATGACTAGTTTTTATTAGAGTCTCCTCAGCAACATTCACTTCTATCTTCTCGCCATTACTATCCTCCTTGTTATTTTTCAGTGCATTTCTGTAAGGGACTATCATCCATCCGTCATTATTCTTATCACTAGGGACACTCTGGGAATCTTTCCCTTTCGCTCGCCAATATTTGGCAGGCTTCATGCTGGGAGTCTTAGAGGAAGGGCAACTACCAGCCGCATGGCCAAAGCCTTTACAGTGTGAGCATCTTACTAGCCGCCACGAGTATTCTACCTCCACCGAGATCGACCTCCCATCATCAATAAAAACTGGTATAGTTGTAGGAAACGTACCGGTTGCTTCTATCTCGACACATACCCTTGCAAAAGCCAACCTAGAACGATTTTCAGTAGCCTTGTCAAGCATCAATGGAACACCAAGAGCACTAGCAATTGATTGTAATCCCTCCGAACTCCAAAGGAACAATGGCACTTTACGTAAGTTCACCCATATAGGAACTGAGTTTAAAACCTCCACCTTATCCTCCATGTATGGAACCCATGGTCTGATGATGAAAATGCGATTTGCAATATGCACAGGTCCCTGCTCTAGAACTTTTGTTCGATCCTCTGCATTAGGAAACCTAAAAACAAACTCTCTTTCACCATAGACTAACATCTCGAAGTCACTTTTTAACAGCCAGAGTCGTTTCAATCTATCTTTGACAAAACCATAGGCTAGCCTCTAGCCTACAAAGTTACCAATCAGGTAGTGTTCACATTCTTTCATCATCTTCTCATGATCAGTTAGATTAATATGGGCTACCTATTGTCCTCCAACTTCTGTAGGAGCAACATACTGCAACTTTGTTCTAGTTTCGCTCTTGCGATCCGCAAACAAGGTAGCCCAACTCATGGTTTTAGGGTGGGCGTTCTGTTCCTTATTTGTTTCAGGATTTGCCTGGGTATTGAGATCAACATGTAATACTTCCCCTACTCCTTCTGTGCATGGTTGTTTCTCCTTAGGGACTGGTACGCCTCTCTCACTTGTAACCTCTCCCCCTCGAGAGGCAGTAGGGGGAGCTGATCCAGATGTGTCTTGCTGCATCATTGATCCATAACAAAAGAAACAGGAAGAAGAACAGATCAATATCACCAAACCCTAGTCGCCTTCACAAAACTTTCACTCCTGTTTTTAATCTTATCTCTCTTTATTAATCTTTGGCTTGGGTGTCTCCCGCTTCACTTCGTCAATTTGTCTATTTATTTCCAAATTCGCCACGCTAATGCACTTTTGTCATTTAAACTTCAAATCCTACAAAAATACAAAATAAAGTAATTAAACTAAAATACACTATTTGAAACACTAACAAATATAAATTAGGAGGTATATTATGTAATAATTATGTGAACATCAATGGTCCTTTACAAGATCGAGGGGTATGTGTCTAATCAAGAGACGCCTCCAATAGGGTAGTTCAAAAAATATACTTTTCTTACTGTTATTACTTATACTACTCGGAGTTTTTTGTCTTTGTTGTCTACCAGGAGCATCTTTGTCATATTTTTCAAAAGTGAATATCAAAGTAGATAGTTCTTCAAGACATTGTAAACAATTCAACTATCTCGGTGCCTCACAAACCTCTGGATGACCATTAAATGATGCGGATTGGCTTCGAAACTTATGGGAAATTGGTAAAAATCTTCGATGGCCCAAATAACAAGTCTTATAATTCGCCGACTATTGAGATACATTATCATTCATGCCATGGGGACATGCTTTATATCTCTTAGTACTCCATCCAGATAACATTGCATAAACTAAAAAATCACTAATTTTCCATAACACGGATGTTTTCATTGTAAAAGTTTGGTTGGAAAACGCATAAGTGTTAGTGCGCACTTCCCACAACTCATTCAATTCATCAATCAATGGATGCAAATATACATCAATGTCTTTTCTAGCAGACCTCGGTCCTGGTATTAAGAGGGACAATAATAAATCTGGTTGTTTCATACACATCCATGGTGGAAAATTGTACATCGAAAGCACCATGCGCCATGTGATATGGTCACTCATTCTTTGGCCAAAATGATTAAACCCATCACTTGCCAACCCTAAATGCACATTTTGAATTTCTGACGTAAACTCCGGTTATAGATTATCTAAATGTTTTCATGCTGAAGAATCTGATGGAAGCCTCGTAAACCCATCCTTGGGACATTCAATATCGTGCCACATCATATGTACAGCAGTATGCTTCGACATATATAACCTTTTCAATCTCGATTTTAATGGGAAATACCACATAACCTTAGCTGAGATTTTCGTCTTGGAAGTATCATTTCTCTTCTTATCTTGATATCTTGATTTGCCACACGCTGAACATGCGGTCAACTATGATGTCTTTCCAATATATCATGCAATCATTAGGACATGCATCAATCTTCTCATACATAAGACCCAACCCATGTATAAGTTTCCTTGCCTTATAACTAGTGTCAGACAAACAATCATCTCTAGGCAACATTTTTCTTACCAAATCAAGCAACTGGGTAAATACGTTATCCGACATACCCCCTAAACACTTGATCTGATATAATCTTACAACGACCTCCAATTTCTTGAACTTTTTACTACCAAGATACAATTCTTGATCTGCCTCTTCAAGCAACCTGAAAAAAATAGTTTCAACCTCTTCCGGACACCCTTCCACGATAGGGGGTTCGGTAGACGACCCAACACCTTCGTTTGTCAATCCTTGAACAAATACATCATTTAGAAAATCATGAATACATGATATCTCCCCTCCTGTTTCATCTTCTATGTTTGTTAAATTTGAGTTTCAATGTTAGGCTCCCCATGATACCGCCACCAAACATTTTTATAATCTTTATCCATATCATGCCATACAAGATGCTCCATAACAGTTTCTCTTCCGAAGCTATATCGATTAAAAAAATTCTTACAAGGACATCTGAACATATTAGGTCTGACACCATTCACAACCGCCTGATCCAAAAACATATTAATTGCATCTTTGTACGCAGTTAACTGTCATGGTATTGTCAATCAACTCCTATCCATGTTTTACCTCTTAACAACGATAAAAGATATTACTCTACACCAACAAATCTGAAATATGTACAAATAATGAATAGGAGAATAGTGAATAGACTGATATGAAAAATAAGCATTTATAGTAAATTAAAGTAAAACCCTTGATATGAGTGGTTCTACTTCAAAATGAAAAGATAAATAAATAAATAAAATCAGATGTAACTATTTCACAGCAGATGAAAGGGGACAACTCTTAAAACAAAAGAACATGGCAATCAATGGGTGCATGCCTATTGACTAGGCACGTCCAAATTTAGGTGAGGGTTGCCAATTGCAATATGTGCAAGTTACAAGTTAATCTTCATTCTCTTCTAAACAAGTTACAAAGGAGACTCCTTTACAGGACAAACTGACCAAGTGAAGGGCATCAGGGAACACTATGAGATGAATTCATCCATCACCTAATTGCTTATTATTGGACTAAATCGAAATTAAACCTAAAATTATAGATTGAGGGATATATCAATCAAATCTCAACTATTAAAATTCCAAATACAAAAAGGGGTTTATCAATCAAAGACAAAATTTCTAATCATCTCACATATATTTTCCTAAATAAACAAATCAGATACAAGTTCTTGACGTCGTTTGCTTAAAAGGCTATCATCATCAGCCTATGATAAATAATTTCATAACACAATGACAACCCATTATTCAATCTACGAAAACATATCATTCTTATATGATTCAAAGCTCAAACTCGAAAATCAAACCAAAAGATATATAATATACTTTCGTTATTTGAAATCATAAACAAAAAAAAGGAACAAAGACTTATAGAGAAAGAAATCAGAGATCTATGAGTTTTCTGTGTTTGATGAATAACTGAGAGAGACTCTACAGAGCTGCCGAAGGAGACGACGAAAGAGAGCCAAAGACACCAATTCACACTCAGCTATGATGTGCTATAAATCATCCCACATTCCTACCACAATATATACACAAACCATTGTGGTCATTCTAAGGAACAAGAAACCAAAAGAAAGAAAGAAAAAATTTATATAACAAGCTTACAAATCGTACTTTTAACTTAAAGTGAAATGATAAACATAGGTGAATGCATTCATCCAAATGAAATTAACAAAGAATTGTATAAATAGTAAATCAACACAGACAAGTAACCCTTTAAGTTACAACCTTTACACCTAACAAATAAAGAGTTTCTTCATGGCGTCACATAAAGCTGCAAGTACACGCCCACTCGAGATTGTGCATACCAATTTGCCTTCCATTCAATAGGACTAGAGTTAGAGAATCTTTTATTTAATCCATAAAATAGAGCAATTTTATTATGCAAAACAAATCAAACAACTTTTATTTTAATATTTTGAGAACTGTTATAGTTGATGAAATGTTAAAGTGGTGAGATTTCTTTGACACCAATCCCAAACTACAACCGTTCTGATTAACTGGATGAATTACACCAAAACTCATGCTTTTTTAGCTATCTCTTCATCCAAAATAAAAGAGAAGTCTTACATTGCTTTTAGGTGTATTTTTTTTTTCTCATAATCAAACTTTACTTGTACAGTAAAATATTTCGACAAATCAAGCCCTTAGATGCATAGCATTAGACTAGCTGGTTTAATGTAGAATGTAGAACAATAAATGTCGGAAACTTTTTTGCTCTATGAAAACTCGTGCTACTTAAAACAAGTGTTCATAGAATATTTTATTCAAAATAATATTTCACATGATACAATTTGAGTACCAAAGCACCTATACCAACCCCATCTAAGTAAACGCCCAATGGAGAAAACATTGTCCAAAAGATTAGCAACATAATGTTACCTGTGTTTCATATGGACGCCACTTCCTAAGGAAGCATTTATTGTGGGAAAGCAAAGATACAAAAACAATGCTTACAAGAAGGGAAAAATCCTACAGTCATCAATTTGATCCTAAACACATTTTACAAATTAGGTTGTTGGATAGGAATGGTGCATTCACAAGACCAATTCATAGTTTGTTTGTTTTTCCTAAATAGTATAACTAGATTGAACAAAAAAATCCAGCAATGGAATGTAGAGCATAAAATGGAAGGTTATTGTAGGAGGAGACTCCATTCAAAAGACCAATTTATTTACAGGAAGAAATCAAACACTCGAATGCATAATATAACAGAAACTGGGGGCTAATCAAGTTAACTTATTAGCTAACAATGCATTGTTTTCATTATGAAATCAGTTAACTTATTAGCTAACAACGCATTGTTTTCATTCTGAAATCAGTATAGCATTTAAACAAAGAGGGGTATGCAATTAGGTATGGGTGAAACGATCTATCAAAAACTGTAAGACATGTTATCTAGAATGATAATGAACTTGTAAAGGTCACTACTTATCTTCCTTTTAATTGAATTGAAAAATAGTAACTTAACCCACTATCAAAAGCATCAAAACCCTAGAAAACAATCTAAAACAGAAGAAGATGAAGAGTTGTTAGAAGTTGTAAATCAAAGGCAAAAATATGATTGGAAACATCATCTAAAGTGGCAATTATTTGTAAGATCTACTTTGCCCTCTCGGTTATTGATCTTGAGTTCATTAACACGGCTAATTTTTGGGATTTGTTCATAATATGACATGAATTTTGACAGATGGATCGAAATTTTAACATGAAACGAATTGAAATCTACCTGAGTGGTGGTCAAAATCAAACAAGACACGAGGAATTTGGGTTTATAACTTGTTTGAACAGAAACTGTGGAAGTGGAAAGTTGTGGATATTAGGGGTGGGCACGGGACGAGATGGGACAGGATGGACCTCATCCCTATCCTATCTCGTTCCTTCGAGATCGGGATAGGATATACCTCATCCTAACATCGTCCCATCTCAAACAAGTTCGGGAAGGGACGGGACTGAATCAACAAGATTTCACCAAACAAAATAGCATAAGCCATCTTCAAGGGTCATGTTAGTATTGAGGTAAGAATTTTTAGGCACATCTCTGGTGTCATCCCACTGTTTGTATAGAGTGATTAAACCTTCTGGATTTTTGTTAAATTAATTGCAAAGTCTTCTCCAAATTAAATCTAGCCCAATTTCCATATTCTAGACTTGGTGAATGATCAACATATATGATTATTAAGGGTTAGAGAGTAGAATATGTGAGACCTGAATGGGAGGGCTTGATTGAGCTGTTAGAGTCAATATTCGATTTTGATCAATATAGCCCTTTTAGTAGTACATGAGCTAGTACTACAATGTTTGTCAAATATTAATAGTGACATGCAGCATTGATATCTTATAAATGTCCTTGTTTTCAATTTTTTTAGTGTCAATAGGACCCAAAATGACCAATGACTTCTTTTTCTTCCCTCTTCCTAATGTTGCTAATAAACAATAATGTACTTCAGCTACCATGCATGGCCCTTCTCTTGAACCAACTTATATGTAGATATAAATACTATAATGAGATCAACTTTACTTATTTTACAAGAAATTTTGAATGATTTTGGAACTGATCCATTGAATATTTCAACTATATCATAGATTAGGTATAGCTTCTATTCTCACTACACCAAATTGACATTTTTGTAACAACCTCCAAAACAACAGTAACAATCCACCTAACAATTTTACACATTTTCAAAAACAAAATGATACAATAATTGTATCACCATGAAGAGTACGGTTATAAAAGTGATAGTATTCATGGTGATCCAACTTATTGTATCATTTTTTTGTGTCACTATTTTTTTCATTTTTTTTACAAAATTTAGTTTTGACTTGAAATTGTTTGGTGGATTGTAACGTCTCAAAAGTGATACTGTTTTGAGGAGTTGTTACAAAAGTAGCAATTTGGTGTAGTGTTTCCCTTTAGTTCAGTTTCATGCATATAAACATATAGTTTAGTGGTGAACCACGCTAGTTTTATCTAAATCCATCCACGTACCAACACTTTACACACAACATGCCTAAGTCAATTGGATTCGATTAATTTTCAGACTAATCTGCACCTTTAGTGTAATGAATATAATGTGTCACATTTCACAATATTTACACATCTAATAAGATTTAGACATTTCGATAAATATTTAAACAATCATTTTGGGATGGGACGGGTCGGGATAGGTGGGATTGAAAATCTCCATCCCGATCCCACCCACTCTAGATCGGGATTGGGATGGGATTGATCAATGCCAATAAGACCAGGACAAAATGTGGACGGAACGAGATTAGGATTGGGATCCTGGGATGGGATGCTCACCCCTACAACGAGACGATGAAACCCACAACAACAAAAGTGGAGGAGACGATGAATTGAAGGATATCATGCGCAGGGATGGATGAATCCAAGGAGAAACTATCTCAGTGTAAAGTGCTCGAGTATAGTGGAAAGTGGCGAAGAAGAGCAAAATGTGGAGAAGAGAAGAAATACCTAAGGTAATTGTGGCGGATAATAACCGCCAGCAAAGTGTAAAGTGGCGGTCCACTAATCTGCCAGAAAATCAATTGTGGCGGATTAAAAAGCAATGTGGCAGATGACGTGTCCACCAGAAAAGAAATTGAACTACTAGAATGGGAGAATTCCACTTTCATTTCCGGTGGATATAAGTGCCAGAAGTAACCAATAGTGGTGGTTTTAGGAGCCACAAGACATTATTTATGGCGGAAAGTTGTATCCGCCAGTCATGGCAATAAATCGGCTAGAACAGTCCGCCATAAATGAACCATTTTGTGGGAGTGTCTTGTAGTTTCTTTGAACGATATGCACTTGAGGTAGTTGTTTGTAGAAATGTTGCCTTCATATGCTTGCAACATTCAGGGACCAGATCTAGGCAAGGTTGGCCACTAGCTAAACTTGATACAATGTACAAGTTCATGCAATTTGCAGATTTATTGGACAAGTTGGATGAATCATATATAGTTTTCTCATTCATCCCATTTGGTATTGTATATTGACAAAATCAATATAATGTCGTAGTGATTTTATTCCTATGTACGGATACCTACATCAAAAAAAAATATGAATTTAAAAACCAACGATTACTCCTATCTAGCATCTTAGCAAATATCTTAACAGATCTTATTAAATATTATTCAACACATATACCAATATACCAGAGCAAGTGGCTTGTTTATTCGACGTAGCAAAGAACAAACCCTACCAAAATCCTTGTTTCTTTAGGCTAAGAGGACGTCAAAGTTGAAGTTCATAGATAATCCTCTTTACCCAATTCTTGAAAGAAAGCAAATCATTTAATTAAATAATTAAGTACTATTCATAACTTTTGAAGTTCAAAGAAATGCCCTATAAACAGAGCAGGCTTACAAGAATGCTTTGTCTGAGTAGGTATAATTGGGGGTCAACATGACGGAAAGTGAGACATGTCATTGGTTGGTCAGAACTATATAAAACTCTAGCTAATGAACATGACATGAATTGAATGTGTAATACCGTCTTAACTAATTTTTAATTTAATATGTCAAGCATAACCTTTGATATTCTCAAAAAAAGGAAAAGGAAAAGGAAGAAAACCATAAATATTGATTGAAACATTCAGCTATTTGTTCAGTTACAGTGTTACAGTGAATGTGTTTTTTGATTTCATATAAAATTTGCAGTATCAACAGCATGACTAATGAACCCTTTCATGACAATTTTCTGGGTTTCTTATGATTATTTTTTATGATTGTAAATTCTCTTAGAATATCATATCTACACTTGAAGTTCAAATCTAAGCATGTCAAGATAAATTTGTCTTACATTATTATCATAACAATAAATACATTCATAGATTACGTACACAAGGACCTTAACAGAACCATACTGAAGTAATACTAAGCCCATATATATACTGCCATTTTCCCTTCCTTATTGAAGTGTTATTTGGATATGAATCCCCCAACTGCAGCAGCTATTATTGCTGTTGGATCTCCGAGAATGGCTGATACTATAACACGAACCGCACTGCCTGCCATCTGTGAATACTTCTGCACCTTGGTTTTGTTCTGCCTTACTGGTCCCCTACTAATGGTTGGAATCCTTGTCTGTATCTCCCTAACTTTGTTTCTATCCACATTAAGATACAGAGCTTGCCAACTCTCAACAAGCATCTGTTTAACACAAGATACATGAAGGTTGTAGTTCTTGTTCTCAGACCTGTAAGACCATCCAGAACCTTTAATGCTGCAACGGCAACAAGCGCTCGAGAGCTTCATACACAAATAGAGGTTATGCTCTCCGTCATCTAGGATATGTGGGAGGTTTGCACAACATGGGTGGAGATCGAAACCACATCTCTTACAATGGTATACAAAGCCTAGAACATCGTCCTTACATGCATCACATATCCTCTGTACAGTCCCGGGAGGGCGTTGGTAGAAGGTGAACTCACATTTCTTGTAGAAGGGATGGGAGATGATTGGAGGCGCAAGAGCACATGCTTTGTGTAGCTCAAAGTCGCATTTCTCACATTTGTGCTTAAGGCCTATTCCGGCTTCCTTGCACCCATCACAGTTGAACGGGGTTTCAGTATATTCGAGCTTAAGCTTGTGATTAGGATGAGCTGGATGACAAATCTCTTTGTCAATCTTCATAAACTCTTTCGATCTTTTTCTTTTGATCCTTCTCTTGGTTTTCAGAATGGAAGAGGTGTGGTTGTTTATATTGAAATGGATATAGAACAAAAAGGTGCGTTGTGGCCTAATATTCTTCTAAGCATCTACTTGGCTTAATTATTATAAACAGAATAAGTTGATGGGTTATGTTGGAGAATCATGCAGGCAAGAAGGTAAGCAGTTGAGTAATGGATGAAGAAAGCATTGGATGGAATCTATGCTAAAGGATGACTGATTGGCCTTCTTTGGCCTATTTGATGACAAGCTAAACTGTGGAACTGACTTTGCATCTTTAATCAACAGACTAAAGTCACCACGATTCCTTGAAACCTTCTTAAGGCTAACCATATCAGCCTAACCACGACATTTTCCACTTTGCGTATGTACCAGGACTTAAAATGTCACAACATTATTATACTAAAAAGCTAGTCAGGTTATTTAAGAACTTGTGTAACAGCTAGTAACATGACTTAACCCTGACTCATGTATTTAATTAATGATGTGCTAAAGTGCAAGAAAAAATGTGACTTTTGAAGGACACTTATTCAAATGCACCTCTTCGAAAGGTATACCTATTTTTTCACGCATACAATCTAGACTTTTCCAGTAGAAGTATTCATCGAACAGATCTCTCCATCCGTTCACCTATACTTATTTTACCCGCAACACTAGTCAAATGCTAAAAGAGAATTAAAAACCTCTACTTCTAGTGAATATCTCTTCTCTTTATTATTTGTGGCATCTTGACTCATAGGACATGAAAGAACAAAGTGCATATTATAACATTGCATGGCAGCATTAAAAGCCAAATGCAGAAATTCAGATGTATTGGGATATCGACTGTTCTGCAAAAGAAAATTTGACATGAAAAGAAAGGCAATTCCAGGATTATCAGTATTGAGTGCCTCCTTTACCTTTTTTCAAAGAAGAGGAGCAGCATCAAATCTTTTGATGCTCTATCCAGGTGCAAAGAAATGTAACTCATACTATTTCTTCAAAACAATGTTCAATGGAAGAACTAAACTAGTTTTACCACAGGCAGTATATATCTATTAGTTTTAATGGAGATACCATTTCAAGAAAAAAGTCGAGAAGAAGTTGGTCATAACAGAGTTAATTTGGTTTTACAAAGATCCTGAGGATCTGAATCGTGGGCTTGTTGTGATACCATTATCCCTCATAAAGGGGTTTCTACTCAAATAATCCATACTTACTTTAAATTCTTTTCCAAAGTTATATTCATATTCAGCAATGGAATAAAGAATGAAAGACTAAAACATGATATTTATTGATTTTGCTTTGAACAATTCTTTCTATTTATGAAATACCATTATGAAAAACTGTTCAGCACTACACTTCAACTTAAGACAACTTCAGTTAAAATTGTTATTGTTTGGCATGGAGTTCTCCCTCATCTCAGGCTACCGTAAATAATTAAAGAATATTCTTGAGAAATCAAAGATGTATTTGTCTGAATGATTTAAAGATTTGAGTTATCTAACCAATGTATTGTCTAAAGGTTTCTAATGATCTTATCCATGGCTACCAACATGCTTGCTTAAGCCTATTAGCCTCAAGACCCAACCAGTTTTGGATCACATAAGCAAGCCTATTGAAAAAAGTATATAGATACAGAATTGTATAACATTAATAGCACAAAATAAAGGAAATTTGACACTTTTTTGTTTCAACTAACAGCATATTGATATGGCACCACTAGATTCAGGACGTCAAACAAAGCTGTTATAACTTGAGAATGTCCACACCAACAAGAACAGTAAACATATAAGCCCTATATCTCTAAAGGTAAGTGCATTATCTCGTCCAAAACTCCAAATGTCATCCCCCGGTCGCTAAGCTCCCTCCCCTTATCTGCTTTCCCAGTCCGAACCTGGGGAAGCACGAACGGCCTGAGCATAGAAAAGCGCCAAAAGAAACTATCACGTAATACAATTACAAAGTGTTACAACTGTCAGTTTTATGTCAGTAAAGTTCAGTATTTTGGGGATACTGGCAACAACATGAAGTAACATACACAACACTACTAACTAAAGCTCCTTCCTTGTGATTCAAACATGTTGTAATTGCTTTAAAAGATTCTTCTACCTCCCCATATCTAAAGTCAGTATTGCATCTGCTCGAAAACTGTCTTCAGCTTCAAAAAGATTCAATGTTTGGGTATCCTCATTGTCTCTCAACTCAGTTTGTTTTCCACCACCAGCAATTAAGGCAATCTCTTGAGCCACCTCCTTCATTGATGGTCTCTTTGCGCCTTTCAGAAGCAGGCACTTCCTCGCCAATTCTGTAACCACCTTTAGCTCATCTACAGTTCCTTCCCTTAAAACATTTGTGTCTAAAAACTCGTTTATATCCTTGCTCTTCATTGAAGACAGGAAATACATGGCTAGATTGTTATCTTCTTGTGATCGTTCAAATGAAACAGGCTTTTGTCCTGTTAAGAGCTCAACAAGAACTACTCCAAAGCTATAGACATCACTCTTCTCTGTTAACTGACTAGTTTGAAAGTACTCTGGATCTAGGTAGCCTAGAGTCCCCTGTACCAATGTAGGTATCTGTGTTTGATCCAACGGGACTAGTCTAGAAATACCAAAATCAGCAACTTTTGCATTGTAATTGTCATCTAATAGTATGTTTGAAGACTTCACATCTCTATGGAAGATAGGCATAGATGCAGCTGAATGAAGATACGATAGAGCTTCTGCAGTTTCTAATGCTATCCTTAGACGATTATGCCATGAAATTGGAGTTCCAGATTGGGCGTTGTGGAGATGGCCATGAAGTGTTCCATTGGAAATGAATTCATATACCAACATAGGTACTTCAGTTTCAAGACAGCATCCCAAGAGCTTTACAACATTGCGGTGATTTATTTGTGTTAAAATGACAACTTCGTTGATGAACTGCTCAATTTGGCTCTTATCAACCACTTTCGAACGTTTGATAGCAACAACAGTTCCATCATCAAGAATTCCTTTATAGACAGTACCATATCCACCGACCCCTAATATTCGATTCTCATTGTAGTTCTGAGTAGCTAATTTGAGCTCCTCTGATGAAAAAACTCTAGCAACATCATTACGACCCTCACAAGTAGATACTTGTTGTTTCAGGAGAAGGCCTCCATTCTGTCGAAAGTATTGCTCCTTAAGCTTGATAAGCGTTCGTTTTTTAAGTGCAAAATAAAACCACAAGCCACATATTAATACTACTCCAAAACCCAAACCAGTCCCTACAAAAATACCCATCAAAGAAATGATAGAAACAGATCTATAGGATTCATTGGCTTTAGTTATGATAACTGAATGAAACTGAAACAGATCTATAGGAGTTTATGAGGGTTTCTTTCTTACCAAGAACAGTTTCTACAACCAGATATATTTTTCTGCATCCAGAGCCATGAAGTGTTCCATCTCCAGCACTACCGAACGGGCAAATGCATTGGTAGCCAGGAGCTTTGTTGATACAACGTGCACCATGTACACATGGATTATGGTTCAAGTCGATGCACTCATCTATATCTGCAAACCGAGAATTAAACTCAACACTTGAAACAGTAGATTTAAATGTTATAAGCAAATGGAGTTAGTTCTACCTAGGCAACCTTCAGAGCCATTAATATATGGATTACCCATATACCCACTTGAACAATTGCAGAGATATCCAGATCCCCTGAACGAATTGACACAATAACTATTTTGCCCACATGAACTAGGAGTTAGGCTTGAACAATTAATGTCACCTATGCTCCAGTCCAATCTCATAGCTATATCTGCCGTTCTCGAAAAACCCCTTAAATTCTTTTCGAGGAAAGTATAACTTCCTTTCTCAACCACAAATGCATAACTACAATTGTAAACCGAAGAGACATTCTTGTAACCAAACATATTGCTAGTACCCAAACCCAGAGATTTCTTTCCATGTGGAATAGCTGCTTCACAGCAACCTATCCCAGAACAAGATCCATTAACTACACTGTTCAGTGAAGTGCAAAGGGAAACACACCCACTTGTGAAGGAATTATCGGTGATCACTGCCACCGTGTCACAACCAATTGCAGTGAATATGTTCATCGTGTCAGAAACGGTAAAAGGGCTATCTTCAGGCAGTGAAATATGGGTAATATTTTGTTTACGATGAAGACATTCAATGGCAATATAAGGGGTTGAATTGATGCGCAGGTCACCATTGGAGATGCTCAGAACTTGATGTTTAGTTCGGGCCAGGAAGGGAAATGTTGTTGTTAGTGTTTGGTTGCAGGAAATTTCGAAGCCGGGCGAAAGGAAACAGCCATTACCAATCCCAAAGGGGAACGGAATTTGGACTGAATTGCATGTTTGTGGGCATTCAGTGGTGTTGTTTGCAGAAATTGGCATTGGGGAGACCAAAATCATTAGCAACATAAGTAATCTCATCAGTGTAGAGACTTATTTGTTCTTGGTTGGACCTGTAGTTTTTGTTTTGGAATGAAGTGGGCTGGAAAATTGCCAATTGCACAAGATTTGAATCTAGTGTAACCGTTAAGTACCCCCAGTAACTGCTACTGAGGAAAAATAAAAGGCCTGGAGAGCCCGATAATTTGTGAAATAGCTTTACTACATCACGGTGAACAAATTCTAATGACAAATGATACATACAGAACAAAACTGTTGTTCTCAGTTCTGTTTCAGTTCGATTTTGATTCATCAGCACCTCCCTCACAATCCTATTTTTGCAGAACTGTTTAATATTTGTTGTTGCGAATTTCATTGAAAAGGAAATCAATTTAGTTCAGGACAACAGGTATTGAGCAATAATATGGTGTATAATAATAAATAAATAAATCCAGGCACTAACATCGATCATATGCAGGAACCCAGTTCAGATAAGAGGACTCTTTAGTGTTTTATTTCTCCACATGAAAAACCCACTTTTCATGAAAAGTTTCACGATAAACAGCTAGGAACCATGCATAAATTATAACAAAATAAACTCAGATCCGAATAATTTTTGTGAACCCAACAATAAACGGAACAAGAAAGGCTAATATTTGTTTGCACAAATCTCAAAAACTACTTACAAGACTATACATCAGCACAATATATAATGTCAATCAAGCTACTACAAGTATGGGTTACTATCCGTTTGTTCGTAAAGAAAACCATTTTCCAGGTAAATGATCCAATTGGCTAAACTCTGATATTGTTCCAACAGGGCAGAAATAAGCATGTCTTACTTTCTAGCCAAGAAATCCTTAGGAAGGGTGGATCACGTAAAAATGTGTTTCTCTAAAAACTAACATTCCTTCGGAATAAGAGTCTACATTGCTGGTCTCCGGGTCTCAATTTCAGACGGATCAATTAAGCCTTCTAACACAACAATCTGATCCAGGAATGCAAGTTTTTCCTCTTCAAGCACATTGACCTCCTCTTCTACCTTTCTAAGTTCCCTCTCCACGCCACCGTTTTCTTTCTCCAACAAGAAATATCTACGTCGCAGAGCTTTGTATTCTTCTGCCAGTCTTGAAGAATCGGGCAATGAATCTGAAGCTGCTCTCTCTGGGTGCTGAATTAATGACCTAATGTCATTTTTCAAGGGTCTTTTGAGAGCCTTCTGTGTTGGTATCATAGATGAAAGGGGCATCCCTGAAACCCCTTTGAGATACTCTGCCTGTCGCTGATATGCTGGAGCTGCTTGGAATGTCTGTTTGTTCTTATGTGCCTTTGGATTCAAAACTTTCTCAGGTGGCAGCATTCTTGGATTTTGCATTCCTTAACAACTTTAGGAATAGCTGTGTACATCCCTGATATCATAAGGTAAAAAATGTGAGGCGTCGAGCGGAGCTTACAACAATTAACTGTTCATTAACTGGAACAGTGGAACTCATAACAGTATAAATTATTTTATGGTTTGCAGAGGGCATCCATGATTCTTATTCGACCGATAAGTTCAAGAATGTCACAGAATGTATCATAGAAACGACAGTGTTTTAATAAAGTGCAAAAACAGGTAAGTGTTCTGCCTCAGAACAGATAACCAGATATAAAATTTAAACAAAATCTTAACGAAAAACAGGTAAAGTTGTTATCTAAACAAGATGCTAAACCATCTTTAACTGAATATCTTAGATAGGCAACCGAACAATCATGGTTTGTCAAATGAAAAGTGGTGAGCAAAATTGAAATAAACTTGTTACTCTGATACACTTATGCCTTTGCCTTCATTTGACTCCTTATGTGGTGAGCAAAATCATAATTAATTTTTTAATGTTGCTCAAGTTACGTATAGTTTCAAATGCTCATAATGTCACTCTTTATAAGGGAGCAGTACCTTCTCTTTTCTTTTTGTTTTTTCGTTTTTCTTTTCGCCTTTTGTATGCAATTGGTTATGTGCTGCTAAATGCTGTATTTTTAATATATCATTTTTTGTATTTGTCAAAGAAAAAGGATGACAAAAAAGAGAAAGAATTATGTCTCACAACAAATTACCACTCTCGAGGAAAATCGCCTAGATAAAGGTTTTTATTACTATTGTGATAGAACCAGATCCTCACCCTCAGCAGTTTACAAGACATATCAAAGGCGCAGAAGCAATGAAGATCAGAAGCTTGCTTCAGAATAAAGATCATGAATTGCTAATGTAGAAACAAATTGTCAAAGTAGTATGGTTGGCAGTTAGTATTCTGCTGTCAATAAGGCTGTCAGTGTTTTGAAGTTTGTAATCAGAAGTGGCAGTCAGTTAGATGGACAGGGTGGCATTCAGTTAGGTTAGCAGGTTGTTGACAGTCTGTAAATTGCAAGAGTTGGGTGCAAATGTAGAACTCATATATAAAGAGAGATGGTGAGATGGAAAGTATTCATTCAGTCTGTAAACATTGAATTGTATTGAGCATTTGCTCTCTGGAGATTTCAGGTATCTCGAATCACCTGTATTCTATACATTACATAATTCTTTGATTGTTCTCTCTATATTCAGTCAGTATTTCCTGCTCTTAATGTTCAAATTAGCAATTCATATCAAACTGGTATCAGAGCATTGATCCAAAATGACAGGGAAATCAGTAAATCAGGTAAACACTGCTAATGTGACAGCAAGATTTGAATTGTTAGAAGGATTGGTTGAAACAGTGCAGCAGGAAAATGTTTCGATCAGGGGAGATCTTAATACTATTGTGCAGAAATTAGAACATTTAACAAAGTTGTATGAGGAATCTTCAAAGATGACTCGTTCGTCGGATCATCCTAAGGAAACCGAAGGTATGATTTTAAGACCTAAAGAACCTATGATGGAAGAAAGAGGTGGTGTTCATGGCCACAAATCGGAAAACAGATTTAGAAGATTAAAAATGCCAGTTTTTTATGGGATTAATCTAGATGGTTGGATATTGAAAGCGGAGCGTTTTTTTCAATTACAACAATACACTAATGAAGAGATGTTGGAGGCTGTGGTAATAGGGTTTGAAGGGGATGCATTGATTTGGTATCAATGGGAACACAAACGGAGACCAATCTTGTTATGGGAGGAATTAAAAAAATTGCTTTTGTTACAATTCCGAACAACAGCCGATGGAACATTATACGAGCAATTTTTGGCACTCAAACAAGAAGGGAGTGTAAATGATTATCGACGCAAATTCATTACCCTCGCATCTCCGTTAGATCATCTGTCCGAGGAGATTTACTTGAGCAAATTTGTTAATGGGTTGAAGCCACAAATTAGAGCTGAAATCCGGATTATGGAACCGCAATCGTTGGGTCGAGCTATGATTTTAGCCCAACGCATAGAGGAAAAACACCAACTGTTGGGTTTTAATAGGGGAGGGTTCGGATCGGGCCCAAGCCCATTTTCGGGACGAATTAGGGTTCAAGAAAACCCCAAATCCTTTGAAACAGAGAAACCATCGCTATATGGAGGTGATTCCTTCGCAAGAAGAGGAGAAACCGATTGGGGAAAAAGGGGTTTTCGAAGGCTCAGTGAAGAGGAATTAAAGCAAAAACGAGAGAAGGGTTTGTGCTTTCTATGCGACGAGAAATTTGGGCCAGGTCATCGATGTAAGAGGAAGGAACTCAACGTATTGGTCTCTCAAGAGGAGGAGATCTTGGAGGAAGAAGATGGCGAGAACGATGATGATCAGAGGGTTGAATTGGAAGCAGCTGAGGTAGATGGTAGAGTGGAGATCTCCCTGAATTCGGTGGTGGGTTGGACTACACTCAAAACTTTGCGGCTCAAAGGGAAGATCGGGGATCAGGAAGTGGTTGTCATGGTGGATAGCGGGGCAACGCACAATTTTATTACTAGTAGCTTGGTGGCGAAGCTTGGGCTGAAGATAACCCCGACCGGTTCTTATGGGGTGACTATGGGGACTGGAGAAACAGTGAAGGGACAAGGGGTATGTAAGTCAGTGACACTGAAACTTTCAGAGATCGTGGTCGAGGAGGAATTTTTACCCTTGAATCTGAGAAGCTCAGACGTTATTTTGGGAATCAAGTGGCTGGCAACTCTGGGGGTAACTCACACAAATTGGAAGTCCCAAATCATGAGGTTCGAAATTGGGGGAGTCACCAAAACTCTAAGAGGAGATCCAACTTTGGGGAGATCCTTGGTGTCTCTAAGAGCAATGTGGAAGTCTATTTGTCAGGAAAAACAGGGGATATTGATTGAATTGGGCACATTAAATGATTCTGGTGAAGATATCAGTGTTTGCAGGGAAGAAATTGGTAAGGTTTTGGAGAAATTTCAGGTAGTGTTTGGTATCAATTCGGGATTACCACCAATAAGGGGGCATGAACATGCTATCTGCCTGAGAGAAGGGGTTCTTCCTGTTAATGTAAGGCCTTACCGATATCCACAATTCCAGAAAGATGAGATCGAAAGATTGGTGCAGGAGATGATGGCATAAGGAATTATCCGACCTAGTAAAAGCCCATTCTCAAGTCCGGTTCTGTTAGTTAAGAAGAAAGATGGGAGTTGGCGGTTTTGCGTCGATTATCGGGCTTTAAATAAGGAAACTATCCCTGATAGATTTCCTATACCGGTCATCGATGAGTTGCTTGATGAGTTACATGGGGCTAGTTGGTTTTCTAAGTTGGATTTAAAATCCGGATATCATCAGATTCGAATAAAAGAGGGCGATGAGAGCAAGACCGCGTTCCGCACCCATGAAGGTCATTACGAGTTTTTGGTCATGCCGTTCGGGCTAACAAATGCTCCGACAACATTCCAGGCCTTGATGAATGAGATATTCAAGCCGTATTTGCGTAAGTACGTTCTAGTATTTTTTGATGATATTCTCATTTACAGTACAAGGTTAGAGGAACATTTGGAGCATCTTGCAACCGTGTTATCACTATTAGAAAGGCATCAACTGTACGCCAACAGGAAGAAATGCGATTTTGGTAAACAGGAGTTGGCATACCTTGGGCATGTAATTTCTAATCAAGGAGTCTCGGTCAACCAATCCAAGATTTTAGCTATGATTGCTTGGCCAACGCCAAAGAACGTCACTAATTTGAGAGGATTCTTAGGGTTGACAGGTTATTATCGAAAATTTGTTCAGGGGTATAGCACGGTGGCATGGCCACTGATCCAGTTATTAAAGAAAAACAGTTTTGGGTGAAATTCGAAAGCTGAAGCAGTATTTCATGCCTTGAAACGACAGATGACAGAGGTTCCAGTCTTGGCTATGCCGGATTTTTCAAAGGAATTTGTAATAGAGACTGATGCATCGGGGTATGGGTCGGGGGCCGTATTAATGCAGGATCAACGACTCATTGCTTATTTCAGTCAGGTGTTGGGGCAACTAGCGAGGCAGAAGTCAGTTTATGAAAAAGAGTTAATGGCCATTGTGTTCGCTATCGCAAAATGGAGACCGTATTTGCTTGGAAGAAAATTTATAGTACGCACTGATCAAAAGGGTTTAAAATTCTTGTTGGAGCAAAGGGTTGTTGGGGTGGACTATCAGAAATGGATCATCAAGCTTATATGTTATAATTTCGAAATTCAATACAAGGTGGGAAAAACAAATACTGTGGCTGACGCTTTATCTAAATTGCGGTTAGATCCAGATCTTGAATGTTCAACATTAGTATTGCCTTAGTGGAGAGATTGGGAGAGGTTAAAAAAAGAGCTTAAAGCGGATGAACATATTCGACAAATCAGAGATGCGTTACAGACTGATAGCATGGCCTATAAAGGATTTGAAGTGCGCCAAGGACTGCTCTTTTACAAGACAGGTTAGTTTTATCTCAAACCTCTTCCTTTCTTCCTATCATCTTTGAGGAATTTCATAGCTCTCCTATGGGGGATCACTCTGGGGAAACTAAAACATATCAAAGGATGGCACGGGAAGTATATTGGTTGGGAATGAAATTTGAAATTGCTAGACGAGTGACTGAATGTGAAGTCTGTCAGAGAAACAAGTATATGGAAACGTCCCCAGCTGGGTTGTTGCAGCCAATACCTTTACCCACTCAGGTCTGGGAGGAAATTACAATGGATTTTGTGGAGGGGTTGCCTAAATCAAATGGAGTGGATACAGTTTTGGTGGTGGTGGACCGTTTGAGCAAGTACGGCCATTTCATATGACTTCGACATCCTTTTACTGCTGAGGTAGTGGCTAAAACTTTCATTCAGGAAGTGGTAAGACTTCATGGGATCTTTTGATCATAACAGACAGGGACAAAATTTTTCTCAGCCAGTTTTGGAAGGAGATATTTCGTTTGCAAGGGACTGTACTCAAGCAAAGTACCGCATATCACACCCAAACCGATGGGCAGTCCGAGGTGGTTAACCGTTGTTTAGAGACTTATTTGCGGTGTTTTGCTTCTAGTAAACCCAAGCAGTGGATGAAATGGTTGATGTGGGCGGAATATTGGTACAATACTACCACTCATTCTTCTCTTGGTTGCTCTCCTTTTAAGGTTCTTTATGGCAGAGATCCTCCAAAACTGTTAAAAGTTGATTCAATGAGTACGAGGGTGTCATCTGTGGAACAAATGTTAATGGACAGAGATGTTGTTTTGGATGACTTGAAGATGCAATTAATTCGAGCACAACAAATGATGAAAAGACAAGCTGACTTGTCTAGGAGGGAAGTTGAATTCTCGGTGGGTGACAGGGTGTTTTTAAAATTGCGGCCGTATCGCCAACATCCCTGGTAAAGCGTGGCAATCAGAAATTGGCTGCGCGGTATTATGGTTCGTATGAGATTGTTCACAGGGTGGGTCAGGTAGCCTATAAATTGGCGTTGCCTGCAGGTTCACATATTCATCCCGTTTTTCATGTCTCTCAGTTACGTAAAGCCTTAGGCGATGGCATTTCATCCTCAACCCTGCCTCCCTAGTTAAGCTCTGATTTAGAATTACTTGTAGTTCCAGAGAAAGTGCTGGATGTCAGATCTCCATTACTGAATAGCAATTTGCCTCAGGAAGTGTTAATACAGTGGAAAGGTTTACCAGAATTTGAAGCAACTTGGGAGGATTGAGTTGTTAAAAATTCAATTTCACCTTGAGGACAAGGTGCGTGTTTTGGGGGAGGGAATTGATAGAACCAGATCCTCACCCTCAGCAGTTTACAAGACATATCAAAGGCGCAGAAGTAAGCAGAAGCAATGAAGATCAGAAGCTTGCTTCAGAATAAAGATCATGAATTGCTAATGGAGAAACAAATTGTCAAAGTAGTATGGTTGGCAGTTAGTATTCTGCTGTCAATAAGGCTGTTAGTGTTTTGAAGTTTGTAATCAGAAGTGGCAGTCAGTTAGATGGACAGGGTGGCATTCAGTTAGGTTAGCAGGTTGTTGACAGTCTGTAAATTGCAAGAGTTGGGTGCAAATGTAGAACTCATATATAAAGAGAGATGATGAGATGGAAAGTATTCATTCAGTCTGTAAACATTGAATTGTATTGAGCATTTGCTCTCTGGAGATTTCAGGTATCTCGAATCACCTGTATCCTATACATTACATAATTCTTTGATTGTTCTCTCTATATTCAGTCAGTATTTCCTGTTCTTAATGTTCAAATTAGCAATTCATATCATATTGCTGCTAGACCATCTGTCCTACCGAGTATCTTATTCCTCTTCTCTCCTTGAAATACTCTTTAATGTTTCCATACCATCAAGCACTGGGTCTAAATCTCAATAAAAGGATGCAAAAAAGAAGCTTTGATTGCATTTAATCATATTTCCACTCAGATAATACTTTTTGATATATCCCTCTCTGCCCTTGGATCCATACTCCGTCACTTCTATAGCAGAGTATGTTTGCCAACTTGCAAATTCTTAAACTCTAAGCCCTCCACCTCATCCATCAACGTATATAATCACAATAGCCATTTCAGCTAGTGCCCCGTATATTTTGAACCCTGTGATTAGTCAGGAATGCTTGGCCTACTCTGCTTTTGCTTAAAATATCACACACACGCATGCAAAAGACGGCCAATGTAGCTTGCCTAACACACATTAACAGACATAGAAAAGTAGTTGGTGATTTCACATAGATCATAAGAAAGAGAACAGAGAACAGAGAACCCCAACAGTTAATATGAGAAATGCACCATCAGGAATACAAACTAACTGAATTACTTCTCCTCATAACCCATCCTCAGATATATGTAACAAATAAACTTCACTTAACAAATACATTAAAACCAAACCAAAGCATTTTGGGCACTCCAATACTCAAGTTGAAACTCCAAATCAAGTGAATAGACCATACCTGAGTCATTAATTTTTGACATTCCTTTCATCCCCTTTATTGTCTTTGTTGGCATAAAGGCCATACCCCATTCTCTCTCCCTTCTTTTTTGTGGATTTTTGTTAGCATAAAGACCAAATCATATTCTCTTTTTCTTTCTGTGGTCTTTTGCACACTCAATACATGGCCCACTACCCCCAATGAAGCACAACTTATCTACTCAATTGTTTTTCCCCCTTTCCACAGGTTGGACCATTTTGCTAGCTCCAGTAAAGACAAATATAAAAAGAACATATGGTCCTTTTGGACCCCCTAATCTCCGGTTTATCACTACACCAAATTGACATTTTTGTAACAACCCAAAACAGTATCACTTTTGAGTTGTAAAGTCCACCAAACAATTTTACATATTTTCACAACTGTATCACCATGAAGAGTACGGTGCTACAAGTGATACTCTTCATGGTGATTAAATTTATTGTATCATTTTTATTGTAACTATTTTTCATTTTTTTGACTGAATTTAGTTTTGATTTGAAATTGTTTGGTGGACAGTTACAGCTCAAAAGTGATATTGTTTTATGGTGTAGTGTATGTTTGTCAAACTTCTGGCATTTCCACCCATGAACATGTTTTACACCTTGTTTACAAATCATCTTTCATGTTGATACCTATGCTTGAGCCCTTATCCTGTGAAAACTCTGAAGAGTTTCCTTCATTTGCCATGTGTCAAGGTAAGTGTATGAGTAAAGTCAAGACATGCTGGGTAAGGGCTTAAAATGATAATATAACCAAATAAACAAGGTTGTGTAAGTTTCTTTCTCAAGCCAAGAATAACTTGAACCAACTAGACAGGAAGACCATGATGTGGTTGGGCCATATTTTATGCAATGGTGAATGCAAGAATAGAGACTAGAAAATAGCTGAGAATGATTTCCCACCAGAACCAGCCTTATTTCTCAGTCTGATACTATTATAGCAAAAAAGGAGCATGGTATTTTTTCTGAAGTGGTATTTAGATTTACAGAAAATCTAATACCATGTTTACCAGATTTACAGCAAAAAAGGAGCATGATTTACCAGATTTGCGAATGGAAATTGAGTTTGTCTAGAGCCTCAATTCCAATACCATGTTGGCTGCATCAGCCGTCTAACATCCCTCTCATAAATAAATAGAATTTTTAAATCTGAAAATCCAATTTGAGGGTGTTAACAGAATGTCTGAGCCACATTACGAAAAGTTGTGTCACACTTTAAGTGAATCATGTACCATCTTTGGATGTTTCTGATCATTTCATCCAACAGCTCTGGTTTGCAACCTAATCTTTAGTCTATAATAACTGCAAATCAATGCATGAACACTTCCAAATGCACTTCAAACCAAGGTAGTCAAGGCGGTGAAGCAAAGACGTAGCAAGAATCTCTTTTACCGCTTTAAGCGAAAAAGCATAAAGCGGCTGTAAAAATTAATAAAAGATTAAAAATACAAATTAAAAATCTGATACATAATAATAACATATAAAATAATAAATATAAAATGATAATAATAAAATAATAAACACTGATACATAATAATATACGCATATAAAATAATAAATAATAATAATAAAATAACATATAATAATAAAAACCGATACATAATAATAACATATAAAATGTAAATATACGCATTTTGCTTATATCCGAGCTCCTAATAGAAGACTAAGTTATCTAGGTATTTTGTATCTACCCATCTATGTCAGTTTCAAAGGTACAGGTAACCTTTTGTTTGAGGTCATTTGAGTTTTTTCCTAGAAGTATGGCATGGATTACCTCAACATCATAACGCCTGATACTCGAACATTAGCTCATGGAATTTTCTCAACTTTTTTTTTCCTGAAAAATAGGATCGCGTTACGTCCTTGAACCCATTACCATCTTTTGGTTAGTGCAGGAATATTCATTTGTTATCCATGTCAACAAGTAATACTTCATCTTCGGTGCAATAGCGCTAGATCAACGAGCTATTAAGCATTCTTTCAAGGGTGGTTGTGGTTGTCTCTAGGCAAACCTCCTAGATGTATCCACACCCTTACCTCCTAGTCCTAGATGTAGCCTCCTTTAGACAATTAAGCTTACTCTTGTTAGGTCATATCTAGCATTTAAAGTTTGTCTCGATTTGGATGTTCTCGTGGCCTGCACCAAAACAGTGTTTAATCCTTAAATGTAAAGTCAACTACTATGCTTCAAAGCATTTCGTCCCTAAACACAACTCATTTGTTGACTATTCAACGTCCCTTGTGCTTCCTAGCTAATGCATTGACGACAATTATGACTACCGCTTTGGGGCCGAGCTAGTGCGGCATGAGGTCATTGGCATAATTGTTGTCCGCCAAACAAACTCCCGTGAATCAAGCACGTCAAATTGGTAAACCTTCTTTGCAATTTTTTATATAACACATCTCTTTGCTCCTAGGAATCACTTATTATCTTTTCACGTTTCACCAAATTTAGATTGTTGCTACTTTCACTACAATGAGCCATCTTTTTCATGAGGGTCAATAAATCCACCTAACCTGACCTATAATTTGTAATCTAAAATGAACAAAAAATATTTTATTCTTCGTTGCAAGGAGTCATGACGTAGCCCCGAATAACACAGACTGGGAAGGTCACTCTCCTCCAAGCCACAATATTCTAAGGGAAATGTATTAGTCTTCCTCTTTTTCAAAAGGTCCCACATCATGTCACTTGCCATATTGGATAAATGGACAGCATCCTATTGTTACAAAATTGAATTAGAGACACTAAAACACTTCATGCACTTGGTAAATCGTTGTGGACCCCCACCACACGACTGGTCACTCTCCCCAACCTCATAAACTAACACCCTCTTTCATATTCAAGACCTCAAGTTAATCTTGACCAATTCTTAATAAACCTTCTCTATGCAAAATTGTCCTGCGTCTATAGTAGTTAACTTAATTACACATTAGTGTTCTTTGATTCAACCGAAACATCTTGATTTTATAAGTGAATAAGATGTGGGTTACAGGCATATGACGTAGTAAGACGAAGATGATAATTTGCACTTTCAAGATAAAGACAAAGATGAAAATGATGATTTGAAAAAACACCTTATTTGTTAGAGGTATATTTGATAACGTGGAATTTTTAAATACTGGTTATGGAGGGGACTGAACTATTTTGTCTTGGTAAGACATGCTTTGCAAGAGTTGCTGGCTTAACCTTTATTCAATTTATATGCATATCCTACAACACACACAAGCATGAAACACACACAAGCATGAATTAAGTATAGAAATAATAATGACTAAATCCATACTAACAAAACCAATCTAATAATACTCTAAATTTAACCATGAAACAAAGCCCAATCACAAAGACAAATATGATTCAACAAAAATACCAAATCTTGAGGGGGGAAATTCTAAAATTAAGATTGGGAAACTTCTTACATGGTGTTTGTAGCAGACAGTCAAATAGCTGTCTCGCTAAAAGATTCGATCTGCAAAACAACCATTGAACTTGCAGAATAAGTGGAAACCCTAAGGGGTGGTTTTCAGGACATTCATTCTTAAATGTCTCCGTCGAAAACCAAACCACCCAAATCGAAGAAACAAAAGAAGAAGAGAGGAGAGGAGAGGAGAGGAGATTTTACCTCACCATGTTCGGTTTCGCAAATAACCAGAAGAGCATCTTTGATTTTTTGTGAATGAAGTAAAAAAGGGGAGTTTGTGATTGGGGGTTCACTAACCCAAACGCACCCTACCTCAAAAAGAATCAATCACAGATGAAAATACCCAGAATTATCAAAATCTAATCCCAGGAACAAAAAGAAGAGTAGAGATTTGATGTTCATTAGCAACCTTTTGCGACGAATTAGCTATAGCCATGGCAGGCAGGCAGGCAGGCCTCTGCCTATTTCAAGATTTGCGGTTTGGCCCGTTTAGACTTTAAAGATAGAAAAGATGATTGGCCAATGCTGATGGTTTGGTCGGGTCAACATCTTTGACCTAACTCAGAGTAAACCTAGGTGCCACGCGGTCATTATAATCCCCATTTGGGTTTTATCGGATAATTTAAAAAACTAACTGGATACTAAAAAGTAAATAACCTTGAAGAAAAAAAAAAAAAACCAGCAACTTGAAAAGTTTTAGTTGTTGATTGGAGCATGGAGGATGAATTTGTTTGGTGAAGAAGAAGGGTTTTTAGAGAGGAAACATTTTTAAAACTCTTCTCTTTTTTCAAAAACTTTGATTTCTAAGGTCCCTAGCCTTTTATATGTGGGTGTGTGAGTAATTTTGTGAATGAAAAATGAAATGTTTTATATAGGTGTGAAAAAGGAAAGTGTAGGTGCAAATAGTAACTCTTGTTGAAAATACACGGCACTACCTAGACATGGTATTTCAAGTGGATGCGTAACCCATAGTTTGAAATAGGGATGATTGGGTGCATTTACTATAGCAACATTCTGATTTTCTACTAAATAAGAAAGTATACACAATAGCAATTGTAGCTATGTTGGTTGCAGGTTCAAAACTTAGTGAAAGTTAGTGAGTCTTCACCTAATTATAATTAATATTACATGTGTTCTAGGTAGACCGAAGTAAAAGCAAGTCTTCATGTGAAGTGAAGTTCACATTTCACTACAACAAAAATGATCTTTTACAACATTTGAGAATAGTGTTTTTTACACAAATGCTATAAAAAAAAAACCTAATTTTAGTATATTGTAATCTCAAAACGCTATCAAAGAATCAAGCGGGAGATTAAAAACGCTTGACCGCCAAAATATTTCAGACTCTCTCCTCCAACTTAAAACCTAAAAAGAAGAATGAAACACACAGCCCTGCGATTCTCCTCCCTCCCTCGCTCTACCATTCGCCTCCCTCCCTACTCTCGCTCTCTCTGCCGCTCTCGCCACTCTCGCCGCTCTGTCTATCACTTTCGCTTCTCTCTCAATTTGATTCATCTAACATGGGGTGGAGGAGAAAGTTGGGGAGAATGGAGCAGTGAAGGTTTAGGTTTCTTTTCTTTTTGAATGATTAAATAAGGCCAACAAGAGCATAATTTCCTCTTCAATCTCAGAGAGATACAACGAAATCAGGGGCGGAGAAGAAGCGAGACCGTCGAAAAAAAAAAATTCCCCTTTTTCTTGGAGTGAAATTTTGAGGTAACTCAGAATCTGAGATCTCACACAGTTATAAGTTGGTATGTATTTTTTCATTTGTTTGTCACTTTGAGAATTCTTTGCACTTTCCTAAGATCATGCGAGTCTTTGTATAACTCATATCTATTATTTGCAGCCGCCGACCCTAATTTGTAATGGAATAACTCTAGTTGTGTCCCCTCTTGTTTCACTCATTCAAGACCAAATCATGCACTTGTTGCTGGTAATGCAATTATTTCTTTGGATGATTAAGTTGTTTTGTCTAATTTTGTCATTCATTGTTAAGGTTTTCATTTGATTTTGCAATTTAGGCAAACATCCCAATTGCTTACTTGAGTGCTAATATGGAATGGAGTGAACAGCAGGACATCTTTAGATAACTGGCTTCTGATCACTGTAAATACAAGTTGTTATCTTTAGATGCCAACACTATGGACATTTCTGATTCTATTTGTTTTCTTATGATGTTTTCATTTAGTACAGAAGTGATGCTCTCTTAAGGCAATTGGATAACTTACATGCTCGTGAGTCACTTTCTAGAATTGTTATTGATGAAGCTCATTGTGTAAGCCAATGGGGACATGATTTTAGACCAGATTATCAGGTAGATGCTTTCCATATGATTTTTTTCTATTGTGGACAATAGAAATACATGATGTGTACATTTTGCACTACCTGCTGGAGTTCTTATCTCTAGCAGTTAGTTTTTCTTTAACGAAATATTTTTTGTTTTTCTGATTTTAAAAAAAGGTTTCACTTTTGTATTACATGAATGAGCTGTTATAATATCCATGGCTAATGTTGTGTTGTATCCGCTCCCGGGTCTAGGTATTCTGAAGCAAAAGTTCCCGAAAACCCTTGTGTTGGCTTTAACTGCCACTGCAACAGCAAGTGTCAAAGAAGATGTTGTTCGGGCTCTTGGTCTTGAGAACTGCATCATTTTTCGAAAAAGTTTCAACCGCCCAAATTTGTGGTATGTGTCATAGTTTATGATTAATCATCAGTGACATTGGAAAGCCTCATACATATGAAGATGGCAGTTATTCCGTGAAGGCAAAAACAAAAAGTTGTTTGGATGACATTGACAAGTTCATCAAGGAAAATCATCTAGATGAATGTGGCATTATTTACTGCCTTTCAAGAATGGACTGTGAGAAAGAAGCTTCTTAAGAATCTTACGCATCCAAACATTGTCATGAGTATGATTTCTTGGGTGTGTCTGTGTTTGGTGACATTTATGCTTGGTCTCTTGTTCCATGGTTTGATTTATTTGGTTGCAGAGATACTTGGGAACTGCTAGGGAGGAGAGCACATTGAATATTCTGCTTGAGCTTGTACCTGGAGGATCCATCGATTATCTTCTTCAAAATTTTGGCTCTTTTCCTGAGGCAGTTAGTCCTTGCTAAATTTCTAAGTTTAAATTGGGGTGCTTTCGTAGCTAATGCGTTTTCTGCCATTTGCTTCAATAGGTTATAAGAACATATACTAAGCAGTTGTTGCTGGGTTTGGAGTATCTCCATAAGAATGGGATTATGCATAGGGATATTAAGGTATTTCTTTTTACTAGATAAGTATATCCGAGGGAAACATTTAGCTAATTGATTTCTCTTTGGGCAAACATTCTTGTAGACAATAAAGGGTGCATCAAACTTGCTGATTTTGGTGCGTCCAAAAAAGTTGGGTGTTTTCTTCTAAAATGAGGTGAATCAAGGTCGATTTAGACATTTAGACATTGTATTTTCCGAAGAGGCGGAAGTTCAAGCGAAAGGGTATTCATTTCATTTGATGAAAACTATTGTAGCTTATGAAGATCATCGTTTCTACCGGCATTCTGGAATTGACCCTATTGGAATTGCTTGTGTCGTGCTGTTGTTCCCCAATGGAGGTGGTGGGAGTACCATCACTCAGCAGGTGAGCAAATCAATTTAATTTTTTTGGTAGCTAGAACTGAATGTTTGTTGCATTTATCAATGAGTTTGAATCAACCAACGGAACCCGTTAAGTTTTTGGAATTGAGTTTACGAATGTTGTTTTGAGTTTTATGATCCAACATTGGTACTGAAATTTCTTTCATGAACTTAAAGGAATTTTACTTGATTTAATTACAACTTCTGAAGAATACATTTCTTAAGAATGAGCAAACCTTTTCGAGAAAGGTTGTTGAGTTATTGTTGGCATTGATATTGGAAAGAAGAATGTCGAAAGAGAAAATTTCAAGTGCCTGCTTGCGAAAGGTAATATTTGATTTTTTTTCTTATTGTGAAGTAACATAAATTAGCAAATTTATGGATGATAACTAATTGAATTTCTTATGCGATAGATATACTGGGGACATGGTGTATATGGAATCAAGTCAGCGTCCAAATTCTATTCGGGAAGTGCCCGTCATTTCTTAGTTTAGGAGAGTGCGCAATGCTGGCTGGCATTGTACCTGCACCTGAGCTCCGGTCACCTTTTAATGACCCAAGCAGGTATGTGTGTTAGTAGTTCTAATGAGATTTCATTGTTTCTTGCGTCTATGGTTTATATTTGGTGTTATAAATTACACACACAATTCAGAGGTTTCTTCTTGAAATATCTATTTTTTTTGCTTTGTTTAAGAGGGAAGTCTTCACAAGCAAGAGCATTGAGAAGAATGGTGGATGCTGGATTTCTTGACATTGAGGCAGCTGAAATCGAATGAACAACTGAATGCACAAATGTAGGTATTTTTGTGTTATCCTTTTCTTTTATCCCTAATCTTGGTATTAATTGAGTTGAATGCACAATTGGTGGTTGTTTGTTAAGGCAAACTAGCAATCCTTTTGTTTGTTTATGCCTACATCTTATTTTAGTTTGCTTGCTCACACACTAACTTCACTTACTCCATGTGTTCCCTTGAATGCTCCGAATAATTCAAATCATACAATTTCTCATTCAATTCAAAGAACTATTATTGAATAAATTATGAAACAATTTGAAGAATTTTATAAGACAAAGAAGCCAAAGGATGCTTACAAGATATTTCTATTCAGTCAGTGTTTAGTTTGTTTTGGATTAGATTCATTTTTCAGTCTGCAATGGTTTTTCGGTTTTTCCTAAACAATGGTTGTTTTGAACTTCCATTAGGATGAAATAAGTTGAGATTACATGATAATGTAATAAGTGTGTTTACTTTGAATAATTTTAGACATCTTGTATGGACCTACTTATTAACATCCTTTATTAATCTCACAATGGGTCTGTTTGAGAAGACGATAATGCATAAAATGGAGACTCTTGGCCACCCTTCCCCAGCTTGTAGACTTTCTTGTTCATTTCAGTTCGACATCTCTGATAATGTGGGTCATGCCAGATTTGTAGCCCAAGAAATCAGTAAAGCCGGCAAGGCTTGGTTGGGTCATCCTTGGGAAAAACCTTCATCCTTCCGCGGTGCCCAGAAACTGCTCAAAACAGAGGCCACACTCTGTTTCTGGAAATAAAACTGAACCTGAAATAGAAAACCCGCAAAATCACACATTTCTCGAACCTATTACTGAACCCTGTTCCTGGAACCAACACCTGCTGCTATTGCTCCCTGTTTTGGTCATCAAGTGTTTGTAGTTCTCTAAGTCTACCACTCTTGTCTAAAGAAGATTGATTCCCTATTCAAATATGCAACATCTGAATTTTTCAGATTCAACTGTCGACCTTGCGCAATGCTTGAAAAATGAATTGAGAAAATTGACTGCAATAATGTTTAATGGACAGATTACAAAGATAACAGATTTTTGAAGAGTTGACCTTATTAGTTGATCTAACTAAAATTGTTCGAGTCGCATGCATAAGTGAATTAAACAGATTTTAGTAAATATCTAGCCAAACCATTTTCTCCTGGTTGGGTGAAGGATTACAATCCTGGCATGGATTCTACCAGAGTATAAGGCCAACTCAGATGGGCTTGTCTCTAAATATTGGTAATTAGTTTTATGTTTCTTCTTTTAGATTTCTTTTATCCATTTGGTACAAGCTGGTGCTTTATAATGTTTCACAGTTTCAATTTACTGAATTCTCATCGTTGCATCACTAGTCCTCCTCCATTAGTTTCTTTCTCTTCTTTTGTTGTTTATGCCCTTTTTAATCACTCATCTTTTATCTACTTTTGTTTCAAGATAAAATGTTGCATTATATGTTTTTTAGTTGGGGTTTTCAGTTTTAGGAGCACTTGATTTGTGATTGTTTTATTTGATATCTCTCATTTCTAAAGCAAGAGTTGTTTTCTTTTCTTTTCTAATGGATTAATCTTGGTGCTTTTTGCATCTTTTACTGCATTTATTGTTAAAATTGAATAAATTGTATATTGTTGAACACTTGAACTTGAATAAATTGTTTCCTAATTGAACAGGAATAAGCCATGAGAAACCCTTGTCAGTCTGAGTTCCTTTATAAAGATAAACCCATCAGAACAAATTTAGAATCGATATTGCTATCGGTACTCAGAAATCAAAACTAGTATTTTGTAAAGCTGACAGATAATTTCTTCCTGTATAAATCCCAAGTGATATTTTCTTTAACCTTTTTCCATCTACTGTTGTCGGATTGAAGATAAAGAAGTTGAGTTTTATAGTAATTTCAGTATTATTTCAGATTCACAGAAGACATCAGATGGTGATTTTTTGTTCTGTTTGTTTATTTGAGCTTTATCATGTGGAGATGCTTCAAGGGATAATATTGAGATGTTGGTATTTCGAAATTTGAGTTATTTGAACATGTCATGAAATCCACATATTGTATACTTATTAAATACTTCAAGAGTTCATTTCCATTTCTTTTTGCACTTCAAGAGTTCAAGCCATTTTTTGTAGTTTCAAGTATAGTATGTTAATTATTCATTAAGGAGCTTCAAACCCTCCGTATTAAAGTTCATTTCTAAGTAATTCTTATTTGTTGGGAGCAGGGGTTGCAGGACAAGATCAAATTGGTTCCTATTGATCTAGGAAACAGGCCTGGTCATGGGTCTTGCCAAGAACACACAACTTGGTCTTTCTCTGCAGAGTTTTGGTCATGGGTTCCCTCCTCCGTTTCCACACCCAAGTTCAGGAGGGCTTGGAGCAAGCTTGGAGAAGTCTGTCAATTTGGTCACCCTTTCTTTTCTACCTTACCCTTCTTCTTCATCGCTAGAAGTACCCAAATTAGTATCTGAACTTCCTGGCATGAATGCTTGTTACTCACCTTGAGGAGGTCATGGATTTGACCATGAAGGCTGATGTTCCACAGGAGAAGGATCTGTTGCAGACTCTGCAAGCAGCAGATGTTGTCTCTGATTCTGGACCTGCAAATGTCATAACTCCTCAGCCTGTGAGACCTGTTGGTTCAAGCATCATACTTGAATGCATACAAGTGAAACCCAACCCAATTCCTGGTACTTGTGCTTCCAAGAAGTCTCATGAGGTTGAAGTAGAGATAGAGGCTGAGGCTCTACCAGTTGTGGTTTCAGACTCGAGTAACAGAGTGAGACTGGACAATTCTGCATACAAGGAGATGGTGGGGCAACCTGAGTGTCTGTGGCTTGATTCCATGGTAAGCTATGATGTAATGTTGGGGGGAAATGCATGCAAGAGGATCAGTGGGAAGGTGAAGTTGGATCTGTCAGATCTGCAAGTGCCAGTTTCTTCAAATGGGTTTACATGCAATGAGAACAAAAGCTTGGCTGATGTTCCATGTGATGTACAGAAACTCTGCTGTGATTCGAAAGACTACATCTACAAATGGAGGTTCCATACCACTGAGAAGGTTTCCAACTCCAGTTTCCAAGTTTGAATGACCATCTTGTACAGTCATCTCCGACATGATCATGAGGCAAACTATTACTCCAAACAAGCATTTTGATCATGTTTATTTTGTTTACAGTTAATGTCAGATGGGGAAATACTACATACTGGTCCCTAATCCCTATAATTAGTTATTGGCCTCAAGTCAAGAATTTCAGGTCTTTGTCAATGCACACAAGGAAACTGCTGGTTCTGAAAGACTCTCCCAGGTTGTTTCTTCTAAGAAAGCTGGAAACTCCGGTAAAGATATCAACAAGACTTAACACATATAAACAAACAAAAGAATCCACTGGCGATCAGTTGATTAAGCTAGAAGAAAGAGAAACGGGAGATTCGAGTTTCACGCCTTACATACAATAGCTGAATCAGAATAGAGGCTACTTATACTTCTCGTTTGCATTTGTTTGTCATGTTATATTTGTCATTGGCCAAATATTACATAACTCTTGGATGGCTGCCAACATTGTTGTGTTTTCATGTCTAATGTTTGATGAACATTGTACTTCAGTAATGCAAGTGATGTTTCTAGAAATAAAACTTATAAGATGTTATAAAATGTCATTTGATAGCACTTGATGAGTGCTATAGAAAAAAAGGGCCTTGAGAAACGCTATAGAAACTAATATAATAGCATTTGTTAAATGTTACGTGAGGGAAGACAATAGCATTTCAGAAACACTATGGTAGAGTATACGATAGCGTTTCAAAAACGCTATGGTATAGTCTACGATAGTGTTTCAGAAACGCTATGATAGCGTTTCTGAAACGCTATAAAAGGCCAACTTACTATAGCGTTTTTAAAATGCTATAGCTTCGGCTGACACAACGTTTTTGAAATGCTATTAATGGGCATTTTTCTTGTAGTGTTTATACAATGCACGACAAAGGTTGATTAGATAAAATATAATTGCTAGGTAGACCAGTGCAAAAACAATGAGGTCAAGTTTACATATATACAATATTGCATGGCTAAGCTTAAGAAATAAAAATAAATGTGACAATAAAATGGTTTCTAGTATTTGTAATTACCATCTCTACCTTCCCAAACGATGATAAATCTACTATGGATGCAACTTCAATAGTGATTTATCCATAGTATATGAATGCGAGTTGTAAGGCAATTTTGTTGAATCTGGTCGACATTCTCCAAACTTGTGTTCATTTCATACTTTCCAAAGGCAAAAAGAGGTATTTGCCATAGTACGAGTTCTCAAGCCCATCCATGCAGGGACAAGCATAAATTTGGACCAGGGGGGGGGGGGGGGGGGGGGGGGGGGGGGGCTCATAATCGCAGGAGGGGGTCCTATGCACAGATCTGGATCGTTAGATCTATTGAACGGTTCAGATCTGTGAATTTGAATTTTTTTATTTCACAGTTTTTTAGCAAAGTCCTCCCTCTCGACCTCTCTTCCCGTCTCTCCATGGTTCAACTCTCTTACTCACTTCACCCACTTCAACCTCTCTTCCCCGTCTCTCCATGTATACGTGAGGAACCGTATTGCCGAGGAGACGTATGAGGATGCAAGGATGGTGGGGGCTACACTGTTTGAATCACACCCTCTTCTCTCCAAAATAAATAAAGATATAGTGGGTGTTCAAGTTTTAGCTCAAAAGCTTGTGCACATCCAAGCAGTTCTTATTGCCAAGTGTCTGCCTGATATTGTGAGGAAGATAAATGACAAGTTGAATCAATATGTAGCTGATCTCAACAAGATGCCCCAGAATTTGTCTACTGTTTCTCAAGCTTTGACTGCTTTAATGCAAATTCTTAGTTCTGCCAAAGAGTCTCTTAGGAAGATACTTATCAGAGGTGAGTTTGATGAGTATCCCGATGACTTCAATATGCATTGCACTGTTCGAATGGTGGAGATGCTTGACAACTACTCGCAAGAGCTTCAGTCAAGGTCGACTTCTGTTGGTGACTTTCTAATGGAGGAAATCCGAGAGTTGGAGGAAACTAGAGGGATTGGGCTGCCAAATTTCTCCCACGTGGTGCCTTTCTCACTATATTATAGAGAAGAGTTAGGGAAATTTCATTCATTCCCACGGAATTTGTTGCTAAAGTATGGGACTACATTGAAGATGAAAACCAGAAATAATTCAGAAACCATAAATGATCCTTTATTTAGTAGAAGGGCTGGAAATCTATTACATCTCAACTTTCAGAGAGTAAGAAGTGGGTGAAGTGAGTAAGAGAGTTGAACCATGGAGAGACGGGAAAAGAGGTGGAGAGGGAGGACTTTGTTAAAAAATTGTGAAATAAAAAAATTCAAATCCACAGATCTGGACCGTTCAAATAGATCTAACGGTCCAGATCTGTGCACAGGATCCCCTCCTGTGCTTCATGCGCATGAGCCCCCCGGGTCTCATAAATTTGACAAGCATTACTAAAAGAGAACTTGTAAAAGGATGAAGTACATAATAGATATTCCCATCTTACTTTCCCAAATCTCTACTACCAATAAAGCCAAGGCCCCTTAGATTGAGAATCTCACTTTTTAGACATTTCAGACCCTATCTATATTAAAAACAATTTAATGTGAATTAAATTTTTAAGGGTATTAAAGGTTTTTTTTTAATTTATTCAACTTTTGACATTTTTGAATATTGAATATTTTAAATTTAAGGGTTAATTAGCGTTACCCCTATTATAATTCAGTAATTAGTGATGAACCACTAGATATCAAAAATAAGGGTCACCCTCAAAACACACAATCAAAATCAATTGACTGTCTCATAATTTTTATGTGACAAAGGTGCCCCTGAAAAAATCAAGGGTTCAAAGTAGTGAAGCATATGCATTAGTAAATCATAAACTATTGTTTACAACACTTACTTGACGATCACAATCCAAAGAAGAAGGAATCATGTTAGGAACTAGGATAAAGTCTTCCCTCTGCTAAACGTGGCCTCCAATTAGTGGTCATGTGGCGTAGCTGCAGAGAGGGACATCCTCTCTATATATAATAACTATAGAGATTGTAGGCCTTCCCATCATGGCCCCAAGCCCTAATAGAAAGTAGTACTAGGTCCCACCAACCTTTTACTTGGTGTACTATTGAACATAACCAATTACTGACTAACACCAAATACCACATGTGTGTGAATATGGGATTGGAAATAGAGTATGTGTCGGAATATGGAAATATCTTACAGATGGGTGTTAAAGGTAGGTGAGGTGGGTGGGTTGATTGTTCAGGGATGGGTGGTGGTCATGGTATTGAAGGTTTCTTCAGATTGATGGAGAAGACAAACAATTTTTTTTATACCCACCATCATATTCGTACTAATGATCTGATGCAAAATTTGTATGGCTCGTTAAAAGAACTCATCGAGATGTGTATTTTTTTAAGTGGAACCTTAAATTTTTTTCAGGGGCAACTTTGTCACATCGGGAATTATGAGACAATCAATTGATGTTCACTGTGTGTTTTGGGGGTAACCCTTATTTATGATATTTAATGGGGGTCATCACTAATGATTGGTTTATAATAGTGGTAACTCTAATAAACCCTAAATTTAATAACTACTAGTTACTCAAACCCATTGTCACAATTATTTTTAATAATTATTAAAACAAAAGTTATGTCATTTTTTCATAGAAAATAAAAGGAATTATATCATTTTAATTAACAAAAGTTTATTTATTCTTTCAAATCTCCATCTTATGAAAAAGTCTTCATCTATGAATTTATAAATTATAGAAAAATTGTATGGGTATAAAATTCACGTTGAAGAAAAATTGTATGGTTATAACGGGATCCAGTTCGAAGGAAAAAATGTTAAAATAATCTTTGTGTTAATCGGAACATTAGTCACTACTATTCAGCACTGGGACATCCCCAGGCAAACGGACAAGCATAAGTCACCAACTAGAGAATACTAGAAGCCATCAAAAGAAAACTCGAAGCAGTCACCTAGTCCTCTTAAGGAACCACAGAGCTACATGGCGGAATGAGTCCAGTCTTATTGCGGAACGAGTTCAGTCTTACAACGGATTACCACGACTAAATAATCTGGTCTGACCAAGGGGCCCACGATGGTGCACAATGGCCGAGTTTAGTATTATTCAGGATGTGACAAATCGTCGCATCTAAGTGACCTAGCCTACCTAAGGAACCACAAAGCTATATGGCGGAATGAGTCCATTATTACGATAGCTCACCACACTGGTGGTCCAACCAAGGGGGCAACGATGGTGCACAGTGGCCGAGTCTAATCTTATTCAGGATGTTGACCACTAGCCACATCTAAGTGACCTAGTTCGCCTAAGGAACCACAAAGCTACATGGTGGAATGACTACAGTCTGATGACGACTCGCCTTACTTAAATAACTTGGTTCGACTAAGGGGACCACGATGGCACACGACAGCTGAGTCTAGTCCGATTCAGGATGTTGATCACTCGTCACATCTAAGTGACCTAGTCCACCTAAGTAACCACGAAGCTACATGATGGAACGATTCCAGTCTTATAACGACTCACCGCGCTTAAATAACCTGGTCCGGCCAAGGGGACCACGATGGCTCGCAACATTTGAATCTAGTCCTACTCAAGATGGCGACAATTCGCCGCACATAAGTGACCTAGTCAGCCTAAGGAATGTCGATGTTGCATGGCGAGACGAGTCCGGACTTACAACGACTCACCGCACTTATGAAATCTAGTACGTTCAAACAAAGATGATTTCTCTAACACATAAGTCCTACTCGGGATTAAGTTAGATGATCTTATGAAACCTGATCCATTCGGACCAAAATGATTTCTCTAGTACTAAAGTCTTACACATGATTAAGTTAGATTATCTCATGAAATATAGTTTGTTCGGACAAAGATGCCTTATCTAATACTTAAGTCCTGTTCAAGATTAAGTAAGATTATCCTATGAAATCTTGTCCGTTCAGGGAAATGATTTGTCTACCACTTAAGTCTTACTCAGGATTGAGTCAGATTCATTTAGACTGTCACGCCCCGATTTTCGAAGGAAACGAAAATCCCAAAAAGCCACGAAGGATTATCCGTTTCCCCAAAAACTCGGGACGTGAGAATTCAATAATAACAGAAACAAATAGCAGCATCAACTAAACAACTAAAACAAATAAAAAGTCTAACCCGGAGAAGACTGGCATGGCTAGCTCACTAGCGGAACTCCAGTAACGTAGCTCAACATCTCTAAACCTGAAAGACTACTCGGCTACATTCCAAAAGGAATGTACCCAAGAAGCAAAAGCTCACTCGGGTCAGCAATAAAGCCGGTGTGAGAAATCTTCATCCCAAAAATCAATAAATCCGCACATGATAACATTAAAATAAACCAAACAATTAATAACCACACCATCAGGTAGTTCCTCAATGAGGCAATGGTGTTATCATCCTAATAAGTAAATATGCATTCTTTATTACTAATAAATAAAATTTATGACTTATCAATCCTCATAAATGCAACAACAATACAATTCATAATCATATTAGACTATTATTGAAATATTAAACAAACACATTTTTCTACCTTTAGGAAGACGTGTAGTTCTCATTCAATGGTTGAATGAGCATTTAGTTTCTTCCTTAGAGGTAATCATGCACATACACAAAAATAAATCTCGCTACTTTTCCA
Organism: Berberis vulgaris; assembly: GCA_963556465.1. NCBI lineage: Eukaryota > Viridiplantae > Streptophyta > Magnoliopsida > Ranunculales > Berberidaceae > Berberis > Berberis vulgaris. Next base: position 31,799,039 of record OY747136.1, on the reverse strand, counting down.
CAATCGCACTCTCCTCCTGTGCCGAACACACCTCACCCAAGTGTGCCTCCCTTGCCTTCGAAACCACTCGGAGCGTACATGTTCCAAGTGGGGTGCCACCTCGAGGAACATGTCATCACACCCGAAGTCCGATCCATGGCAAGTATTCTTCCTAAATCTACACGTACAACCGAACACACATGGAACGGTGCACCGATATGCAAGCAAGTCTGCATACCCATAATATCACATGTATACAAGCAAGTCTGTATACAAAAATTTCACATTCTTTTTTTTTTTTTCTCGGAGTTGTGGAAAAGAGCATAAAAATAATTAAATCCTCAAAACTCTTTTATGGTGACGCTTTGTCAACCATAAATAAATCAATCACAGTATCCACCATTCTTTCGGGGAACAAGTAATATTTGACACATTGCCAATTCACATATCTCATCTCTTTGCATCATATGAAAAACAATATGCACACCAATTCGCATAACGATACAAACACTAAAGCTAAAACAAGTGCGCAGTTAAATTCCAACCAATATCTAATATTTATTTAATAAAATATAAATTTGCTGAAATGCGAGTGCAACCCATAGAATCATGTAGTGAAAGGATCCACTTATATCAAATTATGTTCACTAGTTATTCATGCATATATAATATACTAGATTATAGTATAACACAGAACCATGTAATGAACAACAAAATTCAACATATATGATCACCAATCCACAAAAGATTTCTAAAAAAAAAAAAATGGTTCTTCTAAACTTGTTATGAGTTGAATTTCAAACCAACTAGTGGTTTAAACCAATAAACTTAAGCTCAATCCCCTGATCCAATCTAAATGATGAGGGGGCTCATCATGTATAACTTAACAGCTGTAACTAAACCCAAAAATGACTAGCTCATGATTTAATCCTAATCAACAACTTTGCCAAGAAAGTCATATCTCCATATGGCATACAGCATCGGTACACATGTAAACAATCCGAAATATATTTACTGTGAGCTCCCAAAAGAAATGAAACTTCTCAACTTTATTGCTAATGCAACAAAAATACACCAGCAGTAAAACTTGCCAACTAACATTTGCAGTCAAACAAACAACACACATTATATTAGCAAATTTGTAAGAACAAATCACTTTGGTAGTTTTGAAACACATATTATCAAAATTTGTGAGTCCATTCAAATAATTTCTGTATACAAATAATTTCTTTTCTCTTTATTTTTTTTTTTTTTTTTCGGAGTTGTGGAAAAAGAGCCTAAATTTCAATTAAGCATCAAATGTAGTTTATTATCACTTCAAGAAAAAAAAACTAATATATAGCAAGCAATGAGAAATGATATTCCACTTTGTCCAAAATATAATACATGGCCCAAAACTAAATACAAAGATTTTCATAAAAAAAATTAGACCCATAGTCCAGTACATACCGCTCAGGGTGATGTATGCAAATAAAGATTTTACTGTTTTACTGTTTCTAGTATAAAGAAATTTTTTTTTTTTTTTAAAGCTTGCTTTTACTGTTTCTAAAGCAAATAAACAATTGTTTTTACTGTTTCTAAAACAAATAAAGAATTGACAATGTTCAGCAAATAACTAAAGCAAATAAACAATTGCTTAGTGCTTTTACTGTTTCTAAAACAAATAAACAAAACATGACATGTTCAGCAAATAACCATAACCTACAGATATAATGATCCATCGGACATGATTGTACATTAAGCAGGCACATTATATTGTAAAGAAAAAGAGCTCTGAGATTTAATATCCACAAATCCCACAAGTCGTACATTAAAACCACCCCTAAAACACTTTTGTTTTTTTTATAGCCATCATAAAACACTTTTTAAAAACCACATGAAAAACCACCCATCACTTTTTGAAAACCACCCATAACTTTTTCTTCCAATCGTCACATCACAACAACAACAACTTACAACCAACTTTTCTCTTACACATGTAAATAAAAAAAAAACAAATAAACCTTCTCATATCACCTCATCATTAAAAGTAAATATACCAATCACTATCAATAAAACAAAACAAGAAATCTAAGGGTTTATATCAGATTTGACATTGAAAAGAAAAAAAAAAATTGAGTTCGTACATAAAAAAAAAAAATATATCATAAAATAATCCATATCGTAGATTTAAAAGTTTGATAGAAGTTAACTCACCAATATTTTTTTCTTCGGCAAGATTCCAAGATTTTTCTTCCAGTGCCTCCTAACGCAGGTTTTTTTTTTTTTTTTTTTTTTATCTTTTTCTTTTGTGTGTGTGCAAAGAGAAAAGAAATTAGGGTTTATCTTTTTAAATACAAATTTAGGGTTGCATTAGCTAAACACACCCACCCTTTATCTCTTACCCACCACTAGCCTAAACCTAAATTTGAAATTAAAAATTATAAACTAATAATTACTACCAATAAATATTATTAACTTCTAAAATAATGCAAGTATATTGGTAAGTGAATTTGGCGGGTATTACATAGACAAAGATGATTTCTTTAGCATTTAAGGCCTACTCATGATTAAGTCAGATTATCTTATGAAATCTAATTTGTTCGGACCAAGATGATTTCTCTAAATGCTTAAATCCTCTTCGAAAATAACTCGCTCACATCACAGAGCTCAGTTCGCTTAAGCAAAAGTGAATTCTCAATGGATTAACTCCTATTTAGAATTAAGTTGCTTATTATGGGGGTCTAGACTGACGACCAAGAGATGGTCATCTTAAAACTAGTATGCCTAGACCGACATAACATCCTAGCCAAAGCTAATATGATTCACTTCTAGTCAAATTAGACATATTACCAGTGAAGAAGCACATATATAGACAAGAAAGCAACCTTTATTGATTAAACAAAAGGTTTTTATAAAGCTTGACCAATTGGAAAAATTGAGGTTTACACGAAACAAACATCTGAGCTTGGTGGAAAAGAAGATGCGAGCGAAGATTTATCAGAACAAATCCTGGGGACCAGCTCCGCTAGTATGTCTTCTGGAGGAAATGCCTGAGGTGCAACTAAAGAAGAAGTTGCAAGATCAACCACTTGGTGGTAGAGAAAGTTGTTGGTGTTATCTCTGAAAATTATACAAAGCTTTGGATTAAATATTTGATTTTTTTTGGAAACTTTGTATTAAGTTTTTTTACCGTAATAAAATATTTGAGAGAAAATATGGCGTGAAAAACACAACACGTTTAATCTCATTATTAATTTGATTTTTTGATTTTTTTTTTTTGGAAATTGGGCTAGATATTGGAAATTTTTTGAAAACTCTGTATTCACTTTTTTTTTAGCTTAATAAAATATTTAAGAGAAAATATGATGTGAAATTGGAATAAAAACAAAACACGTTTAATCTCATTATTAATTTTTTGATTGTTTTTGGAAATTGGGTTAGATATTTTTTTTTAGACTTTCTATTTTTTTTTACCATAATAAAATAGTTGAGAGAAAATATGTGGAGAGAGAAAATAGGGAAAGAGATAATCTATTAGTTTCCTTATAAAATAAGACTTCAAACCTCTACAATTAGTTAGTTATTAGGACTAAATCTAAATCATTTGATGAATATGTCATCCGACGGTATAAATTGCGTGTCAATTTCTTTGTCTCCGGATCCCACCCGATATATATATGTGTGTGTGTGTGTGTGTGTGTGTGAAAAATAAGATGCAATTAAATAAATCTATTAAACACATTAAATGAAGCCTAAATACAAAGAAATGAAATAAACATGAAATCAATATATAATTAGAAAGTCAGGAGGTGGTCAAAAATTAATATATAAGTAGAAAAAAATGAAAAATAGAAAGGGAGGGGGGGGGGGGGGAGGTGGTGGTTTCAAAAATCAATAAATAATTAGAAGTAATGATAATTATAAAAATAAAATAAAAATCCAAAAATATATGAAAAAGCCCTGATTTATTTCCAAAAAACCTCAAAAAATTTAATTTTGGTAGCTGGTTTTTGTATTTTTTTATTTTGACAAAAAAAATCTTGAAATTATTAAAACAAAAAAACCTGAAAATGTAACTTTTTCTTATAATAATTTAAAAAAAACGAATATTTTCGACCAAATTTCGCAAAAACACAATCCTTGGTACAAGAAAAATTTGTTATTCACTCTTTCTACAACATCGATTTTGCTTTTTATGGTGCATTTAGAATGACAGTGCGCAATGTAGATTGAATTGCAAAGCTTCTTCAAAAGAAGTGACTATTTTTATTTTTTTTAGAAAGTTAACTCACAACAATGGGATATTTTGGTTATGCCAATATTTGTTGTTTAACCTTAAATGGTCATGTTTTGGATATCTATATGAGCCTTGCATTTTGTATAATCCAACTTTAAATATAAGTAGTATTACACCAATTATAATTTTCTCTCGTTACGACAATGGTTTTATTTGTTACAGGGCACTCAGAATATAGTGTTGAAGGCACGTAAAGTAGATTGCACCGAAGCTTCTTCCAACACGCATGTGACTATTGTTATGTCTTGAAAGTTAGCTACACTGCAACAATGGGATATTTTGGTTACCCCAATATTTGTTGTGTAAATTCAATAGGTCAATGAGCCCATCGTTTTGTAGAACATAAATATAATTACTACTAGATCAATTTGCTATTTTACAACAAATTTTTTATTTAAATTGAAGTGTAGAACGAAGTGTTGAAGGCACGTGAAATAGATTGCATTGCGAAGACATGTGACTATTGTTTTATCTACAAACCAATATAACAAAACTCCACATGGAGCCAAAAAAAATTCATGAGTGTTTTATTTATTATTTATTATTTATTATTTTTATTTATTTTGGATAAGAAAGGCTTAGAAGAAGACGTCACTTGCCACCAATTAGGTTCCAAGAACATAATACAACTACATGAAATAACAACATCCCATTATTATAGGAGTGGTAATTCAATGAGGTTGACCTCACAACACTTGGTTAGGGAAAGGCTCTCAACCGTTGGATCGATCTCATCTTTTATTTCCCAAACATAAAAATAGGAACAATAATTTGAATTGAAAAGATTTGGTGGTAAATTCTAAAAAGACCTAAACCTTATATTCACACCAAGAATGTCAAGATTATACATTGAAATGTAATTTAGTTTGTTTATCATTTAATATGACTCAATGGGGTTTTGCATGATCAGAAAATTTATAAAGAAGTAAAACATTTTATTAAAACTTTTGTAAGGGAAAGACAATGAACTCAAACCATTCATTGCCTTGGAGTTTGAAGTTTCATCTTATTCTCTATCTATTGATTTTAATTTCAATTCTTCAATTTTGAACAGTTTTCTATTCACTCTCTCTACAACATCGATTTTACTTTTTACGGTGCATTCAGAATCAAGGCGCGCAATGTAGATTGAACTGCGAAGATTATTCGAAAGAAGTGACTATTGTTTTTTTTTTTTTAAAGTTGACTCATACGACAGTAATGGTATATTTTTGTTATGCCAATATTTGTTGTTAAACTTCAAAGGGTCATGTTTTAGATATATCATAAGGAGCCCTACATTTTGTATAATCCAACTAGTACTACACCAATTGTAATTTGGTCTCTTTACGACAATGGTTTTATTTCTTGCGGTGCATTCGGAATAGAGTGTTGAAGGCATGAAAAGTAGACTGCACCACAAAACTTTTTCGAACACACATGTGACTATTGTTATGTCTTGAAAGTTAACTACACTGCTACAATGGGATATTTTGGTTACAGTAATATTTGTTGTGTAACTTCAAGATGTCCTGTTTTGGACATCTATGATGAGCCCATCGTTTTGTATAACTTAAATATAACTACTACTAGATCAATTTGCTATTTACTATTTTATGACGATTTGTATTGAAATGTAGAATGAAGTGTTGAAGGCACGTGAAATAGACTGCGATGCGAAGACATGACTATTGTTTTATCTACTAACCATTATAACAAAACTCCACATGGAACCAGAAAAAAGTCATGAGTTTTATTTATTTTGGTATGAAAGGCTTAAAAGAGGATGCCACTTGCCACCAATTAGGTTCCAAGAACATAATACAACTACATGAAATAACATCCCATTATTATGGGAGTGGTAATTCCATGAGGTTGACCTCACAACACTTAGTGAGGGCGAGGCTCTCAACCGTTGGATCAATCTAATCCTTAGTGTCCTAAACATAAAAATATGAACGATAATTTGGATATAAGAGATTTGGTGGTAAATTCTAAAAAGACCTAAACCATATATTCACACCAACAACGTCAAGATAATCCATTGGAATGGAATTTAATTTATTCATGATTTAATATGAATCGATGGGGTTTTGCTTGATCAAGAAATTTATAAAGAAGTAAAGCATCTCATTAAAACTTTTGTAAATGAAAGACAATGAATTTAAACCATTCATTGCCTTGTAGTTTGAAGTTTCATCTTGTTATCTATTTATTGATTTTAATTTCAATTCTTCAATACTGAACAATTAGAGGAAGAAGATATGGTTAAAGTCAGCATCTTTAACGCAAATGGAAAGGAAGATCAGGTTAAACATAGAGATAAACAAGTAACATAGGAAGTTACAAATTTTTAGCAAAGTCTGCCAACAAAATAGCTCATATTTTGATGGTGTGAGATAAAAGATGTGATACATCAATTTTGATCTAATGGTTGAAAGCCTCACCCTTACTGAGTATTGTGAGGTTAACCTTTTTGAATTACCACTTGTTGACGCGCTTTTGTTCTCCTCCCCCCTCCTATTGCATTAAATATTTTTCCATTTCTTGTTCTCATTTATTAGAAAAATACTTTAAGCAAAACATAAATGAGAAAAAAGTTACGCGGCATTAATTGAATGCAAAAACGCGATCGAAAGCTGTGAAGTTGAAATGTGTCCATCGTTAAACTCAACTATGTTTTAGTGATATAGTGAGTGGAGTAAAAACAAATAGGTACAAATTAATCTTTTCTTTCTCATCACTTATCTCTACTCCCTCCTCTATCCAAGTTTCATTATCAAAGTTTTCTTCCATTCTTCTTAATATCTTCTTTCATTATTTTCCAATCAAATCTCTTTCTCATGCCTTGACAATAAAGCAAAATACATCAAAAATTTATTGGGATATTAGACTGTTTATTAATATGGGTTGAAGTAAGAAAAACTTTGTGTTTTCTAGTCTTCTTTTTAAATCAGAACTCTTCCATATTTACTTTTGATGAACATGTTCATGTTTTTGTTTTTTGGCCTTTTTATTATCTAATTAAAAGCCTCTATTATGTTGTTTTAAGTTCTATACCCCAATGAATTAAAGGAAGAAAGTTGGATGGAGAAGGAATTGACGAAATAAGAAGATAAATCCAAATCAGAACTTGTCGTGCTTGTTAGCAATGAGAAAATTTCATAGAAAAAATTGCAAGCTTATCACTAGCACTACTACAAAAATGATCTTTCAAGATATTACAAGAATGTTATGACATGGGTACCATAACATTTAGTGCAAGTCACATTAGCCCATGTTATCTTTTTGATATTGCACTATGAATATGTTATCAATTGTTAATTAGCATTTGTGAAATATCATGATTGTATTATCTATCACATGTATATAAATGCTATCAATTGTTTGTTAGCATTTGTAAATATCATGATTATATTATCCATTATATATACATAAATATTATCAATTGTTTGTTAGTATTTTTGAATGTCATGGTTGTATTATCCATCACATGTATGTATATAAATGCTATCAATTGTTTATTTTAGCATATGTGCTATCATGAATGGCCTTTCAAAATGTTATCATATGATAGTTATCATAAACTAATTTACAACAACTTTCAATTTTATAATATTCAAACCTTGGAATAGAATAAATATCATTCAAACTTCTTTGACAAGCTACAACATCAATCACCTTCCATCAGTCATAGAAAATATGAAATTGCAAGAATCCATTTTCTACTAAGAGACTAGTACATTAAAACAAAAAAATAACATTCTTTTACAGACACCGATGACCTTGGACCCAACTAGATTACAAAAATATAAGTCAAGCATTCCAACATGGATTAACCAAGAAACAGTCTGGTCTACTCTATTGAGATAAACTGTGGAATCTCCAACACATCCCTCTCTGAGTGTTTTGAGAAATAAACTATGACCCAAAACAAGAAAACGAAACAGGCAAGACCAAATAAAGGAGAATATCAAGGCACACCCACCTAGCTAGAAGAAGAATTGCTTCTTCCTTGCTTTCTAAATTTTTTTGAAGTAGGTGAAGTGTACGTGGTCACTATTGAGACAACCAGGATGTTGGAGAAAATGTTCAACTCTTAAGCTCTTGAAGAGTCGGAGAAGTTAGACACATCTATGATAACTTCTACTACAGAGAAGAATAAGAAGTGCAAGAACAAAAAGTCGTGATAAACAAATTAAACGATTCGAGTCTATGTTTCAGTCATAATCAAAGCTTGAACCTAAAACTAAGATTTCTCCTTTGCATTACAATTATAACACCTTCAAAATATGATGCAAAGGAAGCTTTCCTGCAAGAAAGTAATAAAAATACTGTATCAAACATGAATCTTCGTAAATCCATTAGAGGATAAGAACAAATTAACAAACTTTTCTTTGGTATGAATTATTTGGCATAGCAACCAAATACAAATACTAATGGTCAACCCAAGGATAAAGGTAATCAAGATACAAGAGTAAATAGCCAACCCATATGGTTTGAAAGACTATTGAGACCAAATTTCCTCATAGTACATATTCATTTAGCGATGAGACCTGAGCCAATCACATCCTCGTTGACACCTTTTAAACAATACCAGATTTGGTGGTTTTCTATGGTACCTTTAGAAAACAACTATTGAACAATCTAATAAACACAAAACAACATTTCACTGTAATTCAACAAATAACACCTATTGAACAATCCCAAATACAACCAATTCACTGGTATAATATATACATGCTTCAACTAACCAATAGGATAATTAGCATTGTAAACTAAAAATAAAGATTTAAAAATTAAAATTGTGCACTCAAGCTATTAAACTTGGTTTTCCATGGATGATAATTTCTTGAGGAATTCTAGGAAAATCCTCCAGCTACTTCTCTTCACATACTATTAGGGATTACACTAGGTGCATTTAAGTCCAACAAAATGCAAGATTTAGCAGATCTACAAAAAAATGTTTTATTCATGCTTAGTAATTGTACTTGAATCCACCTGAACTTTGGTTGCTTATTGAACTATAAAAACTTTAATCAAGGTTGAACTTTGGGTCCTAATCTATGTAGTTAAAACGGACAACAGACCCATAACGATCCAAAAGCGTTATAGGTTATAACGGGATATACCGAGATATAACAGTATATAACGGAATAGTTTTTTAAATATATATTTTAATACCCCACAAAATATTAATGTATTATAGTAAAAAAAAAAAGTAAATCATGTTCATAACTTTAAATTCAAAAACAAAAAACTAAATAAAAAAATCTTCCCTTAATATGAGAGTGATATCGCAAGAGAGTGCGATCGACTCTTTTTCTTCTTCCCTTCTTATCTCATTATCTGTCAAACGACGAGGTCTAATTCTCTGGCGATTGACGACGGCAAACTTTAGTCATTTCCTATGAGTCTAGGTTTTTGGTTCGATCGAGAATGAAATGAGTGAATTTTTATTTTAATGTAGTAGAACAAAACGTCAAAACGACGTTATTGAAAAAAAAACGTTATCTCAATAACGACCACATAACGTTGTTATATCGGAGTTGTGATACCATAATGTGATAGTTTTATAACGTAGCGGCTCATCCGTGTTATGAGTTATATCGGCGTTGTAACGTATTTTAACTACACCGGTCCTAATGTTATCGGAGTTGTGAACACCAACATGCCTTTGTTTATCAATCAACCAACTCGAAGATTAAAAAAGGTAATATAGTCAAAAGTGATAAGTATCTAAAGGCCACTGCAATGTGAGTAATTATAACATAAAGGAATCAATGCATTCTAAGTTGATTAAGGTTAGAACTGTACAGTATTTTCACTTACGACATCTGTAGCAAGTGTTTCTTTTAGGACCTCCGACTGCACATAGAGTTAACAGTTCTAAGTGGACCCATAGTATACCTTGAACTAAATGCTCAAGATATGATGATAGCATCAAATTGTACTTAAAAGATAATGCAACTATTCATGCTATTAGATTGTCAAAAGTTGCAAAATGAAATGAAATTGAAGTACAGATAAATGACATTTATACACACGGTATTGGTAAGGCCTTGAAGGGAGCCAATAAAATATAATATCAGTCTTCTATGCTCCTGCTTTTCAATTTCTCCATGCAAAATCTTACAAAATATGACTGAATGTTCTTTGATATTCATCTCAAGTTTGATTCCCTCCCCTTTCATTCTTACTCTTTCGATCTATCAGATCCAGAACATATCAAACTCACTAGCTACGGGTTTCAAAATTATCATGTTCTTTAGTTCATTTCTACCCAACCAACATAGCCAGTGATGATATTTTCAACAGTGAAATGGTTCATGAAACTAAAGACTGAAGAAATTTGCTTTACAATTAATATAACCAATGTTGCCTTAAAATTATCAAACATGATTAAGAAACAATTACCTAAATACATGACTCCCAGAGTAAACAAAAGTAATTAAGAAAATATGACAACCTCAAACCTGTTATTCAAAACATGGGATATTAAAAAGATCCATAAAATCTCTGTTAAAATAATTCAAGACATTAAATCAAAGGTATGAGACTGAACCCTAACTATAAAAAACAGGACAAGAAACCAAGTTGGATTTGAGAATTATGTCACATGCAATGTTGATCCTTTCACCAATTCTACTTCAACTTCGAAAATTGGGACATTCAAAAAACAAATATAAAAAGGCTCATCCACATAATTGGGAAGCAAGTAATTACACCATATCTTTTTGCCCCAAGAGGTGAGCCTCCCGATACAACGTGCCCAAAATGATGACTTTTGCATCTTATCTCCAAGAATCTATGGAAGTTGTTTTGTGTGATGTTTCAGGTGTGGGTGAATCCAATAGACAATCCATGAATTTACAAAACTTTAAGAGTTGATTTTTGTATCTATATGTTAGAAATGTAAAACTGAATAAGCATTGTCCTCATAATAATTTATGCAACAAAGTACCAAAGTGCAAAAACTCATTACAAAATACATAAGCTACCTGTAACTGAAGGATACACTGGATGAACAAAAAGCTTTGTACTTTTTAACGCACGCATTAACTCAATCGCGACAAGAATATGACAACTTTAGTATAGTTTATCAATTTATGAAACTAATGGTGAGCACTCAACGGTTGGAGCTTGGCGGATGGTACCACTTGGTCATGGGTTCGAATCCAGCTTGCGGCATCTTTTATCAGTTTATGGTGTGTTGACCAGTTCTCGTCTTTAATGGGTTCTGGGATCCTATAAAAACCCTGCTCGCCTTCCGAAAAAAAAAATGGTGAGCACTCTTCATGTCAAATTTACATTAGGGAATAAGTAAATTAATCTTTGTTATGAGATTTTTGTATCTATATGTTAGAAATGTAAAACTGAATAAGCATTGTCCTCATCATAATTCATGCAACAAGGTACCAAAGTGCAAAAACTCATTACAAAATACATAAGCTACCTGTAACTGAAGGATACACTGGATGAACAAAAAGCTTTTTAATTTTTAACGCACGCATTAACTCAATCGCGACAAGAATATGACAACTTAAGTATAGTTTATCAATTTATGAAACTAATGGTGAGCACTCTTCATGTCAAATTTACATTAGGGAATAAGTAAATCTTTGTTATGACAGTATTACAGAAACTACTTATAATTTTGACCAAACTGAAACCATTTGCAAAAACTACCACCTAAAAAATCTTTTGGAGTTAACATCATCCTTCAAATTTTAAACGAAACAATAAACAACCAAATTGAAGTTCAGATCCTAGCATATATTTTCACCAACAATCATAATAACAAGAATTCCATAAATATAATTTGCTTTTATTAGGGTGTTGTGGATTCACTTACAAGAGTAGGCTTCAAGGCTTCCTTTGATGATGCACTCACCCAAACAAACATGTCTCAGTAAATCATTTATGCTAAAAAACAACAGCAAACAACACAGTAAAAAATCATAGTTGTTAGATTAAAAGAAATCATATATTTTCACAGTAAAATACCTGGTCTAAAGGAGCCACTCACTCCATGGAGAAGTTGGAGTCTGTCTTGTACCTCTCATTGTTGCTTCATTTCCTGTACAAACAAATCAAATCACTAGTGAGATAAGTTTTATTTCTCTGAAAATGTTATTGCCAATAGTCATGGTTTAAAATGTCACCATTGGAGAAAATTTTGGTTGAAATTTGAGATACAGCAAAGCGAATGGGGTCGAAGATGGAGACCCCAGAGTCATGTTGAGTGTCAATTACAGAGGGTTTTTTGGAGAGTTTAATCTTCTTAACGTTCTTCTTGAGTTGCCAATAGTTCACAAACGCGTCTTTCCACTCTGGGATCAGTTGAACTTCTAGCTCTTTTGAGAATTTCACCATTTTCGATCGAATTCAGCGAAACAGAGCTGAAAACAGAGTAAAAGAAGAACATAACATGCAAAAAGAAATGAGAGAATAGAGAGAGAAAGAGAGTCTCGTGGAGGGTGTTTTATGTGTTTGAGAGGTGTGTATGTATAGAGATGAGTGGGAACAAATCTCATACTGATATTCGTCTGCAAAATATCATAGATTTCATTTACTGATATTCGTCTAGGTTGTTCAATACATACTTTATACCATGAATTCACTCCATACATACTGGGTTCCAGACATTTTGCTAGGAATTCATTCGCTGCAATTTTGAGCATACATTAAAGGAGATGACCAGTATCCCTGTAGCCATCAACTATGGATGTCGTCTACAATTTTGGAAACAAAAATAAAAGCAAATGTTAGTACAATGTCAGTACTCCATGAAATAAATAGTGGGGCAATGAGGAACGGTTGATCCTACCTTTGGAAGACTATGAAGCCACCCAGAACAAATATAACTAGAAGAGCAAATGCCCCAAATGTGTCTGTAAAGATCATATTCCTTCCAAGTGCAACAATGAATCAAAAAAGTGAGTGACATTTGAACATCACCTCTTACAATTAGATCACATTGGAACAAACTTACAGTGTCTTCCTCCTTTCTCACTATAGCGGATCAATCACAATATCAGAAATTCTCGAAGATGATTGGTTTCAAACCGATCACAAACATTGTACAGGAATAGACTCCAACGAGAAGATCGACTTGGATGACGTTCATGCTACGTTTGATTCGATGGCTGTAAGTAAAAGCAATGCCTTAGAAATTATGATGTCTGACGTTCTAACAACATGAAATATTCTTAACCTGAGTGAACTATTTTAAACTTAATCCAAGGAGATGCAACAGAACATACGAAAGCCAGATCTTCAAGTTTCACCAATGCTTTCCAACTGATAGCAAAATCTCATGACCTCAACTTGTCAGACCTCTTCGAAGAACAGGTATTTCTCTTCCTGACCTCACCTAGAGTTGCATAAATGGTTTCTCCCATCACTTTCTAAATTCAATTTGGAACTTTCGAATCTAGTCATTACTCTTGAAAAAGGAAGATAAACAAAATGATTTCAAGCGAAGGGAAGTGAGTCTTACATGAACACTTGCAGGCATAATTATAGCCAATTTCTACACGTTTACAAATCACATCTGAAATTTAGTCAGCAACATTTTTCAGTGTTTGCTTCTGGGCAGCTGTTGGTGCCCATTACATGGATCAGCACCTATAATGTCATAGCAAGACATTTCTCATATACTGACTATGTTTGCTAGTTTATTGTAAATGATGTTCTACTCAAGCAAATTCCTATATGCAAATATAAAGCATAAATTCCATGGAATTATTGAGCATACGAACAATAGCACATGCATATAAACATTCTAATGTAGGCAAACATAGCAAACATTCTTTGAAACACAAATTCAATCTATGAAATAAATTCATACCTGATTGTGTAACTTCCGTATAAGATTCAACAGCTGTAACACTTCGAATAAACAGTTAGATAAAAATGTACCATTTTGTTCTTGGGTTGAGTCGCGGACTAGGTCGCTTTCTTTAAGACGTTTCGCGGCTCTGCCCAAGATTGTGCTAGCAGTTTCATAGCCCCGCCGTCCCCAGGATAAAACAGCCCAGAATCTTCTCTGTCTCGTTCAAAAATGCACAATAATTGAACGGTATACTAATCACCCTCATTCTCATTATTTGCTCGGAATCAAAAATCTCTTTGAAACAAATCAGCAATAAGCGTATACAAATCAAGGACTGTTTTTTCGCAAAACACTCTGATTTCGAAGAAAAAGAAGCTATGCTGATTTTTTTCAAGAATTGAAAGCTATGCTAAATCAGCAAGAACTGTCTTCGTTTTATAAAAAAAAAAAACTCGAAGCAGAAAACGATTTTAGCAATCACTAAAACTGTCTCTGTTTTCTTCATTCTCTCAAGCAGAAAACAGTTTTTGCAATCACTCTGTTGTTTCAAGAACTGGAAGAAGCAATCACACTGGCAAGACTAAGAACTGGAAGAAGCTCTGTTCTTCGAAGAAGCTAATATCTGATAACAAGTAACAGTCTGAAAGCATCTGAGTTCTTGACTGAAATCAGGTAACCCAATAGTGTGATGAAGAACTCTGTTGGTTCCATAATCATTCGAATTAGGCCCCCCAACAATGCACACAATGGGAAGGTTCTCACTATAAGCTCCAGCAATGGCGTTTATAACACTAAGTCCACCAACAGTGAAGGTGACAACACATGCACCAACTCCACGAGACCTCGCATACCCATCCGCAGCGTAGCCTGCGTTGAGTTCATTACAACACCCAACAAGGTTGAGTCCTGGCTCGGCAAGAAGGTGATCAAGAAGTGTGAGATTGAAAGCTTTGTTATATAAACAGAGAGAAATGAGAGTGGGGTAGATAAAATGAAAAACAAGAAGGGAGCAGGTTGCCAAAACACGGCGGGATTCCTGGAACCACTAAGCCGCCCCACTCAATGTTTTTTAAATTCGTTTTTAATCAAATTATTTTAAAAACCCACTCACATATGTTCCAACAATCCCCCACTTGGATTTTTAAAACAAATTTACAATCCTCCACTTGGATTGAAAAAACAATTTTCATCGAGCAATCTGTAACATATAGGATTGTGCATAAGCAAAAGTGTCTTTCGACTTGAACTCTTGCGTAGTGTTCATGCTTTAGATTTTACTAGAGTAACTCGTAGTTTTGAACTCTATCTCTAACAGACATTACACGCACAACCTTTTCCTGGGTGAAGTCTAAAAAGCCCGTGCTTTTACGGCCATGCACGTATATCCCAGTAAGTGAAGGCTCTAGGAATTTTGCCCACAAATTCCATAGGAAGCGGCCAAACTTCCACAATCACTTAGGTGAGTCTATCAAGAGTACTCCTGTAGCTAGGTACTCCACTCCACATAGAGTATAGATCTCATTAAGAGTTTTTTAACTCATCCTACTATCGCTTCAGGAATTCATGCTGTATTCTAGGAATGAGATTATTATTTTGTCAGCATGATTCACATCATATCATTCACGACTTGTTATTACCCATTGAACCTATTTCTTGGGATCTCCAGTCTATAGGTTGGGTTACCGTCATGAATAACTCATCAATCTAAGGGCTTTAGTCCCATTCCTTTCGAGGTTTCAAAAACCTTCTCTCTAGCTAATACTTTCGTCAAAGAATTAGCCGAGTTCACATCAGTTCGTACTTGATCCGATCTCTCAGCACCAGTAGATAGAATTCTCTAACCGTACTGTGCTTACGACGTATTTGTCGTTTCTTGCCGTTATCATAACGGTTTTGTATTGTCGCAATAGCCGCGGAACTATCGCACTGGATCAAGACATCTGGAATCAGTCTTTCCCATAAAGGGTTCTCTGCTAGCAGGGTTCTCAACCAACCTGCTTCTTTACTAGCCGTAGCTAATGCTCTAAACTCTGACTCCATCGTGGACTATGCCAAAATGGTCTGTTTCTTTGACTTTCAAGAAACAGCTCCACCAGCTATATTGTAAATATAGCCACTGGTGGCTTTGGAGTCATCTGAAAGGGTATTCCAATCAGCATCGCTATATCCTTTAAGGACAGCGGAAAACTTCTGTATCCGAGGTTCGTAGTCCTCTTAAGGTACCTCATGACCTTTTCAATTGCATCTATTAGGCTCCTTGAAAACTAAGGAAAACCTTCTTTACTGAAAATACATAGTAATCGAGGCCACGAAGTTCATTTCCGTTTACTTCTCCTAGGCTCAGATTCTATGACTTTATCAGTTTCATGCATTCTTATCATAGGCACGTTATTTGAGGATATACCCCCACTATTCCTCGAAATAACCCCCACTATGACTCGAAAATAAATGCAATTTATCTTTTCATAAAAAAATTTATTGAGACACACAAAAAATCTTTTCACAAAAAATCAAAATCCACAAAATTATTCTTAGCATGTATAAAAATATACTTAAGCTTCCCATTTAAGGGACTTTTGAACTTCGGTCCTTCTCACTTTTGTCAAAAACAGGTTTAGCTACCTTTTTGAATGCATATTCAATGACGGTCTTCTTGCTATCTGAAGCGGACCATGCATTCAATTCTTAAGGACCCATAAAATGAGAATATCGAATAAAACACTCATTCTATTCATCTCGCTATTCTCATTTTTTCTTTTAAGTTCAAGGATCAACTAAGAATATCATTAGAACACGTACCTTAAATTCAGCTTCTGAATTTTTCAAACTTTGATATAAACATCAAGCTTTCTGTGTTCAGCCTCTGAGAATTTAGTTGCAAACTTTGATAACAAAGTTCCGCAACAAAATCAAGCAATAGCTTCAATTGATCTATATTTTCATCAACATCATCATCATGAGAACATATCCTTTCCATAAGAATACATGTCCTCATGTGGAAAACCGACCAACTTATGGTCTCAGCAAAATCATTTATTTATTGACATCAAGAACAAAATCCACAAGTCAATCTGTATATAAATGATTCCTTATAGCCTCCTTATTTCATCTTAATATCTAACATCAACTATAACATTAAACACAAGGTTTTTCTTTCCATCAATAGGATTCATAATTAGAGGCATTCTAATTTGTACAATAGATCAATTATGGTTTTCACCAAAATAGACTGAATCTTCCAAAATGCATAACATAATTATCATATAACTGCATACTCATTATCTAAAGAGTAACATGCATAGATGATATTATTCACTTCTCACGAAATGTTCAAATGGAATTTATTGATTCAGATTTCATGATATTCCAACTCAGAAAGCATCAATTTCATAGTTACATTTCTATGAATGGTGTTCTATTCCTCCAAGGTTTAGAGTTTAGACTACATTTTACATCTCATCATGTGTATATGTATGTCAATCTCTAACTACGTTAATCATAATTAATATGATTTCAATATGGTAGTAAAGTCACCATAAAAATATCTTTAAAATTTCACAACATGGTAAACCACCATTATAGATAAAGATATCTGATATTTCAAACGTAGTTGTAAAACTCTAAATCATGTGGATCTTAAATATAATCATCTTTCTAAACTTTTCAAATATTACCATGGATTGTGTCCTTGCATTGATTCTACCATAACCAATTTATAAAATAAATAAATGGTGAAACATGCTTCCATCCCAATTTCACAACAAAACACTACTACCCAAGGATTCATAAAAGCATTATAGTGCAAACAAAACTAAATTTCAATCCTTGGTATAAATTTTGTTTAGGCGAATGGGATCCATAACAAACAGACACATTCAAACAACATGGCAATTACATACACCTCTTGAATAGTCCAACTTGTACAAAACAAGGAAGACATATTCTTGTTACCAATAGTTGGATCAATTTCTAAGTTCATGACTCAGAAATTTTATGCTAACGAAAAGCATTGAGTTCAGAATATTAGTTGTTCATAGCTAATCTATATATATCCATCTATATACGATTCACTGCTTAACTCAAATCTTACGTGTGATCACATGTGTGCATTCTTGTATTACAAATACATGCAAACTTTGTTTAGCAAATTCAGTATTTGTAATCATGGCAGAAAGAAACCGTCTTAAAATTGTTGGTGCACATTACATGGATCAGCACCTATAATGTCATAGCAAGACATTTCTCATATACTGACTATGTTTGCTAGTTTATTGTAAATGATGTTCTACTCAAGCAAATTCCTATATGCAAATATAAAGCATAAATTCCATGGAATTATTGAGCATACGAACAATAGCACATGCATATAAACATTCTAATGTAGGCAAACATAGCAAACATTCTTTGAAACACAAATTCAATCTATGAAATAAATTCATACCTGATTGTGTAACTTCCGTATAAGATTCAACAGCTGTAACACTTCGAATAAACAGTTAGATAAAAATGTACCATTTTGTTCTTGGGTTGAGTCGCGGACTAGGTCGCTTTCTTTAAGACGTTTCGCGGCTCTGCCCAAGATTGTGCTAGCAGTTTCATAGCCCCGCCGTCCCCAGGATAAAACAGCCCAGAATCTTCTCTGTCTCGTTCAAAAATGCACAATAATTGAACGGTATACTAATCACCCTCATTCTCATTATTTGCTCGGAATCAAAAATCTCTTTGAAACAAATCAGCAATAAGCGTATACAAATCAAGGACTGTTTTTTCGCAAAACACTCTGATTTCGAAGAAAAAGAAGCTATGCTGATTTTTTTCAAGAATTGAAAGCTATGCTAAATCAGCAAGAACTGTCTTCGTTTTATAAAAAAAAAAAACTCGAAGCAGAAAACGATTTTAGCAATCACTAAAACTGTCTCTGTTTTCTTCATTCTCTCAAGCAGAAAACAGTTTTTGCAATCACTCTGTTGTTTCAAGAACTGGAAGAAGCAATCACACTGGCAAGACTAAGAACTGGAAGAAGCTCTGTTCTTCGAAGAAGCTAATATCTGATAACAAGTAACAGTCTGAAAGCATCTGAGTTCTTGACTGAAATCAGGTAACCCAATAGTGTGATGAAGAACTCTGTTGGTTCCATAATCATTCGAATTAGGCCCCCCAACAATGCACACAATGGGAAGGTTCTCACTATAAGCTCCAGCAATGGCGTTTATAACACTAAGTCCACCAACAGTGAAGGTGACAACACATGCACCAACTCCACGAGACCTCGCATACCCATCCGCAGCGTAGCCTGCGTTGAGTTCATTACAACACCCAACAAGGTTGAGTCCTGGCTCGGCAAGAAGGTGATCAAGAAGTGTGAGATTGAAAGCTTTGTTATATAAACAGAGAGAAATGAGAGTGGGGTAGATAAAATGAAAAACAAGAAGGGAGCAGGTTGCCAAAACACGGCGGGATTCCTGGAACCACTAAGCCGCACCACTCAATGTTTTTTAAATTCGTTTTTAATCAAATTATTTTAAAAACCCACTCACATATGTTCCAACAGCAGCTACATGCACGCACCAATGAAAACATAATGAACTAATCATATACATGAGAATGAAAGATGGGATTCGAACATTCAGGATTCATAGAGCTTCTCATTTTTTAGTCTAGCATAATATGCGATTGCTCAAGACACAAACCAACCTTGTTTAGCTAATTAATCGAACAAAAAGCTTTTTAATTCAAAGCTCAATAAGATTTACTCAACAAATAGTATTTCGTTGGGTTCGGAGATCTATCCACGTTCAATTAATCAAATCTTTTTAAGCTGAAACTTGTAAAGGATCCACTTGAAAAAGTCCGCTTCCTTGGGTTAAAAAATGAAAAATGTAAAGGACCGAAAACCCATCCTGAAGGGAGTGAAAAAGTCCGTTTCCTCGCTGGTTTCCTCGCCAGTTAGACAAACCTAATCTGAAATGACTCACAAGTGTATATGCAGGCACGGATCTACTAGGGGTCAAGTGGGGGCACTTGCCCCACTGACTTTTAAATAATTTTTTGTTATTTGCAATTTTCAGACGCTCCGATGCGGGTGACGCCATCCCGTCCCACCCCTTCTTCTCTTCCTCCATTCTCTGTGTCGCTGACGATCCTGCTCCGCCCCCTTTTTTCTACCCCCTCTATCTATTTACTACGAGACTGACAACCACTCCGCCTCCTCATCTTTATCTCCATATCTTCCTGTTTGGTTTATTTCCCTTTTCCACCATTGCCACTAGCAACCTCAACCTCTCTTGTCTACTTTAAGAAATAAAATAGTTATTTTTTTAGTATTTTCTCGAGATGAATTCGTATATCGATGTCTAATTTTTTATTCTATTCATAGGATTTTTCTGGAGATACATGAAAAATTTGACCCATTATTTTTTCCTCAAAATACAAGCTTGTATCTCGAGATTCATCCATAAGTTATTGTTTGAAATGCATCTTGTTAATCAACGTAAGCCTTTTGATAGTCAACACACGTTGATTGCTAATCCTGAGGGAGGCTGCAACAATGATTAATGTCGGGGTAACCTTTAAGTAGTTATTTTTTATAGGGCACAAATAACAAAAAAAAAATTATAAACATATAATTTACATTTGAAATTAATTTTTTCCCTTTAATTTTATATACCAATTTGAATTGGCCTCTATATATCTATCTTTTGCGCTTATACAAAATAGCTTGTTGGATCTATTTTCTCTCCCCCATAAATTAAATGGAGTTTTGTTTAGTAATTGGTGTTTTGTATAGTTATTTATGTATTATTCAAATTAAAAAAATCTATTAAGTAATTAATTATTATATTATTATTAATTAACTATGATTCGTCACTTCGCCCCCCTTCAACAAAAATCCTGGCTCCGTCACTGTGTATATGGTGCTTCTAGAAACATACAAATTCTTGAAAGTATGTACTAGGTGCAGGTTTGGGGTGGTAAAGTAGTCTTTCATTTCATCTTAGCCGTCTAATTCCTTGAGAATGGCTGAGTAGCTGACAACATATTCTTTTATTTTTAATGAACTTCTCAATGAACAGTTTAACTTGACCACATGTCTGAACGTAGAGCAGTGAATAAGAGGTACCTCTTCGTCAATAATAGTAACATTTGGATGAGTTTGCAAAGCGCACTCCAATGTAATGTGAGAAGCTGATTGTCTCATAAACCTTATAACAACTGGAGAGGTATTCAATTAAGGATTCAAAATAATACATGTAAATTTAGGAGTATTCAAATATCGATTTTAAATGATTGTTTTAAAATCCATCAAAATCAGAGAGTATTTTATTCATGCTTTTCAAAAATCCACCAAAATCAAGGGGTATTCAAGAAGTAGTGAATTTTAATAGATTTGTTAGAGTTGTGGATTTTGAAGGATTTGCGAGTGGAAAATATATATAACAAGAGTTATTCCAAATCCAACATTTTTCCCTCATATTTTAACGGATTTGTATTGGTTATTGTTAAATAACACCACCATTTCCGCTGAAGGACGCTACCATCCCATTTTTTGTGATCTGCTGAAAGACACCACCACCTTCCCTTATCTTCTCTTTTCACAAGAGCAACACCACCTCGCCCCACAACTTCCGACCACACCACCATGCCCTACCACCGCTGGCTGCACCACCACCCGCACTTCTTCTTCTATTTTGTTCTTGTTCTTGTTCTTTGTTATTATTATTATTCTTTTTCTTCTCATTCTCTTCCTCTTATTTTCTCTTCTTTTTGTCTTTTCTTCATCTTTGTTTTTTGTTCTTGTTTTTTTTCTTTTGATTTCTTCTTCTTCTACTTTTCTCTTTGTTTTTCTTCTTATTCTATTTTTCCCCCATTTCTTTTTTTTTCCCATTTTTTTCTTCTTCGCTCTTGTGGAGGTTCCTGCGAATGGAGGTTCCCCACTTGCCAGAACCTTCGCGAGGGAAAAAATAAAAAGAAGAAAAAAAAACAGAGAGAAAAAAAAGTAGAAGAGGAAGAGAAGAAGAATAAGAAAAAAAGAAAAGAAAAGAAAAAAAAATGTGATGGGGAGGAGGTTGAGAATAGGAAGTGAAAATGGGTGGAGGTGGGATGAGAGGTGGCGGTGGTGATTAATGGAGAAGAAGAAGAAGAAGAAGAAGAAGAAGAAGAAGAAGAAGAAAAAAGAAAAAAAAAAGAAAAAAAAAAGAAGAAGGGGAGGAGGAGGAGAGGTGGCGGTAGCATGGTGGTGGTGGTGATTGAAGAAGAATAAGAAGGGAAGATAGGTGGCAGTGGCGAGGATAACAATTTGAAGTAAAATAGTTATTTGTATTACTTTTGGACCATATTCAGTGTATTAATTTTTTTTTTAATTTGAAGTAAAATTCTCTTAATATATACAAACAATTGTTTAATTGATGTTTTGATAGATGTTTTATGATTTGTGTTGGCATGGATAACAATGTAGGTGATGTTCTTTCATTGTTTCCTATGATTAATAACACATTTATAAAAATCTATTAAATTTATAAGAATCTATAGAAATCCATAACAAACATTTATAAAATCTACAAAATCCAATTATTTAAAATCCATCAAAATTCAGTGGATTTTGTAAAATCATTTGAAACCTTTTAAAATCCACGAGATTTAAAATTCTTCAGAGTCCATTCAAATTTCGAATTGAATACCCCCACCTAAGGCAAAAGCAGTTCCCAATAAAAAAAACCCTATTATTCTAGCAAAAGGAAATGAGATTATTTCAACGAAAAATCGAGAGAAATTTTGTTCAAACCTATTGAGATTTCCCAACTTGGGTGTGATGAACACAAACCCTATCTCTTCCCTCCTCAGATCTAAATTCTAATATTCTTTTCTTTGATAAATCTAATCTCCAACAACCTCTCTTTTTCACAGCCAAACTGCAGACAACAACCGATTCAAGCAAAAAATTGCAAAAACGAACAAAAACAAGCCACACTCACCTGTCTTCCAATGAAAAAAATAAATAATAAATTTACAGAACATTAGCTAATATATTTCTTCTTTTTTTCTACTAATTATCATTTACAGAACACCCTCATCACCATTCCACCACTGCCCTCCATAAAAAAATTTCATATTTTATACTGTAAACTAATATTTTTTAGCCTCAGCCTATTTTACGGCAAAAATACTAATTTTTTTTATAAGCAAACTCTGTTAATATTAGAATCGATTGAATGTCATGGTATTTGTTTGATTGTTCATTAGAATGTCCTTTCATTTCTTTTAAAAATATGATACTTAGGCATGCAAATATTAAAAATACTTACATGTTTTAATAATAAAATATATATTTTTCAAATTTTACGTATTTGTATTGATCATTGGTTTTGTTGGAAAGATCTTCAAAATTGCATTTCAATGAAACCAATATTACCAAAATCTGACAACAACATAAACAATTATGATAATTTTCATTTTGAAAAAAAGAAATTACAATACTTTCTCTTTCCGCCACATGCACATTCCACCAACTTTTTTTTACAATTTTTTTAATTTTCTTTGCCTTTCTATATGTTTATATTTACAAACATCTCATTGTAGGAAATGAATTTCAACCCTCAGCACATTTCTCAACTTTCAATTATAACCAACTTTTATCTTTAATCCTCAAGTTTGTCCAGTTAGCAATGAATAGTAAAACACAATTCTGAATTGTAATATAGACTAGTATAATACTTGTTTCGTTGACACTACCGCAAGGTAGGGCTGGGCCGGTCCGGGTAACTGGCCTGAAAATTAAAAACCGAAGCCCGGATTAATATTTTTAAGCCTGAAAATCTGAGGACCAAGACCGGACCGAGTTGAGCCGATTAACCAAAGCCAAACTATTTTCCTATTAATTTGTATGCCCAAATTTTAATCAGCATATGCAAACTTGTCCAAAGACTATTCCAAACTTGTCCAAACTTGTTCCAAAACCCAAATTCGTAATATACAATATCAAAGCATCATCTCAAGCACCTTGCTTTGAACATCAAAACATCAAAAGATAAAGAAACATAATAAAAATGAAGTAAGAGGATAACCTAGAAACTATGAGGAGAAGAAGAAGAAGAACTTCTTTCATTCATCATTCAGTACATCAAGCAACGTACTCGATCTCCAATCTCACCCTTGTTAAATCATTTGCCTCTCTCAATCAGATCTCTCTAAACCCAACATTTTAATGATGCAACAACTCTGAAACCCCACCACACTGATAATGTTGAAGGAGACTATTAGCTTATCTAATACCAAAGCTCCATGAGAAGTGGAGTAATGTTTTCTATGGGTTGCTTCCCCTGCAAATAGAATTTGAAGAGGTGGAACACCATCTTTGCTAATGCTAGGCAATGGTTTAGCCATGGTATCAAGGTCATCTCCACTGGAATCTAGTTACACAAAGAACTTGTTTACGACATCGAATCCTAGCTTCGAAATGGACTCTGTCTTGAAAAAAGTCAGAGGATGACTAAACATACCTGAATTTGCTTGAACTGCCTCTTTCAAAACTCTCAAAGAGACAATAACTATAACATGATTTGCAACCATAATCGATAACCATAACATGATCTGCAACCATCATCGAAATGTAGCTTCATTGAATGACCGCAATTGGTCTCACTTCCATCAGACTGCCACTTAATTCTTGAAATTTTTCGACCCAATTGAATCTAGTTGCTTTTTTCATTCACTAGGTACAAATCTACAATGTACATATTCCCCAACTTTATGCCCACTTTCGATTCATGAGCTTTGCTATAATAGAACCAACACACTTGGATTGTTGCAGCAACAGTGAAAAAGAAGATGATAGTTTGGATAATGGAATTACCTGATGGTCCTGGCTCTTGATCGACAACAACAGCAGAGGAGGGGAGTAGTAGAGGAGGAGGAGGAGTAGCGGAGGAGGAAGAATAGTGGAATTCAGAGGAGTCGTCGCACGGGAGGAGTGGATTTGGGAGTATAACACCCTAAATTTTTATTAGGTTTTATATTACCAGGGTCGGCCCGTCTACCCGAGGGGTTTCGGAAATTGTAACCGAGGACCGGACCTGAAACATCGGGTCGGGCCGGGTTATAGGACCGACTATTGTATAACATATAAAATACCGATCCGAACCACCCGATCAGTCCGATTTTTGGTTCGGTCCGGGCTTTTAGTCTGAAATGACCACTTCTACAGCAAAGTATATCGTACCTTCACAGCTATGTTAAATACTTGAAACATGGGTTTTTAGTTCATTTAAAGAAACAATTACTCAATTGTATATTACAACAATTACCATGAATTAGCTTTTAAAAAAGGTCAATACTCAATAACACAAATAATGTTATAATACCGACCAACGCAACCAATTGATAAGGAATTCAATCTGCACCAAATGTCAAATTAACTAAAAATAAGAAGGAACAGATTCAACATTAAGAAATATCTCATGTTTGTCCCAAGTGAATTTTGGCTGCAACTAATGCCAACATTAAGAAATATCTCTGGCATGTCACCCTTGTCCGTGCCTTCTCCACATGCACCGTGTCACACACGAAATAAAATATTTCCATTAAAATGCATAACCTCGCACTTGAAATGACAATGCAATAGTTTCCAAACACCACATTACTTAGAATTTTATAACACATTTTTTTTAATTGCAGTATAAGATTTTATTTTAACACTCTTAAAAATGTTATTCCTCAAAAATATTGAAATCAACATCAAGTGAGCCTCCAATTATTTTCTCCATAATGCCATGATCCAATAACCATTGGCTTTTTATTTTTTTATTTTTTTTTATTTTAACACACTTAAATGTGACTTTTTCGCACCCATATACAGATGGGTATAGATTTTCAAAGTTCACTTTCATCAGTTCCTTTTTCAATTAATCGGTGAGTTTTCTCTTCCTTACAATTAATCAGATTCCTTATTCAATTAATCAGATCTATTCATTCACACTTAGTGGTTTTTCTCTTTCTCACAATTAATCAAAATCGTTATTCAATTTATCAGATTTCTTCCTATATTAAAATTTTTAATGGAGAAAGTGGGTGGAGTTGGGAGAGGAATTTGGCACATGAAGTGTTTAGAGAAAACCCATGAGGAAGATGTGGAGAAATGAATAAAATGTAGTTGTTGAGCTGAGATGAAGAACACCATGACTTCTTTTTCTTCTCCTCTTCCCCAAAATTTTTCCACCAATTTCATA
This sequence comes from Berberis vulgaris, assembly GCA_963556465.1. Classification (NCBI taxonomy): domain Eukaryota; kingdom Viridiplantae; phylum Streptophyta; class Magnoliopsida; order Ranunculales; family Berberidaceae; genus Berberis; species Berberis vulgaris. The sequence continues at coordinate 31,772,743 of OY747136.1, read as the reverse complement.
AACATCCTAAATAAACCCCACAGCTCCAAGCCCCACACACCAATTGTATGTAGAAATGTTCAACTCATAAAAAGTAGAAGACGGAGGGGATGTCTCAACTTCTAGTGGCTTAATTGCATTTTAAGGCATCGGTGCGGATGAACATCTTACAAGGGAACTCTCTGCATAAAACTTTGGTCATTCTAACTTTAATGGATGAACAAAAGAGGAGAACAATGTTTGGTTTGTAATACCTTGAACGACATTGGTTGAGAGATGGAGAGTGAGGAGTTGAGAGGTAGCGAGATCGATAGTAGAGTGGTGGAGCTGAGATGCTCATGAAGCTCGTCGTCACTACTACTGCTATCTATTTTTTTTACATAGTTTTTTGTTGGCCAGCTGAGTTGTGGTGGAATCGTTGGTTGATTGCAACAGATTTGAACCAAATCCATTTAAGAGTCTTGAGCCCTTGCTTATCTTAATTGGGGGTGGTTGGTTTGGTGAGTTCAAACAAAAAGGTGGAAAGGGAGAGGTCGACGGTGGTTGGAGAATGGGGAGGGGATTTAGCAGTGGGTGGTAGTGAGTCACAACAAAGCAGGGTAGCAGTGGCGGGAGAGGGGAAGGGGATGGATAGGTTTCGGTGGCAGGCGGTGATGGAATGCGATCAAGGAGAGAGAGAGAGATGAAGATAATGAGAAGAGATGATGGATGAGAGAGTTCACACAAAGTATGTGCTTAGCAAATTGATATCAAGGTGAAGAAAATAAAAGACGAAAAAAGCTATCGAGCTTTCCATTTTCACTTCAAGTTGTGGCCAAAATATAAATTATGTCACTTAGGACATACAGACTATCTAAAGTGGTCACCCTCACCACCATCCCCGTTATTGCTCTCAATCAACAACATAAAAAATCTTATTTTTTAGGCGCAAGCTTGTTTATGGTAAAAATATTAATTTTTTAAAGTCAAACTCGATTAAAATTAGAATCGATTGAATGTTCGGAGTCTTTGTTTGAATGTTCCTTAAAAATACTTACATGTTTTAATAATAAAATATCTATTTAAAAATTTTTAGCACTTGTTTTGATCATTGGTTTTATTGAAAATATCTTTAAAAAATGCATTTCAATGATACAAAGTTTACCAAAATTTGACAACTATGTACACAATTATGATAATTTTGATTTAAAAAAGAAAACACAATAATTTCTCTATCCGTCGCATGTATATTCTATCAACTTTTTCACATTTTTTTCATTTTCTTTGTCATTCTACATGTTTTATATTTACAAACATACCATCATAGAAAATGAATCTCAACCCTTAACACATTTCCCAACTTTCAGTCCTAATCATCTTTTGTCTCCAATCCTTAGTTTGTTCCAGTTAGCAATGAATAGTAAAACACTACTTTGAATTGTAATATATATTTCTAATTAACAATCACAAAAATGTTATGGACCCTTTCAATAGGAAACGGGAGGCTACTAAATAGCACTATCACTTCTCCTGATGGACACCACCAACACACTACTTACTTAAGAACACCACCACCTTTCTGAAGGACACTACCACCTGCTGAAGGAGACTACCACTAAAAACCTTAACAAAAAAAGTTTCCCTTTTTCTCTTACACGGTCTTTCTCTCTCCCTCTCCCAACGTTTGAACTCCTCACAAACACTCTTTTCGCCCTCATTCTCCCTCTACTTTCTTCTATCTTTCTCTACTTTCTGCTATTTCCTTCTACCGTTGGTGTGCGATTCAAAGGCTAGATGTTTTCTTGCGATTTGGGGTCTGCTGGTGTGCAAATCAGTGCATTTGTGTGCAATTATAGGGCTCAGTTGGTTTAATTTGGCACATGACTTCATTGTGTTCAATTGTTCAACCAAACCCAAACAAATTCAGGTAAACATCTCTTCCCTTTGTTATGTTCGATTGTTTTGTTTTAATTGTTTCATAGTTATTTTAAATGTTTAGTATGACAAAGACAAACAAAAATGTTGTAGAGGAGGTTTCTGGTAGTGTTGGTGGTAATGTTGGTGGTGTTGTTGGTGGTGGTATTGTAGGTGGGGTGATGGTGGTGGTAATGTTGGTGGTGATGTTGGCGGTAGTGTAGGTGGTGGTGTTGGTGGTAGTGATGGTGTTGGTGGGGATCATCGAACTGAAAGACGACCAATGATGGCGTCTTTGAGAAAGACCATAGCCATTAAAAATAAATAAAAAATCTAAAATAGAAAAAAAAACAAAAAATCAAACAACGGAGGGAAAAAGAAAATGAGATGAAGAGGAAAGAATAAGAAAGAAAATGCAATGAGGAGTGATTTGATTATTGCGGATGCAGTGACAACACTTCTATTGCTATTTCAAAGTCAACATACTGAGGTTCGTGACGTTGAGGAAACGGATAAGGGTTAGGGGGATGAGGAGGGTGAAAAAACACGGGGGGATGTAGAGGATGTACAAGCTCGGGGGGATGTGAAGGGTCACGGGGATGAGGAGGGTGAGCATGGTCAGGGGGATGCGGAGGCTCAAGGGGATGCAGAGGCCCATGGTGATCCATAACCTGGCAAAGTTTCTTATTCTGGTGGTCTCAATGATGCATCCATATTAGAGGATTATGATGGCCATGTTGCTCACTCCATTTGGGCTGGTCAGGAAGTATTTATAATATTTTCAATATATAAACAAAATGATTTTACATTATTTGGACACTGACTAGTTTTTCTTATCGTGTAGGCATGAGGGGAGTTGAGATGTCAGCATCAGTAAGAGAATTTAATAGTTTGGAGATTGCGTGAGGAGCCGAAGGAAGTTATTTTAATGGTCTATAAGAGTGGTATCCGACCGTTGATAGACCAGTAAGGATCATATCAATAGGATCACAATTTTTGTTTTCATCGAGCATAGGCAACCTGAGACCAACACTTTTCACATCCCTTTTGGAGAAATGACCATCAGCATCGATGATGTCTGTTGTATCACTAATTTGTCGATTGTTAGTAAGCTGGTTATGGTGATAAGAACTCAAATGAATGCAAAGGATTGTGTTCAACTTTTGGTTAATGGTTTGGGGATTCAAAAGAACGAAGCACAAAAGTATGTCCAAAAGTATCAGAGTTTCATGGAGATGAGAGTTACCAAGGATCACTATTGTGGGAAAGTGAGCACAAGTGATTCTCTTAAAAAGAAACAAGCTGCACGTGGTTACTTGTTATTTCTTCTAGGTATGATGATCTTCGCTAATAAGACTGGAACCAAGGTGCGCACCAAATATTTCAAGTTGTTGATGAAGGTGGATGATATTGGGAAGTACGCATGGGGAGTTGGTACTTTGGCGTTCTTGTATCGTCTACGTGGTTGTGCTTGCAGAGCGGGTACCAAACAAATTTCTGGATATCTGCCGCTTTTGTGGGTACAATTTTGGGTTAATTGTTTAGTTAATTATCTTTTTAGTGTTTGAGATATTGATTCTTTATATTGACATGTTTAATTCTTTTGTAATGTTGGGTATACGATTACTTTAGCCTTTGGGGTACGACTCGAGACTCGTGGAAGGATCGCCTTCCCACCATGGCTAAGTGGGATCGCAACCAACTTAGCGGGGTTGTGAGTTTAGAAATTTTGACTCTTAGGGAGAATCTTGATGACATGTCTACTGAAGAAGTAAAAGTTCTTCATTTAATTTCAAGTTTATCTTAGTAAATTTAATAAGTTCATGTTTGTATTATCAGGTTATTTGGGACCCTTATACGAAATCCAAGCGAAGAACTCCACTTCACATCCTTACATGGTTCCAAGGATGTTTGTTATGCCCTGATGTTGAAGAACCATATCACCATAATCGAGTGATGAGATAGATGAGAAGGGTACATGTCATTCCAAGTCCCCCCATTCAAGGCAGAATGAAGAATAAAGGTCGATCTGGCCACAACTACTTAGTGAAGCACGAGATATTGTCTTCATTTGCTACAACTTGGCAGAATCATCTCCTGTCAATTGAAAACCAAGGAGCGCTAATGAAGTTTCCATGTGATTGCAGCAAGGACTATTTGGAGTGGTTTCATGAGATTAGCCATCCGTTCATTCAATCACCAAAGACTAGAACGACACATTGATCCCTTAAGAAATCAATTGTTCATATCTCGCAATCGGGTAATTGATATATAGTTTAACAAATTTGCTCACATTTGAAATACATAGTTGGTTTTTTTTTTCACTAAGATTAATGGTTTTCTTGCAGAACAAGTTGGTTGATGAGACTCTTCCGTTGGTGGACGCCTCTAATGAAGGTGGGACTATAGATAATGATGGTGCGGGTGCTAGTAGTAGAGGAAGGGATGATGGTGCTAGTGGAACTGGTGAAAGATGAAGGGGGAGTGGTGGTGGTAGTAATGCTGAAGAGAGTGAAGTTCTTGCTGGTGGTGGCGTTGAGGGCAGAACCAAGAAGAGGCATGAGAATAATATGCCTGAAAAATAACCTCGGAAAAAAACTAAGAGGAATCGATGTATAATTTTCCTAAACAATTTTCTTTGTTTGATTAGTTAGTGATTTCAGAAACAATTGTTTGTTGTAATGACTATATGTTTATGCAATCAATTATGATTTCACAATTATGTCACATCAGTATTTACATATATCTTAGTAATGGTTCTAATATTAACTGGAGTCCAAGTAAAAGTAACAAATTCTATCAAAAGCCATGAAAATTTTGATACAAAGTGAACTAAAACAAAAAATCTCCCATTTTTTTTGCAAACGCGAGAGTTGCTGCAAATGTGACAAACACAATCGCAGTGTCCACTTCATTTGGGTCCTGAAAACTAATATCATAGAAAATAACATCAACCGCAGCGGCTCATGCAAGGCATATAAAAAGAAATCGTAACGGTTAACACGAGCCTAGCTTTGTTGTTTGCAATGACTACCACGTTTGGGCAGAAAACAGAGTCTGGATTTATTTCCAAACGCAGTGGTCACAGCGAGGAAGTCTATTCCCCTCGCAGTGGCCGCTGCATTTGGACAAAAATCTCGAGTCTATCCAATTTATGATTTTTTTGAATTTGAATTTTTTTTTCAATTCCTATGGGTTTCGTACACTGTTGACATATTTGATTTATTGCTAAACCCCATTTTTGACATTCTAATGTTTGGGTGTTTAAAAGTAGGGTTTAGCAATAAATCAAATGTGCCAATAGTGCATCAAGCCCATAAGAATTGAAAAAAAAGTTCAAATTCAAAAAACTAAAATTTGGATAGAGTCTGGATTTCTGTCCAAAAGCAGCGGTCACTGCGAGTGGAATAAGACTTCCTCGCAGCGACCGCTGCATTTGGATAGGAATCCCGACTCTGTCCAAATTTGGGATTTTATGAATTTGAACTTTTTTTTTCATTTTTTTTTTCAATTCCTATGTGTTTGATAAATTATTGACATATTTGATTTAATGTTAAACACCATTTTTGACCTTCTGAAAAGTTGGGTTTAGTAATAAATCAAACACGTCAATAGTGTATCAAATCCTTAGAAATTGAAAAAAAAAAGTTCAAATTCAAAAAATACAAATTTGTCAAAGATTTCTGTCCAAACGTAGCGATCATTGCGAGTGGAATAGACTTCCTCACAGCGACCGCTGCGTTTTGACAGAAATCTTGACTCTATCCAAATTTATAATATTTTGTATTTGAACTTTTTCATTTTTTTCAATTCCTATGGATTTAATACACTGTTGACATATTTGATTTATTGCTAAACCTCATTTTTTATCTTTCCAAGTTTGGTTGTTCAAAAGTTGGGTTTAGTAATAAATCAAATATGCCAATAGTGTATCAAACCCATAGGAATAAAAAAAATAAAAAAAGTTCAAATTCAAAAAATCTAAAATTTGGACAGAAATCCAGACTTTGTCCAAATCTGCAATTTTTTGTATTTGAACTTTATTTTATTTTATTTTTCATTTTTTCAATTCCTATAGGTTTGATACACTGTTGACATATTTGATTTATTGCTAAACCCCATTTTTGACATTTTCAAGTTTGGGTGTTCAAAGTGGGGTTTGGCAATATATCAAATATGTCAACAGTGTATCAAACCCATAGGAATTGAAAAAAATGAAAAATGTTAAAATACAAAAAAAAGGACAGAGTTTGGATTTTTGTCCAAACGCAGCTGTTGTTGCAAAGATGTCTGTTACACTCATAGCGACCGCTGCTCCGAAAGTGGTTGTTGATCAAGTAACCACTTTCGACTTCTTTTTTGCTTCTGATGCATTGTATTTGTTAACCATCACGACACCTATCTATAGTTGGGTTTCAAAAGTAGCTCATGTCTCACTTGTCTCCAATCAATGTTCTTATTGTAACCTAAGAAGTTGCTTATGCATCTGAATCCACAATTGCCATCGGGGCATACATTCTGAATGTCCTCAATATAATCCCGAATCCACAGAGGAATTTTCTTCATATACATAGATTTCCACTTCAGCGCATTCTGTTTTTGCTTAGAAACACTAGCTTGACTTCTAAGCTCCTCTCGTGTCTTCGCATACTCAAGACCAGAGGGGTCCCTTTTAGTGGACTTCTCATGCTTAGAAAACTTCTTCATTAGGTCTCTTCTTGCTCTTTACAGGTTCAGTTGGTTCAATCATGACACATGAATCAGGGCAGCTCAATTCTAGCAGCTTCCTCTTCAACACCAACTGTTGATCAAGAGTAAATTATAAGAACATTTGCTTTACGACGTCTACCACTGGATCTATAATCACTTTTGCACTTGCACGAATAGGTGTTGTGCCAACTTGCATTCATTGCTTATGTAAAATAGACAGTCGAAGCTAACCATTGGGAGTGAAATATTGGGTCATTTTGAGAGCACAAGGAAACCCATGAGTGGTTCTCAGCACACATCGACACTTCACTAGGTCGGCGCCACAAATTCAGCATCGGACCTACAAATTTCAGATAACATCAAGTCAAAAGCCTTATGAGACCCATACCCATGAAGTTTTCCAAATAGTGGAACAATGTGTCATTTCTTCACATTCGTGAGACTTTTTTGAAAGGACGTCTCAATCTCTACAAGTTATCTTTGGATCATGTCATGCATTTCCTCCATACATTTTAAAATATCACTTGGAAATTAATTCTCCAACATTTTCTTCAACCTAGAATGTGTGCCTTCAACGCGACAACTTGTCCGTTGGCCATAATGCATGAAATTGTCAGTGCATGCATTCACAAAGAACTTCTTATGCGGATACACCAAACACATGTGATGTGATGCCCATCTTCTCTCGAACTCAATAATGCCTTTGTCCCATTCTTGCTCTGTAGCTGATTTATACAAGTCCGAGAAAGGTTCAATAAACTCCTGCCATCCTTCATTATCCTCAAATTCTTTTCCACATTTGTATTTATATGCCACCGACACAACAACCTCCTTATTTGTGGAAAGACTCACTCAATGACTTTTATCAACCCAAGTTCTCTGTCTGTGACAAACACCTTTCACAAGTTGTCTGGCTCAAACATTCTCAGTAGCTTTTCTAATTCCCAAGTGTATGACTATTCCATTTTAGGCGACATAAAACAACAACCAATATTGAAAGTCATGTCGGTTGACGTCACACCTATAACCTCAAATAGCAACATCCTGTAGCGATTGGTTTTGTAGGTGCAATCCATAAGCATCACCGTTGGGAAGCATTTAGCCAGTAGAATTGACTCGGCATGATATTAGAAAATATTTGTGACTATGTTCTGATCATCTACTGTATCCCACTCAATGTAACCATTCCCGCTCAACAAGTGCATTGTAGCCTGAAAAGTTGTCCTATCTTTAAGTTGGATTGTCTTTTGGTGTTGAATGACATTGTAAACAATCTTCAAATATGACACGTTGTTTTGGAACATTTCTTTCAAACCAGACAATATGTACCGCGGGGCTACACCAGATGTGGGCATGTTATGCAAATAAGTCATCTCATCTTCATTCAGTTTCCCAGCAAAGGAATGGCTAAAAAGAGATTTTGATCATGGATGATTGTGGGTTCCACATGTCACTTGTAGCTTCTAATGATCTTTACCTTGTGACACCTTTCTCACCTGGAATGGGCACCCACGCTTCTTTGAACTTGTAGACCGACCAACCTCCACTTTTTGCTTTTGAACATTCTTCATCCTCCCTCTCCTCTCACATCTCAAGTGGAGCTTTCCTTTGCATCGACTATCAGCAGGTTCCGACTTTGTGATAATCAAAATTCTCCTTGCCAAAACCTGGACACTAAGATGACTTTGATGCGAATACCTACAAAAAGAATTAATGCATACTGATGTTAGGATCATTAATCAATCAACTTGTAAAACAAGATTAAATAATGTAATGCCTACAAGAATTAACCTTACCTCTTCCGTCATAAACAAGTACATCATTAACTACTTCTTCTAGTGCATGTTCATCATTGGCTTCGACACCATCATCCTTCTACGTTAAGTATATAAAATATTTGTTATTTTAATCATATATTAAGTAAGGTAATGAATAAAATCATTAAGGACAAAGTTTACTTCTAGAAGGTTCATATCTTCCAAATATGCTTTAAGTGCCTTTGGGTCTTCTACATTATGACAAGGTATCTCAAGATCTATGAGATCAGCGATGGAATTCTTTGCACAGAATAACAACAAAAACAACGATCAAACTAACTCTAAAAATAAACAAAGTTTAGGGCTCAAATATTAACAACTAACCCTAAAAATAACAAAGTTGCTTCAAACAAACCAAAAAAAAAGTTAAACATGATATTACGATAATGACAATAAAAATACTCATGCAAGCTCATCTCAAGTTGAGAGTATACCTCGAGTGGTGTGGGTCATTCTTCGTCTTGAAAATGCTCATCTTCTTCGTTGACATCTATAAATGGAGTGCAATGCTGACTCTCAACTGCAATATTATCATCTTAAAGTCTACGAACTTCACTTTCACTGAACTCATCCATTTCTATATACAAACTTCACCAAAACCTTGACAAAGGAAGATGAACAAGAGACATGAGAGCAAGACGTAGAAGAGAGGGAGAAAAGCCGGTGTTGGAAGGGAGGAAGAAGACGAAGAATGGAAGACAACTTTGATGGAAAATGAAGAAGGGTGAAAGATGTGTTTTCTCGCAAAAGAAGTAGTAGAGAGGGGAGAGGGAGGATGAAGGCGAGTAAGAGAGGGAAATGGAGGCTCAAAACAGTGGTTGACAGTCCTGATTCCAGTGAGATTGGGAGGCGAAGATGGTCGTGCGACTGGGAGAAGAGGAGTCGCTGGATTTGGGAGAAAAGAAAAAAATCCATTTTTTTATTATATACTGGTGGTGGTGTCCATTAGAAGTGGTGGTGTTATTCAATAGGGGCCCTATGAAACTTGTGCCATAGCATTTGTGTGAAAAAAGCCATCATAAACTGTTAATAAAAAAAACTTATTATGTTACCAAATCTCATTATAGATCATTATACATATCAAATGTCATTACTGAAAAAATAATGACATTCATTATATAAAGGTAATAAAATCCAAATATATTTATAACATCTTCTATAATATGCTATTAAATATATATCATTAAAACCATTTTTTGTTGTAGTGTAGATTCCACAAGAAAATCCTAATTTTAATAGAAATGTTTACAAGTTATCACAAGATTGTTCAAGCAAATCTTATTACTACAAGTTGTCAATCATTTTTATTTTAGTGTTTTTGGTGTTAATTTGGTTGCTGGAAATTTCGAAGCCGGGTGAAAGGAAACAACCATCACCAAAATCGAAAGGATATGGAATGTGGACTGAATTACATGTTTGTGGGCATTCAGTGATGTTGTTGGACATGTAATTTTCGATTGGTTTTGAATGAAGTGGGCGGAAAAATTACTAACTGCTTAAGATTTGAAACTAGTGTAACTGGAGGTAACTCCTATCCTATCTAGGAAATATTTTGTGAAACAAGTTTCAGCAAAGGCATTCCTAGCTAGAGACCCAATTGTTCATACTCCAAGGACTTCAATTACTCCAAGATCAGGAATTGCTATATTGAATTAGAATCTTAATTCTGGTTTTATTGAACCAGTTCTAATAGCCAATTGAACAACCAAATCGTTGTTGTCAATTCTGTTTCAGTTCAAGTTTGATTCATGGGCACCAACAATCCTATTTTTGCAGAACTGTTTAGGTTTTTGTAATTCATTTGGCGATTTCAATGATATGATTTTCAAAAGAGAAAATCAATTTTGTTCGGGATAGCAACTATTTAGCAACACCAATTGTGTGCCTAACCAAAATATAAAAATAAAAAACAATTGTATGACAAGACAATCGTCGACAGTGCAATAGCTGGACCAAAAACATAGTTACTGGTAATAAAATGATTGTAAAATTGCTCTACTTTAGAGCCAATTACCATTATACATTAAAAAAAAATGGAATACGCCCATAGCATTCCTGGCAGTGCTGAGACCCATTTCCCTTTTGTCGCATCAAGCTTCCTTTTGAGTGCCTCCAAGATGGTTCTATTGATGACTCCCGTCTGGCTATTGGCTTGTGGATGCCCTGGCAAGAGAAATGGTGACTGATGCCGAGGTCTTTGCATAGTTTCTCGACCTTACTGCCTTCAAATTAGGTTCTATTATCGCTGACTATTGTCCTTAGAAAACTGAACTTGCAGATGATGGATGGCCATATGAATTTTTCAATTTGGTCCTGTCCTATCTTGGACAGAGGCTTAATTTCGACCCATTTATTGAAATAATCAACTGCTACAATGAGAAACTACTTATTGGTTGAGGCTAAAAGTAGTCCAACAATGTCCATTCCCCACTGCACAAACGGCCATGGGCTGGTCATCAGAGTCAAGGGTTGAGCGGGCATGTGAGTATACGGCGTGAACCTTTGGCACTTATCACACTTGTAGATGATGTCTTTCCCATCTTGTTGCATTTGCGGCCAGTAGTACCCAAAAGTCAGGGACTAATGGGCCAGGGTCCTACCGCCTGGGCAATTCCTACAGATGCCATCATGGATTTCTCTAAGAACGCGATTTGCCTCCGAGGAGGCTAGGCATCTGAGTAGGAGGCCCGTGGTTGACCTTCTATAGAGTTTGTCGTTCATGATGGTGTACCGCGTTGCCCTATTTTTTAGTTTTTTGGCCTCTAATTTTTCGGCCGGAAGGGCCCCATATTTGATGTACTCATTAATGGGATTCATCCAGCTTGAATCCGCTTCAATTGCGGAAAGCTCATTGACCTCCTATTCCTCTAGAGTTGACTGCTCTTGGAATTTGATGAGCCCATTAGCGGTCTCTGTAGTGGCTGAGGCCTGCATGGCCAGTGTGTCGACTCATTCTTTGTTGTCTCAGGACACTACAGGAGTTCAAATCTTCTAAATTGGCTTGTTGCATTATTGACATTCTCGCGATAGGCTATCATCATTGGGTCTTTGCTGTTAAAATCCCATTTAACCTGGTTGACTACTAGATGTGAGTCGCTATAAGCGGTTAGCACAGTTACCTCGATTCCTTTTGCTAGCTTTATGCTGAATAAGAGGGCCTTGTATTCTCCCTCATTGTTCGAGGCTGGGAAACCGAACGTGACTGCCTTTTCCAAGATGAAGTTTCTTTGAGAGTGGAGTGTGATATTGACACCATTTCCTTTCTGCATGGCTGACCCATCACAGCGCAAAATCCAACCTTGTTCATTTGGTATGTGCTCCGAGCTGTTTGGCTCTTATTTTCCACCACTAGTAAATTCGGCGATGAAGTTTGCTAATGCTTGGGCTTTGATGGTTGTTCTTGGAGCGTAGTTGATGTCAAACTGCCCCAGTTCCACCGACCATTTAACAATCATGCCTGATAATTTGGGCTTGTGTAGCACTATGCGAAGTGGGTGTTTGGTCAGAACTATGATAGAGTAAGCCTGAAAGTAGGGTATCAGTTTCCTGAAAGAGATGATCAATGCCAAAGCTAGATTTTTCTAGATTTGTATAGTTTGATTCGTCTCCCACGAAAGTTTTGTTGGCGTAGTACACTGGTCTCTGTATTCCCTTATCATTCCGCACAAGAGCTGAACTGACGGCTTAATCTGAGACGGCTAGATACAAATAAAGCGTTTCTCCCGGGATTGGTTTCGAGAGTAGCTCGGATCTTCCCATGTATGACTGTAGGTTCTGGCCTACTTGCACTATTCGTCCCAACTGAAGGCCTTGCTTCCTCTTAGAATCTTGAAGAAAGGGAGCCACTTGTCTGATGACTTGGAGATAAACCTGTTAAGTGCTGCCACCCTGCCGGTTAGGCTATGAATTTCTCTGATGGAGGTCGGGTGTTTCATATTGAAAAGAGCCTGGATTTGCTTATATTCTTATTTGGTTTACTATGTAACCTAAGAACTTTCTCGATTTGACCCCAAACGTGCATTTATTTGGGTTGAGCTTCATTCGATAGTTAAGGAGTTGGGCAAATGCTTTGGCAAGATCGAATATGTGATCTAAGCTATGGAGGCTCTTGACGAGCATGTCGTCTATGGAGACCTCCATGTTCGTTCTATTTTATTTTCAAACATTTGGTTCACTAGCTGCTGGTATGTTGCACCCGCGTTCTTGAGGTTGAATGGCATCACCTGATAGCAATATATCCCTCTTTCGATTATGAAAGAGGTTTTCTCTTGATCCGGGGGGGGGGGGGGTGGATCGGTACCTGGTTATATCTAAAGTAGGCATCCATGAAACTTAGGAGGTCGTGTCCAGACGTGGCATCTACAATTCGATTGATGTGGGGAAGGATAAAGTTGTCCATAGAGCATGCCATGTTCAAGTCGGTGTTGTCTATGCAGACTCTCCACTTTTCATTTTTCTTTTTAACCAGGATGGTGTTTTCTAGCCAATTTGGGTACCGCGCCTCTTTGATCATGTTGGCATTAAGTAGCCTCTACACTTCTTTGTTTATAATCTGGTTCCTCTCAGGGGCCACAAGTCTTTTATTCCGCCATACATGTTTTTTTGCTGGGTCTACAGTTAGACGATGGGTGATTATGGAGGGGTCTATTCAAACCATATCCCCATCGTCAAGGCGAATACGTCTTGATTATGTCATAGCAGTGTTATCAGCTATTCTGCGAACTCCTTGCTTAAGCGGGAGCCTATCTGGATGCCTCTACTGCTACTAGGGTTGTCTAAATACACGGTCACCAGTTCTTCTTCGGGTTGACCGACGTTGGGTCTTCCCCTTGGGCTGACAGGAGCCTCCTTGTCTCGGTGGGGATAGTCCTTGCTCAATTCCGAACCTGAGCTTAGGGGCGTGTCAGTTGTGGTCTCGATCTGTAGCTGATGGTTGTTGAGCCACCTCAGTGTTGCGTAGTGGCAGTCTCTAGCTGCTGGCAAATTTCCTCATATGGTGCCCACTGTCTGATTGACAGGGTAATTGACGCACTGATATAAAGTGGATACTGCCGCCTCCATCTGGTGAATATAGGGCCTCCCCAGGATGATGTTGTAGGCAGACGACGTGTCAATCACCATGGATTTCTGAAGGATTATTTTTTGGAGTCGTGGTTCTCTGTTACTACCATTAATTTTATCCTCCACATAGGGAAGTACTTCTCCTTGATGAGTCTGACAGAGGATTCATCGAGGAGCTTAGATTTTCTTTTTTTATTTGCATGTTGCGAAAAGTGTTTATGAACAACATGTTCGTACATTTTCCAGTGTCCACTAAAACCCTCCTCACTTCCTAGTTTTCTATGGAGACCAATATCACCAGGGCATCGGCGGGGTGCAGACGCCCTGGAGGTCCCTATCTGTGAAACTTAATTGCAAGGTTGGGCTCTGTGAGTGAATGTGTTGTGCCTGTTGGTCCTCATAAGCTGACTTGATCGAAAATTCTCGAAGTAACATTTTTCTGGACCTGTTAGACTGTTCAATTTCCAAGTTTACTCCTTGCAGAACACACACTTCATTGTCGTGCTCCTCGCTCTTTTCCTCTTTCTTTTCCTTGGGGACGGAGAGTTTTTTCTCAGCTTCCGCCTTTACTTGGCGGTTAGCTTTTCATCCAAAACGATGTAATCTGTGCTTTTTTTAGTTGGTCCGCCATATTTGATGAGGGGTCCAAAATAAGAAAGTTATAGAACTTGCCATTCCTTAGACTGTCGGTGAAGGCTGCGGGGGCTGTTGCGTCGCTACAACCATTGACGAGAGTCAACTCATCATTAAAGTGCATGACGTATGCCCTCAACGTCTCATCCGACTTTTGTTTCATGAATTTGAGTATTTTCACTGTTTGCAAGATTTGTTGTATATGAGTTGACAGTAGATTCACCCTTTGGTCTGTGTGGCTACCTCTAGTGCGGGGGTCTACGAAGATTCCTCCCGTGGTTGCGGTGGCATCAGAGCGGGCATCACTCTACTGCTTCGAGCGTTTGAGGATTTTGTCACGTCTCCATTGTTGAGAGACCTTGTTGTCACCATCTTTCAGGTTTTATGTGAAGAGTGATACTACTATTTTTTCTGAAGAACTTTGTCGTTTCCCCATGGTCGACGCCAAACTGATGTAGTTGATTCATGCTCTCATTCCTTGCTACTTACCTAGATCTGCACAGGTAGCAAACGTGAGCCAATGACCACCGTGTGGCGGCCGATGGCACTCCGATGATTAAGTTAGAAAAGGATTAAAAGAGGCTAAAAACTGTAAACTAGGATTCTGTAGTGTACCTTAAGTTCATCGACTCACTTTTATAGTGTGAGAGTCATTGTTCAGCTAGGCCTATGGTAGCATAGTTTAGGAAAGATTTGTTCAATCTCTAGATCGTATACACTGATGTTTATGGTTTGAGACCTATGACATGTATAAACGTGATTCAATCCCGCAAGACAACACATACGAAGTAAGTGTTTCGGGAAGAATAAATATTGAAAAAATCAAAGTGAAATTGTTGAGCAAAATTTTTTTTTAATAAAGACAACTACACTAAATGAAAAGAATCAAACACAATTTAGCACAATCCCCGACAACAGCGCCAAAAAATTGTACAAATATTAACCTAATTAATAAGCTTATAATTGTATGTTTTACTCAAAGATCGAATAAATAGTATAGATAGCAAGAACGAGGCAATTTCCACGAGGATTGGATTATTGTGTTTAAAACAACTTGTCTAATACTACTACTCCGATGAAACTTAGTAATTAATTGAATATGAAAAAATAATGAAAAAAACTAAATAATTTCAAATAGTGAGAAAATAAGTTAGGGATAAGATATAAGCCACTAGTCATATTCCTTTGAATAACAACATGCACAAGGCAACGACTACACACCACCTAAAGTATTGTATCACACCGCCATGTACTTTTCTTTCCTACTCACCCACACCACCCAAAAAACAGTAACATAAAAACAGGGTAACTTTCGACCAATTTAAACTCTCAATTGAGACCGATTCTCAAGCTTTTAAAAACATGATAATTGTAGTACTCTGAATTATCTAATAAACACAACTTGAATCACTTGAAAATGTTTTGAAATGAGCAAGTTATGGTCATTTACTAAAGTCGCGCAAATCTGTTGGCCGAAAGTCAAGGACACTACCCCGTTTTCATTACGAGACAGATTTGTGCGACTTTAGTAAAATGACTATAACTTGTTCATTTCAAAACATTTTCAAGTGATTCAAATTATATTTTTAGATAACTCAGAGTATTAAAATTTTTGAGTTTTGATGAGCTTTAGAATTGGTCTCGATCAAAAATATAAGTTGGCCGAAAGTCAAGGACACTACACCGTTTTCATTGCGAGACAGATTTGCGCGACTTTAGTAAAATGACCATAACTTGCTCATTTCAAAATAGTTTCAAGTGATTCAAATTGTGTTTATTAGATAACTCAGAGTACTAAAATTTGTATGTTTTGATGAGCTTGAGAATCAGACTCAATAGAGCATATAAGTTGAACCAAACTCTGGGATAACACCCAGTTTTCAGAGACAAAGAGGGTGAAAGAGGTGGCGGGGTGGTGGTGGTGCTTGTTGGAGAAAAGAGAGAGAAAGGTGGCAGTGGCGGGAGGGAGAGAAGTGGTGGTGATGGTGATGATGGCGGTGTCTGATGGAGAAGAGAGGGAGGGAGGAGAAAAAGGGAAGAAAAGAAGATGAAGAGAGGGGAAGAGAGAGAAAATTTTAAATTTTGAGTTTTAATTATGGTGTGGGAGAGAAGTGGTGGTGTGGGAAATAAAGTAGGTGGTGTGGGAGAGTAAAAGTTGATTTGGTGGTGTGGGACATAATTTTAGGTGGTGTGGAGTAGTTGTTGCCCACGCACAATGATACAAACTAAATTTCAATGCTCAAATTTTGCCAACCTAAGGGCATGGGTGTCTACCAAGCTATGGATTTCCCAAAACAACAAATTAGGCATGGGCGTCTACTCTAAATCTTTTCATTCTAAGAGTATTTAGCATGGTATCTAATAAGTTGCACCTTAAGAACCCATAAATTAATGGAAATCAATACAAACAAAAAATCCCAAAACATGGTATCTATTTAGGTCATTCATGTTTCCAAGAACTGATCTTACTTGGTTCTTTTTGTTACTTAGCATAGGGACAAGATTTGGTCATCTAAATTGACTCATGTAACAATCCTCATAGAAAAATCATGCATATGGTGATCAAGCATAAACAAAATTCATATAAAGGGTGAAATAAAATCAGAAATTAATCAATTGAGCATCATTAAAATAGTGTATTAAGGCATGTTAAAATTCAAAGGAGTCATAAATAATGCTTCATTCTATCCCTAACTAAATTATTTAGTTACGCATAATGCATGCAAGATTTATATTCAAATAAAACATAGAAGAGTTTAGAAGAAAATAAACAAACTGTGGTGTGTTGGTCTGAGCAATGGAGCTAGGTGCAAATAGCGAACAATTCAAACTCTTTTGTTTTTCCCTCCTTTTTTTTTTTTGTCTTTTTAACATCTTCATTTCACAGCAACAGAGAGTTGCAATAAAGCAACAGAGACCTCCTTCACGAATCAAAAAGCAAGGAAGAAGTGATCCACACCGGAGTGAGAGAAGAGAGATCATTTTCACCTCCTTCATCTTCACGCACATAGCAATTGAGTTCATGCACAACCAAAGAGTTCATGCACAACCACAAAGTTCTTCTACGCTTTGTTTCCTTTTTCTTCCTCTTCCCTGTTTCAGTTCACCAACAGAAACAACAACCAAGCTTCTCATCACCTTCTTAACAGCCAACCCAGCAAGAAGTTGCAACCAAGGAAAACTCTCTCATCCACGAATCAGCTGCCAAGAAGAAGAGTTTTCACGTCAGAGAGGGATGAGGAGATTGAAGCCCCTTTTCTCCTTTAAAAACCTTTTTTTTTCTTTTTAATTGTGCCCCCTTTCCTAATAGGTTTCAACCTAAAATTCTTTGTGAAATTGGGTTTCCATCTTTAACTAGGCTTCGTTATTTAACGATCCAACCTTGCACGCGCCATTAGTTCCTTTTTCTCCTTAGATACCATTAAAGTACCTACCAAATACCAAAATACAAATAATATAACTAAGTAGAAAATTATTATAAAAAAAAAATTTGAATAACCAAATAATCTAAAAATTACACTTAGAAAAACGATGTTCATAGTGCACTTTTATGTACTTATTTTTTTTTTATTATTTTTTTTTTTTGAAAGGCAAGCATTGGGGGTTATGGGCTCCCCTGACCACTGAAAAAAGAGAGTAGTAGATTGGTTACATTCGTGCATATTTTCTATCCCTATCATCATCAAATACATTTTACTTACATCCTTGATTTGATGAACATATTTTGGCCAATGTACCCTCATACGTCCCTTGGGACCAACAAGGGATAGTACAGAAATATTCATCTATTATCTATGTGAACAAGATGAGTCCACTTTTGGTGGAAGGGCGCTAGATCAGTTAGCTATTACACACTCTTTCAAGGATAGTTGTGGCTGCCTCTAGGCAAAACTCCTAGTTGTCTTTACACTCCTACCTCCTTAATCGAGCCTTCATTTAGAGGTTTTAATTGATGATTAGGGTTATTTCCCTCTTGATGACGAAGCTTTTCCCCATTATCTCACTGATGAGCATTGACACTTGTTGGGGTCAAACCTAGCATTCGGAGCTTGCCTTGGTACTGCTTTTGCAGCCCACACCAAAACATTACCCTTTAGATGTATAGTCAATTGTTGACCCTCAATGCATTTTGGGGGAATCAACTGGTTCCGGGTTCAAGTGGCATTTAACCCCTAGCCACAATTAATCAATCAATTCTTCAACGTCAACCTATTCAAACCCTCCCTTGTGCTCCATAGCTAACGCCTTCAACAACCCCCATTGATGGCAACTACAACTGTCTCTTTTGTTGTTGCACTACTAGGTCATTTTCATACTTGCTTGTTCACCAAAGCAAAGTCGTGTAGAGCCACCCCAACCCATTCTTTTGCATCAACATTTTGCTTTCAATCATATCACTAGGCATGATGTTGACGACATGTAATGGGCAACCCACGATCATTGCATATTGATCATTCCTTTCTAATGTCCTCCATCATTTCAAGCACATCGAATTGGTTATTCTTTTATGCAATTTTGATACAACACATCTCTTTGCTCCTAACAATCACTTATTACCTTGTCATGCCTTATCTGATTTAGATTGTTCCTACTTTCATTATAATGAGCTATCTTTTCCATAATGGTCAAGAAATCCACCTACTCCAACCTATTAGTTGTAATCTACAATGACCTAAAAATATGACGTAGCCCCAAATAATATGCTGAGAAGGGCACTAGTGATGGAGGATTTAAGAGCGGGGGCAAATAGTTAGTTAAAAAATATTTTATATTATATAATAAGATACACATAATTTTTTGCTTAATAAAAATGTAAATTTCCTTAAAAAGGCAAATGTTTGATGCCTTACCATTTTGAAGAACATTGCTAAAAAAACAATATTGTGGAAGTAAAAGATCAACAATTGATGGAAAATTTGAAGTGGTGAAATTAGACTAATAAAGTTCATAAGAGAAAACACTTTAATGATTGAAAGACATGAGAGTAGTTGGGTTAGGAAAATTGGTTGTTTTGCTCTCTGTTTCAAAGGGGTGAAAGACAAAAAACTTTAATAGTTAGGGGCAGAATAATAGAAAATGAAGGGTAATAGCCAATTAGGTTTAAAAATCTAGAGGCAAAACCAAAAACTAAGGGGACAAACAACAAAAACCTATATAAAAGCATGAAAATTTTAAGTTTCAATGGGACAACCGCCCCCACTCGCTCCTAGGTAGATCCGTTTCTGAAGGTCACCTTCACCCCACAATATTCTAAGGGAAATGTATTAGTCTTCCTCTAGCTATACCTTTCCTAAAATTCCCCCATCATCTCACTTGCCATATTGAATAGCATCATCTTATTAGAAAAAGAAACTGAATTAGAAACAGTTAAACACTTAATACCCTTGGTAAATGCCTGTGCACTCGACCACACAACTGGTCACTCTCTAGAACCTCACAGACTAACACCCCCTTTCATATTCAAGATTTCATTCTAACCTCGACCAATTCTCAATCAATCTTCTATATGTCCTTTTGAGAGTAATACACCAACGTTTACCATCTCATCCAGGTGTAGTCTATTCTTTTGCAAGTCATATGATTTGCCTCTATAATAGATAACTTAGTTACCCATTAATGTTCTTTGATTCAACCGAAACACCCGATGTATAAGTGAATATGATGTGGATATGACTCACGCACTAAGGCCTACGAGAGTTGTATTTATAACTCATATTGTAGTAGTAGTAGTAGCAGTACTATAGTAAGACGAAGACGATGATGATTTGTGATGCATCCAAATTCGTCCTTGTTGATCTCGAGCCTACAAAATGAACAACGGTGAGCTAGGGACTACCTTTGTGGTGGCCGAGGGCACTCCGTTGCTTAAGTCAGGCGACGGTGCACGGAAGAATGACTACTAGATGAAATTAGCAATGTGCATGTGTACCTTTCTTCTTCCCTTTTTTCACCTTGTGTAGCGGGTGTTCTCTCATCAACTGTCCCGGCTATCAAGGGCGTGATGGGGAGAGGAGATCTAGATCATAATCTTACTTGTGCATGACCGAGCCTTTTCGGTACTTGGCTATGTTTAGAACCTAATGCTTGATTGGATTAAGAGATGATTGGCGCAAATGAATTTTGGGCCTGCAACAACTTAAAGATTTTCGTTCGTGCCTTATTGTATTAGGCCAAGCTCCAAGGGCGATGTCTCATGGACTTGTGTGGCATGGGCTTGGGCACCTGACTTACGGGCTGAAAAATGGTTTAAGTATGGGCCCGCTTGGGACCGTGCTAAAGCCTTTCTCATGTTAGGGTTGACCTATATCACGTGTACAGTTGTGATCGTATGATTGATTGATGTCTCATCAGCTACTACCTGTTGTTAGTGTGTCTACGTATTGGGCCACTAACTAACATTGTGTGAGGTTTCATGTTGTGCTATGATGGCATATTTTGGCACCTTTTCTGCTTTCGTGCTGTATTTAATGTTTATGCAACAGTTAGGTAATTGTCTCCCCCATGCCTCAAACCTATATAAGCCCGCTTTTGGGGAGTTTTTCCTTTTACCGTTTTGGAGCTTCCTTCCGTTATCTGTATTTTACTTTTCTGGCTTGATTGAGCTCACATCTTTATTCAACCATGTATGTGCAACTTAATTTCTAGCGTGAGTGACACCAAGGTTGTCTCCACTTCTTCAAGGGGTCACTGATGTCCGAGGAGGACTTGACTGCCCTTTGTCAATTATATGACATCCCCGATGAGCTGGGATTTCACTCCTTTCAGAAAGCGACTCTCAATCTATTCCGAATGAGGAGCGCATCTACCAGTACAAGGCCATGTTTGAGACCGACCTGCACTTTCCCATTCCTAGCGCCATCTGACACTACTTATCTTATCAAGTCATTTCCCCGGCTCAGATAGTGCAAGTGGGTAGAGTATATTGATTGCTACTCTGATTAGGGCAAAGGATGGTGGGCTCAACCTATCGACGAAGCTGCTTCATTCTTTGACTTACATCAAGATGAATAAGCACGACATTTGCTGGTTGGTGCATCTACCTTGTTTGAACGGTCGGCTCGATGACCCGGAGGATTATATTGCTTTTATGCCTCTGTGAAGTGTTGATATTTCACTTACGACGGTCTATCAGCCCTTCGCCACTTTGGGGACCTCCATAAGTTCTATTTCTTTTTTTTTCTTTTTATTTAGTATCTATCGTTGTCTAACTTTCCAATGTTTCTGACTAGGGTTGCACGACCTTATTGTCCGATCCTGGAGGTTTTTCAATCGGATAGTATCAGGCGGAGTGGTTTGTTTTCTAGCAAGACCAGTGGCGTGGGGTGAGCCCTCATTGCGCTTACCAGTTGTTCTTTGGGCATCAAATTACAAGCACCTAGGTCACATAAAAAAAAGGTGTAAAAAATGCCTAGTCCATCTAAGAAGAAAGCTCGGGAGGGATTGCTCTTTCCCTCGTCACTTTAAGAGCCTCAAGTTGGGATCTGCTCCACCCTTTGTTGCTCTTTTGAGTGTGGAGAGGGATGTTGTGGACCTGACCATTGGTGAGGAGGAGTCGCCGAAGGCTTCAACTACAATCGAACTAGGAATAGAGCGCTGACATTGGAGATTTCTTCCCTTGGTTTGCCTGCGGGCCTAACCGCTGTAGAGGAACAACCTGCTCCTGAAAGCACTGCCCGTGATCTTTTCGTTGATCCGAGGACTAATGCATTGTCCGAGCCTCTAGGAGGTGCGGGGGACAAAGGGATATGATCACTGTGTTCAGTTCTCATGCTCTAGTAGGTGTTCTCTTAGGTTCTGGTGGGCAATATTCGTGGCACCAGGAGGCAGGTCACAGGACTGATAAGGTCAACTTGATAAAGAAAAGTTTTTCTTGGTTGGCTGACCAACTACCATTGGACAAGTTGGCCGCGAGGATGCACCTCGATCGTGGGCAACAACCTCTAGTGTTGGTAAGTTAACAACTTAGATTATTTGTCACTTGATTTTTTGTCCCGCTCTATCATTCATACCCGCACATTTTTTTCAATTAGAGGATGGCTCACTTAACACATGCTGGCATGGCGGGTATCGAGGTGGAGTTTGTACAGAATAGATTATTTGCTTTGGAAACAAAATTCATCGAGCAGGAGGCACAACTCTTTGGTGCCCTTAGCAGGTCAGATTCACTGACAGAGGAGTTGGTTGCTCGATCTGATCTGGAAGTTCAAATAGCTGAGGCCCAAAGAGTGCGTTGGCTGCTCACTCATCTTTCGAGTCTCAGTTGTAGGGGTCCAGGTGAATCTGGATGAAGCCTAGGCTTCTTGAGCTGAGCTGCTGTCTGAGCTAAAAAATGCACAGGAATGTCAGGACAAAGTGGTAGATGAGCAGACTGTGTTTGCCGATCGCTTGGCAAATGTCATGAAATTTGTCACTGATTCCCAGAGTGCTTTGGACAGTGACCGCGCTGAGGCAGCTTGCGAAAAGGGTCTTTACTAGGCCCTTCAAGTGCAGGTTTTTGTGTTCGCCCAAAAGCTTGACTCCGAGTGTGCACATCATGGTAAGGCGGACCGTAAGCTTATGAACTTTGAAGAAAGCTTGGCCAGGATACTCGGGGAGCTGATTAGCTCGAAGGCATAGTGAGATGCTAGAGAGAAAGCGCTTCTTAAGGCTGCCAATAATGCTCAACTTAATAAGGTTGTTATCGGGAGGCTGGAGCTATTGGATTATATTGAGCGGGGCCATGAGGGTTGAAATCTTTCCGCTTATAGGCATCTTGCTAATGCCCAATTCGAGGAAGTAGATGAATCTTCAATTGGTCTGCAGGCAATGTTCTACAAATCAGTCTGCGAGCTGGTTTTTGATTTTTTTTATTTCCAATTCGAAAAAAATAAAAAATTAAGACCTATTTATTATTTTTTTTATACATTTTGTATATGTATCTTGGTATTGAATTGAAAGTAATTTATATGCTATTATGCTTAACTTTTATAAATAATAAATTATAATAAATAAATAACTGCCTAGGCCCCCGCCTAGGCTCCACCTGGTCTGCTGGGTGCTACTCCTGCTCATCACCCACCTACAACCTAACATTTTTACTATATTGTCTGCGGGGTGGCTCTGAAGACAGTTCGAGTGCCACAGAGACGACTACTAACCTCATTGTTCCAGAGCCCGCTTTGGACCCTGTCGCCCACGAAGCTGCTTCTGACTTATTTTTCAAGAAGATGTTCCTGACTTTGCTCCCATCATATGAGCGATTTCTTGTATTGAAAACAATTTATAAGAAAAAAGTTTCCTATTCTTGTTGTTTGTTGTTCGCAACGTAATTGTCGTAATTGCCACTTCTAATTATTACTTAGATTAGGCTGAGAAGACGGGTGTGTCCCACCCCCACCTGAAGTAGGGTTTTAATATGGATTAAAGTCTTTTCTTAGAATGTTCGAGCTCATAATTGACACTAGTAATAACTTAACCTTCCGTAAGACTTAAGTTGTAGTGTAGTCACCTTTGTTTATTTGGGTTGTGTTCCCTTAGTACGTAATTATTGTCTATCACAGGAGTTGAATTTGTGCAGAAGCCGTCTTTGAATTGAAGGATGGACTTCCTTGATGATCGCTGATCCTGTATAGCAGCTAGGTTTCTTAAGAAACCATTTATTGTCGGACTGGATTTTAGTGCCATATGCTTTCTTTCTGTCTTGAATAGGACTCCGAGTTGATGGGAAGTTGCCTATGCATATCTGGGCTAGACTTCCATAATAAATCCCGATCCTAAACATGGGTTTGGTTGTAGAGAAACCATCTTCACCCAAATGAGCAAGATTTATGTAGAAGACTTGATCTAGAGAGAAGTCAACCTTGCCCATCTAGGTTAGAACTTTGTAATAGATCCCAATTCTAAATAAAAGTTGGGTTGTGGAGAAATCATCTTCACTTGAATGGGCTAGATTTTTGTATTTTCTTGGCTTAATCCTGAATAGGACTTGAGCTGGATAGAAGTCACTCTGCCCATCTAGGCTGGACTTCATATTAAACCCCAATCCTAAATAGGAGTTGGGTTGTGGATCATATTTGCCCGAATGGGCTAGATTTTTTTGTATTTTCTAGGCTTAATCATGAATAGGGCTTGAGCTGGATAAAAGTTACCTCTGCCTGTCTGGGCTAGACTTCATAATAAATCTCAATCCTGAACTGGAATTGGGTTGTGGAGAAATCATTTTTGCCCGAACAGGCTAGATTTCTATATTTGTGTAGCTCAATCCTGAATAGAACTTGAGTTGGAGAAAAGTCATCTCTGCCTATCAGCGCTAGACTTCGTAATGGACCCCAATCTTGGACAGAGTTGGGTTGTAAAGAAATCATCTTCATCCCAATGGGCTAGATTTCTGTATTTTCTTGGCTCAATCCTCAATAGGACTTGAGTTAGATAGAAGTCACCTCCACCCGTCTGGGCTAGACTTCATAATAAACCTCAATCCTGAACAGGAGTTGGGTTATGGAGAAATCATTTTCGCCCGAAAAATTTAGATTTTTGTTAAGCATACTAGGTCACATGTTGGGAAAGTTAACGATATTCTGAATAGGATTAGACACGACCGTTGTGCGCCATCTTAGTCCCTTAGATTAGATTATCTCGTCGCGGTGAGTAGTCAACAAACTAGACTCGGTCCGCCGCATAGTACAGTGGTTCTTTAGGCATACTAGGTCACTTGTGCGCCGAGCTGTCTTTGTCCTTGATAGGATTGGGCTCGGCCGTTATGCACCATTTTGGTCCCCTTGAATGGACCAGAATGTTTTTGAGCGGTGGGCTGTCCGTGGATTGGGTTCAGCTTGTCGTGCCGTACCATGGTTCCTTAGGCGGACTAGGTCACTTATGTGGTGGGTTTTCGTTTCCCTTAATAAGACTTGGCTCAATCGTCATGCGCCATTTTGGTCCCCGTGACAAGACTAGGTTTTAAGTGCGGTGAGCTGTCCATGGACTAGGCTCTGTCCGCAAGTGTCTTGCCGTGGTTTTTGAGGCGGACTAGGTCACTTGTGCGAATATCACTATCTTTAATAGGAAAAGGCTCGGCCGTTGTGCGCCATTTTGGTCCCCGTGATCAAACCATGCCTCTTTGAGCGATAAGTTGTTTGTGGACTAGGCTCGGCCCACTGTGCAGTACCTTTGTTCCTTAGGCGGACTAGGTCACTTATGTGACGAGCTTTCGTCACCCTTAATAGGACTATGTTCTGCCGTTGTGCGCCATTTTGGTCTAGTAATCGAACTAGGCCTTTCCGTGGAGGCAAGCTATCTGTGGACTGGGCTCGATCCTCTGCGTGTCACCTCAGTTCCTTAGACGGACTAGGTCACTTGTGTGGAAAATTGTCGATATCCTGAATAGGACTAGGCTTGGCCGTTGTGCGCCATTTTGGCCCCTGTGGGAAAACCAGGTTTTCCCTTGTAGAAAGAGTTGAATGAGGAATGGAGTCGTTTTTGTTAAAGAGATCACCTTTATTGATAGTTATTCTTCAAAATTTGTACATGATACTATCCTTACTCAGACTCTTTGACCAATAAGCCCTTGGCCTGTTGATTCTTTTTTTGGAGGTGCTCGAGCCGTTATGGCTACTTGCCGGATAGCTTCATTGCCACGTAATGAAATTCCCTTGCGGAAGACTGATCTCCTCTGATAGTCCCCATCTCATCGTCGATAGGATCTTTTAGGCATTGGTTTCGTGTGGAGACCATTGTTCCCATCTGGTGAAGCTAGGGCTTTCCGAGGATGACATTGTACACGAAGGGAGCATCTACCACAATGAACTTCGTCATTAAGAGTTTTACTGGTTCCCTGCTACAACGGGTAGCCAAATCCTCCCGATTGGGTAACTTCGAGCACTGCTGAAGTCAACCATAACCTGGTTATGCGGTTTCAACTCTTTCTTCCTTAGCTGCATCCTGTAGAATGCCTCTAAGAATAGAACGTTGGCCGAGCTCCCTGTGTCCACCAATGTTCTTTTGACGCCTCACTTTGATATCGCAATTGTGACAACCAGGGCATCATTATGCGAGGAATAGACTCGTTGCAGTAAACGTTAGGTCCGGGGTCGAGTGCTTTACTCGAGCGTGTTGAATTGGGCGGTCTCTACAATGGGAATTTGTCCGCAGTTCTCGGATTGCTCTCTTTTTTGACTGGTTGAATTTTTTCGGTTCATCGTGTGCGTTGTGCAGGACGTAGATGATGTCTACAGTCTTTTCTTCGGCATCTGGTGCCTTTTTTCCTTCTCCTTTTCTTGGGGTCGTTTCTTGTCGTAATTCACAAATTCTCTGAGTCTCCCCTTGCAAACCCAGTACTCTATCTCATTATTGAGACTTTGATGGTCTTGAGTAATGTGATCGGTCCTTGTGATAGTAGCAATACTTGTTCTTATCACACCTTGAAGGATCGCTATTGAGCTTGGGAGGGGGGGCACTTGATGTCGTCCCAGTTCTTCATGGTGGGCAGAATCTTGAACAATACTTGTTCTAATCACACGTTGACTCAGTGTACCTTGAGCCAATGTAGTTGGTAACCTTGTCATACCCGGTCTTGTTGTCATTTTTCCTCCCTCTTCGACCTGTCCTCCTCCTCGCCCCTCTTCTCCTTTCCCCTGTCCCGAGCTTTAGAGACTTGCTTGGCTTCATTTTTGCCTTTTATTTTGGTTGCCAACATTTCTTAAAGAGTAATATACTTTTGCACACTTTTTAGTAAGTCTGCCATATCTTTCGGGGGTTCCTCGGTGGCCAAAAGTGAAAGTGGTGACCGATGTATCGTCACTGAAACCGTCGATCAAAGTCAGCTCTTCCTTAAAGCGAGTGAAATACTTTTTGAGGGTCTCGCCTTGTTTCTGCTTGAGGCTTAGTAGGTAGCGAGGCCATTTTCCTGATATGTTGGCTCCCGACGAATTTGGTAATAAATGTCTTCATCAAGACCTGGAATGAATTTACAAATCTTGTCTAGAGGCTGTGGAACCAGGTCAACGCATCCTTTTTTAGGCTAGTGGGAAAGTTATGCACATGATTGCTTCCAAACTTTCTTTCAACGCCATTACGTGGTGGTAGATATGATGTTTCGTCATAGAATTCATGCTTCAAAGGGACAAATTTCTTTGGTAGGGGCGTTTATGATCTCCTTCGAGAATGAAGAGACAGTGAGATCATACAGGACATCCGGATTGGTTGCCCCCAGTCGGAGGGAGTTCCTAACGGTGGTCATGTCAATCTTTGGGGCGTGGTCCCCATGATCCCCATGATCTTTTAAGCTCTCTTGCTAGCCAGTTGTTTGCTCTTCCATGGGGAGGTTTTCTCTTTCCTAGGTGCGCTGTCGAGCATCCTCTTAGGTGTGGGAACTCCTCGAATTTTTTCCATTCTCGGATGCCTGTTATCGATCTTGGGTGAGTATTTCTACTACCCATGCTAGATGATCCATGTGGAGCAGGATTTGTTCTATGTGGAGGCAGTCGTGGCTGCCTCAGTGGCTGGGCCGGTGGTTGTTCGACTTCATCGATTGGGTCGATTTGGCACTGTCGTTGGTCTTCCCTGGCCATAGAGTTGTCTGGCTCATCGTTGAGTACTCGAGATCTGGTGCTGGTGACCATGTCTCGATGCCCTGCTAGTTAGAAAAAGTTCATATGTTTGCTTCAAGGAAAACTTGTCAATTTTCCACAGACGGCACCAAACTGATGCGTCTAAATCCATCCTTACTGATCTCGAACCTGCAAAACGAACATCGGTGAGTCGGGGACCACCTTTGTCGTAGCCGAAGGCACTTTAATGCTTAAGTCAGGCGACTATGCAAGGAAAAAGGAAGTCTATATGAAATTAGCAATGTGTATGCGTACATTTCTTCTTCCCTTTTCTCACCTTATGTAGCGAGTGTTCCCTCCACAATTGTCCTTTCTATTGAGGGCGTGATGGAGAGAGGATATCTTGCCTAGAATCTTACTTGTGCTTGACTAAGACTCTTCGGCACATGGCTATATTTAAGACCCAATGCTTGATTTGATTAAGAGCTGATTGGCATGAATGAATTTCGGGTCTGCAACAGCTCATAGATTTCCATTCGGGCCTTATTGTCCCAATCCAAGCTCCAAGGTATGTGTTGCATGGGCTAGTGTGACTTGGGCTTGGACGCCTGACTTACGGGCTGAACAATGGTTTATGTATAGGCTCGCTTGGGGCCGTACTGAAGCATTTCTCGTGTTAGGGTTGACCTATGCCACGTGTACAGTTGCGATCATATGACTAATTGATGTTTCATCAATTTGCATTTTCAAGATTAAGATTTTCAGTAATAAGTTTCCTCTTTAGCACTAAGCAGGAGTTGGGCCCCATACACGATCTTACGACTTTCTGTAGACTTGTGTTTTGGTAAACAGTTGCCCTAGCTGGCATGTGTTCCCTTTTGTGAGGAGGCACCCCTTCTCTTAGAGTTACATGACTATTTTGTCAAGTTCCTTGGACAAAGTTTCTTATGTCTCTAGGTATTTCTACCTACCCACCTAGGTTAGTTTCGGTGGTACAAGTAACCCTTTGTCGAAGGTCGTTCAAGCTTTTCCTGAGAGTATGGCATTGGTTATTTCATTCGTAATGGCTAATACTCGCATACTAGCTCGTGGGATAGTTTCTACCCTTATTATCATGAAAACCCAAGGTCACCTTACATCCTTGAACTGATGACCATATTTTGGCCAACGTAGCCTCTTACATCCCTTGGGATCCACAAGGAATAGTACAAAAATATTCATCTATTATCCATGTGAACAAGATGAACTCCACCTTTGGTGGAAGAGCACTAAATCAGTTAGCTATTATGCACTCTTTCAAGGATAGTTGTGGCTGCCTCTAGGCAAAACTCCAAGTTGTTTCTACACCCCTACCTCCTTGATCGAGCCATCATTTATAGGCCTTAGCTGATGATTAGGGTTATTTCCTTATCGATGACGAAGCTTTTCCCTTGTTTCACTGACTGACATTGACACTTGTTGGGGTCATGATGCCTAGCATTCGGAGATTGTCTTGGTACTACTTTTGCGGCCCACACCAAAACATTACCCTTTAGATGTACAATCAACTGTAGCCCCTCAACGCATTTTGAAGAGAATCAACTAGTTCTGGGTTCAAGTGGCATTTCACCCCTGGCCACAACTAATCAATAATTTCTTCAACGTCAACCTATTCAAGCCCTCCTTAACTAACGCCTTCAATAACCCCCATTGCTGACAACTACAACTGTTACTTTTCTTGTTGCACCACTAGGTCATTTGCATAATTGCTTGTCACCAAAACTAAGTCGTGCAAAACCACCCCCTCCCCCCCAACCCATTTTCTTGCATCAACGGTTTGCTTTCGATAATATGACTAGGCATGATGTTGAGGACATGTAATGGGCACCCACAGTCATTGTATATTGATAATTTCTCTTTGATGTCCTCCACCATTTTAAACACATCGAATTGGTTATTCTTCTATGCAGTTTTGATATAGCACATGTCTTTGCTCCTAGCAATCACTTATTACCTTGTCATGCTTTATCTGATTTTGATTGTTGCTACTGTCATTATAATGCACAATATTTTCCATGATGGTCAAGAAATCCACCTACTCCGACCTATTAGTTGTAATTTACAATGACCAAAAAATATGTCGTAACCCCAAATGATATGTGAGAAGGTCAATAGTGACGGAACTAGGATTTAAGTTGAGCGGGGCAAATAATTAGTTAAAACTATTTTATATTATATAATAAGATACACATAAATTTTTTCTTAATAACAATGTTAATTTCCTTAATTCTATTATTGATAATTTGTGAAGTTTATGCATTATTCTTAGGCTCAATAACCACTCTTGCACACGCAAACACACACCTTGTTCTCTGTCAATAAATATAATGAGACGGAACCTAAAACATTTGAACAAAAACATTCAAAATTGTTTGGTGTTTGTTGCATGATGTTATGTTTTGAAAGTTCTTATTAGAAAGGTATGACATATATTTGTTTACATCAATATGTAACTTGTCTAGTGGATGTTGTAATGTCACTGAAAATTCTAAGATCTTAAATTATTAATATTATTACAATGGTGACAAATTTCAACATAGACAACAACAATTACAAAAACAAAAAAAAAAAACTTTTTTATTTATTTCGTAAACTAAACACATAATCAACAAAACAAAATCCAAAATATAAAACTTATACTTAAAAAGGTTTCATTCTGCTGCATCTAGTTTAATTGCTCCAATGTTTGAATGTCTTTCCATTTAAAAAAGAACATTGCTAGAAAAAAAAATATTGTGAAAATAAAAGATCGACAATTAAATGAAGATTTAAAGTGCTAAAATTAGATTTATAGAGTCCATAAGAGAAAACACTTTAATGATGAAAGAGATGAGAATGGTTGGTTTAGGAAAAGTGGTTATTTCAAGGGCCAAGGACAAAAAACTTTAACAGTAAGGGGCAAAATAATAGAAAATGAGGGGTAGTTGCCAATTAGGTTTTAAAATCTAGAGGCAAGACTAAAAAGTAAGGGGACAAACAACAAAAACCTACGTAAAAACATGAAAATCTTAAGTTTCAGTGGACAGCAGCCCACACTCGCCCCTATGTAGATTCGTTTCTAAAGGTCACCTTCACCCCACAATATTCTAAGGGAAATGTATTAGTCTTCCAGTTCCACTAGCTATACCTTTCCTACATTTCCCCATCATCTCACTTGCCATATTTAATAGCATCCTCTTATCAGAAAAAAAAGAAACTGAATTAGAAACACTTCATGCCCTAGGTAAATGCCTGTGGACCTCGGCCACACAACTGGTCACTCTCTGGAACCTCACAGACTAACACCCCTTTCATAATCAAGATTTCATTCTAACCTCGACCAATTCTCAATCAATCTTCTCTGTGTCCTTTTGAGAGTAATACATGACCTTTACCATCTCATCTAGGTGCAATCTATTCTTTTGCAAGTCATTGATCTGCCTCTATAGTAGATACCTTCCATTAATGTTTTTTTATTCAACCGAAACACCTGATGTATAAGTGAATATTATGTGGGTAAGACTCACGCACTAGGGCCTACAAGAGATATATTTATAACTCATATTGTAGTAGTGGTAGTAGTAGTAAGACAAAGATGGTGATTTGCACTTTCAAGATTAAGATTTTTTTGTAATAAGTTTCCTCTTTAGGCTAACAAAATATTCATCTTATAAGTCGCAAGACTGATAGTATCTCTACAAAATACATGTTTTGTGCCAAAATAAAATAAAAAAATTGCATAACCTTTAGAGATGTATTTGATAACGCAAAATTGTTAGCAATATCTATATAGGGAAGAGAAGTGAATTATTTTGTCTGGTAAGACATAGTTTGCAAAGAGTTATGGGCTTAAGGGTTATTCGAGTTGTGCACACTAATTAAAAGTTTGAATCTTATCCCACAATATGCAATACCCAAGCATGAATTATATAATCCCTAATTAGCAAAACTGACGTAGTTGATAATAAAGGAACAGTAACACGACTCATCACTAAGACAATTAGCCACTATTTAATTCAAAATGCAGGATTAGTGAAGGGGGTTCTAAGGACGATTATTGAATTTTCTTGAAAAAACCCAAATTGAAGGACAAAAGATGAGGAGGAGGCGAGAGTATATATGTATATATGAAAGTAAGTTATGCGTTGCTGGTTTTGGGGGTTGCGTTCAACCAAACACACCCTTCAAGAGAATCAGTCGCACAGAATAAAACCAAGAAAATGAATCAAAATCTTCTAATCCCTTGAAAAAAAAAAAAAAAGAACATTTCGTTGTTAGCCAATCACCATCTATAACAAAACATTTTGTGACGAATTAGCAGCAACTGCCATGGCAGTGCGGGCTTCTGTCTATTTCAAGATTATCGGCCAATCTGAGTGCCAAAAGGGTGGTGGATGTTGGGTCCATTATCTCATCATCATCCTTGCATTGCATCGACCAACTATTAATTGCTATCAAGCAACAAAATTCATATCTACAATCATATTCCTGATTGCTAAACATACACAAAATAAATGAAGCATTTTACAACTATTTTGGATTTTACAAAAATATTTTTGGAATTGCCTTTTAATGCACAGGGAATCAGGATATGAACTGCTTGAGGGATGTGTTTTGCTTGAGGCAAACAGATTTATCATTTGTTTTCCAAATAATTGTAGTTACTGAAGAAGGTTGGTAAAACTGAATTTACTTCAACTCTCCTGACTGGCTCACTAATATTCCCTTTGCAAATTGCAACCATCCTCTCTCAAGAGTAGAGTCCGCACAACAAGTTAATTGAGCTCTAAACCAATGAGACTCACAACCATTATCGATCACAACCACCCGGCTCCTTCGTTTTCCAAAATAACAGACCCACGTAGTACAAGTAGGTGCATCAGAAATATCGTTTTATCACAACAAGGAATTAATACATATGTCATACTCCATGTCTACGCCCGAAATCTAGTTTAACTCATTGACACATTTAAGATAAGATGGAGATATAGATTGGTTACATCGAAGAGAAATCATGACTCATGAGGACAAAACCTAAGTGGAATATGTTGAACCCAATTAAACAACAACATCAACATGCAATCACAACCCAACAAGTGGAGGAAGTTCTGAGATTGCAGAAACTATATGGACAAAGGTCAGGAGGAGAACCATAGTGTTTTAGTTGGAGGAAACAATGATAGAAGAATCTAAGATATTCAACTATTTTTGTTCAAGTATTCTAGCTTTGGTGATATTTTCCAAACAAAGCAAACATGGATGGATCATGATTTAATTCATAATTTCGTATTTGGCTTACTTCGTGCTTTGTTTGCAATGAGAAAAATTTCATATAAAAAATCACAAGTTATCACTACATTCCACAAGCAAATCTTAATTTTTAATAAAAAAAGTTAACAACTTATCACTAGATTGCCAAATCCTATTGCTAATAGTTGCCAATAATTTTTTTTTGTTAGGTTATTAAAAAAAAAATTACTCTCAATTGTAAGAGTGCATGCTATGTACGTCCATATGCCATCAAGCATCCTTACATTAAACTCGTAACTTTCCTTTGGCTTTGATTCAAAGGAAGGTTGTTTCTGAAAAATATATCACAAGATACGAGCTATAGTGGCTTTAATTGGGTGTAATTGTGTGACTTTTAAAACGAACATTGTTAAGGAAGAAATAAAAGACAAATTTTCTGATAAGGTAGGTTCACAAACGAAGGCTCCATGTTGATAATATTTAGCTTTCATATGCATGTACATTGCCCCATTATTAGATCATTTAATAGAAGTTTCATCCGTTATGTAGAGAATATGAACCTGTCTTATACATGTCTTCCATCACTCTTAATGAACGCGTTAGAATGCACGTCATAGGAGATATTATCCACTGTATTCAAATCACGATACTAGAAAATGTGCATGGGGTCGAAACGGTTTTGTCAAATTGCAGGCAAACCCTAGCTAGCAAATTGACTAATTGTTTACTTACAACCAAGTGAGAATTAACAATGTGATGCAGGAGGATCTGAGTCAGATGATGCTGAGCTGTCAGATAACACGTTGTTGGCACTGAGATACCTTGAGTTGGCAGATCAGCGCAAAGATGGCAGAAAATCGTGATATTTTCCTAATTGGGGTAGTTTTGGGTGCGTTTTGGTATTTTGGCCATAACTTTGGCTACAGGTATCAGAATCGCGCATATGACTCCAATTCGGAAAGCTCTTTTCGGTGCGCACGTTGTGGCCATCGAGCTACGCTCCGTGCACATCTTTTCGAGGCCAAAATCTACTGTTTCCCCTTCTGAATCCACAATTTTAGTAATTTTTTCTTTTATGGTAATATTTCATTCATCATTTAGAAAGTGATTCTGAACCCGATTTGGGCCAGATTTTTGGCAGATTATTTCTTTTATTATGTATTTTATTTTAGCATGATTATTGGAATTTTTCTATTTTTGGTAGAATTCTAATAATAACGAAATTTAGCTATAAAGCCCGACTTGTGGGCTGACTTTAGAGATACTTTTGATTTGAATAATTTTAATTGAACATCAGATGTGTTTCTTTGTGTTTTGGGCGAATCTCTTGTGTTCTTTTCCCTGTAAATTAACTGTTGAACTAGCCTGCAAAATAATCGATATTCTGCCCGGCATCACAATGCCACCAATATCTAATGTTTACTATGTGCCAAACATCCAGTAGGTCATTGACAACTAAGCCAAATTAGTCATTTCCTTCGTGACTTTAAAAGGAAGTGTTAGTCCAATTTTCAACATCGGCAAAAAGTTGCAACATATTTCTACGAATGAGTACTATTTTCTTCTTTACATATACGAAACACCACGTGACCAAATCCAACCAATCATACTCCACATTTTAAGTTTTTAATTGGCTTGAAATCAAAATGTCTGAAACATCCTCACCTGCTCCAATGAATTAATGGCACAACGAATATTGAAAAAAAGGAGATTCAGAGATTTCGAAGGGAGAATAGAAAAATGATAATTTAGAGAGATAATTGGAGAAGATGAAGAAATAATAGAATGAAATTTTGAGAGAAAATATTTTGATTGATAATTTTGTCAATTCATTGTTTGTTCCAATGCATGAGTATTCTCTCCTTTAAATAAATGTATATTAAAAAAACTAATTCTAACTAAACTAGAAATAAACCTACAACTTGCTTAATTGAAAAACAATGAAATTATATAACCAACTATATCCTACATCAATTAAGATCCAAAATTCAATTAATCTTGGTCGTCTTAAGTTCTTATATTTGAGATGTTTAGGAGGCTATAGTAAATTTTACGCCAACAGTTATATTTTATAAGTTTACCATGGGCAACTTACTTATGTATAATTTACAAACTACAAATTAATTTTAAAATAATAATAATAATCTAGTGGAAAGTAAAAGAACCTAAGTGAACTATCACATGTGCAACATGATTCATCTAAAACATCCTAACTAGTTAAGTGGTTACAAGCTAACTTCTACCTTGAGTTAGAAGTTCTCAACGAGAGCTTACAAACTGTTCGTTTTGCTTTTGAATGAGCTGCTGATTAGAAGCTGTAAAATTAATAGTGTTTGTTCTTAGATGTTGACTTCACTACAAAAAAAATGGATTTTGGTGAAGAACGATATTCCTTACTAAAACACGTAAATTCGTCACTTTTCATCAAATGTGAGGAATATCTCACAAGGTTCGTCACATAAAGCGCATTAAGGAAAGTATTATGTGATGAATTTCTTACCCATCACAGAAAGTCAACTTATGTGCCAAGTGGTTCCTCACATATGGGTATACAATTATAAAATGGGTGACAATTTTCGCCACTCTTCAATTTTGTGGGTGATGAAGCACTAGGGTCACATGTAGTAACTTTCTATGAGGAATCTTTCTTTACTTGTGTAATTGTTACGTGAATAACAATTTATCATAGTAGTGATTTAATACATTAAAAATATCTACTTGTGACAAAATTTTCGTCACACTTTCATTATATTTGTGACGATTCGTTCTTTACCCATTTATTGTAACTGTCTCCTAGTACATATTCTCAAATAGAACCACTCAAAATTTATGTGCCATGTACAATCTAAAAATTAAAGTAATCAAATTTCCATTTATCACAAAATTGCATTCTTTCATTGCATATGCGAAGTCACATAATTGAATACAATATATATCATCTCAAACAAGTCTATGAAAGTTTAGTAATGATATCAAGTAACACCATCTTGACGTAAAAAAAAAAACGGTCTACTGTAGTAAAACTAAGTTCCTTAACTCATCATCATCGATCTATTCATACCCACAACCTCCTTGAATCATTCATCATCACCATCATGGTCACCAAGCTCGTCAAAATAAGGATCATCCATATGTGCACCACTACCATTAGAACTGCTTGGATCATGGCGGGAAGAATTGCTATTGGTACGACCTTGCATTGTAGTTGCAAAAAAAGTCTGCATTCGACATTAGAAAGTAATAAGTGTCAACACAAATATACGTACTAAGAAGTAAAACAATTTATAGGTCATTCAAAAGTATACCAATTTATTTTAAGAAGAGGAAAAACATTGCCAAGTCTTCCAATCATTGCATTAAGATCAACAGAGTAAGACCCAGGATTCTAACAAACACAGGGATAAAGATATTGATTTCTAAAAATCAATATTGAACAACGGATAAAGTTTGTTTTACCTGCAATTGTGCATTCAACTGCTCATTCACCTTCTATTGTTCCTTTAATAGTTGATTATTCTTTTGTAAACTAAGGAACCCTACTGTTAATAGCTTAACTTGATCTTGAATCTTAGTAATCCGAGAACTAGAAGCCAAAGATGAGGGGAATCTTGAGCTAGAAGACTCTATACGTGGAAAAACTCATATGCCACAATAAATCTTCATTTCCTCCCTAGTTCTCCACCCATTAATTCAAACCCACCCTCCCATGGGACTTATATGGAATCAAATGGAATGTCCTTAGGTGCTTATTCGATCAATTTCTCCTTAAAGTCATCTCACATTTTGCTCATATCATCATACAATTGCATATTATAGTATTTAATTGCAAGTATATATCTCCAAACAGTTAAAGATCAAGAATGCTTAAATAAAAAAATGAGTAGTAGTGACTAACATAAGTCTCTTTAGCAGTCCATTGATAACATTGACCATTTTTGTCTTTGTGGAGAGTCCCTTAACATCAAATATGCACAACAATGAAGGAGTATTTGCACTAATTATAATCATGACTAAAATGATTTGAAATTAAAATTACCAATAGCTTTTCCCACATCCTCTTCTTGTAATCCAAAGGGACTTTACACCATCTAGGACAACCAACTAGTGCATAAGTCCAAAAATTGTTACCAATCTCAGAAGTGAAAAGAGAAGACACTAATTCGTCATTAGGAACATGATACTTCATGTCAAAAGTAACACACACACTATATATATATATATATATATATATATATATATATATATATATATATATATATATATATATATATATATATATTTTCTGCCATTTATGAAAGTTAGTGCAAGATGAGTACATGCGCGGAGGATGTCAAAAAGGAGTCTTCTAAGATATTCATGGAATTTAAAGATTTTCCTCTAGCGTCCTCCAATGAGATAATAGGTTTGATGTACTTGGAGAGTTGGAGGTGTGGATTGCATACATGCAGGTCACTGCATTTACAATGCCTCGATGAATATTTCCCTATATATATGTACTTCATTTATTTACATGCCTCTTATCATCAACACCAACATGTGTTGCCCATATTTTCCATGATCAAATGACCACCAACATTTTTTCTACTTGGTACACCACATGCACCACAAGGACTTGGGACTACTAAGAGCTACACAATGCCAAGCTAAGAAAGGTGTGCTAGAATGTTGTAGTATATGCTCACCCTTGGATACGAATGATAAATATCAATTTGGCAACGTGATTAACATAGAAAC
This sequence comes from Berberis vulgaris, assembly GCA_963556465.1. Lineage (NCBI taxonomy): Eukaryota > Viridiplantae > Streptophyta > Magnoliopsida > Ranunculales > Berberidaceae > Berberis > Berberis vulgaris. The sequence continues at coordinate 31,735,125 of OY747136.1, read as the reverse complement.
CTCCTTTCAACTTGGCTTCACACCTCAAACTGATTAGCTTTCTTTCCTGAAGTTCACATCAAGAAAATAAATAACAATTAATAAGCTTATCAACACAAGGAAAACAATGAAAATATACGAGGAAATACCTTTCCAACAATTAACCAATAAAGAAACAACACTGAAAAAACTACATATAATTGAGGCCCATGAAAGTTACATGTTCGTACGCTTTTGCATATTGTTCAACCCTCTTGAATATGACCTTTCTGTTAGCTGCCTTTCCTATTTTCGAGCTTCAATGGTTTATTCTTTAGCCAAGGCCCATTCCGTGATTCTCTTTATTTTCTTCAAGAAGGACTCAGGAACAATAGCACTGACTGCTTCTGCGCCCGTCTGCATAACAAACAACTGAAACAGGTATCTGCTTAACTGAACTGAGAAGACTGTTAAATGAAAAAACGATAATAACACATTGACTAAAGTGAATGAACCCAAAAGTCTTACCATTAGAGACAAACTAATGAAACGTATCATCTTACTAGAGTAAGCAAAACAGTAAATACAATACAATCTAAATAACAAAATTCAACAAAGTAAACTAGAGCTCATATATAAGTTGTTTACCAGACTAATCAATCAGTATAACCAAGTAGTTCTAGTTACCTGATAAACTTAATCCTGACAACAAATATAACATCCCCATACAAAAATTAAAAACCTATTATGTACTGAAATTCACATACACCAGAACATTAATGAAACCAAACAGAATGAGGATACATACATGTATGAGGCAATGCCCGCAGACTACTCAATATAAACAGAACAAACAAAGACTAAAAACTACTAATATGACGTCATAAAACAAACCGATAAACCTAATAGTATCAACACATCGTGTGCAACAAAGCTAAAGTTTTTTACGGTATGGGTTTTCCAATTAATAGACAACGCCATTTCATGATCTCAATTATCAACTCATCATACATGGCTTTTCTTCATTATCAAAATTGAGACTCAAACATTACAAACTAGTCAAGGCAACATTATGAACAACCCCATGAACCAATTGTTATGAAAAATCAACCAACAATAAACATAAACAGAGACAATGTACATCTATTACCATGAACCAACAGACCTAGATCCTCATAAATCAAGTGAAACACCCCTGGAGAGCTCAAAAAGCCTCAATGAGTCATTCTTGTAGCCTTAGAAATTTACTTACGTTTCCAAATAACAAATTGGGATTGAACTCATTGACTTGACCCCTTTATCTTTGATTATAACTTGTGATGATACACCGAAACGTCCTCTTTCCTACACCATACACGTGTCATGATGATCTCAAGGAATAACAGGCCCAAACATCAGCCCAACACGGATCCGGCCCAAGCAGCTTCAAGCCTGCACAGCGCAGTCCCCTAGATGGAGCCAAATTATTACAACTTGCTAAGCCCACATGTATCACAACCATCCTCAATACCCGTGAGACCTATTAAGGCAAATATCTCTGGGATCAACTTCGGACGAGCAAGTCAGCAACACCTTGTCTCCAACTAGGAAGCAAATATCAGAGTATACGTCGTACATGGAAACTTACATCTATGGATAACACTCCAATTGGGAACTATCTCCCACGTACCTAGGAACACAAGTCTAACACGAAAACTTCCCTCATTGGGACGACTTCTAATTAGAGAAGGATCTCTAAGAAGATCTTCTTCCCTAAACTATGTCACCAATGACCTGGTCAAACTAGGACTCCAACATTATAAATAAGACATGAGGTTTGTAAGCTAAGGTACGCTACAAATTCCCTATTTACAACATTAAGTCTTCCTCAGATCCATGTCTGACTTTAGCATTGAAGTGCCATCGGCCACCACAACGTGGTCCATGGCTCATGTGTGTTCTTTGTGTAGGTCAGCAGGTCAAGGTCAAGTAGGGAGCGAAAATTAACTGCATCAATTTGGCGTTGTCCGTGGGGATGACAGAGTTCCTAACAAAGCACTAGCATCTCTCTTCAGAATTCAAGAAGATGGTGACCACCAGACCCCGCAACAATGAAGAACAGAGGACACATCAAACACTCAGATTGGCGCTATACCACCGCTCTTGGTGGTGCCGAAAACACAAGGGCAGCAGACTCACGCCCCCGCATCAGCAGTAGCAACGACGGACCCCAGGATGGATCTGCAATCATTTTATATACAACAAATCTTGCTAATGGTGAGGATGCTCAGATCCATGAAGCAAAAGCCTGATGAGACATTAAAAACATATGTCATGCTCTTCAATAAGGATTTGACTTTCGTCAACATCTGTAATAACGCAACAGTCGTCGCAGCCTTCACCAATGGTCCGAGGAGCGACAAATTCTATAACTTCCTAACTTTGGACCCCCAGAAAATATGGCAGACCTAGTAAAGGAAGCACAAAGTCACATCACCCTATAGGAGGAATGGACCGCCAGGAAAAAGGTCGAGTCCAGGGAGAAATCATTTGTCCCTTTTGATGAGAGAGTAAGGGACGAATCGGAAAGCGTGGTACATGTCCTCCATGGGGCACATTTCGAATTTGAACAAGTCAAGAAAAAAGAGCCCTTAGAGAGATAAGGATCCAAGTGATATATGGCGACCAAAAGATGTCACACTCCCAGAGCCATGATCCTCTTATATCACTAGCCTTTACGGACAAAGACCTCTGGGGCGTCCAACTTTTGTATAATGACGCTTTGGTAATCACGATCTCCCTAGCAAGCTAGGAAGTGAGGAGATCCTTGGTGGACACGGGGAGCTCATTGAACGTTCTATTCCTTCGCACGTTCTGCAACATGCAGCTAAATGAAGAGATCCTAACTCCTGATAGTTGTCCAATTATTGATTTCAGCAGCAAAAAATACTTTTCGGTGGGAAAGATACAACTAACAGTAGTCGCGGGAGAACAACTGATTCAGAAAGTCTTGTTTCAAAAGTTTATAGTAATCGACACACCATCCACTTATAACGCTGTTCTGGGAAGACCCTGGTCACACCAAATGGGAGCAGCAGTTTCCACCTTGCACCAATGCATCAAGTACCAAGTCAACCAAACAGTAGATACTATACAAGGCGACCAAGCAGTGGCCAGAGAATGCCAATACGTGACCCCACAACAGCTTGATAGTTTTCAGTTGGTGACTAATCCCGCGGCCAAGATGTCACTTAATCTTGCCCATGAAATTGGGATAAAGCAACCAATCTAAGAAGATGAAGCTCCAGTGAGCTCCCGTGGCAGACCTCAACAACCCTCTTAACAATAGGGCCTTTCAGATAGGTTCCCGCTTAAGCGAAGAATTGGCAGAGTAGATAACAAAGCTACTACAGCAGAACCGGGACGTCTTTGCCTAGACCATGCGAGACATGGTAGGAATCGAATCATCAGTAATCACATCGACTTGAGGTGAACCCCATGAGGAAAACCATATGGCAGAAGAAGAGGCTCGTGGCGCCTGAAAGAAATAAAATCATCAACAATGAGGTACAACAGTTACTCAACCTAAATATGATCAAGGAAGCGCAATACACAGACTTGAACAAGGCTTGCCCCAAGAACAACTTCCCACTTCCCCGCATCGATCAAATTGTGGACGCCACATTAGGACACAGCCTCCTAAGCTTCATGGATGCCTATTCAGGCTACAACCAGATATTAATGCACTTCCAGATCAAGAGAAGACTTTTTCATAACTGAGAGAGGAACATACTACTATAGATTGATGTTGTTTTGCTTGAAGAATGTAAGTGCGGCGTATCAACGACTTGTGAATTGAATGTTCAAAGAACAAATCGGTAAGAACATGGAGGTCTACATAAATTATATGTTGGTCAAAAGCCTCCGCAGCCCCGACCATTTAACAGACCTCACTGAAGCATTCAACCAACTCCGAGAGTATTAGATGAAACTCAACCCACAAAAGTGTACATTCGGAGTTGAGTCAGGGAAATTCTTAGGTTACATAGTGAACCAGAGGGGAATCAAAGCTAATCCAAAGCAAATTCAAGCCCTTCTCAACATGAAAGCCCCCGCCAACATCAGAGATGTTTATAGCCTGACTGGTAGGGTGGCAGCACTCAACCGATTTATATCCAAATCATTCGAAAAATGTGTTCCCTTCTTCAAAATACTGAGAGGAAGCAAAGGATTCTCATGGGATAAAGAGTGTGAACAAGCCTTCGAGAGTTTGAAGGCGTACATGTGGAGCCCCGAATGGCTCTCAAAACCGGCAATAGGAGAAATGACTTTACTTGTACTTGTCCGTCTCCAAGCATGTCGTCAGCTCAACCCTTGTGCAAGACGATCGGAGAATCCAAATATCAGTGTACTATGCCAGCAAGACCTTCGTGAAAGAAGAGGCACACTACCCAGACTTGGAAAAATTAGCACTGCACTAGTTGTGTCCTTGAGGAAATTAAGGCTTTATTTTCAGGCCCACTAAATAACAGTTCTAACCATGCACCTGCTTTGCACGGTACTGCACAAGCCAGAGTTATCTGGCAGGAAGGTGAAATGGTCAATAGAACTCGCGTAGTTTGACATAAGTTATGCCCGAAGAACCGCCATCAAAGCCCAAGCGTTGGCGGACTTCATCGCCGAGTTTATCGATGGAGAAGAACCAAGGGCAAACCTTCAAGCCCAAGATTCAAACAATCAAGGATGGACCTTGCATTGCAATGGGTCATCACCAGAAAAAAGCAAATAGAGCTGGAATCACCCTCTGCTCCCCAAGCGGCTTTACCCTTGAGAAAGTTGTTAGATTTGGCTTTCCCGCCTACAATAACGAAGTCGAGTATTAGGCTCTCCTGTCAAGCCTGAAGCTAGCTAAAGGGATCGGGATAGATCACGTAACGGTGTATAGCAACTCAAGGCTGGTAGTCAACTAGGTCAAAGGAGAGTTCAACAACAAAAACCCCCGCATGATAGTCTACCGCCAAAAGGTACTCCACGCAATAGTAGGTTCAAGAGATGTGAGATTTCCCCGAGACGACAATAGAAGAGCTGACACGCTAGCCAAGGAAGCCTCCGCCGAAGTCTCGAACGGTCTCATCAAATACAAAGAGCAGTCAAGCCTTGACGAATAAGAGCCCAACGATGTTTGCGCCACAAGCACAGAGGTAAGTTGGATGATTCTAATTCTCAAATATATCAAAAGTGGAGCACTGCCTGCCAAGAAGGCAGAAGCCAGAAGTCTCAAATGCAGAGCAACACAGTACACTCTCCAAAACAACAAGTTCTATAGTAGATTAGCGACCGGACCCCTTCTCTGATGCTTGTCCCCTCCCGAGGCAAACCAGGTCCTAAGAAATATCCACGACGGGATATGCAAAAATCATCCTGGTGGGAGAACCCTTGCCCACAAAGCTTTAACCCTCGGGTACTATTGGCCGACGATGCAACGAGACGCCAAAGATACTGTTCGTAAATGTAACAAATGTTAGAGGTTCGAGCCATACATGCACATGTCTGCCCATCAACTGACACCAATGACTAGTCTGTGGCCATTCACACAATGGGGGATGGACATCGTCGGACCTTTCCTAGCATAAAAAAGGTCCTTCTTATGGCAGTCAACTACTTCACCAAGTGGAAGCAGAGCCCCTATCCAAGATAGGGCAATTGAATTGAAAAATTCATATGGGCAATTATCGTCTACAGATTTGGCATCCCCAGAGTATTGGTTAGCGATAATGGAACTCAATTCAAAGGTATCAAGGTTAAAAAACTATGTGAAAGTTTGAACATCAGACACCATTTCTTCTCGCCGGGGCATCTACAAGCCAACGACCAAGCGGAGGTTACTAATCAAACGATATTGGAAGCGGTCAAAAGAAAACTTGACACAACCAAGGGAAAATGGGTTTAAGAGCTACCAGGAATACTGTGGCGTATCGGACAAAAAAAAGAACCCCGACCATCGAAACACCCTTCGCCCTAGCCTATGGGTCGGAAGCCATGGTTTCGGTGGAACTCAAAGTGCCTACCTTTCAAATAGAAGAGTTCAGAATTGATGATAATGACAAAACCTTGCATGTCGGACTAGACCTCCTCGAGGAAAAGCGAGATCTAGCCTCCGCCAAGATAGCTGCCTACAAGCAACGAATAACACAATACAACAACAAGATCATTAAGCCACGCGAATTTGGAATGGGAGAATAGGTACTCAGAAAAACCTAGCAGAACACCAAAGAAGAGGGCGCGGGAAAGCTGAACCCAAATTGGGAAGAGCTCTACAAGGTGACCAAAGTCAACAGATCGAGGACATATTGGTTGAAAGACATAAACGGTGACGAACTTAAACGACCATGGAATGTAGAACACCTCAAAAAATATTATGAATAAAAACATTTGCTTTTATTGAACTTCCACTATTGTTCATTACAACCAACCCAACATTCAATCAACATGTCATGGCCAAATACGAAAGATCACGCCCGACGCCAAGTCCGCTACGCGCGGATGACGATGGCTTAGGAAGTGGGAGTCTAGTTAATGCTCTCATGCCTGATGACGACGAATCGCAAAGGGATCATTGCTATTCTATAGACAATGATCGTCGAACCTAACCAAGTAAGCTTAGTCAATTCGCGACTGATGACGATGACTTCTAGTGTGCCCGACGCCTAGTTTGTTGCATGCGAATGATGATGGCCTAGGAAGTGGGAGTCTAGTCAACACTTTCACGCCTGATGACAACGACACGCTAAGTGATCATTGCTCTTCTACAGACAAAGATAGCCGAACCTAACCAGGTAAGCTTAGTCAGATCGCGACTGATGACGATGACTTCTGGTGCGCTCGACGGTTAGTCTGCTTTGCACGGATAACGATGGCATAGGAAGTGGTAGTCTAGTCAACGCCCTCACGCCTGATTATGACGACTCGCCAAGGGATCATTTCTCTTCTATAGACAATGGTTTCAAAAATAAACCAGGTAAGCTTAGTCAGTTCGCGACTGATGACAACGGCTTCTGGTGCCCCCAACTCCTAATCCGCTGCGTACGGATGACGATGGCCTAGGAAGTGAGAGTCTAGTCAGCGATTGATGACGTCGATTAACCAAGGTATCATTGCTCTTTTGCAGACAATGATTGTCGAGCCCAACCAGGTAAGCTTAGTCAGTTCACGACTAATGACGACGTGTTCTGGAGCGCACAACGCCTAGTCCACTGCGCGTGGATGACGATGGCCTCGGAAGTGGAAGTCTAGTTAGCGCTCTCACGCCTTATGAAAATGACTCGCCAAGGGATCATTGCTCTTCTACAGACAACAATCGTCAAACCCAACCAGGTAAGCTTAGTCACTTCGCAACTGATGACGACGGCTTCTGGTGCACCCAACACCTAGTCCACTACGTGCGCATGACAATGGCCTAGGAAGTGGGATTCTAGTCAGATAGCAGAACCTAACCAGGTAAGCTTAGTCAGTTCACGACTGATTCTAGTGCGCTAGATGCCTAATCCGCTGCGCACGGATGACGATGGCCTAGGAAGTTGGAGTCTAGTCAGTGTTGTCACGCTGGATGATGACGACTCGCCAAGGGATCATTGTTCTTCTACAGACAATGATCGCAGAACCTAACTAGGTAAGCTTAGTCCATTTGCGACTGATGACGATGGCTTCTTGGACGCACGACGCCTAGTCCACTATGCGCGGATGACGATGGCCTAGGAAGTGGGAGTCTAGTTAGCGCTATCACGCTTGATGACGATGGCTCGCCAAGTGATAATTGCTCTTCTATAGATAATTATCGCCGAACCTAACAAGGTAAGTTTAGTCAGTTCGTGACTAATGACAATGACTTCATGTGCGCCCAACGCCTACTCCGCTTCACTCGGACGACAATGGCCTAGGAAGTGGGAGTCTAGTGAGCGCTCTCACGCCTGATGCCGATGACTCTCCAAGAGATCATTGCTCTTTTATAGACAATGACGATGAACCTAACCAGGTAAGCTTAGTGAGCTCACGACTGATGACGGTGGCTTCCAGTGCGCTTGACACCAAGTCCACTGTGCGTGGATGACGATGACCTAGGAAGTGGGAGTCTAGTCAGCACTCTCACACTGATGACAACGACTCGCCAAGGGATCATTGCTCTTCTACAGACAGTGATCACTGAAAATAATAATGTAAGCTTAGTCAGTTTGCTACTAATGACGATGACTTCTGGTGCGCCTGACACCTAGTCTGTTGCGTGCGGATGACGATGGCTAAGGAAGTGGGAGTCTAGTCAGCACTCTCACACCTGATGATGACAACTCGCCAAGGGATCATTGCTCTTCTACAGACAATGATCGCCGAACCTAACTAAGTAAGATTTGTCAGCTCATGGTTGATGACGTCGCCTTCTAGTGCGCCCGACGCCAAGTTCGTTGCGCGCGGATAACAATTGCTTCAAAAGTGGGAGTCTAGTTAGAGCTCTCTTGCCTGATGACGATGACTCGCCAAGGGATGATTGCCCTTCTACAGACAGTGATCGCTGAACCTAACCAGTTAAGCTTAGTCAGTTTGCGATTGATGACGATGGCTTCTGGTGCGCCCGATGCCTAGTTCGCTGTGCGCGGATGACGGTGGCCTAGGAAGTGAGAGTCTAGTCAGCGCTCTCACGCCTGATCACAACGACTGACCAAGGGATCATTGCTCTTCTAGAGACAATGATCGCCGAACCTAACCAGGTAAGCTAAGTCGCTTCGCGACTGATAACAACGCCTTCTGGTGTGCCCGACGCCTAGTTCGCTGTGCACGAATGAAGATGGCCTAATAGTCAGAGTCTAGTTAGCACTCTAACGCCTGATGACAACGATCCACCAATGGATCATTGCTTTTCTACAAACAATGATCGCCGAACCTAACCAGGTAAGCTTAGTCAGTTCGTGACTGACGACGATGGCTTCTAATGAGCCTGACGCCTAGTTCGCTGTGCTCGGATGACGATTGCCTAGAAAGTGGGAGTCTAGTCAATGCTCTCATGCCTGATGACAATGAATTGCCAAGGGATCGTTGCTCTTGTATAGACAATGATCGCCAAACCTAACCACGTAAGCTTATTCAATTCGCGACTGATGTCGACGACTTCTGGTACGTTTGATGCCTAGTCCGCTGCGCGCAGATGACGATGGCAAAGGAAGTAGGAGTCTAGTCAACACTCTCACGCAGAACGACAATGAATCGCTAAGGGATCATTGCTCCTCTACAGACAATGATCGCCATACCTAACTAGGTAAGCTAAGTCACTTCACGAATGATAACGACGCCTTCTGGTGAGCCCAATGCCTAGTCCGCTGTGCGCGGATGACGATGGTCTAAGAAGTGGCAGTCTTCGGCGCTCTCATGGATAATGACAACGACTCGCCAAAGGATCATTCATCTTCTAGAGACAATGATCACCGAACCTAACCAGGTAAGTTATGTCACTTCGCAACTGATAACGATGCCTTCCGGTGTGCCCGACGGCTAGTCCGTTGTGCACGGATGACGATGGCCTAGGAGTCGGAGTCTAGTTAGCGCTCTCACGCGTGATGGCGACGATCTGCCAATGGATCATTGTTCTTCTACAGACAATGATCGTCGAACCTAACCAGGTAAGCTTAGTCAGTTTGCGACTAATGACGATGGCTTCTAATACGCCCGATGCCTAGTCCGCTGTGTGCGGATGACGATCACCTAGAAAGTGGGAGTCTAGTCAATGCTCTCATGCCTGATGACGATGATTCGCCTAGGGATCATTTCTCTTCTACAGGCAATGATCGCCAAACCTAACTAGGTAAGCTTAGTCAGTTCGTGACTGATGAAGATGGCTTCTGGTACGTCCAATGCCTAGTCCGCTGCGCGTGGATGACGAGGGCCTAGGAAGTGGGAGTCTAGTCAGTGCTCTCACGCAGGACAACAACGACTCGCTAAGGGATCATTGCTCTTCTATAAACAATGATCGCCATACCTAACTAGGTAAGCTTAGTCAGTTCACGACTGTTGACGATTACTTCTGGTGCGCCCGACGCCTAGTCCACTGCGCCTGGAGACGATGGCCTAGGAAGTGGGAATCTAGTAAACGCTTGATGACAACGACTCGACAAGGGATCATTTCTCTACTACAGACAATGATCGCCGAACCTAACTAGGTAGGCTTAGTCAGTTCGCGGTTGATGATGTCAGCTTCTGGTGTGCCCGACACCTAGTTCGCTGTATGCGGATGACAATGGCCTAGAAAGTGGGCGTCTGTTCAGCGCTCTCATGCCTGATGACGCCGACTCACTAATGGATCATTGCTCATCTAAAGACAATGATCGCCAAACCTAAACTTGTAAACCTAGACAGTTCGCGACTAAAGACGACGACTTCTGGTGCGCCTAAGGCCTAGTCCGCTGCACGCAGATGACGATGGCTTAGGAAGTGGGAGTCTAGTCAGCATTCTCACATCTGTTGACGATTACTCGCCAAGGGATCATTGCTCTTCTATAGACAATGATCACCAACCTTACCAGGTAAGCTTAGTCAGTTTGAGACTAATGACGACAGCTTCTGGTGTGTCTGATGCCTAGTCCGCTGCGTGCGGATGACGATGGCCTAGTAAGTGGGAGTCTAGACAGCGCTCTCATGCCTGATGATGACGACTCGCCAAGGGATCTTTGCTCTTCTACAAACAATGATCTATGAACTTGACCAGGTAAGCTTAGTCATTTTGCGACGATGACGACAGCTTCTGGTGCGCCTGAAGCCTAGTCCGCTACGCGTGGATGACAATGGCCTAGGAAGTGGGAGTTTAGATAGTGCTCTCACGCCTGATGACGATGACTCGCCAAGGGATCATTGCTCTTCTACAGACATTGATCACTTAATCCGATCGGGAAAGCCTAGTCTGTGGAAACTGATGACGACAACTTCTAGTCAACGCCCAAATCTATAGCTCGTTCTATGCGCATGTAGATGATTTGGAAGGTGGAAGCCTAGTCAGCTCCTACTGACGTCGACGACTTGCCTAGGGACAACTGCTTATCTACAAAACATGGTCGCCGAATTTAATCACAGCCCATTCAACGTTATTAAGCTTGATGACGACGACTCGACAACATACAATGATTTTCAGACCTCGCCAAGTAAGCTTAGTCAGTTCTTACTGATAACAACGGCTTTTAGAACATCCTAATACCTAGTCCCTTGTGCACAGACAACGAGGGCTTAGGGAGTAAGTGTATTCGGTGGTTGCATGACTCGTCAGAGGCCATAACAGCTCACCTATAAACAAAGGTTGATTAACGCAGTCAGTTTCGATTCAACTCAATTGATAATACAAACCATCTGCTAGCATGTAGGACCCGAAAATGCTAATTCCACGACATGCAACAAAGGTCGAAAGCTTCCAAGGAAGACATAATGGCACGACAGTACAAGACAAACAAGCAAAGTTACAAAATACGACTTTCACTAAAAGTTATGTTTTTGTCATAATAAAGACATTACAACTATTTTGGAACAGAAGGGGACAAAACTGCATCCTCAACAGTCTGTCTCGAAGAGTCGGGACCTTCTTCCAGCATGATAGTTCCAAAAGCAACCTTTCTGTCATAGGCAAAATCAAGGTCAAGACCAAGGCGTTCTTCTCTAATAAGTTCCAGAAGTTCTAGCCTACCCCGAACGACCTTCGACGACAGTTGCAACTTCCGTTCCGAAGCTCCAAAATTCACCGCACTTACCAAAGCGGTATAGTGCGAACGCTCTTTTTTCAGTAGGCGTTCTATTTCACGAATGCGGTGAAGTCTCTCAATACCTTCTCACTTGAGTTGTCGCCGTATGACAACCCACTCGGTCTCGGCTTGCTTCCTCTCAGCAATCTGAGCCTGCAGATCAGACGACTACTTGTCCACAGCACATTCTAAGCACTTCAACTCAGCACGGGACCACACTAGTTCCGCATGGGTAGAAGCTAGGTCAACTTCTGTTGACTTCAGTTGAGCCTTTACGGCTATCGATTCTACATCATATGAGAACGACGCAGTCTGCGTGGGCCCAAGTCCGCAGCAACACTGGAATTCTACAGTTGATCAGTCAAAGAATCCACCCGGTGGAGAGAATTCGAATATGAAACCTGCAAGTCTGTGAAAGCCTTCTGCAAAACAAGCACTCTCCTGCGAGCATCGGGGTGCAACAGAATAGAATCATGTGACTCAGTAGCACGAGCCTCCACCAGGGACCCATGGTCACTCACGACGTCGACCTTTGGTCCAGTGCGCTCCCCCTCTATGTCAACAGGGGGTAACAAGATCCAACAAGAGACGACGATCCACGTCCTGAGAAGATGAATATAACTTGTGCCTCGTAACAGCCGCCTCCTTCTCTTGCAAGGATTAGTGGGTCGCCTCCTCTTAGGAAGAACAATAGGAGGCATGCTCGCCTCCTAATCAGCCAGCCTAGTCGGGCTAGGCTTAACCAGACTCATTTTCTTTGAATGACAATCTCCGATCTCTTCAGTCAGTGAAGTGGGTGCAACAAGGAAATCATGGGAACATCTAAGCAGCCCGCTCCATATGGCGTCGCCCGACATTATAACTTCCTCAGTGAGGATCAGAGTCGCAAACGTTTTTGAAAAAAAGAAGCAACACATCGAGTTAGCACTACATTCAGAAACAGGGATGGTAAGACAACGATAAGGAACTTACTAAGATCAAATTGGAAGAATCTAGGGACCTGACGTACTCCACACCTGAAGAATAAGGAATTCGTTGAAGCCAGAAACCAATACTTTTGCCAAGGCTCAATGTCATCCACAACCGGTTGCAAGCAAGCAGGGGTGCTCAGCACACAAACGCCTTTAGAGTCAAACTGAGCGACGGTCAGGCGTTGAACTATTGCTAGGGTCAAACGAAGGCTGATATCATGCACTCTGATAAGGGTCACAATCAAAATCTTAAACCTGCTCGGGGCTAATTTAACTGGCGGCATACGAAGAGAAAAGAAGAAACACCAAATTTCGTCTGGCACTGGGAACCCGAGTTCGGATTCAAACACTCCCCGGTGCAACCCTATATACCCCCTGTGGGTGTGAAGTTGGAACCTGAGCCGCAAACGCAGGGATGATTTCCAAATCTCCATGGATATGGTACAGGCTCCAAAGCCTGATTAACTCAGTCTCATCAACCAAGCTTTTTTCAAAAAGCTTGTGGCAAGTATAAGACAACTCCTGTCTGGGAGTAAGTTTGACGTTGGCTGCCATTAAAAGAAAGTGAGAATCAAACTTTGCAAAAGAACACTCACGCAAAAAAAAACACAAGGCCGAAACAGGAAGACACCTCGAAAGAAACAGAAAAGATCTTCTTTGAAATGACGGTTATTTATAAAGAATATAAACTGTACCCCCTCCTTCTTGAGCAGTCGCGTATCCATTAATGCTATGTGTCGCTCGAGACAACGCTTCATGTTCAATCATTACGACAGTACAATTACTTTTCAAAGATTTAGTGGACCGACTAGACGCACCACTAACTAAGGGGGAGTAGCTGATGATATACCAAAACATCCTCTCTCCTATACCGTACACGTGTCATGATGATCTCAAGGAATAACAGGCCCAAGCGTCAGCCCAACACGGATCTGGCCCAAGCGGCTTCAAGCCCGCATAGCGCAGTCCGCCAGACGGACCCAAATTACTACAACCTGTTAAGCCCACGCATCTCACAGCTATCCCCAATACTCGTAAGACCTATTAAGGCAAGTATCTCGGGGATTAACTTCCAACAGGCAAGCCAGCAACGCTTTGTTTCCAACTTGGAAGCAAATACGAGAGTATACGTCGTACATGGAAACTTCCATCTATGGACAACACTCCAATTGGGAACTATCTCCCGCATATCTTGGAGCACAAGTCTAACAGGGAAACTTCCATCCTCAAGATGACTCCAAATTAGAGAATGATCTCCAAGAAGATCTCCTTCCCTAAACTACGCCATCGATGGCTTGGTCAAATCAGGACTCCAACACTATAAATAAGACATGAGGTTGGTAAGCTAAGGTACGCTACAAATTGCCTGTTTACAGTATTAAGCCTTCCTCAGATCCCTATCTGACTTTTGCATCGGAGTGCCATCGGCCACCACAACGGTGGTCTGTCGCTCACGTGCATTCTTTGTGTAGGTCAGTAGGTCAATGTCAAGCAGAGAGTGAAAATTGACTGCATCAACTTGTCTTTTTATAAACTGTAATGAGCTAAAGTTTCTCTCATGAGACTTTCTGGATGTTTCTCCAATTTGGTTGATGACATCAATCAACCCTATTTTCCCCTTTCGCTATGTTGAGTGAGTCAATTTTGTGTTGGTTTTTGTAGAGACTATTATTCATCCTCTGTGTGGTTATGCCCTCAAGATGTTTCCAAGGTTTGGGTAGGAAAGCTCTCACCATATGCAATAGAGACACAGACATATCAAAGATTTCCTTGGTGTGAAGTTTGTTATTAAGTTTTATCCCTCAACAGAGATAGTAAACCTTAAGTGTGTGGGATGTGGATTGAAGAACCTTTCAGAAAGTTTTCTTAAGTTAGAAAAATTCATTTCTTGTGTTCAAATTCAAACATAGTGTCAAAACCCTAACAACAAAAATCTCCTAACCCCCTTATTGAATGAAAACGAGATATTGATGGTAAAAAACAAAAGGAAAATATAGAAAAGACGATGAGGACGATTCACTGAAATAGAAAGAAAGAACAAATACTTGAAAATTACAATCAAAATCGACAAAAATAATACTTAAAAAACACCTTGACAATCAAATCCTCTCCTGTAGTTTCAGGACTATGTTTCTTATGTTATAAACATGTAATATCGCATCTTATTTTTCCTTCCATCTCTCTGCTAGATTGGTTTGTAAATTGATCTCGCCTCCATAGAAAAGAAATTTGGCAACTTAAGCATCAAATCAACTCTAAAGTTCAAAATTAAAACAATAGAAAGCGGTTTTTGCTTCTAAACAAATCAAACCAGACTAAACAAAAGCAAGTAAAGTTGAGAAATGAGTCCCTTTTATTTTCATTATTTGTAAGGAATTCAATTCAACAAGAATAGAGACGAAACTCTCTAAATCGAAAACTAATGAAGTAAGTAAAAGAAAAACACAACATTTTGTTTACTTATTAGAATCCTCACCAAAATGAAGCAAACGAAGTCGTAACCTTATAACGTGAAAGAAAATGAATCATTGACCAACAACTGATAAAAATTAAATTAAAAAGCCATAATTTCTTAAACTTACCTTTGAAATCCGCCATGGAAGACAATAGAAGGAGATCTCAAGTTAAAATCCTTGGCTAAGTCATCATTCATTGAGCAAATCAACTCATTGTTTCAAAATATGAATGAAAACTAGTCTCAGAGATAGATAACAAGATTGAAGTGAAGAAGCAAGATTGAGTGAAGTGAATAAGAGTGAAAAAAAAACCCAATGAAATAGTGTAGACGAGAAGAGGTTTCTAGTTCTGAAGATAGACTAGTACCATGTTGTCTTTGTAGAAGGAGGAGGATCACCTCCTCGAAGTGTTCTTGCAGCTGCAAAGAGGATCGTGAAGAGAACTAGTGGGCAAGGTTTGTGGGATAAAGAAGTTTTGTGCATATGAAGAAGACGTACAACAAATTTTTATTTTCTCACTCTTGGGTTTTTTATTTCCTCACTCTTGGGCGGGGCTTTCGATGAGATGCGACGAGGTGTTAATTTTCCTCGCGAAATGTATTTCATTTAGGCACCAATGTTTCCTCTTTATCTAGTGTGACGATTGTGAAATGTTTATCTGAGGAACTTAGAACCAAAATTTCACTTGAATAAATAAGCGACGACTCATCAAAATTCCTCACCTAAACACAAAAATGATGACAACTTTCGAAGCGTCGCATATAAGTTCGCCACCTAATGTCAGATTTCTTATAGTGCTTGAAGTTCTTTAACATTTTTGCCCATCACCACAACTCACACCGCCCACCACAAACCACCAAAATTAACCCTCTTATTCACTTGTTTTCTCTCCTCCAAATACCATTGATATCACTTTTCTTCACTACCTGATAAGCATATAAATGAGACATTTTATGGCCTAAATATACAAATGCTAACTCCAATTATCTAATAAAAAATCTCATTATTGTAGAAATTTAAGCACTAATCTCAAATCATAGACAAAGTGACACAATAAGGCTAAGATCAACAACTAGAAAAACCCATTGGAAGTTCACATACGCATTGTCAAAGATCCAAGATTTTCAAGCCAAAAGACCCATGAAGTCAAGCTCACAAAGTATCATCATCTATGGATCTCGAGAAAACCAACTTGAAGATTTGGACATCCACATGGAAACTTCATCATAGTCAAAGAATCTCTATAAACTCCACTATCCATTCTCATATATGTACTCATTCACTTTTACACTCATCCATATCTTTACTCCATCACTTTTACACTCCACCTTATTTCATTCCAACACTCTACCTTCAACCCCAATATCCCTACACATAAGTTTCACCCTTCTTCATCTATAAATACCTCACACATGAACAAACTTGAGAGAACACTTTGAAGACAAAAATAGTTGAAGTGGTTGTAGTTTAGAGAGAAATAAGTGAAGTTTTGCCTAGAACTTACCATATTTGGCTAACATCCCACCTTAGGGTGTGGGTGAACCCATGAGAGGATAGCTCCAAGAAGGCTCTTTTAGATTAATTTATTTCCATTTACATGTATTAGAAAAGCTTGTTTGTTAGATTAGTCTCGTAGTTTGGTTATGTCATGAACTATGAGGTTAGTTAGATGTTTTGTATTTCATTATATAAATTCAACTCATGCTTTCTTCTTTTACTTCTTAATCTCAAGATTAGATAAGTTTCTATAGTTTCAATTTCTCTAACAAGCTCCTTACAATGTTACATATTATTAGTATAAGTTTCGTTATAATTTGCTAGATATTGGTGTTTCATTTAAGTATGGATTCCTTTTATCCTTTTAAATCCACGTTTGATTCTCAGGTTACTAAAATAACTTAAGCTTGAAATCAATTAGCTCATAATGCCATATTTTCCATCCTAAGGTGAGATGAAAATCTATCTTAGGGTGTGATAATGAATTTGGAAAAGATTAATCTAAGAGTGACCTAATGGTGTCATCTACCCATGATGGTAAACTCAAAGTCTCTAACTGTCACATTTAGGTTTTACTTTGCATTTTTTATTTCAAACACTTCACCAATCACTTCTTTTCTAACTAGGTTAAGTTTCAAAAGAGATTTAAAAATTATTTTTTCGAATTTTATAGCTCTCCTTGTGGGATTTGACCCGCACCTACCGTTATCTAACTCAATATATAACTGTGCACTTGCGGTAAGATTTGAAATCGATCACTACCCGAAATCACCATTTATTCCTCATATAATCTTCAATAGAGAGTAAGAAAAATATAAAGATAAAGAGGATGAGGAGGGGAGACAAGAGAGGGTGGTGGCTACGGTGGTGGCATTGTTTGCATGATAAAAAGGAGGTCGAGAAACAGGGGATGGTTGGTAAAAGAAAAGGGTAGTAGCAATCATTATGAATTTTTTTGAGGTTATTATTGGAATTAATTTTCATTAAGCACTCGGTGCTAAGTGATCAACACCTCCATGGTGCTTACTCCAATTAGAACTTCAACTTCTAATCAGAATTAAAAACAAACACTCTTTTAAAGTGGCCCACTTCTTATTAAGACTTTTGAGTCCATTCTAAACAAAAAACAAACAACCTCTAAGAACAAAACAAAATATCTTCTTCATCAGTATATATCATAGTTTTAATTATTACAATAATACTCGACTTTCAACTTAAAATCTCATTGCATAAAGGGAAATATAAGATAAGGAAATCAAATACAAAAAATATCAATTTTAATATTGAGATGTATGATCTAACTTGTTTTTCTGACCTAGTTTTCAAATAATATACAACGCTTCAGATCTAAACTGAATAGAACAATTCGATATCGATTTAGGTCAAGTATGGTTGGCCTTATTCTCTTTCTAGTCGAATTTGCCAAAGTTCAAGTATGCGAGTCAAATGTGATATATATCCTTACAAATGTGGATATCCACACAAACATATTCGACTTGTTTTAAAGATCCTCAATCGTATCCTATACAGTATGTACCCACAACTCTTTTTAAAAGGATGTCTTTCTTGACAAATGCCAAGGTGAGTGACATGAATGGAAGTACGTCATTTTGTTTAAACGTGGGGCAAACTTCAAAATTAGCTTACGACAATTAAAAATTGGATTTCTTAAACACTATTTTTGCAGGCATATCATCTAGCATCGAATGACTCTCCTATTAAAATCACTTGACTTGGAGTCAATACTTCGTACATTTAGTATAAACTCAAGACACATAGTGTTCTATCACTTTTTAGAGTTTTTCATTGAAAATTCTTTTATCCTCTAACAAATAAAAAACTGTAACACATTATCTAATTTTTGTTTGAGATTTTTTGTGCCTCCATTCTACAATCACTTTATTTTCTCTCACCATCAATTATCATGTTTCGTTATACACTTCTCTAGAAAGATCATGTGTGATACATCAAATAGTCATTCGATAATGGTCGAACACATCGCATAAATCTTCTCTCATTAGGGACAATTAACATGTCCGATCACTAAAACCCAAAGAGGCATTATTAATGAACCATAATCCATGTTAAAGACCCAGACCTCAAACCCAACGGATTTCTTCCCAGATGACAGAGACGTTACGAAGGAGACAAGTCATGGCGGGAATTTCTCCCCCAATGACGTATCTCAATGAAAGAGGAGATCATTATGACAAACATCCTTCTTTTCGCCATGAATGCTTAAGTCATGTACAATGTTAATTACTCTTATTATATAAGGTAAAAGATAAAGAAGTGGAAGATACATACAAAAAATCTTACAACTATACGCTGTCCAAGTTCATTTTCTTCCTCAGCTTACTGACTTAAGCATTGGAGTGCTTTCGACAATCAATAAGGTGGACTTTGGCAATAAAACCTTTTTTGCTGGTCAGATCTCGAAGAGAACAAATATGGACACATCAATTTGGTACCGTAAATGGGAAACAACAATTTCCTTTAATGAACAAAATTAGTGGTTTCCTTACAGCAAATGGAACCCCCTGCCAGCTATCATGTTGGCAATACACAATAATGATACATCAAAATAGACTGATCATCACGACCATGTGGTAGAGAATATCCATCATGAGGATATGGTGTCCAATTCATTGAGCCAGCTCATAAAACCCAAGAAGAATAAGGCCTAGACAAGGCCCGTTAATGAGAAGATATAAACGAAGCCCAAACCCAGGCCCAAACGAATCAATGCCCGATCCGGGTCTGACACGAGTTCTCCCATAAAAAAAGGAACGTGACACCAAAAAGAGTCATGGAGAGAGTTACACCTCCACAGACGCATCTCCATTAAAGAGGAGACTGTTATGAAAAACATCTCCTTCTATTGCGCCTCATATGCTTGAGTCACGCAGAGAATTAATTGTGACCATTATAAAAGGTAAATGGAACATTCGACACAGGTATGCAACTTTAACTGAGTTTTGTCCATATTTACTTCCTTCTTGAAACATAGTTGTTGACTTAAGCATCAGAGTGTTTTTGGCCACCAAAAAGTTGGTCCTTGGCAATCTAACATTTTTTTTGCAGATCAAACTCACAAGAGGAAGATTTTTGGACGCATCAGTTTAGCGTCATCCGTGGGGAACGACGAGTTTCCTTTCTAATAACAAGATCCACAGTGACAAAACTCACCATAATCTGATAAAAGATCAACAAACCATCAAAACAAATGATGCACATTGATGATCGCGACAACTCTCCTACTGGCAACAATGCATCACAAACAGCTCACGAACAAGAAGCAGTCTGAATCGTCGGACCGATGGCACTAGAGAATCCAAATCCACAACATGCAATAGCCTAGAAAACCCAAACATTTGGTGAGGCCGCCACAAATCCTCAGGTAGACCCTCTCGTGGCCCACATGAACTACATGGCAAAGATGTTGGAAAAAATCACCCAAGAGTGCATCCAGCCAGCTGACCTTGTTCAGGGACCGCCCCAACAAAGCTCCGCCAACCGAACTCAAGGGAGTGACAAAATCCCAGCAGAACCCCAACAGGGAAATTTCAAAAGCAATGAACTCCCCCAAGCGAAGACTCCACAGTGTGACGGAACGCTTGCTGAAATCCCATTCAGAATTGGAGTCACGGATCCCAACATACTATAAGAGTTAGCCAAGCTGTCATTCTCCGACGCCCTCATGAAAAAGGCAATGTTAAAAAAGTTCACTCCGCCAAAGTTCGAAGTGTATGATGGTACCACCGACCCAACAGATCACTTGAGACACTTCCACCACATGAAGGCCTTAAAGGAAACCACGGAGTCAATCCTATGAAGGACATTCCCAACAAGCCTCACTTCCACAATGATAAATTGGTTCAACAGCCTACCACCGAGGGCGATAAACTCCCTCCACGACTCTTTTTAGTGCAATGTTCCTCTTCTTTATGAGAGAACTAGTGTCGGGCCAGGATTCGGGCTTTGATTCGTTCGGGCCTAGGTTCGGGTTTCGCTTATATCTTCTTATTAGTAAGCCTTGTCTGAGCCTCTGTGATTGGCCTTATTCTTCTTGGGTTTTATGAGCTGACCAAACAAATTGGACGACATATCTTCGTGATGGATATTCTCTGCCACGTGTACGTCTGTGATGATCAGTCTATTTTGATGTATCATCGAGTTTTCAGCCACAGTTTTTATCACCAAATTCATCGAGATCCAGCGGATGAAGAAAAAACCACATTACCTCCTGCACATCAGACAAAAGCCCGAAGAGACAATACGTGAATATGTCACTCACTTTACCAATGAATTGACAATGATAGATGGATGTAGCGACGACACAGCTGCTGCAACTTTTGTCGCCAAACTGAAGAGATGCCCCTTCTTTGATGCCCTTAACCTAGAGCCTCAAAAGGCATGGCAGTCCTGCTGAAAACAACATAAAAACCCATCTCCCTTGAAGAGATGAAAGCTGCAAGGACAAAGAATGAACGGGAAAGGGAAAACCATTCTAGGAAACAAGAAAGGAAAGAAGAAAGAAGACGAGATGATGAACCACGGGAAGACAACAATGATTCAAAGAAACATCGAAACGATGGAAGAACCGAGTCCAACCAGCGGAAATCTAGGAAGTCATAATCGTCAAGGCCCAATCACGAGCGGATAACGAGCGTAATGAAAAAGTATTACAAACCATACACGACCCTAAAGACAAGTCGGACCAACATCTTGAAACACATGGCAAATTGGGATATTTCAACTGGCCACTTTGGATGATAGGAGACCTAGAAGAACGATACAAAAACAGGTACTGCTCATTTCACAAATATCATGGACATGATACCGAGGACTGCTACAAGTTGAAAGAGGAAATTGAGCATTGGGTCCAAAGAGGATGACTCGATGAATTCATCGGAATACTAGACAAATAACTCAAAGGGAAATAAAAGGCAGATATCACCGCCACAGGATCAAAAGAACGATTCAAGGAATTGATATACGCTCTACACTACATCTACCCTAGCAAAAAAGCATCTCCCACTCGAACAAACCTATATCGAATTGGAAAGATTAACACCCACAGACCGACTCAGAGACTCTACCAGCAGATACAAATCCAATCCAAATACCTATAAAGGAATTAGCGACAACAAACTCTATCAAGCCTCAGCCAGCGATGAGCAATAACAGATCAAATAAAGGAGGTCATCAATTAAACAAGAAATAGCAGCAGAGGCACGAAATACATATGTGAGGATAGACATCAGTTATGCGATGATAAAAATTACTTCACAATGTAGCGTAACTTCTCAAGAAAAATAACCGTTAAAATGGTCAAGACATCCAAACGGAAAAATCAAAAAATTTCAAATTCGGAATCAACATCCCACAAGGTGAACAACTTAGAAGCGATATATGATAAACTTCTGGTCTGATCAACCAATGAAGTAAGAGTTGGACGAACAAGTCAACTTAACATAAAAACTTTGATTCAACCGAGACGTCGAATTAACAAAGTAAAAGTTAGACAAATAAGTCAACTTAACGTAAAAACTTCAAATCGACGAAGATGTCGAGTTAACAAAGTAATAGTTGGATGAACGAGTCAACTAAGTAAAACGACTTCGGGTCAACTAGAGATGTCGAGTTAACGAAGCCAAAGTGAACGAACGGGTTAACTTAACATAAAAACTTCGAATCGACCGAGACATCGAATTAACGAAGTAAAAGTTAGACGAACAAGTCAACTAAACGTAAAAACTTCAAATTGACCGAGATGTCGAGTTAACGAAGTAAAAGATGGACGAAGGAGTCAACTAAGTAAAGTGACTCTGGGTCGACTAGAAACGTCGAGTTAACGAAGCCAAAATGGACGAGCAAGTCAACATAACATAAAAACTTTGAATCGACTGAGACGTCGAATTAACGAAGTAAAAGTTACATGAACAAGTCAACTTAACGTAAAAACTTTGAATTGACCGAGATGTTGAGTTAACGAAGTAAAAGTTGGATGAAGTCAACTAAGTAAAACGACTTTGGGTTGACTAGAGACATCGAGTTAACGAAGCCAAAGTGGACGATCAAGTCAACTTAGCATAAAAACTTCGAATCAACTGAGGCGTCGAGTTAACGAAGTAAAAGTTGGACGAACGAGTCGACTAAGTAAAAATAACTTCGAACCGACTAAGACGTCGAGTTAACGAAGTAAAAGTTAGACGAATGAGTCAACCAAGTAAAAAACTTCTAGTCGACTGAGACGTCAAATTAACTGAGTAAAAGTTGGATGAACAAACCAACTAAGTAAAAACGACTTTGAATCGACTGAGACGTCGAGTTAATGAAGTAAAGGTTGAGCGATGAGCCAACGAAGTAAAAACAACTTCAGGTCGAACTAGCAAAACAAAACTCAAAGGAAACAACTTCGAGACAACCGAATATAATCCAGAAGCTCATTCCGACCATCAACAACCCACTGCCAATCCACCACCTCCATAACACGAAACATGTCCTTAACAGAAGCAAGCTCACTCCTGGCCGCTATAAGTTGGCCCTCAACAGTAGTAAGCATTGTAGAGGAATCAGCCTTGACCTCGTCAAGTGAAGCTAGTAATTGCTACACCCTTTTTTCGGCAATGTAACAATTTTTAGAGTGCTCTATAACGGCACGCGCAACCTCATCATGGAGTGCCTTTTCGGTGGACAACTCTTTTTCTACATCATGCAAACATGCATGAATACCATCTTAATCAGTTCTTAAATATTCAAGCGCGGTCACAGACCGATCTCATGCACCCTCCACATCGGCCAACAATGCTTGAGCAACCCTAATAGCTTTGATCCACTCAGAACATCGCATTTTTAACGTGTTGTATTGATAATGAACATGAGAGAATACCAATAGCAACACGTTGAGCTTCCTCTTCAGAGAAATCACAAGATTACAATTGGCCTGATGACCAGAACCCATCACCCCTGCGTAGGCAAGATGAGTCATCCCGTCCATTACAATCCTAAGGCCATCACCAAGATGAAGGATCGGTTCAAGCACGGGCATCGAAGGCCTCTCCACTGACCGTATGTGCTATTCATTAATCAGCTTACGTGCACCGTTCTGCATGCAAAGTCGAGAAAACCAGCAAAAATTCCCGTCCAATTTGACTCGAATCTATACGGGAGTAAGTTCATTCCAACTGATCCACGAATGAAGAACGCGGGGATCCAAAAGTATGGAAGAACCACTACCCACAGCCGGGAAAGAAGAAGGAACTAGAACCATCCTCACCCACTCGTTGTGCAGCAAAAGTGGAACGAATTGCAATTCCAACAAAAACAAAAAAGCCTAAGCAGGCTGTAGAAGGCAAGACCTGCACCCCATCATCAACATGAGGAGAAAGAGAACGAAGAGACCGCGTCTTGAAAACTCGATCACAACTACTAGGCTCCTTAGACTGGACAACAACTAGTTGGAGCATCTTATCATCTAAGGACCGAGGATCCTCATTGGAACACGTAACAGCGTCAAGACCACCATAAGCAGAGAGGAGTCTCTTTTCGCCATCGTCTAGCAGACGAATGATATTTTTTCACTCTTCTCCAGTGCCAACTTTATCTCTTCTTCCCCTTGCAAAGAGCAACGATCCTCCACCCAAGTTCTCTATCAACAGAACTCGAGTAAAAAAAAGCATGACGAACAAAGTCAACGAGCCATTTCTTCTTCAGGACATGCTCAGAACTCAGAAACAACTGCTTCGATGGGCTAAAAGGCCTCAGTACTTTCCTCTTTCTGGAAATCAGATCGATAACGACGCTAATAGGAGCATTGAGATCTGTAACATTCGACTTCACTTTCCGATCAACGATGGCGTTACTGTCATCGACAACGACAGCATGGACAACAATATCCATGGCTTGCCTCTCAGTTAGCAGAGCCCGCCCGACTTCATTCATGTTGTACAAACCGTTGCGCCTCACCATATCATTAGTAAGATAGGTGTCTAAAGGAACTATAGGAAGCTGCAAAAAAATGCTCGCTGATAACCCATTTTTTAGCAGTCAATTGCAGATTCCTCCGCTTAATAGGAACCCAGAAAGACCTCACTATCTGCTGATCCCATAAGTTGAAATAGCCAGAGTGGACAGACACATAAAACAATTTCGCGACCAACCCCTGATGTCATCATTAAGGTTCCCAAAACACACGGGAGAACGAAGGAAACAGGTGCGATTGGGTTTAACGCTAAACCCACCAGAGAATGTAAAATTCCAACAGTTAAAGGGATACCAGAAAGGATGGCCCTGACATACGTAGAAACCATAACCCTCCAACCATTTGGGCCTATCGAGGAATACCCATAATATCTAGATAAGACTAGAACAACTACAGAAGTGGAAATCAAATATCGATGTAGAACATACGTGGGTAAAACACAATATATCCCTTACTTGAACGACAAGGACTATCATTTTCACAAGGCAGAATGATCTCAAGGTTAAAAGGCAAAGAGTAGTTGGAACGGATGCTATCCAAGGTAGCATGAAAAGCCTTCTTTGGGGAAAAATGAGCTTCGCATGTAATGAGCTGCTCACAGTCCAACAAGTCACTAGCAGACATCACGAATAGGCAAGAAAAGATGAAAAAAAGCAATATGAAAGAATAAATAACCCTAATAGCAAATATGGCATAAAGGAGGAATCAAAGTCGTCACGACACCTTTTATACAAGTGAGCACTGAAGAGACTGCTCACAGAACGACATACGGGACATAATTAACGAACATATAACGAAGTAATCGAGGCGATCGACCGACCAAAAGTTATTAACAACATTAAGTTCAGTGCAAAGGTGCGATTGAAATACCAACCGTCACACATTTAGTGGATATGTGATTGTACCCACTAACTAGGGGGGGTAGCTGATGATACATCAAAATAAACCGAACATCACAACCGTACACGTGACAAAAAATATCCGTCATGAGGATATGACGTCCAATCCGTTGGGCTAGCTCACAAAACTCAATAAGATTAAGGCCAATCATAGAGGCCAAGACAAGGCCCTTAAGAAGATATAAACTAAGCCAGAACCCAGGCCCGACACAAGTTCTCTCATAAAAAAGAGGAACGTTGCACCAAAAAGAGTCGTGGAGGGAGTTACGCCTCCAGGAACGCAACTCCATTTTGGAAGAGACTGTTACGAAAAATATCTCCTTCCATTGTGCCTCACATGCTTAAGTCACACAGAGAATTGACCGCGACCATTATAAAAGGTAAAGAGAACATTCGACACAGGTATGCAACTTTAACCGAGTTTTGTCCAAATTTACTTCCTTTTTGAAATAGAATTGTTGACTTAAGCATCATAGTGCCTTCAGCCACCAAAAAGGTGGTCATTGGCAGTCTAACATTTGTTTTACAGGTCAAACTCACAGGAAGACAATTTTTGGATGCATCACATAGGATAACCCTCCCCTTGGCGCAACTCAGCTGCCAAGCAAAAACATCCCCAATCAAGTATTGGGGGAACCAGGTGGACAAGGTAGTGAGTTGCCACCGCAAGATTTGGTGATTCCTACCATTCGACTGGAACCCCAACAAGCCCCTACTCTTGGGGGAATAGTAATATATCCTCATGTGGTTCCACTTTTGGTCCAGATAGCCCAAGTCACCAAAGTGGTTGAAAGACTCACACAAGAGTGTGTTCAACTTGTCGAGCAAGTGATTGATCCACCTCGGTAGAACTCTGTTAATCGTCTTCAGGAAAACCAAGAAGTTCCTAGAGCTTCGAAGATTCAACCTCGAAATAAATGAACCTCAAGATGATGGATCCAGAACTGTTAGACTTGCCTCACAAATCCTATTCAGGATTGGAGTCACGAATCCAAACATGTTTTATGATTCCATGCCACCCTTCTCCGATTGGATCATGAACACTCTTTTGCCCAATAAGTTCACCCCACCGAAGTTTAAACCTTATGATGGTTCCACCGATCTATCGGATCATTTGTGCCACTTTCACCATATCATGGCACTAAAATAAACCTCAGACTATACCTTGTATAGAACCTTCCCAACCAGCCACACGTCCACGGCTATAAATTGGTTTAATAGCCTCCTGCCACGGTCAATAGACTCCTTCCAAGCGCTGGACACAACCTTCATCACTAGATTCATATGCACTTAGCGGATCAGAAAGGGTCCACACTATTTACACAATTCACTAACGAGTTGACTATGATTGATGGGTGCAGTGATGACACTGCTATGACTACCTTCACCTCTGGCCTGAATGGAAAACAATTGTACAACTTTTATAATTTTGGAGCCTCCAAATAGCATGGTGGTCGTGTTAAAGAGTGCACAAAAATACATCACTCTTAAAGTTTTTCCCAACGAACTGGAAAAAAGATAAACAGGAGGCGAGATGATAGACCGCGAGAAAAAATTGGTCGTCCCAAAAGGTATCGAACCAATAGCAGATCCGACTATGGAAAACATTAGCTCAGAAAGCTGCAGTTGGGCAAAATAAAACTCGAACGATCAACTAACTCGGTCGATGCGAAGTACAAGTGATACACTGCTTAAAAACCAAGTATGGAAAAAGTTCTAAAGACTGTAATAAACTGGGAAGATGCCAAGTGGCCACCCAAATTGAGGGGAGATCCGTCAAGACGAGACAAAAATAAATATTGATCTTTTCACCAGGACCATAGACACAATACCGAGGATTACCATGATCTGCGGAAGGAAACCAAATCTGGGTCCAGAGGGGAACAACTCGGCGAGTTCATCGGTCTAAAGGAGAAATAGTCCAGGGGAAAGAAAAGATGGACCCCGCAACAGGACTTGATAAACAAGCTGGAGGGTTGATATACATCTTAAATGGCATGTACGAAGATCAAAGGCAGTCTAACCGATCACGAAAATGATCCGTCAAAGAATTGCGAAGAGCATGCCACATCACCATGAGGGGCAGTCTAATCGATCATGAAGAACATGCCACTTCACCATGATTTTTTTCCCGCCCAACACGTCATAATCGATCGCCCAACCCCTAGTCTAATTTTTCCAAAAGAAATACGCAGGACATCCATTTCCCCTACAACGACGCCCTTATAATATCAGTTTCAATAACCAAATGGGAAGTCAGGCGAGTACTCATTGATACGTTGAGTTCCACCAACCTCTTGTATACGACAGCGTTCTGCAAAATGCGCTTCAACATGGAAGGACTCACACCCACCAACCAACCAATGGTGGGCTTCAGTTGTGAACAATACTACCCACTCTGATAAATCTAATTGTCAGTAGTGGCAGGAGCACCAGGTAAACAACGAGTCTTATTAACAGACTTATTAATCGTGGACTCCCTGTCAGCATACAACATGCTTCTGGGGAAACCATGGCTACACGATATGGGTGCAGTATCTTACACCATGCACCAATGCCTAAAGTATCATATCGATTATGATGTTAGGGTCATCAGAGGTGATCAATCAGCTGCACACAAATGCCACTATGCAACAATGAAGACTCCTAAGACGACAAAGGGAGCCAACACAGCAACCACCCAGTTCACTGCAGATGGATCAACACCTCCCAGACGACAATGCAGCTCCGACCAGTCCACACGGATGGTTGAGCACTAGCCAACTAGAGGAAGAGACTACAACAATCCATTTTGATGGTCCGGAAGGCAGTAAAATTGTTAGAATCGGATTAAAACTCCAGCCTGAGCTGACCAAACAATTGATCCAACTACTGAAAAACAATCAAATAATATTCACTTGGACAATGAAGGACATGGTGGTTATTGACCCCTCCATCATCACACACAAACTGCAAGTCAACCCTGACAAAAAGCCAATCTGACATAAAATAGGGCCAGTCACCCCAGAGTGCAATTAGACCATCAATAAGAAGGTACACCGCTTGCTGAATGATGGAATGATCAATGAGTTCCACTACCTAGACTGGTTAGCCAACACAGTTTTGGTTAAAAAGAAAAATGGGAAGTAGAGGGTCTGCATGGATTACACGAACCTCAACAAAGCCTGCCCAAAAAACAACTTTCCACTTCCACGTATAGATTAGATAGTGGACGCTACTTTCGGACATGGACTCCTCAACTTCATAGATGCATATTCCGGCTACAACCAAATATAGATGCATCCACTAGACCAGGATAAGTCATCCTTCATGATAGAAAGAAGTATGTACTGCTACCGGGTGATGCCGTTTGGACTAAAGCATGTTGGAACAACATCATACCAACACTTGGCCATCAAAATGTTCATAGATTAGATTGGCAAGACCATGGAAGTATACATTGATGATATGCAAGTACAAAGCCTACACAAAGACCACCACATCAGACACCTACAACAAGCCTTCTCCCAACTCCGCAACTACATGATGAAACTCAATCCACAAAAGTGTATATTCAAAGTAAAGTCAGGAAAATTTCTTGGGTACATGGTCAACCCAAGAGGAGTTGAAGCTGATCCGAAACAAATACAAGCACTCCTAAGCATGCAATCGCTCACCAACATCAAAGGTGTACAAAGCCTTAATGGCAGGGTAGCAACCCTCAATAAGTTCATCTCCAAATCGTCAGACATTTGCCTCCCCTTTTTCAAGATTTCCAAAATGAACAAAGCATTCAAATGGAATGAGGAATGTGAACAAACTTTTCAAAACCTAAAGGCATACATGGGGAATACACGATTACTTTGAAGGCCAAAGCCAGGCGAGGCGCTATACTTGTATTTAGTAGTATCGGAACACGCAGTTAGCTTCGCTCTTATACGTGAAGCAAAGGGAAACTTCCTCCCAACTCTTCTCCAAAGCAAGTTGTATCTCCTCATCTTCTGCAACAGCAAGATGGGAGTCATCCTCATGGTTCTTCGAAGAAGAACCAGTATCCTTACTCCCTGATCTTTGGATAATAGAACGATCGAGACTCAAAAGAGGAAGGGAAATCGGAACTTCCCTCATGGCAGAGACGACTCTAGCAGAAAAACCCAACTCAACAAGCCTCTTCCACTTTGAAGACCAACCAACATTGACCAAACCACTTAAAACCTTCATTTTGGAAGACTAGGAGGCCTCGGAGCCCTCTTCTTCCTCATGGTAAGATTTGCACTCTAACCACCAACACCAGCAGAAGGATCGGGTTGAGCAACAGTGACACCAGTTTCACGTTCATATACAACCAACAATCGTTCTTGAGTAGGCCAGTCTCATCAACAACATCCACCTGGAGCACATCTTCAAGCGGCGTCCAAAGAAGGGAAAAAAAATATATTTCTCGTCAACTACTCTTCTGCAGCAGTGTTCTAAAAAGCGGCCTAGGCGCTAGTAGGTAGAGAGACGCCTAGACTAGTTGCTGGGCGGAGGGAAAAATCGGTCAGGGCGCCTAGGCGGGCAAGGCGGGTCAGGGCATTTTTTTTTTTTCTTTATTTGGTTGCAAATAACCAAAACCAATCGACCAAATACCCATCGAAATTTTTAGGTTTTGTAAAACAGAGATAAAAGAAAAGGGGAAGAAGGAGAAGAAGAAGAAGAAGAAGGGGAAGACGAAGAAGAGTTTCCCGGCAGGTATCGCTCTACTTCTCCACTGCAAGCGAAGCATTTCGCTCCACTTTTGAAGTTTGGCTTGAGGACTTGTACTATACCTAAAGAAGAAGGGGAAGAGGAAGAGGAAGAAGAGAGAAGCTAAATTGATAAATTGTACTATACCTAAAGAAGAAGGCTAAATTGTACTATTCTGGCATTAAATTGGAAGTAATTGATAAAATATTAATGTATTATGCTAAATTTTTGTAAATTATGAAAATTATAATACAAAATCTAAAATCGCCTAGGCGCTAGGCACCTGCTGGCCGCCGCCCACCGCCTAGCGATTTTTAGAACACTGGTTGTAAGTTGTTCAAGTTTCTGGGGTCCTGAACCACCTGAGAATGGGTTTATAGTCAAGATTGAAATACCCAGATTCCATGGAGGCATAGAACCAGACCCTCTACCAGGATTTGTAAAATCATCCTTTAGTTTTCCCAAACAAGCAGGCGAAACAAGATAGCACAAAACATTCTTGTTGAACTTAAATATCAGCAAAGAATGCAGAATATTATCGTTTAGACGGATCCCAGCCCGCAGAGTCTTTACCAAAGTACCAACCAAGACCTTCCAGCCATTGGGACCCAACTTAGCAGGAGGAACGTCCCCCTTCATTGCGCCATGCATGCTTAAGTCATGTATAGAGTTAATTACTCTTATTATATAAGGTAAATGAGAGAGAAGATAAAGGTACATACGAAAAACCCTACAACTATATTTTGTCCAAGTTCATTTTCTTTCTCAGTTTACTGACTTAAGTATCGAAGTGTCTTCGATCGTCAACAAGGTGGTCTTTGGCAATCTAACCCTATTTTGCAGGTCAAATCTCGAGGAGAATAGATTTTGACACATTATCATGCAATTTCTATTCCTCTAGGTCTTCCATTATCTTTTTTTTTTAATATGCCTCACATTAAATGCTTTTTCCATCTCATTATCTTGATTGATCAAGACCCAATTTCCGCTGTTTTTGTTTGTTGGAACTTTGACGGTGTTTCTTGTTATCAAAATATTGTTTAATATGAATGAAGTTCAAGCCACTTTGTTTTATTTAGGATTCACAAAGCAAACTTAACAAAAGTAATTGAAAATTACACCCAAAAGTGCCCATAAGTTAATGATATTCACACAGTATCCCCCACATAGAATGAAGATTCGGAGCTCAGCAATTGGTGGTGATATATAAGAAAATAAATATTTTGCAATTTGGGTAGTAAAAATTAGGGTTGAAAACCGAATCGTTGGTTCGGTTTTTCACCTAAACAGTGAATCGAACCGACTTAGGTCGGTTTTAAAATTTTCAAACCGAAATCGAACCGATCATTAACAAAACTGATCCGAAATCGAACCGATTCTAATTTATGCAAACCGTAACCGAAATAAAATCAAACCGACCGACTATTTTAAACATATTATATTATTTATATACAAAATATTCGGTCGGTTAAAATCACATAGAAATCGAATACCGAACCGACCACTTCGGTTTTGAATTTTTTAAAACCGAAATCAATCCGAACCGAATTTAAACCGAACCAATTGATTTGATTTTCATCGGTTCAGTCAGTTTAATCGGTTTGATCGATTTTTTGTTCAACCCTAATAAAAATAGTGAAAATGATGGATGTGCATCTGCCGCACGCCCCTGCCCTGGTTTTGGTAACCAGGAATGCAAGAGGTAAAATAAAGAAAAGAAAAAAAGAATACAAGTCTAGTAAACGGAGATAGTAAAGAAGAAAAAGAGTAAACGACGTCCCGTAGTCTACAGTTGAACGGTGAGTAGATTCGACTCTCTCTCTCTCTCTCGACTAGACAACGAGATGGCATTTTTCGTAATTTTTGTATACGAGAGGGAGAAAGTGGGGTTGGTTTGGTTTCTGTTAAACAAACAAACAATCGTCAGTGCAGTGGTACACATTTGTGTAAAACAGAACGGAAGCAGGAAGGGCGTGAATTAAATTAAAGTTTTTTGGTTTGGTTTGGTTTCCTCGCTGGTTCCCTCGCCATTTAGAATTTCCCTTGTGTGAGAGAGTAGAAGAGATCGAAGTTGGATGGACACACCAACCGATAGATAGAAAAGCAAGCAGGGAAGAAAATAATTGAAAGCTGTCTTGTCCTTTTGATTCGCTCCTCGTCCTCGTCTTCACCCAAATATTTTCTTTCATTTCAGAAAAACCAAAAAACAACTCCCGCTTCTTACTTGGACAGATTATTGTTTTCTTGAGTGAATTTCTCATCTGTTTCTGTCTCCCTTGTTGCTGTGTTGTTCTCAGATATGATCTGAGCTTCTTGTGAATGAATTGAATACTCCTGATGATGACGTCGTAATACTTATGCTTGTTTAGTCAAGATTTGCAGCGGTGTTTGTCAAGTTTTCATTTCTGCAAGTGGTTGTGATAGAAAAGAGAGTAATTGTCTATCGATGGAGCGTTAATTGATAGATTGTCAGTGTTTGTTATTCTGAGGTTCTTGAGGTTGAAATGAAAGATTTGGAAGTCACAGGCGAACTAATTGGATGTGTTTGTCAAGAAAAGTTTGGATTATTTGGGCAAAGAAAGTGGTAATCGAGTGATGTTTAAATTTTTTCAAATGTGTAATTAAAAGCTGTGTAGATTGATTTGGTGTAGCTAGATGATTTTTTTTTCTCAGAATATAATTGGTTGGTTGTTAGAATTTATAAGTCTTTGTGTGAGTACTAAAACCCGAATCTGCCTAATTTGAAGGAAATTCTAGCTGATATATCAATTCGATTCAACTTACAACTTTGTCTGTTGATATTCTTTTCCTTGTATAGATTTGGACTACAGTTGACTCGTTTTCAGTCGGAAGTTTGAATTACAGCGAGTTTGTTCGATTGCTATTGCGGAATTTATTGTGTTTTAGTAATTTAATCTGATATGTAACTTTGTTAGGGTTGATTTGTTAAGTTTTTTTGTCATTTATTTTTGTTATTTATTGTATGGATTTAAGTTATAGTACAATTGTTGGTAGTTTGAATGAGAGCTGTTGTGTGTTTAAATGGAATTTTAGTTGCTTCTCTTTGTTTCTATGATTGATTAATTTGTTCAATTTTTTGCTGATTTTATATTTTTTTGTTTTTCGTAGAGATCTAAGATGCATTAAGTGAAGAAGACTCTTCAAAGTTGGAATCATCATGCCAAGTTTGTTTTGATTTTTTGGAATCCCAGTTTTGGAGAAATGGAACAAGTGGGTACACAGGTAGCTCATCCTATGTTCATACACCACCAGCTTCTTGGTCCGTTTTATGAGGCGCTAACCTTGTTGAAGAAGCGAGATCTACCATGGCAAAACCGTATGTATGACCACCAGCAACAGCAGCAGCAACCTCACTGGTTGCAGAATCCTGGAAGTAGTTGGGATCCTAAAGTTTGGCAATGGGACAGTGTGAGATTTGTGGCAAAGCCATCTGATGTTGAGTTTCAGAGAATGGTAAGTTTGCCCATGGTTATTGAACCTGGTGGACAGAGGAAGGAAGGGGCAGAAGCACCAAAGCCTGTGAATACTGAAAGGCCTGTGGACGAAGATGGTGAAAACTTGACATTGAAACTTGGCGGGAGCTTGTATTCTGTGGAGGAGCCTGCTGCAAGGCCCAATAAGCGTGTACGATCTGGTTCTCCAGGTAATGTTGCCTATCATATGTGTCAGGTTGATGACTGTAAGGCAGATCTTTCAAGTGCAAAGGACTATCACCGTAGACACAAAGTTTGTGAGGTTCATAGCAAGACCCCTAAAGCACTCGTGGGGAACCAGATGCAGAGGTTTTGCCAGCAATGTAGCAGGTGAGCTCTTCAAATTTAGGACCTAGTATTTAATTTTCGTAAACGGTAGTAGATATAAGAGACGGATGATATTTTGGTTCTATTTGTGTTTAGATCCTGGAGAGTAAGGGAAATGGGATAAGCTTATTTATATGAAATTTGATAATTTGGGTATTAGTTTCTTCAATTACAGATCCTTTAATTTTGTTAGCTGATTTCTTCTATAGGTTTCACCCGCTGTCTGAATTTGATGAGGGGAAAAGGAGCTGTAGGCGTAGGCTTGCAGGGCACAACAGACGTAGAAGGAAAACCCAACCAGAGGATGTTTCTTCTCCGCTCGTCCCTGGAAATCAGGAAAATGTTAACAATGGGAATTTAGATATTGTTAA
This sequence comes from Berberis vulgaris, assembly GCA_963556465.1. Classification (NCBI taxonomy): domain Eukaryota; kingdom Viridiplantae; phylum Streptophyta; class Magnoliopsida; order Ranunculales; family Berberidaceae; genus Berberis; species Berberis vulgaris. The sequence continues at coordinate 31,700,717 of OY747136.1, read as the reverse complement.
TCTGCTGAGCATTTTAACTCGTTTCCAAGGTAAAGGGATGTTCTCCACAAATGAATTGCTGAGATTTCTTCAGAAGTGACTTATTGAAATGCATATGGCTTCAATTACAGGGAATAATGTAGACAAAACTACCAACGGCGTGCCTGATAGAAACCAGGTCTTGCAGATTCTTAATAAGATAAACTCATCACTGCCCACTACCACAAATCCCACTTCGAGGTTTCCTGCACCAGGAGGTTTCGATCTAAATGTTTCACAACACGATCCTTCAGAACAACCAAACAAGATGAACGGGAATACGCCTGCTCCGTCCACTATGGATTTGCTCAATTTTCTTTCAGCCGCAGTGGAAGCATCTTCTCCTGATACTCGTGCAAATTTGTCTCGAAGCAGCCACAGCAGCAACGATGATAGAATCAAATTGAGCTGTTTGAACCAGGCTGGCCGTGACAATATGCTAAGAAAACCACTTCCAGCTTTCCTGTCAGCCGGTGGAGAGAGAAGTTGTACCACCTCCCTCTCTCCAGCTGAAGTCTCTGATGGTCAAGTTCATGATGCACGACCAAGCTTTGCATTGCAATTATTTAACTCATCTCCTGAGGAGGATGGGCCACAGAAAATAGAATCTGCAAGGAAGTATCTGTCATCTGAAAGCAGTAATCCTATGGAAGAGAGGTCTCTTTCATCTTCACCGCCTGTTGCGCAGAAACTGTTTCCGATGCAAAAGGCTTTCGAAATTATGAAACACGAGAGTTTGTCAACCAGTAGAGAAGATAATATCACAGCTGAGGCGAGTACTACACATGGTTGGAACTCACCTCTGCAACTTTTTAAAGGGTCAAAAGGACGAGCTCAACATCGAGCATACCAAGCGTGGTATGCTTCTTCATCTGGCTCAGATCACTCTCCTTCTATTTCCAATTCTGATGCTCAGGTAAATTGTGTGTTACCCCTCCTCTGTTTATGTTAATGCATTTGTGTATATAATTTCAAGCGTTATTTTTTTAAGTTGGCAGCAGAAGTGAATCCTGTTTAAATTTCTCTTCTTCACAGGATCGAACTGGGCGTATCATTTTCAAACTCTTTGACAAGGATCCGAGTAGTTTCCCTGGAATGCTACGATCACTGGTAAGAGCAAAGAAATATTCGTTTTGCGTCTCTTATTGTTTATTCTAATCTATTTGCCTGCCTAATTATATTAATTGTTTCTCCGTCATTCAGATCTTAAATTGGCTTTCTCAATGTCCGTCGGAATTGGAAAGCTACATTAGGCCCGGTTGTGTGGTTCTATCACTTTATATTTCAATGCCTTCTACAGCATGGGATCAAGTGAGCGACACATTTATCTTTTTGTTGATAATACCTGTATGGTAGCTTTCATTTTTCTTACTCACAAGGCTTGTGTTGAATTTCAGCTCCAAGAAAGCCTTCTTCAGCGTGTAAGTTCTCTTGTTCAAGATTCAAATTCTGACTTCTGGAGAGATGGAAGGTTTTTAGTTCATACTGACAGGCAACTAGCGTCACACAAGGATGGTGAGTATTGTTGCAGTATTGGTTTTCTGGCCCTTGTAATATCTAATTAAGTTATCCTACCATAAAGAATATTTAAAGAAGAGATTCTTTATTAGGATTTCGAGGCTACTTATTTTCGAGATGTAGTCCATCTTTAGTCTATGAAATCACGCTCATACTGCAGCTGATTTCAGTCTATGCAATCAAAATACAGGCAAAATCCGTCTTTGCAAATCTTGGAGAGCATGGAGTTCCCCAGAGCTGATTTCAGTCTCACCTTTGGCTGTTGTTGGTGGGCAAAAGACGTCACTTATGTTGAGAGGTCGAAACTTGAATGTACCTGGCACCAAGTAAGTAGACTGTTTTTTTTGTTGGGTTATTGTTTTTTTTTTTTTTTTTTTTGGAAAGCGAGCGGGGGTTATTTAGGATCCCCAAACCTGAAATAAAAGGTGAAGTTACATTCGAGAGTAAATTGTTCCTGATCTATCTTCATGTACAATGTCTTTCAAGTCTTGAGCAAACGAGCTCGGTGTAACTTCCAGAAATTCCGAGCTAGGGTGAAGGCTAGCAAGTCTGCCCGCGACTCTGTTAGTTTCTCTATACTCATGGCTGACAGTGTATTCTTTCAGTGTTGCCAGCATTCTTCTGATCTTACTGAGAATGTGTCTCAAGTTCCATGCACTGTGTCTCGCTTTCGTCAAGTAATCTCGCACTAAAGTGGAATCAGTGCTGATTTCTAACTTTTTGAAGCCTTTTGAGTTGGCTAGTTGCAGCCCGGCCTCAACTCCTTGAAGTTCATGCGTGATTATGGACTGACCCACATTCGAGCCAGCACAAGCAGCCACGACACTACCTTGATCATCCCTAATTACCGCACCGTAACCTCCTGAATTTCCTTTTTTGTTATCATAGCATAAATTATGAACTTGTTGCAGAATATATTGCACATATATGGGTGGATACCTGTCAAAGGAAGTCCGAGGATCAGCAGGCACCGTATATGATGATGCAAGCTCGGAAAGTTTCAGCTTTCCAGGTGACCTACCTGATGTCCTGGGTCGCTGTTTTATAGAGGTATCAAAACTTTCTCCTTCAAATGGGATTTTTTTTTTCTTCCTTTTTTCTCTGATTCAATTTTTTAATGTACAAAATAGGTAGAAAATGGTTTCAAAGGAAACAGCTTACCTATTATAATTGCTGATGCTGCCATATGCAAAGAATTGAGACTTCTTGAGTCTGAGTTTGAAGAAGATGCTAGAACGAGCCATATAAGTTCAGATGATCAGATTCAAGACTTTGGACGGCTGAGGTCAAGAGAGGATATTTTATACTTTCTGAATGAACTTGGATGGCTATTTCAAAGGAAAAGCATTCCTTCCAGGCCCGATTGTCCAAATTTCTCTGAGTCGAAGTTCAAATTTCTTTTCTTGTTTTCAGTGGAAAGAGATTGGTATTCTTTGGTTAAAACACTCCTGGACATTTTTGTTGAACACAGTTCAGTGAAGGACGAGCTGTCGAGGAAATCTTTGGAGATGCTTTCGGAAATTCACCTATTGAATAGGGCAGTGAAACAGAAATGCAGAGGCATGGTCGACTTGCTCATCCATTATTCTGTATGCCGCGGCAGTGATTCCTCCAAAAATTATATTTTCCTCCCTAATCAAGCAGGCCCAGGTGGTATCACACCTCTACATATTGCTGCTTGTACACATGATTCAGAGGCAATGGTTGATGCTTTAACAAATGACCCAGGAGAGGTAACGGAATCTTCCTTGTACATTAAGTGATAAACATAACCAATTGTGAGTTTGTTTTTGCCTCTTAAGTCTAGGTCTGAATTCTGCAAAATATTGAATATTTTGAGAAACTCAGGCCTCTAACTAGATAAGAGGCAAAAACAAGCACCCCACCATCTCTTAAACCATTATTCTTAATTTCTCATCTCACTTCAAGTTTAATCTGTCAACCTATATCATGTGGATCGGCTAATTTTGAGCATTTTGGCTTTAAACCACTGACCTACTTTTTTTTCTTCCTAAATTTGACAATGCTGAAGGGTTTTGTATCAGTCACCGATACTGATATTGTTCTCATACATTTGTGTCTCTTTTTTTTTTTTTATGAAATTCCTGTATAGATTGGATTGAACTGTTGGAGTACCATACCAGACGCAAATGGGCTGTCTCCATATGATTATGCCTCAGCAAGGAGCAACCATTCGTACAACAAGCTGGTCGCTCGCAAGATAGCTGACAAGAAACATGGTCAGATCTCTATATCATTTGGGGATGAGATCTTAGATCAATCATGGGTATTAGAAGAGCGTAGTGGAAGACAAACTCCGCTAGCTTCACTAGGGAAGCTCTCATGTACCAAGTGTGCAACTCTGATGACTAGTCATTATAGGGGAAGGCCAAGTGCTCAAGGAGTTCTTCACCGACCTTACCTCCGCTCAATGCTTGCTGTTGCTGCAGTATGTGTTTGTGTCTGCCTATTCTTACGTGGCTCACCAGACATTGGTTGTGTGGCTCCCTTCAAGTGGGAGAATCTGAACTTTGGGACTAACTAGCCTTCAGCGAAGAAGAGAATGGACAGAACTCTTGCTCAGAACAAGAGGTGTTTTTCTTGGTCAGTATCTTTTCTTTAGTAGATTCACGAGGGAGAATAAATATTATACTACTTTTAAATCTGATGAGGAGTTCAGTATGACTGAACAATGGATGGACAAGAAGAGTGTCACCTTTAAAGTACGGACATGGAGGGAGCTGATGAAGATGCAAATAGCTTTGTTCAAGTGGCAAAACTGAGAACCAATACTTAAAACAAAACAGGGGGAGGAAAGTGAAATGGAAAAGAAAAACATGGGATTAGAAAGGCACAAGGAAGGTAAAGAATGAGCTATGGTAGGTGAAAATGGTTCTTTGGCAAACTATCTTTCACTCTCAGTAAGTTATTTCAGTTACTGGCTTTATTTATTTTGCATTTTTGCTTTGCTTTTACACGACCATGGTCGTAAGCACTTGTAAAATCAGAATACTAGGATGACATATATATATATATAGATGGATGGATGGATAGGGTAGGAAATATTTTTTTTATGATCAAGTTATTTCGACCGAAAGTGATAAAATAATCCAGGAAAAATATTATTTGTTTCAATTTTGCTTGCATTTGTTTGTTCAAATATTACCCAATCATTTCACTTCAGATTTCTGGAGGCTACGTTTTAGGAAGTATGGAATTTCAGAATTTCAGGGGAGATCCAGCAAATACTGGTCAACTCAGCATAAGCAAAATATTGCCTGTGAGGGTACAATCAAAGAGTTCAAGCATTTGCATATATCTGTGAGGTCTTTGATTTTCATGTTTCTGTTTGAGTTTGGTTGTAGATAGACTTCCCTAGTTTGTAGGGTATGTAGATAGATCATGTACCAAGCACTAGAGTAGTGCTTTACGTGGGTAGGTAGTTGCTTTCAGTTACTTCTTGTAAGGCTATAAATGCATGTGATGATAATACTCAAGGAATGGAAGTATTCTCTCAAGTTGCTTAAATTGTTTTGATTTTGTGCTTAACAATTGTTTTGATTCTGTGCCTATTATGGTATCAAAGCCACTCCAAGGGGCCTGAGTGTGTGTAGAGTGAAACACAGGGAGAAAGAAGAGTGTCTAATCTGAGTGATAGAGTGAAACAAGGAGAGAAAAGAGTGCATACGAATGGCAGCAGAAGGGAGTTCTGCACCAGTTTCAATTCCCATCTTCGATGGACATTATGATCATTGGTCTATGTTGATGGAGAACTTCATTCGATCTAAAAAACTCTGGAATCTCATAGAGGTTGGGATTCCGACAGTGACGCAAGGAGATCAACAGTCGGTCACTTTCTCTACGGTGGTGACAGAGATAGGACAACTTACAGAGGCACAACGTAAGCAGGCTGAGGAGCAGCGTCAGAGAGTTGAGGAGATGAAGTTAGATGATCTTAGACTGAAGTATTATCTGTTCCATGCCATAAACCGAACGATAATTGAAACAATCCTTGACAAGTCAAGCTCCAAGAGTATCTGGGACTCGATGAGACAGAAGTATCATGGCACAAATAGGGTGAAGAGAGCACATCGGCAGGCTTTAAGGAAGGCGTTTGAGGTTCTCCAGATGCAAGAGGAAGAAAAGGTGGAACAGTACTTTGCTCGGACACTCACAATTGTCAACAAGATGAAGATTCATGGGGGTGAAAACATGTCACAAGTTGACATCATCGAGAAAATCTTGAGATCAATGACTCCAAGATTTGATTATGTCGTGTGCTCGATTGAGGAGTCCAATGACCTCGATTTGTTGACAATAGATGAGCTACAAAGCAGCCTTTTGGTTCATGAGCAGAGATTGAATCGACCCAATGGAGATATAAGAGAAGAACAAGCTTTGAAAGTTTCTCATAAGGACATGTTTGAAGGAAGCAGCAGAGGAAGAGGAAGAGGCCGAGGAAGAGGTAGAGGACGTCAACCTCTAAACAAAGCTACCGTGGAGTGCTTCAAGTGTCATAAATTGGGACACTTTCAGTGGGAATGTCCTAATTTGGACAAGCAAGCCAACTATGTCGAGATAGAAGAAGAAGAGGAGATGCTTCTCATGGGGTATGTTGACACTAATGATTCGAAAAGAGAAGATGTTTGGTTCCTTGATTCAGGTTGCAGCAACCATATGTGCGGCAACAAGAAGTGGTTTACTCACCTTGACGAGGATTACAGACACACGGTCAAGCTCGGCAATGACACAAGGATGCCAGTGATGGGGAAGGGCAATATCAAGATGAGGATTGATGGCTTAACTCAGGTGATTATGAAGTTTATTATGTTCCAGAGTTACGAAATAATTTACTGAGTATAGGTCAATTACAAGAGAAGAATCTGGCCATCCTTATACAAGATGGAGTGTGTAAAGTCTATCATTCAAGAAAGGGGCTGATCATGCAGACACTAATGACAGCAAACAGAATGGTTGTCCTTCTTGCTAATGTTGTAGTCATGGACACTCAAATCTGTCTTCGAGCAGACTCAGACAATCTCACACATCTTTGGCACCGCCGGTATGGTCACTTGAGCTATAAAAGTCTTCGAACACTGAGTTATGGGAAGATGGTGAAAGGGCTGCCGCAATTCAAAGCTTCCACAGAAGTTTGTCATGATTGTTTGGTAGGAAAGCAAAAGCGGGATCCTTTTCCTAAAAGGAGTTCATGGAGGGCATCACACAAGCTTCAGTTGGTACACTCTGATCTTTGCGGACCAATCACACCTACTTCAAACAGTGGCAAAAGGTATCTTCTCAGTTTTTTCGATGATTACTCTAGAAAAATGTGGGTTTATTTTCTATCTGAGAAGTCGGAGACATTCACAATGTTCCAGTGTTTCAAATCCTTGGTTGAGAAGGAAACTGATTCCTTTATTTCTTGCTTAAGAACTGACAGGGGTGGAGAATTCACATCCAATGAGTTCAAGGAGTATTGTCAGACAAACGGCATCAAGAGACAACTCACTGCTGCGTACACTCCTCAACAAAACGGAGTAGCTGAACGACGAAATCAAACAATCATGAACCTTGTCCGCAGCATATTGTCCGAGAAGAAAATCCCCAAGAAATTCTGGCCAGAAGGTGTTAATTGGATCACTCATGTTCTTAATAGAAGTCCTACTATAGTGGTGCAAAATGTCACTCCTGAAGAAGCATGGATCGGAGTTAAACCAAGTGTGGATTACTTCAGAGTGTTCGGCTGTGTCGCTCATGTTCACATTCCTGATGCAAAGATAAACAAACTGGATGACAAAAGCTGCAAATGTGTCTTACTTGGTGTGAGTGAGGAATCGAAGGCTTATAGATTGTACAATCCCACTTCAAAAAAAATCATTGTGAGTAGAGATGTAGTTTTTGAAGAACATGTTGTTTGGGATTGGGGGAGGAGATGTGTTGGAGAGTCCAAGCTTGAGGTACTGTATTGGGGGGATGACAAAGATGATGGTGATGGTTCAAGTGGCAGTGATGGTGTAGACGGTGATGGTTCAAGTGGCAGTGATGGTGTAGACAATGTTGGTGACAATGTTGGTGACAATGTTGGTGTCAATGCAAGTGATGGTGTAGACAATGTTGGTGACAATGCTGGTGTCAATGCTGGTGACACTACTGGTGTCAATGCTGGTGAAAATGCTGGTGAAAACAACAGTGTCAATGTTGGTGAAAACAGCAGTGTCAGTGATGATTCAAGTGGTAGTGGTGGTTCAAATGTCTTTGATGTTAAGCCAAGAGTAGTAAGAAATAGAAGGAGGCCTGGATACTTGAAAGATTACACATTAGGAGCAGATTTGAGTGGGGCAGTAGGTGACGAAGCTCACAGCTTTGCTGTATTTTATGAAAATGTGGATCCAGTGAGCTTTGAGGAAGCAGTTGTGGATTCAAAATGGTGTGATGCAATGTGTTCTGAAATTCAAGCCATAGAGAAGAATGACACATGGAAGCTTACTGAACTACCAAAAGGAATGAAGGCAATTGGAGTTAAGTGGATATTCAAGACAAAGTATAATGAATATGGGCAGGTAGACAAGTACAAAGCTCGCTTGGTTGCAAAGGGGTATGCGCAGAAATTTGGTGTGGATTACACTGAGGTTTATGCTCCTGTTGCTAGGTGGGACACCATTAGAATGATTATAGCATTAGCAGCACAGAAAGACTGGAGCATTTATCAATTAGACGTAAAAATTGCATTTCTTCATGGGGAGCTAAGTGAAGATGTTTATGTTGATCAACCTCAAGGGTTTGTGAAGAAGGGAGAAGACGCAAAGGTGTACAAGCTTAGAAAGGCCTTGTATGGACTCAAACAAGCACCGAGGGCGTGGTTCAGCAGAATTGAAACCTACTTCTTAAAACAAGGTTTCGAAAAGTGTGAATCTGAACATACTTTGTTCGTCAAGACTGGTGAAAGAGGTAACATTTTAATAGTGAGTTTATATGTGGATGATTTGATTTTCACTGGGAGTTGTGAGAGCATGATCACTGATTTTAAGCACTCCATGAAACAAGAGTTTGATATGACTGATCTTGGCAAGATGAGATACTTTCTTGGTGTAGAAGTATTGCAGTGCTCAGAAGGTATATATATTAGTCAGAAGAAGTTTGCAAAGGAAGTATTGGAAAGGTTTGGTTTGGAACGGTGCAATGGAGTGAGCAATCCAATTGTTCCTGGAACTAAAGTGTCGAAAGATGAGGAGGGGAGTAGAGTTGATGCCACTGCATTCAAGCAAATGGTGGGCAGCTTGTTGTATCTCACTGTGACAAGACCCGATTTGATGTATGTGGTGTCACTTGCTAGTAGATACATGTCAAACCCAACTGAAATGCATTCTCAGGTTGTGAAGAGGACTCTTCGTTATGTGAAAGCAACATTGGACTTGGGTATCTTCTACAAAAGGAGTGGTGCAGAGTTGACAGCCTACACAGATAGCGACTATGCCAGTGATGTGAATGACAGGAAGAGTACGTCTGGATATGTGTTCTGTTTGAGTGGAGGAGCAGTAGCATGGGCATCAAAGAAACAGCCAATTGTCACTCTATCCACCACTGAAGCAGAGTACGTAGCTGCTGTGTCATGTGCTACTCAAGGTATGTGGATGAAGAGGGTTTTAGCTCAACTTGGTCACTCTTCTCTGGGAAGTTGCATTACTATTTGGTGTGATAATAGTTCAACAATCAAGCTTTCAAAGAATCCAGTTTTACATGGTCGAAGTAAGCATATTGATGTTCGTTTCCATTTCTTACGTGATCTTACCAAGGCAGGGAAGGTAAAGCTGGTTCATTGTGATTCAAAAGATCAAGTAGCTGATGTTATGACCAAACCTCTTAAGCTGGACATGTTTGAGGAGCTAAGAGAGCTGCTGGGTGTGTGCAAGGTTCCAACTTTAAACTGATTGCTTATAGCAGTTAGTTTAGGAGAGGATGTTTGAGTTTGGTTGTAGATAGACTTCCTTAGTTTGTAGGGTATGTAGATAGATCATGTACCAAGCACTAGAGTAGTGTTTTACGTGGGTAGGTAGTTGCTTTCAGTTACTTCTTGTAAGGCTATATATGCCTGTGATGATAATACTCGAGGAATGGAAGTATTCTCTCAAGTTGCTTAAATTGTTTTGATTTTGTGCCTAACAATTGTTTTGATTTTGTGCCTAATAGTTTCAGACTTTATTGAATGCAGATGCTTTAAGGGACAACAAGATCTCAAGGATCACCACTTAATATAGAATGCACCTTGATTGGGAGTATCAAGGACTGGATATGTTTCTGGGCAAAGCGTTAAATGTGATGTCTGTGGGAACTTGTAGTAGTGATTAATGCTAGTGTACTAGTAATTGCTCTAATTCCAGATCCATTGCATGTTAAAGGTGGGTGGAGGAGAGTTATGAGGGTATTATGACATATTAGCTTGTGCTGTGTCTAGGAGGTGAAAACCTGACCCTCAAGGCAAAAACGAGATGGCGTGCTCGTGTGGAAAGGTCTCTAGTTGAAGAGGAAGTATTGTTGCTCTAGGATTGTGTTCCACATGGTTTAGCAGAGTTGTCTTAGCGAATATTCTTATAGTGCATTTGGTTGCATGGAATTCTATGCTATCGGAATAGACCGCCAAAATCTAAATTAGTTATAGATTCACTCACTAATCTATCATTTGATTTTGTGATCAATGGTGGGAATGAAAGTTCCATGAATATGGAAATCACTTGGGGGAGTGAGGAGTGATTCACATGTTCATAGGACTTTCATTATCCCCATCGATCACAAAATCAAATGGTGAATTGAAAGTTAACATCAAATTAGCTTAGATTTAGGTGGTTCCTCGTGGCATAAGATTTCATTCAACCAAACACACCTTTAGAGTGTAAACGCCGTGGCCATTTTAGCTCAACATATTGAGATTAGAGATGACATTTGGTACAAGAATGAGTCGTTAAACACTAGTATTGAAAATGACCTATTATCTTGTTAACTGAAAAAAATTCAACTAATTTGCCTTGTTTAATTTAAGGGTGTACGAAATGGTGAAAAGGCAATAAAAAGTGGGAAGATGATGCTTCTAGTACATTGGGGGAGGAGTACTTATCCAAATTCCTGAGTGCTCGAACAAGTGACGGACATCAAATATGCTCTCTTTTTTTGGCGGGGACTGAGACGATGATAATAACATGTGCTAAGTGCGTGAATGAAACGTGAAAGCTGCTTATTTTTAATAAGCAATCAGATGAAGCCCATGTTGGTTATGTCTTTTGCCTTTAAACAGTGCACCGACCCCCTTTCTTGTGCTCAACATTGTAAAATCAAGTTGGTTTTTTTTTTTGGTGATGCTTTGAAAGCCTATCTAGTTAACAAACTAATTCATTACTATTGTTATTTTTTTAAGACAATTGAGTGAGGATTTGTCAATCTTGAAAACATTTGAGAAAACCGGAATATGATACAAATGGGTGAGATTCTATCCTAGACGTATTTGCAAATGGTTGACTATTTTCATTTCTTTTTCAGTAGTAGTAGTAGACAACTGAAATTTTATTAATTGAATTGGTATAAAGCCAAAGATTGTTCCCTTTGTTAATTCATAAGTGAAGTGAAATTTTGTAAAATACATAAATAATTAACATAAGATGTAGGGCCAATACATGGTAAATAAGATGATATTGGAACAAGGGCGAGAACACAAAGACCCCTCTTTTTGGTGATTTTTGATAGATAATTATTTTTAGTTTTTGTTTGGGACCATGAAGGTAGAAAACGAAGCAAGAGTGTGAGTTGATGACCCCGTGAGGTGGAAAAGCATCCTTCCAACCGCGTTCAATGCGGCCGTACGCCAACTTTGTTAGGAAAATGCAATGGTATGGTGGAGCCTCACCATCACACACACGTGAATCCTTCTTTGCTTTTGCTTTCCTTTTGGTTGGTTCCATAACATGACAAACTCATTTGTCTCGTTTAATGGACACCACCACCACATTATCATCTTCTTTAGTTTAGGTAAAAAGGAGAATGGTGTACATGTGGGGTCAATGGTGGTACATTTTTGTGGATCCCACTCCCCATTTGGGCATTGGTTAAGTTGTGGGGGGCCAATGGTAACACATTTTGTGGATCCCACTCCCCACTTGGCCATTGGTTATAAGTCGTGATGAAATAGTACTTGGGGTGGGGTCCTCCATCCACAGGGGTAAGGTAGTAGGGAAAAGAGTTGGCGCACAGGAAGGCCATTTATGGGGACCCGGGGGCTCATGTGCACAAAGCGCAGGATGGGGTCATGCGCACAGATCTGAATCGTTAGATCTATTGGACGGTTCAGATCTGTGAATTTAAATATTTTTTTATTTCACAGTTTTTAGCAAAGGGATTGAGCCCCCTCTTCGTTGATTTCCAAAGAGACAATTGCAACACCCCTTCACTCTTCGTTGATTTCCAGAAAGAAACGAGTTCTTCAAATCGAAGAGAGAAACCAAGAGAAACCATCATCCCTTCAAGGAGAGAAACGCAGTTCTTCACATCGAAGAGAGAAACCATCATCCCTTGAAGCACTCTCCCTCTCTTGAAGCTAGGGTTTCGACTCTACTCTCTACTCTCTACTCTCTACTCTCCCTTCAAGCATTATCTCTTTTGAAGCTCGGGTTTTGACTGAAGAGAAGAATCCCAAGGGTTTTGAAGAAATCTCAAGGGTTTCAATTGAAAAGAAGAAATCTTCAAAGGTTTTGAAGAAAAAGCAGTAAATAAGCATCTAGGGTTTCGGAGATCTAGGTTCAATTCTTTCCAACTCCAACTGAAAATCTAGGGTTTCGACTGAGAAGAAAAGGAGTTAATTTTTTATATTTTTTATTTTATTATTATTGTTTTTTAATGTTATTGCCTCATCTTGCCTTCTAGACTCTATTTTCCTTCATTTATAATAAGGGTTGCTCATGTTGGAGTTAACGGAGATCAGGCCAACATATCTCCATTTTTTTTTTTACAAAACAATGGTATCTGGGTGTTCTGGGTTGCTCATGTTGGTTGATTTTACAAAACTTTTAGTGATGGTATCTGGGGAGACCCAACAAAAACACTAAATCACCCAAGAACGATGAAGAAGGGAGGTTAAAGGTGACATTCAAACATAAGAGTTTAAGACTATACTGAGAGCTTCTATTGTAATTTTATCCATCTTTCGGTTAGAACAATTTTATCCAACTTTCATACAAACCCATTGGAAAATTTTGTTAGAACAATTTTAATCCATCTTTCGGTTCTTTTTATTAAAATTCCCCATGGTAAAGCAATGACAATTCAAAATTTTCTTTTTATTAAAATTTTGCTTGGTTTTTGCAGTTTCACATGTTTCTCCCTATTTTTCATTTTTAACAAATTCGATGTTTTACTACTTCTACAAAGTTTCCATTTAGATTGTGCTGAATGTTTTGGTATGGTTATGTGTTGGATTATTATTATCCTTGAATTGTTATGATTATTCTTGAATTGTTTGCTTCTTAGTTTATATTGGGCTTTTAACGCAAGAATGGCATACAAAGCGTATGTTGTTTATTGCGGCCGTAGACCAGGAGTATACATGACTTGGCCAAGTTGTTTATCACAAGTAGATGGGTATAAGGGTAGCATGTACAAGGGTTTCACATCAGCTGAAGAAGCATATGAAAATTACAGCCTGTGGATGCGCTCAGAAGAGGCAAGAAGAGACCACGACGAAGATATGAAACTGTTGCGGGCTTAACCAGCCTAAATAAATAGGTCAATTTGACCCACTTGTAATAATCGCAAGTGCACGGTGTCTAACTGGTAGACAACGACAAGTACGGGTCGATCTCACGAGGAAAGTGGATGCAATTGAATTTAATAATTTAATTAAACTAATTTGGAGGAAATGGGGTTACAGTATTTTTAAAACTAAACTAAAAATAAATTAAAAATAAGAAAAGCATAAAATAAAATAAAAGATGGATGTTGTGGGGTTTGGACTCACCGATGAGTTAGCAAAAATATTTAAATCTAAATTACTGAAATTATAAACGAGAAGCTTTAGGGATGAGGATCCATTGCTTACACCGAAGATGTGATCATTAAAATTCAATTCCATCCATTTTCAGTTTCTGTCAAACATGAACAATTTATTTCAAGCAAATACACTCTTACCAAGCATTAAGTGTCTTTTTAGGGCACACTTAATCAAAGTCTAAGCTTAATACTTTTTAGCACATGCTTTGAATATTGATAAAATGTTAATCTAACTACCAAACATATCAATTTTTTAATAAAACATGAAAGGTGAAAGCAATTTATCAATTTTCAGAAATAAATTGTTTATCAATTAAGCATTTAAGTAAGTAAAATAAATTAAAATGAATTATGCAGCCCTTTTGGTTTGTCGCAAACTCGATGTTGTGGTACTCAGCAGATCAGCAGGAGGTTCGAACACAAATCCCGAGAAAATGGTGGCAAATGCACTGTGGCTGCTCAGAAAAAACTCGGGGTGCCAATAACTAAAATTGATTTTTGAATCAGTCTCCCGCCAGAACAGTCGCGCGCCTCTGCGCTTCGTCTCCAGCGCGATGCGCTCTGCTCGCTGAGCCTCATTTCCGCTCCTCGCGAGATCCTTCGTCCTCCAACCGGTTTTGGAACCTACAAAAGATAGAGAGGGATGAAAGAACAGAGAGAGGTGCGATGAGAACACACAAAAAACAGAGAGAGATATGCGAGGACTCCCCTGTTTCTGCTCCTGTGGCAGTGGTGGTGCTCGGGTGATGGCCGCTTGGGATGGTGACCGTGAGAGAGGGAGACATGAAGGAGGGCCGAGACGAAGAGAAGCCGAGAGATAGCTCGGTGCTGGCTCGTCTTCCTCTGTTTCGTAGTGGAGGTGATGGCGACTCTGTTTCGTGGCGGTGGTCGGTGGTTATGGCGTTGACAATGACGGTGGCGGAGGAACAGATGGTGGATGATGGATGATGGAACAGGGAGAGGGACAGGGAGGTGGTGAGGAAAGTGGTTGCTAGCGAGGAACAGGGAGGTGATGGTGGTGGTGGTGGCGGTTGTGTTGTTAGACAGTGGCGAGGTGAAGCGAGACAGGGTTGTCACGCCCCTGTTTCGTGGTGGGTAGTGGCGGTGGGAGGTGGCGATGGTGATGAGAATCACTGTGTGAGAAAAAGGTTTTGATTTTCTGTAATATTTTCTTTTCCCTTCTCTTCCTCCCCTTTCTCACCATTTTCTGTTGTATTTATAGAGAATGAACAAAATGAATAGAGGTGAGATAAAGGGATGATTCATGGAGTGAATCAAGGTAAAATCAAGGGATAATTGGGAGAATATTCTTTGAGTTGGATTGGGCTTGGCATTGGGTTTGGGTTTATGGGTTAGGTTTTGGGTTTAAGGGTTTGATTTTGGGTTTAGTTTTGAGTTTAGGTTATGGGCTTAGGCTATTCTCACCTCCACTTTCTCTGAAGTCACCATCTGGGATATTTCAATTCATTTTTCTTCGATTTCTTCATTATTGCTCCAAATTCTACAAAAACACAAAAAATTAATAATTAATCAAAAATAAGATAAAAACAAGGATTAACAAAAATATAATAAGAGGTAAAAAATGTTATAATTATGTGATTATCAAATACCCCCAAACCTATATTTTGCTAGTCCTCAAGCAAAACAAAGAAGAAAACCGAAAAGAAAATCCTAACTCGCTTTCGCAGGACATCGTCGGTTGCACTTATCTTTGAAAACATGCAACAAGGCTTTGAACCCCTAGATTACCTCTAGGGGACGAGTTATAGTCTCGTGAGGGTTTCCATAAAATGTTACCCACAAACATTACCGACTCAACAAAACTTGGTCAAACAGTGTTTATTTTAAAACTTCAAGAAATGCAAGAAACCAACAATGTCATTTTAGTGTATCAACCAATCTCCAAATAATTTAATATTCTCCAAAAGTTAGAAAAAATTCATAATCATCATCAACTAAATGTGTGTGTGTGAAAAGCACTATCAAAATAACTTTTCATTTCAAAGTAAAATAATGACTAAATCTCCTGTAGAAAGTTTGTTTTGACTTCAAACCTCTCATGTCACTCACAATAAAGCACTCAGAGATTTGGTATTTCACTCAGTTTATATGTGAGGAAAGAGTAAATAATGGAAAACAACCATCTCACATATAGTATTATGAAGAGCGGACTTTTCAAGAATGGAATGAACATGATCTCATGGACAGGAATATCAATTACTTTTGGGAATGTTGAATCAAACACCATAGGTCTTGGTTATTAAATCTCCACATCTACGGAACCAACCTTTACCTAAGATCAACTAGGACTTTGTTGGGTTGTAATGGGGTTTGGGTAATGGTTAATAAGGAATGTCAAAGGATTCTAACAGAAATTTCTAGGAATGTATACACCCATTCAACGAACAATTAGAGCTGTCAAGAATAAACCAATGTTGTGCACCATCAATTTTTTCTTCATTCTCACATCTTTATCCTCATTGAAGAACTATTTTTCTTTTCTTCAACCTTTTTTTTTTTTTTTCACATAGAGGATTTATGAAATATCTCATATTTTGCTCTTTAATGCCTTTTTTACACCAAGTATATTCATCCATACACATTCCCAGAAAAGTTGGGTAAAGGTTAATGGGTTAACAATTAAAAGTTATTCTAAGACTCAAAAGGCTACAAAAAGGTTAATGTTATAGGTAAGTTAAAAGACTAGTTAATTGTCTAAAAAAAGGAAAAAAATGCCTAGATCATTTCCTAAATTCGGGTCAGTATTATGACATCTCAATTGAATAAGCCAAGAAGTTCTAGTGTAATAATTCAATTTTGATGTCATTCCCAAAGCAATTGATCAGAAAAATGAGAATAATGAGATCATCAACGAAATAATACTGACTCAAGAAAAATCAGAGTTTATGTATAACCCTCGAAAAAATAGAAAGGTTCAAAACTTTCAGGGTTAAGTCTCTACTATTATTCTAAGGTTTTCTTGTATATACTTCACTCATCAACTTCAAGTTATGCTAACATGGCTCATGGTGCAAAGATAATCGAGTTGAAAAATCTTATGAGCTAGATATAACTTAAGGATCATACTAAACTTTCAGTCATTTATCAATATACCAATTTGTCAAGTTGACTTGTATTTTCTTGAGCATAAAACATTTTAAAAATCATTTTTATAATCGCAAAAGATCAAGTTTTCTTGACAGAAAAAACATTTTTTTTTTAGAATAAGAAAAGAAAACACTACGAAAAATTCACCGACTCATGAACCCTACCCCAAACCTAATCCAAACATTGTCCTCAATGTTTAACAAAATAATTCTGACAAATGAATGAAATAAGTACATGAGAGGAGGTTAGAACAGTATTACAGCGGTGAAGATTTTACCAATTTTCCCAAGTAATCCACCGATGAGAGCTCAGAGACAAAAGAATTATGGATAAGTTAATAGAAATAGATAAAAGACACACTCAACATGCATTCTTACAACAAAAGTTGGGCTGCCTCCCAGTAGCGCTTGGTTTAACGTCATCAGCCCGACAAAACCCAAAAGATCCTCAATTCTGATACACAGGGTCCTCTAATAAAATCACATCAACCTCGACTTCTAATCGAGGTGACTCTAAGAATGGCTTAAGTCGTTGATCATTTACCTTAAATACATGGCCATCCTTTGGGTTAACTATCTCCACAGCTCCATGTGGGAACACTGCTTTCACAATATAAGGTCCAGACCACCGAGATCTCAACTTTCCAGGAAAAAGTCATAACCGAGAGTTGAACAACAGAACTTTTTGAGATAGTTCAAAGGACTTGCGAAGAATGGATTTATCATGAAATATCTTCGTTCGTTCTTTGTAGATTTTGGCATTGTGGTACGCATCATTTCGGATCTCTTCAAACTCATTAAGTTGAAGCTTACGATGCGATCCAGCCTTGACCATATCAAAATTGAACGTCTTGATGGCCCAATATGCACGATGTTCCAATTACACAGGCAGATGACATGCTTTTCCAAAAACAAGCCTATATGGAGACATTCCAATCGGGGTCTTAAATGTTGTTCTACATGCCTAGAGAGCATCACTCAGACGTTGAGACCAGTCTTTAAGATCTGGTCTGACTGTCTTCTCTAGAATGTTTTTAATCTCCCGATTGGAAATCTCAACTTGCCCACTTGTTAGTGGATGATAGGGGTGCCAACTTTATGAGTGATGGAGTATTTTTTTACTAATAGCTCGAACGGTCTATTGAAAAAATGAGAACCACCGTCATTTATAATGGCACGCGAAATACCAAAACGAGAAAAGATATTATCTTTCAAGAATCTTACCACAACCCTGTGGTCATTCGTTTTACATGGTATCCCTTCTACCCATTTGGACACATAATCCACAACAACAAGGATGAAAAGATTGCCAAACGAAGGCGGGAATGGTTCCATGAAATCAATACCCCAAACATCAAAAATTTCAACCACAAGAATATTAGTAAGGGGCATCATGTTGCGACGAGAAATGGAACCCATTCGTTGGCATCGATCACAAGTGGTGCAAAAGGCATGAGTATCTCGAAAAAGGGTAGGCCAATAAAAACCACTCTGCAAAACTTTTGCAGCTGTCTTTCTAGAGCTAAAATGACACCACAAGCTTGCTCATGACAGAATGAGATGATGCTGTGAAATTCACTCTCAGGAACACATCTCCTGATAACCTGATCATGACAATACTTGAACAAGTATGGATCATCCCAGAAGAAATGTTTAACCTCATCAAGAAATTTGGATCTATCTTGTTTAGACCACTTAAAAGGAAGTTGACCTATAACAAGATAGTTCACGATATCTGCATACCAAGGTAATTGGGAGAGAGCAAATAATTGCTCATCAAGAAATGACTCATTCAATGGTAAATATGCGCTAGATGACTCTACCAGAAGTCTACATAAATGATCAGCTACAACATTTCTGAACCTTTCTTGTCCCGAATTTCAATATCAAACTCTTGTATCAATAGGACCCATCGAATTAAGCGAGGTTTAGCATCTTTTTTTAGAGAAAATATACTTTAACGCCGCATGATCAGTAAAAATAATTACTTTGGATCCTATAAGGTAAGACCGAAATTTGTCTAGAGCAAAGACTATAGCTAATAACTCTTTCTCAGTGGTGGAGTAATTAAGCTGTGCGTCTTGTAGAGTTCTACTAGCGTAATAAATGACATGTGGCTTTTTGTCAAATCGTTGTCCTAGGACAGCTCCGAGTGCAAAGTCGGAAGCATCACACATAAGCTCAAAGGGAAAGTTCCAATTAGGAGATTGGATGATTGGAGCTGAAGTCAATAATTGTTTAAGCTTCTCAAAAGCTTTCAAACAATCTCCATCAAAAACAAAAACCGCGTCTTTAGCAAGTAAATTGCATAAAGGACGAGCGATTTGGCTAAAATCTTTGATGAATCTCCGATAAAATCCAGCATGGCCTAGAAAAGATCTAATTTCCTTAACCGTTTTTGGAGGCGGAAGACTCGAAACTAAATCAATTTTGGCTTTGTCGACTTCAATTCCCTTGTGTGAAATTACATGTCCAAGAACAATGCCCTGTCATACCATAAAATGACATTTCTCCCAATTTAAGACAAGATTTTTCTCCACACATCTATTTAACACTAAAGTAAAATGATGTAGACATTCATCAAATGAATCACCAAATACTGAGAAATCATCCATAAACACTTTGAGGAACCTCTCAACCATATCGGAAAAAACACTAAGCATGCACCGCTGAAAAGTAGCGGGTGCGTTACACAATCTAAAGGGCATTCTCCGATATGCGAAAGTACCAAAGGGACAAGGGAATGTGGTCTTCTCTTGATATTTGGGTGCAATGGGGATTTGGTTATAACCGGAATACCCATAAAGAAAACAATAGTAATCATGTCCGGCTAACCTTTCAAGCATCTGATCAATGAAAGGAATGGGAAAGTGATCATTCCTTGTGACCAAGTTCAACTTACGGTAATCAATACATACTCGCCACCCCGTGGTCATGCGGGTTGGTACTAATTCATTCTTGTCATTCTTGATTACCGTTACCCCTGACTTCTTTGGGACAACTTGAACAGAACTGACCCAAGGACTATCCGAAATTGGATAGATTATACCCACATCCAACAATTTGAGCACTTCGGCTCGGACAATTTCCTTTAGATTAGGATTAAGTCTACGTTGCATTTCACGGGATACTTTGGCATTATCTTCGATATGAATGCGATGCATGCAAACGATTGGACTTATTCCTTTAATATCCGCGACAGTCCACCCAAGTGCTGTTTTATGTTCTTTTAAAACATCTAACAATTTTCCTTCCTGTTCTTCAGTCAATGCAGATGAAATAATAACAGGTAAGGTATTGTCAACACCTAAAAATGCATACTTGAGGTTGTCAGGTAATACTTTTAGGTTGAGCTTGGGTGGTTGTTCAACGGAAGGGACTTGTTTTGACTCACTGAGTGGAAGAGGTTCCACCCTAGGCTTCCATTTATAACTGGTTTCCATTATAGGGGTAGATTCAAGAAAAACATTGACTTCCCTGATGGAATCATTAATATCAAAGTCTAAATTAAAATGAGTCAAACAAGCCTCTAAATGATCATTAAACTAAGGAAATGAATGTTCCGCCAATCTCTCAATCATCTTAACCTCAAAGGAATCCTCAAACTCGGGAGGTTGTTGACTTACATTGAATACGTTGAGTTCGACGGTCATGTTACCAAATGATAATTTCATGATTCCATTTCGGCAGTTAATGATAGCATTGGATGTGGCAAAAAATGGACGACCCAAAATAACTAGAATGTGACTAGAGGGATTGTGAACAGGTTGTGTGTCAAGGACTATGAAGTCCACAGGGAAATAAAATTTGTCAACCTTAATGATCACATCCTCTATCACACCGCGAAGGACTCAGACAGATCTGTTTGCCAATTGCAATGTCACTTGAGTTGGTTTCAACTCACCAAGACCCAATTGCAAATATACTGAATATGGAAATAGATTAACACTTGCCCCTAAATCTAACAGTGCCTTCTCAATCATATGATCACCAATCACACATGAAATAGTCGGGCAACCAGGATCTCTGTACTTAGGTGGGGTTTTGTGTTGAAGGATGGAGCTGAATTGCTCAGTTAAAAAGGCTTTTTTGTGCACATTCAGTTTTCGCTTTTGTGTACACAAATCCTTCAAAAACTTGGCATAAGAGGAAACTTGCTTAATGACCTCGAGTAATGGAATATTGATTTGAACTTGTTTAAAAATTTCCATTATATCGTTGGCATTTGTTCCTTTCTTCGCCGGAACTAACCGCGATGGAAATAGTGCTCTAGGCATATAGGATGCCTTGGTAGGATCAGAGTCAAGATGATGATCCTCTTGAGAAGATGAGGCTTTATCGGCCTCCTTCTCAGATGGAGGTGTGACTTGCTTTGGCGTGGATTGGGATTCAGGATCAATCAGATTAGGCATTCTAATTTGGTTGTCAACTTGTTTTCCACTCCTAAGGGTGATGATAGATTTGACATCTTCATTGCGTGGCTGAGATGTACTGCCTATTTCGAATTGGCCTTTAGGATTTTGAATGGGTTGACCAGGGAATCTTTCTGCTGCTTTTTCAGGAAAGGATTTTGCTATTTGACTCACAGTCATCTCAAGCTTTTGGATTGCTTGAGATTGTTGTTGAGAAGTAGCTCTTAGTTCGGTGATAGCTTGAGAGTTCTGTTCGAGTATGGCTCCTGTTCTCTGCATAAATTGGTTCAATGTATCCTGAAAACTCTGAGTGTTAGAGGGAGGTACATCTTGATTGAATTGAGGCCTATTAGCAGGAATTGGAGCTCGAGGAGCTTGAGGGATAACAACTGGGCCTCCTTGATGTTGACCATGGGCCCATGAGAGATTAGGATGTTTGGCTAAACCTGGATTGTAAAAATTTGAGTGTGGATTATAACCAGATTACCTAAAGGTATTGAATGCATTGACTTGCTCAGTAAAATAAGCAGGGTACTCATTTTTCAAGTGACAGTCTGATGTGGAATGACTAGAACTTGAACATGCAGCACAAACCTCGGATGGAACATTGGTCATAGAAGTCGGATTTCTAAATCATAAGAATTTATTGGGTAACAATTAAAATTGTTTCTCTATATTTTCTTTTGACTTAGAGAATTTAGGTTTTTTTTTTTTTTTGATTAAACAAAATGAAAAACAGTAGAGTTCTCAAAATTTATTACACCACACACTCGTAAAACGAGGTGAAAATAAAATTGAAACTCTCCTCACAAAAAAAAATAAAAAAAAAATTTTAAAAATTTGCTTGATGTTTTCAGAATCGTTCAATTTCCTCGAGAAGCGCGTACTCTGCAAAATCAAACAAATAAAACGAAATTAGTGTAAAAAGAACTTAGCAAAATAAAATTTTTCTTTTTCTTTTTTGAAATTTTTTTTTGAATTAGTGAAAATAAATCTTAAATTCAATTACACCGCTACCTTCCCTAGCATCGGCGACAAAAACTTGTTGCGGGCTTAACCGACCTAAATAAATAGGTCAATTTGACCCACTTGTAGTAATCGCAAGTGCACGGTGTCTAACTGGTAGACAACGGCAAGTACGGGTCGATCCCACGAGGAAAGTGGATGCAATTGAATTTAATAATTTAATTAAACTAATTTGGAGGAAATGGGGTTACAGTATTTTTAAAAATAAACTAAAAATAAATTAAAAATAAGAAAAACATAAAATAAAAGAAAAGATGGATGTTGTGGGGTTTGGACTCACCGATGACTTAGCAAAAATATTTAAATCTAAATTACTGAAGTTATAAACGAGAAGCTTTAAGGATGAGGATCCCTTGCTTACACCGAAGATGTGATCATTAAAATTCGATTCCATCCATTTTCAGTTTCTGTCAAGCATGAACAATTTATTTCAAGCAAATACACTCTTACCAAGCATTAAGTGTATTTTTAAGGCACACTTAATCAAAGTCTAAGCTTAATACTTTTTAGCACATGCTTTGAATATTGATAAAATGTTAATCTAACTACCAAACATATTAATTTTTTAATCAAACATGAAAGGTGAAAGCAATTTATCAATTTTCAGAAATAAATTGTTTATCAATTAAGCATTTAAGTCAGTAAAATAAATTAAAATGAATTATGCAACCCTTTTGGTTTGTCGCAAACTCGATGTGGTGGTACTCAGCAGATCAGCAGGTGGTCTGAACACAAATCCCGAGAAAATGGTTGCAAATGCACTGTGGCTGCTCAAAGAAAACTCGGGGGTGCCAATAACTAAAACTGATTTTTGAATCAGTCTCCCGCCAGAACAGTCGCGCGCGCCTCTGCGCTTCGTCTCCAGCGCGACGCGCTCTGCTCGTTGTGCCTCGTTTTCGCTCCTCGCGAGATCCTTCGTCCTCCAACCGGTTCTGGAACCTGCAAAAGAGAGAGAGGGATGGAAGAACAGAGAGAGAGGTGCGATGAGAACACACAAAAAATAGAGAAAGATGCGAGGACTCCCCTGTTTCTGCTCCTGTGGCAGTGGTGGTGCTCGGGTGATGGCCGCTTGCGATGGTGACCGTGAGAAAGAAAGACAGGAAGGAGGGCCGAGACGAAGAGAGGCCGAGAGATAGCTAGCACTACACCAAAAACCCCCATTAGCAACGGTTCTATACCGTGGGCGTAAGCCATTTCCACGGCTAAGAGCCGTGGACTACAGGGGCGTCGCGAAATCCTTTGTAACGGCTATAAACCGTTGCTAAAATTTTAGCAACGGTTTTATATTCAGGACGGTTGATGCTTTAGCCACGGTTCTAAACCGTTGCTAAAAGTTTAGCAACGGTTTTAAGCCGTGGCAAGTATTAGCAACGGCTTAAAACCGTGGCCAGACTTGCCACGGCTTAAAACCGTTGCTAAACTTTTAGCCACGGTTTTAAGCCGTGGCTAGTAAAAAATTTTTTTTTTTTTTTTGCTATCAAATGACTTTTGAGTTCATGTTTTTTTTAGCATTACATGTTTGTGTCCCAAAACATGAATGAAATGATAGAAAACCAGTTTTAGTTCAATTCATGTTAATTTTTCAAAGCAAAGAATTAATCATTGCTCGATGTTTGTGTGATTTGGAACTAAACATCCACTCAATCCACACATCAAAGCTCACAAAAGTGAGTACAAAGTAGATCACTCCTGCTCCCAACCCAAAGTAGGGAAAGTCAACTATTATTGAACTATAATGAATTAAGTACTACTTCAAGAGTTACCATCTTTGAAACAGTCATTGCTGTCAAACAGAACCTTGGCTTTGGTGGCATCAGGTGCCAATGAGCTTGCATGCGAAACAGTCATTGCTGTCAAACAAAGAGCGTAAAAAACTTGCAATGGTCCAAAATGTAGATCCATGATGACCAAGGAAAAGAGCCATTTATTAAAAAGATTAAAACAGGTCATATGTAGATGAAGTTTTCAACATAAATATTTAGAGAATATGTGCTCAAGACAGCCTAACAAGCAGCCATTAATCCAAGCATCTTTCAGACACTGCTAATACGTGCTCAAGACAGCCTAACAAGCCTAGGAAAAGAAAGACCCATACAAACGAAAAAGTCCACCTGCTCGACGCGCAGCCTCGCTCCTGCAGCGCCAACGCCACCGTGCAAACAACGACATGCACTAGCAGCTTCCTGCTCGACGCGTCTCCTTGCTCCTGCAGTGCCAAGGGCACCGTGCAAAACAGGGGAGAACCCATGCTGAAAGCTCCTATCAGCTTCTATGTGCTCAGTGCACATGCAGTCCAGCCAGCCTCGCAAATGGAAACTGACAGAAACCAGGCTGAGTGCACCTCGTTCCTGCGCGCATTGTGATCCTCGCAGCTGAATCGCCTACACCGCCCCTGCAGGCCAAACAGAGCCGCAAAGCAGATAATCACCCCCTGAGTGGAATTCAAATAACATACCTGAGTGGAATTCAAATTGTTGCTTGCACTCCCCTGTCTTCACATCCCACACTATCGCAGTTTTATCCACACTGCCACTAAGAAGATAATCACCCTTTTTGTTCCACTTAAGAGAGAAGATCAGTCCTTTATGTTTGTTTAAAGTATTCCTGAGTTCACCTAGTTGAGAGAAAATTAATCACCCAAAATCAGTGCTGCGATATTCAAAGTGAAAACTAGTCGTGAATTTCACACAACCCATGAATGAGCCAAGCATCCCAATATATATAATTAATCAAAAGACCATTTTGTAATATATATACAGTGATATCATCATCATCATCATCATCAAAGCCCATTCCCGAGATTTTCGGGGAATGGGCTTTGATGATATAAGCCCATATCACTTATATACAGTGATATAAGTGATGAATTTGTTTTGAATCAGAATATGTAATCATATAAAAGGAGTACATACACTATATTTCTTAATTGAATAAGTCTTCTCTACAAGGTGTTGATGACAATTTTTTTATCAAACATTCATACATAACATTTATAATAAAGAGTATCATTCCCAAGGAAGGACAACTAACTCAATTGCTTTTTAATAATGAGATCAAAGGTAATAGATCCACCTATCACCAAGTGCTTGTAAACATCAGTATGCTAAAGAGTATCTTACGTACCCGATCCTCCTCACTTATCCAACAATCCTTTATAAACAACGTTCGTCAACTTTCTCACCGTGCTAGAAGTTTCTCCAATATGCATCACTGAAATCTGCAATCCTCGATCTATCAGTAACTACATCACAAGGTTTTACAAGGAAACCTTAGAATCAGCAAAACTGTGGACAAAGGGCACATCTTTGAAAGCGAGAATCAAAAAAAAAATGGCATCGCAAAATGTTTTGTTAACCTAGCATGATTCAGCTGAAATTGATTCTTTTACAAAGATAAAATCAATTGACATATAAAAAATCCTTCAGGTAGGCATTGGTCACAACAAGGGACAAGGGTTACAAACCCTAACAAGCACAACCTTATCCATTTTATACAGTTGTATCAATTCTTTTGTCATATACTTATCCCATTTCAACATTACCAGAAACGTATGAAAACAAAAAAAGTTGTAACTAAACAAGTCTACCAACTTTAATTCTACCTAAACTAGAAGAAAGTTGTGTAACACATATTTTACACTTAGAAAAGTAATCGCAAGTTATGAAAAATCCTGATCAGATCAACAAGGATCATAAGTTATAACAACGAACATTTATGTGAACTGATTGAGGAAAGTGATACTGAACTTTAACGGAATCACAATCCTAGATGACTTCATTGCAAAATTATTGATACGACTCAAGTGCAAGGTTCAAAGAAAGTTTCATTGGGGATCTCCCAAAAATATGCCACATCTGATTATTTTGAGGCCAAGAAACTAACTTGACATTAATTCAATATTATATGCCGACATACGTCAATGTAAACTTTCCAAACAAATTCTTGTGTGCAACATCATTTGCTGAGTTAAAACAGAAGCATATACAACGAAAACAAAAAAAAACAAAAAAGGGGTAATGAAATATTCAACTCCAAACTTTCATACTTCAGGAAAAAAAACAAAAAGACATAAAAAAAAACCCACCTGAGTACCATATCCTTGTTTGCAATTAACTCTTTGCATAAGAGCTCAGAGGCAGCAGGAACAACTTCCATATTTAAAACTGAAATATGAACAACAAATTATGTAAAATAGAATTCTACGGTAGAAAAAAATGCAAAATTTAAAATTAACTAAATAAAAATAAAAAATAAAAAAAGGAAACAATTACATACCTTTGACTTTGAAGGCTGCTAAAATTAAGAATGAAGGAAAACACTACAACACAAGGTTTCATATGGAAAACCTTCCAATCAAACAGCCGTGAACAAGGAAAACACAACTTAAGCTTATCTTTTCTTTTCTTTTCGTTGTTTTTAAAATAACACCTTAAATTTATCAAGTCAATGGTATAATACTAACAAAAACAGTTGAAACTCAAATGATAACACATTAGAGTGATCAAGTGTATGGTTGTGTAAAAATCATTTTTATTGCCAAAACTCAAGTAATGACAGAAACAACAATGATAATAATAATAATAACCATCATGGTCATGTTATTAGCTTATTCATATGCGTTTATGATACACAGTAGCAGAAATAACCACTGACCTTCTGTATGATGCAAAGTTGATAAAAATATCAGCGGTTGGGTGTGCTGCACAAGCCGCATCAACGCTGCAGAATATATCCAAAAGTATATGAGAAAACTTCAGAATTTCGCAAAGAATATAACCACTGACCAACTAAAGATTTTATGTTCCAATTGAAATTAATCTACAACCTCTTAAATTGGACATCAATGAGATATGCAATCAATGATATGGTTTGAATTGTCTTCCCTAATCCCATCTCATCAGCCAAAATGCCATTTAGGTTGTTGTTGAACAAGAGCATCCATTGAAGTCCTTCCAGCTGGTAAGGTCTTAGCTCTCCACCTTGAAGCATAGACGGTTGCTCAGTAACCTGTAGAGTACTATATACTCACATAAAAGGTAACAATCTCAGAGTTGAATTTTGTTTCTTGAAGATATATTGTGAATGAAAATTTTTGAACAGATTACAATACAGAAGTTTTTTTCCTAGAAAGATACTGGTTCAACATTATAATTAGAAAGAAATTAGCAGAAGTGAATAAACTCCATTATAGCCATATGTAGCAAGCGTAACTCAGTTTTAAAATAACAAAGAATAAACCAAAAAACAAATGAAACCTAAAGATCAATTGATATCAATATACCTTAGATGAAATACATGTTGGCTCAGCAGAATTAACATAACTAGACTGCTTCAGTAAATCCAGTGAGCTGTCTACATCCATCTCTTCACCAAATCGGAGCCCCCTAGAGGTAACACTTTACAGCTTATTAGAAATTGTAGATGACAAAAGTAAACCAAAATAAAAATTGAAGACAACCACTTAACACTTTCTTTCGTAGACCCATTGTTGAAGATAAAATGCTGGCAAACTAACCACTTGTACTTCTCTCAAGCATTATGCAGCCATCCTCTCCAAGGGTGACAATAACAAATTTGATATTGGGCAGTTTTAGAGCCATGGACACAAGTGCACTTGGAATTGATGGGGCTCCTGTCCAATCCTGCCCATTAGAGACGAGTATTTGTTAGACACAGAATTTGCAATGCAAATTAATAAATGCTACAACATTTATATGTAAAAACCAATGGTGAAAGATAAGGTAAGCAGAAGCAGGGAGTGCAAAGGGAAGTCAGCTTATTTCTTCTAAAGGATGCTTTTACTGCATAGCATGATATTAAAATGCAAGGAGCACAGCCTTTGTGCTTTTCTACCTAAGAAAGGGAATTTTTTATTAGTTTGGTTCTTCCTTTCCATACTCCCCTCACCCTTCTGCACAATCCGTTCTGACTCTGCATCAAGTGCGCTTGTTGCTTCATCAAGAAGCAAAATTCTTGGATCTGTAAGAATTGCTCTAGCTATGGCAACTCTTTGTTTCTGCTTTCCCTTGAAGATCATCAGCATTATATTGAACTTCAAGAGAAGTATCAGTAGAAGGATCCCATGCCTCAGTATCAATTCCATTGAGAACTCCACAAAACTTTTTGGAGAAAGAATTCAGAGTTGCGTGAAGGCCTTTTCCACCCTTCAAAATAAAAAACAAAAAAAAATAAACTAACTAGAACATTTAAAAGAAAAATGAATTTCAAGGGAAGCAGTTTTAGCCAACAGTTGCCCTGCTCATCCTTAAAAAAATTTTATAGGGCACTTCTCAATTATCTTTAGTGCCAAACCTGTTTTATATGCATACCAAATACTTCTCAGGCTCACATATGATGAACTTTTTGCATAATCATATGTGCAGGAAAGAAAAGAGCAGAGTACCATAATGTTCACCCTTCACAGCAGCATGAAGAATGGTAGACAAGTCATTTCTTCGATGTAGATTCTCATTTCTATTACTCTCTAAAAGAAAGTGGAGTATTTCCCTCCTCCCATATGCTGCAGCCCAAAACAAAGGTGTCTCTCCAAGCATATGTTCACTGAAACATTTAGATTTTGTTAAAAGGATCATACTTTAGCAAACATGGGATACAAGTAGAAGTTAAAATTATAATAAAATTGAAGTAAAACAAAAGATTACCGATCCGGATCGACATAAGTAAACATTATCAGTCAGCTGAGTGATCTTATCTGAAGCGCGATTAGCTACGTACATCCCTGACAATGTGAACAAAATAAAAATCAAATCTTGCGACAAATTGGTAAAAAATAGGCATGTTAGAATCAGAACATCTGAAACTGTATAAATCTGATGGCAGAGAATCAGAATAGGGTGTAATCAAAGTGAGTACCTGTGCTGGTTCTGGAATCAGTGCCCAGGATGACACCATCCTTATAGGTGACACCGATGATGGTAGTTCCCATTGAGTGAGGAGCATTCAGATTGAGATCCATGGCTTCAAATGGGAGATATAAATGCGACAAAAGATATCTGTAAGGCAAATAAATTGCATAAACCAAGTAGTAGTCAACAAAATGACAGTGCAAAAGTGCTCCTTGCTTCCTTTGAAGTTCAACTCTACACAAATAAGCAACCCATCTAAACGAACCAGAAATGTGTTTTGGGGTACTTTTAACAGACATAATAAGTACTTTTAACAGACATCTGTTATCGACTACAACTAACCATTGGAACAAAGTTATTAACAAACCTCAATTGCCATCAAAGGCGGCATTTCGACCTGAGTGCATGCCAGAAATGTGATCCCCTCGCGAACAATCTTGAAAAGATAGTGCGTTGGAGAAGCAATCACAGGTGGAAGCTGTGACAACCAAATGAGATCAACCAAAAGTCAATGCAAGAGTAAGTTAGCAATTAGCAAATTAAAGAGAATACAGTTCTTACATATTTCTGTAAACCTATTTGTTTCCATATAGTGAGTGACTTAATAAGGAGACAACCAACGCAATGTTTTGATAGAATATTTCAATGGCAATCAATCAAACAAAGTAAATGATCCTAACAGAAGTGGGGTGTATATCACAACCAAATTGTCATGGTCCTAAACTTTTAAAATGATTTTCCTAGAAATAGCAACTGCACAGCAGTGTACAAGAGGTTCTATGAGTGTGGCCAAAGCATCCCTTATATCAAGCTCAACTATTAATGGATTATTCATGCTCATCAAGAAGATATGGAGTTGAGGGCACTTGAGGAAGGTCCATAAAGGATATTCCTTTCAACTACCTTCATGTTTCATTGGGATTCAAACTTGATTTTGTAGTTTGTCTTCTTTCATGTATTCATATTTCTAGGTGCCTTTGTGATCTCTCACTCAATTTATACTCTGATTTCTAATGAATATATTGGTATGCTTGATCTTCAAAAGAAAAACATAGCAAACCCATTGGGATTCATAGAACACAACTTGATGCGCACAATATGGCATACACAACCCTATTACAGCTTTGCACACACATACCCATGAGAGAATTGCTGTAGAGATATGAATCCAAGTCCTTCCCTTTGATGCCATGTGAAATAAACAATTGCAATAAGAGCTCGAGTCGTTAGCAAAATGGTGAATTTTAAACTATGTGGTACATGCATGCCCAACACAATGTAATAATCATTCACATTAACTAGGCAAACAATAAATAAGTCGTGTACCTCTATCAGGTTTCGGTCAACAATGAGGCGATTTAGAGTAAGGGTTCCGGTTTTGTCACCGCAGAGAACATCCATTCCTGCCATTTCTTCAATTGCAGTCATCCGTTTTGTGATTTCACCCTTTTAAGAAAATACAGACACAAATTTCAGATTAAAAGAAACCATTATGAAAACAAAGATATGCATTTCTTATGAAAAGCACCCTTTAAGAAAATACAGATATAAATTTCCAAGTTCGCTTCGTCAAAAGACACAAATCTCCTTCATTTTAGTCCGCAAGTTTTCCAAGTTCGCTTCGTCAAAGCTGCATCAAATAAAACAACTCAAAATTAGTCAAATGCAGAAAACCCTATTTTTTGTTTTGTTTCAAGTAGAAAGGTTATAATGGATGGCAGAACTATATAGACAGATCCACAAGTAGCCCTGCTGAGCACACCAGTGGAAAAACCTACATTCCCAAAACACTCTCCATATACTGTTACAATCATCATGTGAAAAAGAAAATGGAGGATTTACATACATTCCTTTGAAGAACAAGTAGGGTCTATACAGTTCAACCAATCGCATGACCACGCTTAACTTCCGATTGAGATCACTCCATTTACCGTGAAAAGAATTGCAAAGTGCAGCATTCACCAGTTGTAATCCCTAAACAGGAAAAATTCCAAGCTAATTAACAACATGCACATAATTCTCTAGATGATTCATTTTAGATATTTTTTGTTGGAATGCAAATAGCTGACCTTCAATGGGAGCTTGTAGGTCAAGAGCATGTGCCTGCGAAAGCTGTCCATTGTATCGAATAGGACAGCCTTGTGAACTTTGACAGGTTTTCCATTTTTATCAATCCAAGGGTGCTTAGAGAAGTACTGGTAGCTAAAATCTCTGAACATGGGTGAGTTCATTGGATTCGATAATGATGAACTTGCATGGTAAATGAATACCGCGTCTTGATTTGCATGAGCTACCATGGCTGCAATCATCGTGTTCACCACCATGTCTCCTGGAATCTGTTAAATATTTCAACATTATCCTATAAGAAATCTAAAAATAAAAACTAAAACATTTGAATAAGAAATGAATTGAAAGCCATTTAAATCCCAGGAAATAAAAGAGAAGGGAAAAGTGTACCAGATCAAGAATTGAATCGACACCACCCAAGATGCTTGTTAGTTTTCCCTTGCCGTAAGCAACCCCAAAGCTATCAATTGTCCTGTAATATCAGCATATCAAAGCATATATGAGACAATAAATAAATAAATATGAAAGACCTAATTAAATTATACATAGATTAATTTTCCAAATTACCTTACACCTTCAACCCAACCAGGAAATGGTTCTTTGTAAGTGCTGGTGATGATCGTAGGACGTATGATTACAATGGGAAGTTTTTCTTTCAAGTTTCCAATTATCATTTCTCCCATTGATTTCGTGAACACATAAGTGTTTGGCCATCCATAGTATCTTGCTCTATTCAAAGAAATAAATAAAAAAAAAAAAAAAAAAAAAACTTCATTCATTTTTTTTTCTAAGGGTTTATTTAAAATGTTAGCAGTATAACTAGAAAGACGTTTCCACACGTGAGTTGCTATCGTCTCACCTTAGAATAAACAATGGGAATTTTTTTTCTTTATCATAATTAAAACTAAAGGGATATCAGGGGTTCATGTTTAGGTAAAAAAAAAAAAAAAAAAAATCTCAAACCTTGATAGACCCAATTCTTTCATGGCCGATGTTTCTTCTTCCTTTGTAGCATTTTGAGATTTAAGTTGTTCAAGTGTTTCTTCCACCAGCTTCCTCTCTTGTTCAATGTTTAAACCAGGGGTTCCATTAAGTGTTTCACCCATTTGGAATCCCTTCTCCAATAAAAGCCCTGATTGCTCTCCACATACATACGCTGGAAAAAAAATGTTAAATTATTGATAATTAATTTTCACATACCAAAAAAAAAAAACTACTATCAACAAATGTACAACAATTACCCCATTACCACTTGACACCACCATCAATGCAAATTTTAGTCTCAGATCTCAACAACATAGAATTGTTAGTGGACCCAACATTAGGCTAAGTGTAGGTTCTCTAGCTACCTTTGCATAATCCTCCAAAGATAAACTAACTACATTAATCAACCTTAAGCGCTACAATTCATGATTATGATCCAACACTCACCTAAAACCCCAATCTTTACAATTCTTAAAAGTTGCAAGTGAAATTGCAAAAAATTCTTAATAAAATTATTGAAGTTTGAGTGTGATTGCCAGGATCAATATACACAATGATTCAACTTTATACCCACCCTTGCACTTTTCCTGATTGGGGTAAAACATTGTATTACTTTAATTGTTAAACCAATGGAAAGACCAATCTCGAAACAGAATCATGGCAATCCTCTCAACTCCGGTTCTCTATAATGTTTTAATCTGAATTTCCATGGTTCTGTTTCTATAAAACTCTCGACACTCAAATTTCTTGCTTGGTGAAGCTAAACCCATGCATTCCTGGGGGTCCTAATTATTTTCTTCAGTCAGGTGTTCATTTTTCTTCTATCTAACACAAAATCTTTATATGAAAACACCTCGACCATGTTTAGTTTCTCTTGAGAAATTGAATTAAAAAAAATACAGTTGGTTTAACAACAATTCTGAACCACCACATCATTCGAAAAGTTCAGGCTATTACTGAAAAACAAGAGTATGCATTGCCTATGTGTGTTACTCAATTACCTTGTATTTGACAGTGGCAGAGAAGGTACCAAGAGCACGATTGCCTTGTCGAAGCTCTAGAATGTCTCTGGCATTCAAGCATTCAAAGGCCTTGGTTACATAAATTTCAAGCATTCAAAGAATAGAAAGGAAGGTGCAAACCTTGTGCACTGGATACAACGAGTCGTCACTGTCTTCACCAACGGCCCCAAATTCTTATCAACAACAGATCTCTTAACGTCAATGAACCGCCCACGATCAGATCCAAATGCCATAGACGGATCCTGCAAATCACATTCTCCACCCTGATCACAAATGGGGCAATCCAGCAGGTGATTCATCAGCAAAAACTCCATAACCCCTTCACGAGCCTTCTTCACAATAGGAGTATCCGTCTTAATTTTCATACCTGACATGAAGAAGAATAAAAAAAACAACCCAAACAAGTTAGACCAACAAAAAAAAAAAAAAAAAAGATTGTGATCAACGTTGATGAAATCTGACCTGGGAGAGCGGGCATGGCGCAGGAAGCGACCGGCTTGGGCGATTTCTCAACCTCTACCAAACACATCCTGCAATTCCCAGCAATGGAGAGGCGACTGTGGTAGCAGAGCCGAGGAATGTCGACCCCGACGACTTCGCAAGCCTGGAGGACAGTGAATCCCTTAGGAATTTTGACTGGGTACCCATCGACGAAAATGATTGCTTCATCGGGGTTGGGGAGATGAACCCTAGCTCCAGCTACAGGGATTCGTGGAGGGTGAATTTCAGGGGCTGGCTCCGCTGCGGCTGCTTCAGGGTTTTAATGCTCTGGGGTGGAGACGATTCCTCTGAAATTGGATGAGGATGCGAGAACCCTAGAGGAGAACCGATTGAAGGTTGCTCTCCTTCTCCCTCTCTCTTTCCTTCTCCTTCTCCTTCTCTCTTTCCCTCTCCTTGAAATTTTAGGTTTGAAGCAAAGGGTTGAAAAGGGGGAGATGGAGCGGGAACGCGGGAAGCCAGTTTTTTTCGCAAAATTTCGCCCGCGAGTATTTCTCCACACGTCCACGTGCAACACACGTGCACGTTTGCAACGGTTTTAAGCCGTGGGTCACTATAGCCACGGTTTTTAGCCGTGGCAACCACACCAACGGTTTAGAACCGTGGCCAAGTCTTTTTTTAGCCACGGTTTTAAGCCGTTGGGCACTATAGCCACGGTTTTTAGCCGTGGCAAACACACCAACGGCTTAGAACCGTGGCCACCCCTGTGTAGCTAATCAGGTCTTTTGGTGTAGTGTAGGCGCTGGCTCGTCTTCCTCTGTTTCGTAGTGGCGGTGATGGCGACTCTGTTTCGTGGCGGTGGTCGGTGGTTATGGCGTTGACAATGACGGTGGCGGAGGAACAAATGGTGGATGATGGTGGATGATGGATGATGGAACAGGGAGAGGGACAGGGAGGTGGTGAGAAACGTGGTTGCTAGCGAGGAACAGAGAGGTGATGGTGGCGGCGGTTGTGTTGTTGGACGGTGGCGAGGTGAAGCGAGACAGGGTTGTCACGCCCCTGTTTCGTGGTGGGTAGTGGCGGTGGGAGGTGGTGATGGTGATGAGAATCACTGTGTGAGAAAGAGGCTTTGATTTTCTGTAATATTTTCTTTTCCCTTCTCTCCCTCCCCTTTCTCACTCTTTTCTTATGTATTTATAGATAATGAACAAAATGAATAGAGATGAGATAAAGGGATAATTCATGGAGTAAATCAAGGTAAAATCAAGGGATAATTGGGAGAATATTCTTTGGGTTGGATTGGGCTTGGCATTGGGTTTGGGTTTATGGGTTAGGTTTTGGGTTTAAGGGTTTGATTTTAGGTTTGGTTTTGAGTTTAGGTTATGGGCTTAGGCTATTCTCACCTCCACTTTCTCTGAAGGCACCATCTGGGATTGTTCAATTCATTTTTCTTCGATTTCTTCATTATTGCTCCAAATTCTACAAAAACACAAAAATTTAATAATTAATCTAAAATAAGATAAAAACAAGGATTAACAAAAATATAATAAGAGGTAAAAAATGTTATAATTATGTGATTATCAGAAACCCAATCAACCAAACCACATTCACGAGCATAGTGGTGAAGAAATTCATGATCAAATACATGAAACCCAAGTCAACGATCCCTGGGGTTTTACAAGGGATTTGATCAATGCCATGTTAGTGTTAATTATAATTATTCTTGTACTTGTTATTTAGAAGCTTTTGAGTGAATGATATGTGAGGTTTTATTTTGTAGTTTTATTTTGTAATGTACACATAACATATTTTGTAATAAACTTCTATTATGTAATGGAATTATTGGTGAATGGTTCTCTATTTGGTGTAGGAGCAGTTCCAAGTATGTGTAAAAAACTGCAAATTAAGTTTGTCTACATAGTTTTCCTTCTTGCAATATTTGATAATTATGATTATTGGTCAAAATTATAATGATTATTGGTGAATGGTTCTCTATTTGGTCAGAATTTCTAGCATGCAGAGCTAGAAATTCTCTATTAATATTTGATACAGATTGTCTATAAAGCAATTCGCAGAATTATAATGATGTTCTGTGTATGCTCAACAGTTCTTTATGGCACCCAGGTTTCTATTGGCATGAGATTCTGTATGATGTTTGAAACAAACGAGTCGAGTAAATGCAGGTACTTCTGCAAGTGCCCTTCTCAATTTTTTCATTTAGTTTTTATTTCTCAATTCACATGGCAGCCAACAATGATATAAATATTGGTGTCTTACAAAGCATTGATGCCTGGTGAGATGCAAATTAAGGTGATAACAAAAACTCAAGGCACCTTCACATTTGAAGAAGCCAGTAGTTTGTGCAGAAGCAAAAGCAAAAGCAAAACCCTGACATATTCATTAGCACTAGTTTTCCTTGAATAAGTATCTGCCATATAAAGGAAAAAGAGAACCCTTGAATGAAGCATACTTCTGCCATTCACCATTTCATTAACACTCAAAATTAGATCTTATCACATTTTTCTTTTGGATTTTAAACAGTTTCATCAACTTCTTATGGATTATGAACTACCTGCATTTGTGTTATAGGATTATGAATTACCTGCATTTGTGTTATAGGATTCCAATGTTATTGCATTACAAGTTTCATCCTATTCATCTCTGAAGCTTCTTGCAGCTACAGTGCAAACTCGAGGTTCCACAGAACATCACTCATTGCTGGTCGGTCTGTTCCATGATCGGCCAAACACTTCTCAGTTGTCTCCGCAAACTTCTTAAAGCATTATGGTGCAATCTTTCCCTTGAGGAATGGATCAATAAGTATCTGCTATTACTGTTAGACTTCACTACATGTTAGAGCTGAACAAAAAATCATCAATATTACATTCAAATTCTCTACATAGTTTTCCTTCTTGCAGAGATAAAATCATCAATATTACAGATGAACAAAAAATTCAGAGCTGAACAAAAAACTATTACATTCCAAAGCCTACTGTATTTCTTCCATATCTGTCTATAACCCAGAATAGACAAAGCTGAACAATAAATTCACTGCAGAGCTATACAGAGCTTAACAAACAATTCCAACAATTAATATAGCAAAAGCATTTTACATCAAACCAAAAGGAAGAGTCGTTCCTTCTACAGAGTCGTTACTTCCCAAACTCAAACTCAAACTCAAACCCTCACCTGGGTGTGCTTGATTTGGAGGTTGAAAGGGTACATTGACATTGCATACACCTTCTCCATTAACATTAAAGCTTGTGTTATCACCCTACAAGAAAATATACACATAATTATATAAGTGTCACAATTGGAAATATACATTTAGTTAGTATGAATTAAAGCAAGATTACCTTGGAGGACGAGGTATTTGTTCTCTTAGCCTTTCCTTTTCTTTTCTTCAAACCTTTCATATTTCCCATTTGGAGCACACTATTTTGCTTCAAATCTTCTTGGGGTGCATTGTCATTGTTCATGATGACCTCTTGATGCAACCTTGTATATTCATCTATAAACCTCTCCATGTTGGCACATGTGTCCTTATTCAACGAAACTTGAAATGTCATTCGTAGAAGATATGATTGGATCCTACGAACCCAATCACTTACATTTTCTTCTGTACTTGAACTCACTTCATTTGATACACGTTTACCTTTCACTCCCCTTGTCCATCTATCTAATATGTACATTTTTGGAATTTCCATGATATCAAGTCGACCAAACATTTTCAAAACATGACAACACAATATTCCCATTGTCTCAAATTTCATGCAATTACAATTGGCCACATTCAAGCTAGGGTCACAAAACACCTTAAATTCCTTCTCTTTTGTATCATGAAAAGCAACAATGTACTCGTGTTTATTTTGATTTTTCTTTTTTATCAAAGCCATTGATGCAAGATCAAATTCTTCATGGAAAAGTTTGAAAATTGAAGGTGTGTAGATTTGTGAGGCTTGTTTCAACAAAGGGGATCTAGATAATCCCAATGTAGGCACTTTTTGCCTTGCAAAAAATTCAACCTTCATTTGAGTGACAACACCTTTTTGTGGGTGTTTTTTCTCTCTTGAGACCATGCTTACAACAAACATACACTGCATTGATAATTATCTTATCTATTCTACTCTTATTCGAGTACTCCTTCTTAACTCCAAAGCCCATTTTTTTGCCATAATTTTTCCAGTATTCCTAACCACATTCTAATGAATCAAACATCATGCCCACACTTGGATCATCAACATCCATGCCAACAAACACAAATATTCTGCAAAAAAAAAAACATATTCAATTTTCAATTAGCTACATTGTTACTGGTGTAACTTTCAGTTGATTAAATTGTTACCGGTGTAACAAGACATAAACATTCTCTTTTTTATAAAATTAGTAGGATCATCTCATTCAGATTTCGAGTAGAGCTGCTCTTTTTAATTCCTAAGAAAATTAGAACCATTAGGATCAATTTTAGTTAGTTCTCATTCAAGGAAATTTGAACCTAAATTCTTTGTTCAGGTATTGAGTAAAGCACTTTCAATCTTCAAGGAGTGTCAGCAAAGCAACAGACTCCTCAGGATGTTTGTAAAACATAAGCATTTTTCTTACAAGTTACGAATCTTGAAATGACATTTGAAAACTTGGACTGCTTGAGAAACTCAAGAAGTCGCCTACTTGGTTGACTAGTAGTAACACATATCACATAATTATGTTTAATGCAGCTGAAGAATGCTACAGATAAACTTGAACATGAAGAGTCAAAAACATTTCCTGATAAAGTTTGAACTTTGATGTATTTTCATATAAATATAGTTGAAGATATGGTCATATATGATATCATCAAATTCTAATTTTGATTGTACTGTTTATAAGTAAACTAAGTCAGTATTGGAACCATTATTTCACACTTTATAAATACAAGGTTTGGACACAAATGAATGTTTATAAACTGTACCTGCAACACCCATACGTTTTAGCTTATAACCACTATGGAAACAGTCCATTCAATGGCTATCATGCCTCTTATTATATGGAGGAAATGTCATCAAAGTGCAACATTATTGCAAAAGAACATACAAAGGACTCACAGATGAAACAAGATTATTGCAGAACATATAGGGAATGTCATCAATGTCATCAAAGTGCTGATAAAAAAAACACCTGAATCGACGCCGAATCTGGAGCAAGAGTGTAGGTCGGTGTTTGCAGCCTGAATCGACGCCGAAAATTGAGCTATTGGGAGGAAGACACTCTCTTCTTCTTCACCATCTGTTTCCCGCCTAGGAGCCCCTCCCAAACCTTTCATTTCCCCTTTGCTAAACTATGAAATAAAAAAATATTCAAGTCCACAGATCTGGACCATCCAATAGATCTAACGTTCCATATTTGTGCGCAGCAGCGCCACCCCCCCCCCCCCCCCCCCCCCCATCCCATTTATGGCGCATTGAAATTTGAAATAGTGGATTCATAACCTATACATGAATTTGATTTACTAGTTACTTCCAACTTCACTAAATTTTGCTGAATGAGTTTACAACTAATTATAGACATCACACAAATCAACAATAAGTTAAGGTTGACGTACTTTGAGATATATACCAAGGAGGCAAGCTAGGCTTTTAACAAGATCTCATAACTATCTCATAAATAACATATGCTTTGAGATATATATCAAGGAGGCAAGTTGGGTTTTTAACAAAATCTTATAATTGTCTCAAAGATAACATATGCCTCTGAAGGATTCGATCCCTGGAATTATAGTTTCATCTCTACCAACTAACTAATACCCCATGGCAAAAATATCATTTTCAATACAGGTTATCCTCAAAACCTAATTAAACCTTACAAAAGTCTTGAAGAGCAGTCACCTGGTCCTCTTTGGTAGCTAGATAGAGTCGAGTCAAAAGTCTTGAGTACAGAAACACGTGTTTTATATATGTCTTGTCCTCCTATTTCTAGGACCACACAGCTCATTGCATTGCATTGCATTAATTGAGTAATTGAGACTCACATTCATCACGTGTGATTGTGATGCCATTGGTACAGTGGAAGAAGCAACATTGTCAAGCCAATGGGAAATTAGTTATGATTGATTGTCTTCTCTAATTTACAACCATTGGTTGATTTGGTGCATGGATCATGCATTCGCCTATGGCTGCTCCTCTCCTACCTCCTGATGACATGATTCCATAGTTTGTTTTGAGATGTTTTTCTTACTCGACTATTTGACTTACCCGACATTTGTTGAGATTGGGCAACTCACAGGGATATAGGTGTGACTTGTGATTATCCAATGTAATGCCATCAAAATCTAAAAACTCAGTGTAACTAATTGATATCTCTATGTGCATCTAACTGAGTGGCCCATCACATCTTATTTATACAACTGTTGATCACAATATGAACAACAGCGGAGAATCCTTCATGGGTCTGACTAGATTTGCAACCAGAAAGAATGGTGATTCAATGAAGTTAACCTCAGGGCATACTTTCCAATCGTCGGATTACATAGATCTAGATGAAGCTAATAATGTCATGATAATCTCGTCAACAGAACGAACCAGGCCCGACTGCATCTCAATCCAACGAGGCTCAGACATAATTAAGCCCACTATTGACAGATTCCAAAATGTTGGACCCGAACTGCAGTGCCTTAATAAGCCCATACGTCACGATGTTAGGCCCAATACTCGTAAGTCTTTATAAGGAAAGATTAAGCATTGTTAAGGCAAGTATATGAAAGATCAACCCAAGACAGGTAGGTGAGCAGTATATCGGTTTCGACTAGGAAACAAATACTCTGTATAAGTCGAGTAAGGAAAATTCCTAGCATGGACAACACTCAGAAAGGGAAACATCTCCCGCAGATCTAGGAGCACAAGTCGTGTAGGAAAACTATCTCACATGGACAACTCCCAATTAGGAAAGGATCTCCAGCAAGATCTCTTTTTATAAACTATGCCACCAAAGGCCTAGCCGAACAAGGACTCTCGCACTATAAAAGAGAGATAAGGTCGATGAACTTAAGGTACGCTATAGAAACCAAACTTACAGTTTTAAGTCTTTCCTAAGCCTTGTCTAACTTAAGCATCGGAGTGTCATTGGTCGTCACACGGGTCCTTGGCTCACGTGTGCTACTTGTGCAGGTCTAGGTCTAGGTAAGCAGCGAGGAATGAGAGCAGAAATTGACTACATCAGTTTGGCGCCGTCCGTGGGGAACAACAGAGTTTCTCAGAAAAAATAGTAGTATCAGATTTTCCATAGAATCAGAAAGATTGTGACAACAAGGTCTCACAACAATGGACATGTTACGAAACCCTCGAAAGCTTAAATCGGCAAAGCGCCGCCTGTTCCACCATCACCACTAGGGGTGGGCATCCCATTCCTCGATCCCGAACCCGTCCCGTCCTGTCCCAATTTTTTTGGGTCCTTTTGGGATTGATCAAACTCATCCCTATCCCGTCCCGATCTAGAGTGGGATGGGATTGGGATGAAGATTTTCAATCCTGCCTATCTCATCCCGTCCCGAATTTATTTATTTAATATTTATTATTATTAATTTTAATCAAAATACTCTTATACATTAAAGTTTAGGATGTGTTAAAATTAAATTAATGTAAGATTAAATTCTATATGAAATTTAAATGAATTGAATCATTAATTCTAAATGAAATTTAATATTTATTTTCCTTTCAAAAAAGTTTAATATTTATATTTATTATCTATTATTATTTATGATGTAAGTTATATGTATATAAATGTGACATCATTGGTGTGTGAGTAATGTGAGATAAAACTCTTTTTGTTATTTTTTATTGGAGGACTATTTAGTACATGCTCATCCCATCTCATCCCGTCTCGATCCCGTTTGAGATGGGACGAGGTCGGGATGAGGTTTATCTCGTCCCGATCCCGAATGAACGGGATGGGTCCATCTCGTCCCATCCGGTATGTGCCCACCCCTAACCGCTACAGGAGGAATCTTTTCTGACCCCCGCGCCGGTGGCAGCCGCGGCAGACCTAATGGTGGATCTACTTTCAACCCAGATGCTGGAAATCG
Organism: Berberis vulgaris; assembly: GCA_963556465.1. Classification (NCBI taxonomy): domain Eukaryota; kingdom Viridiplantae; phylum Streptophyta; class Magnoliopsida; order Ranunculales; family Berberidaceae; genus Berberis; species Berberis vulgaris. The sequence continues at coordinate 31,659,179 of OY747136.1, read as the reverse complement.
TAAAAGCGCCAGAGGCACTCAAATAGTGGAATCTTTCACCTGCAGAAGGAGACCACGAGCAGCACAAAGCCCAATTCCCAGATAATTTCAGGGAACATGTTCAAGAGAGCCGCGCTTCCCCAACAACTTCTCAATAGACCAGAGGCGGATGAGCGACAAATAGAGACAGGCACATCTCGCACAACCCCATCCGTAACGGGGTCACGAACCCAGACATGTTTTTTAATCTCAGGGTCCCTCCATTCATGGATCATATAATGGATGAACCGCTGGCAAAGAAATATACATTATCGAAACTGTAGTTTTACGACGGGACAAGAGACCCGTCCGATCATTTGCAACACTTCTAGCATGTTATGGCGCTTAAGGAAGGGTCTGATGCGATAATATGCCGATCATTCCCTACAAGCCAGAAGACGCCAACAATGACGCGGTTCCACAACCTTCCTCCGAAATCTATTGATTCATTTCGAGTGTTGGCGTTCCTCACATGCTTCGTGGGAAACCAACGACTCATGAAGGGCCCACATTATCTGCTAACCCTAAAGTAAAAACAAAATGAGACGTTGAGGGAATACGTCACTCATTTTAACGATGAGTTGACCCTCATCAACGGTTGTAGTGATGACACAGCTTTCACATCGAGTATGAGAAAAGGCAAGTTCTTCGACTTCCTTACCTTAGACTCCCCAACCAATATGACATACTTGCTCAGGAATTCGCAGAGATACATCACTCTGGACGAAATCCCAGCCGCCAAAAGGGAAACGGAGTCAGAGAAGAAACCCTATTTCTCCAAGGACATGAAATAGGGGAAGAAGAAAGATAACGATTACGGGAACAAGAGGAAGCGTACTGACAACAAGAACGATTCGGGTTGCACAAGACAGGACAAGGCCTCTAATTATGTCGGGTCCAGGTTTGTCACTCATCTCATTACCAATCTGTCCGACATCCTTGATTCCATCAAAGATTGGGAAGAGCTAAAGTGGACGCCTAAGCAGTGAGGAGACCCCGCTCAGCGCAACAACAACAAATATTGCGCCTTCCACAAGGAAGGCAAATATGATACCGACGACTGCAAAAATCTCAAAGGAAGAAGTCCAATACTGGATCAGGAAAGGCAAGATAAAAGAGTTCATAAGCTTGGACAAGAGGCATGGCCAAGCAAAAGAAATAACATACACTGTCAAGGAGATTAAAAAGAAGCTCCTAGCGTCATTTATGTCCTCCACGGATCGGTCCCGAAGGGAAACAATCTAACAGGTCCCTCAAGAGGACATTGTCCAAGATGCGGACACCATCTTAGTATGAGGACCGACAAGTGCAACATGCATGAGTTCACAGCCCGATCCCATCACTGAAGTTTACGGAAAGGGATCTCCAGGGGGTACATTCTCCTCATAATGACATCCGATGCTCTGGTCATCTCCATTCTCATCGCTAAGTGGGAGGTAAAGAGTGCCTCGGTGGACATTGGAAGCTCACTCAATGTCTTGTTCCTCAGCGCATTTCATAACATGCAACAAGAGAAAGACTTAACCCACGCCACCCACCCCATGGTCGGATTCAGTGGAAAGAAGTGTTTCTTTATCGGGAAAATCAACTTAATGGTGGTAGCGGGAGAGCCACAACAACGAAAGTAGCTTGTCCAAGAGTTCATGGTGGTTGACGCTCCGTCCACCTACAACATTATACTATGAAGGTCGTGGCTTCATCATATGGAAGCAGTGGTTTCCACTCTATACCAATGCATAGAATATACAACCAACTAGGCCCAAGGAACTATCCGAGGAGATCAACCTGCAATAAGAGACTGCTATTAGGCAGCCCTGAAGCAACTGAATTGTTGCCAATTGCAATTCGAGCCCACAGAACCAACATGTCAGACATCATGCCTGCACAAAAAAGGATAATCACTCTATGAGGGTGGAGAGCCAGAAGTCAGAGCTAGCAGCGCAATCTAGACTAATAAAGAGCTAAGTAACGATACTTCAGCAAACTGACACCTACTCCAAGAGATGTTAATCAGCAAGGAATTGCCCGCCAGCACGAAGTCCATTATTCAGTAACTTCGTTAGCTTTAAGAAAGAATTCGCTAGTGGGACCATGCCATCTGAGCCTGGACCATTTGTGCCTCCTTTAGTGCCGGATTAGCTTAGTTCTCACTCGGAGTTAAATTATTTGTTACTTTGATTTCATTTTTTGTTTTCTTTTTTTCATTTTAGTTTAGAATAATTGTTTGTACAAAACACATTCCAGAAATAAAATAGATTTTATTGATTGCAATGAGAGTTATTACAAAGCTTGTCAACCAACTAGTACATCAGTTTAGACACAATAAGTATCTAAGTCTAATACAAGTATCTATCTGTTGAAAAAATTGTAGAGACTCCGATCTGCTAATGCTCTTCCAGAAGAGAAGGTGGTGAAAGTAAAACGTCTAAGCAAAAGACGAAGAAACACACTCAATTCATTGCTCCATCGAATCACCTTAAAAGGATGATTCAAATGTGGCAATATGAACCTCGAAACGAAGCGCAGACGTCTTCAACATTCCGGCCTACCCTATGGAAAAGAATGGGAATTGGAACAGAATGAGATGAACAGGAGGATGACCCTCAAGAGGGAAGTATCTGGGATGCGCCTGAGCTAACGTCACTGGAACGAAGGTCATTCATCCAAACTTCGCTCCACGAACCTGCTTTTCGAATGTGGCGTCATGTGTGAATCCCAGCAAATACAGAGGAAACAAACACCACAAACTAGTTGCAAGAATTATCACCCAACAATAATGGCGAATGAGAACTCGAGAGCCACAGAAGATGGATATGGAATAGTTCGTACTTCTTCTACAAAATATAAAAAGATATTACATGATCTCATGGGATCAATTAGATGCCTACCTGGATCTGGCGGCACCACATAATAGCAAGTCTTACCAAGACTCATCGGCGCAAATGTCAGAACATTCAAAGACTCCAGTGAGGGAGATCTTCTTTTAGCCTTTGGAATACCCAAAGCAAACTCTCTAGTAAGATGCATTTGATTAATATGTTCTACTATTTTCATTGCAGTGCTTGAACGTAGAATAACCAGCCTATATATAGGCATGATGGTTTACGAAGCAGCGTCAACCAGTAGTTACTTCAGCTTTAAATGTTATACGGGAAATCAGGAAAACGACTGTTCCAATGTTCCAATTGCAACTGCACAAGTCCACATCTTTTGAATTAATGACTCTGCAAGCATCCCAATTAACTGAGGGAGTGATCGATATTGAATCATCTCGCAGTATGCGCCGTATCCGTGGCACACTGATCCACAAATATTTTTTTCTAATTAGGCTCATCCATTAATGAGCCCAAACTTATGCCCCGCCAGATCCAGCCCAGCACATGCAAAGGAACAAACAGCAAAGGCCCTAAGCGCCTACAAAATAAGGAGCACGCCCACAGAGTATTATCATTAAATCCAAGGCATCCGCTCCATTATTATCCTATTGTTGTTCATTAAAGTCGGTCAATCTATTATTGGTCCGATCAATCGATTCAACTCTGGAATCAAACCGCCAGGCGAGCTAAGTAAGTCAGGACACTCAAGTCAGACTTTCACGCCCAAAATCTTATTCTGACCAAAGCTTAGTTAGCTCCATTATAATAGCTTCTGGTTCGCTCTAACACCTAGCCCGCCAAAAGCAGACGACGATAGGTTAGAAAATAGGAGCTTAGTCAGCATTTGTAATACTTGAATGAGATGGCTTGCCAAAGACGATTGTCCAACTGTAGATAATGGTCGCCGAACCTAACCAAAGCTTAGTCGATTTTTACCTATGACGATAGCTTCTGGTATGCTCTAACGCTCAGCCTGTTAAACTAAACGAGTGTCAACGGTTTAGAGAGTGGCAGCTTAATCAGTGCTCTAATGCCTGATCAAGATGGTTTGCCAGGGATCATTGTCAAAACATAGGCAACAGTGAGCAAACTCGGCCAAAGCTTAGTCGGTGACGACCGACGACGATAGCTTCTGGTCTGTTCCAAGCCTAGTCAGCAAATAACGGATTCCAACGGCTTAAAAGGCGAGAGTCTAGTCAGCGCTCTCGATGTCTGATTAAGATGGCTTGCCAGGGGTCACTAGTCGTACGTAGACAGTGATCGTCGAATCAAGCTTAGTAAGTGGCCGCTGATGACGATGGTTTTAGCCTGCTCGAAGCCTAGTTCGTTGCGCGTGGATTACGACGGCCTAGAAAGTGGGGGCTTAGTCAGTACTCAAGTAGCCTGGTGAAGATGGCTTGCTGGCTTGCTCCAATTCCTAGTCCACCACAAACGGATCAAGATGGGTCGTAAAGTGGGAGTCTACTCAGTGTCCTTGACGCCTGATCAATATGGTTTTCCATGGACCACCATGGTCGCCAAAATCTGACCTCGGTTTAGTCAGTTATAACTGGTGATAACAACCCCTGATCCAATTAAGCCTAATATAAAAACAACAAGTAAAGACGAGTCAAAAGTCTAGTCAGAGTTCTGGAAGCTAGACCCAGACGACTCGCGAGGACTATTGTCCAATCATCTTCAATGGTGCTGAGACCACAGTCTGACTAATTCGCTTATAACAGCAACAACAATTGTTGGTTCAAAAGACAGCCAAGCCGCCAGACAAAGGGTGTATTTCGCTCCCCGATCTCTAAAAGGATTCTGTCCAAAATTGCACGAACTATCACACCACAAAAAATCAGAATTCTTTCCGGCAGATCAACCATAAAGCTTCCTGGCCTAGCAAATCCCATCGTTTGATAATTAATGTCGAAATAAGACAAAGCAGGTAAAAGCTGGCAGAAAACAAACATGTGCAAAATACTATTCATTTTCAAGCCAAAAAGAAAATACAAAGTTCACCCCTCATCGGGAGGGGAATTAGATACAACAGAACCAGACTTAGCAGGGGAAGAAGCAGGAGACACATATGTAGGTGCTACCTCTTGACCCCCTTCATCAGGGTCGCCTTCTTTTTTAGACGACGGAGGCCACCCGAAACTCTGCATATGCAATCTCTTTAACATTGGAAGATCCCAGTCAGAATGCTCCTCTTTCATCAAATGCAGCAGCTCCAACCTTCCATGCACGATTCTGCAGAACTCAAACATGCCTTGGGCCTTGAGAAGTTTCTCCTTGCACACACTTGACTTAGCAAGCTCTTGTTCTAGCCGCTCTAGTTTGCCCGATAGCAAGTTAGTCATGGACTGCTCGCACCCAGCTTATCAATGACAATACTCAGCTCATTCCACGCCAGAAGAAACTACTCTTTAGGGGTCCGCACATTCTAGGCATTAAAATCAATGTCGGCCTCCAACTGCTGACATCGGATAGTCCATTCAGACTCTTTCTTGATCCCCTCAGCATGTAGAGCCTGCAGTTCAGCCTGCATTCCGGCCACAGTCTCACGAGCAAGCTACAAGTCACGAAAGACAATGTTCAATTCATTCTGGAATCGATCCCTTGCAGACACTGCCCCTGCCAAGTCGGACTCAAGCGCTTCCAAGCAAACCTTTTGAGCCTCTGACCTAATGTACTAGGACTCCACTCCAGTATCTGAGAAAGCTTCAAGTCGCTTCCACAATAATTCATTCTCGTAGATAATGTCATAGTATGACTTCTACAAGTTTGCAAATACTCAGTCCATAGTATACACTATCTCACGAGCGGCCTCAACTTCAATTCCAACTGCGGCCACTTGATTCAGGTACGACATCCCAGCATGAGATGTTTTTTCCCTTCATCCATACACTCTCCTAACGTCTCTCCCACTGGCTCCGAAGCATAGTTCACCAGCCAATCATTCCACCTAGGGGGGCATCCCATCCCGCGATCCCGATCCCATCCTGTCCCGATTTTTTCGAGTCTTAATGGGATTGAATAATTTCATCCCGATCCCGTCTCGTCCTGATCTAGAATGGGATGGGATGAAGATTTTCAATCCCGTCCCGAGCTAATTTTTTAATATTTATTATTAATATTTTTATTTATTTATTTATTTTTATTCATATAAACTTACAGATGACTGACAAAAACTCATGGTGTTTGCAGTGGTAACATAAATGTTACTTCAAGAAATAAATATTCATTAAGCAAGAGAAAAATAGCAGACTGTTGCTTGGATTCCCAATAAAAGTGGCTCCAATTATTTAACTTCCAAATATTGATAATACCCAGTTGAAGATGAAAAATAACAATTAATTGAGTAATACATATTCAGAAGGGAACATTCAGGGGCGGAGCCAAGAATTTGAGATGCCTCGGGCTGTAAAAATATTTTTTTTTAATTACGACATATGTATTGATGGTAAACCATTATGAATATGTTAGAGCATCACCAATAGGTCTATATTTCTTCCCTAAAAAAAGATGAAATGTCATTTTGTTAAGGAACCATGAATTTTGTTTCCCACAGTAATGAAATTGTAAAATCAGTTGGGAGGCCATCACAGCGACACAATATTCTTAGTGGTCCCATTTATTATGTCATTTTCTAAAAGTCAGCCCACTCGACTTCATTGTTAGGGGATTTAGTGGCTACCCTTATATTTGCATGCCACATCTAAATCTAATTATAAGAAAGTTATTTTTCACGCTCTTATATGATGATAATCTTCGCAGCAGTCATAGGCAGCACGCTGATCCCATCCCGTCCCAAACCCGTTTAGGATGGGACGAGGTCAGAAAAGTGAGTTATTCCTTGGACCCATCGTCAATTCAATATGACGATGGGAACAAGATGGAGCACAGTACCGGCGACAAGAAGGGGACCCTTCACCATGACGTCGACGATCGAACGACTCTTCAACATGTTCATTATCCAAAGAAAGGCGGAGCTCTAAGTCTTTTTATTGAAAAGGGACAACCAGACGAAACTTCCACGCCGTCCTGCAGCAGCATTTTATTCATAAATTTTGCTTGCTTGGTACTCAATTTGGTTACATCCTCCACGCCTACCATTCGCAGATACTCCCCATCCAAATCTGGAAGGGAAATAGGGACCTTGGCCTGAGCATCACGCCCCTCGGAAACAACAGTATCATCTGGCACTTGCCTGACATCATCACGTTCTTTGGGCGGAGCCAAGCGCTTGTGGACAAATCTAGGAAAAACACGAGACCTCTTTAGATGCACAGGAGAACGAAGTGCCTCATATATTTCGTCTCTCCTCGAAGGGCTTAGAATCGTGATCTTGTGAATTTTCTTTTTCCTCGAAGTAGACACACCTTTGGGCCTTGGATTCTTTACCCAAAAAATAGTAGGAGCCACATGCCAATGAGCCCACAATCTGCTGCACTCGACATTGGAAGACTCAATGACATCCTCTACCTCTAGACGAGGCAAGTCGTGAAACGCATCCAAAGTTGTTTTATCCTCAGCAGAAAGTGGCAAAATTGGGAATCTCACTGCGAAAACCACAACTGTTCAATCTAATATGCAGTTAACACAAGCAAGACCAGAAAAAGAGTCAAACTTACTCAGTGGTATGAATTCACACTCGACCGGATGACCAACAAGGTCAAAGTATGCCGAGTCCACAGGGACCATAAAACATAACTTCTGCCCGGATTTAAAATCATCAGGCAGATTGCCGAAGCTGTCTGGCGACGTCAGCACACCCACAGTGTGCTCGTTTATTTGAAAAGAAGTAAGCAATTGCATCGCCCTCGAAGATACTCGGACACAAACGTCCTTAGCCCTATTCAAAATGACGATCAAAGTCTTATACACGTTCGACACAAGTTGAGCGGGTGTAATGCCGAGGTACGCCAGGAACTCCTAAATCTCCTTGATAACAAGAAAGCGAACACCCGACTGTATCATAACCTCGATGAAGACAGATAAACCCTTCATGAAGGGATAATGGCATCAAATCAGTACCCAGAGTGCAAAACACCAAATCGTCAGGGATCCCGTATGTGTTACAGAGGACTTTCAGATGCGATTCAGAGAACAACCTCTCCTAAAAAAACATGTGGCCCTTAGCGAACATTTCTTCAGAAAACTGATTCCGACCTGCCATGAAAGAAAGTACAAGTTTCGAATACGAAGGTTAAGAAAGTCAAAAGCACAGAAGGCGATATGACAAAGCAAAATCTCTGAGATTGAAAGAGTAAAGGGGCTACACTCCACAAGCAAGAGATTTATATAGAAAACTGAACTCCCATTTTTCCTTCTTTCAAGCTAGCGCACACCCAATTAATGAAACTCATTGCTCGAGGAAATAACTCAGACTCAACCTTTATGACTACACAATTACTTCATGAAATGACCTAGTAGACCGATATGACTGTCCACCAACTCGGGGGAATAACTGATGATATGTCAAATCATCCTCTGATCATAACCATACACGTGTCATGATAATCTCGTCAACAGAACAAAGCATGCCCGATTGCATGCTCAATCCAGCGAGGCCCAGATAGCATTAAGCCTACTATTTGCAGATTCCAGAACGTTGGACCCAAACTGTAGCACCTTAATAAGCCCATACGTCACGTGGTCAAACCCAATACTCGTAAGCCCTAATAAGGCAAGAGTAAGCCCTTACAAGGCAAGTATATGGGAGATCGACCGAAGACGGGTAGGCCAGCAGTACATTGATTCCGACTAGGAAACAAATACTAGAGTATAAGTCGGGCAAAAAAAATTTCTTGCATGGACACCACTCGCTCCCATAGATCTAGGAGCAAAAGTCGTGTAGGGAAACTATCCCACATGGACAACTCCCAATTACGAAAAAATCTCTAGCAAGATCTTTTTTCCTAAACTACGCCACCAAAGGCCAAACCGAACAAGGACTCTAACACTATAAAAGGGAGATATGGTCGATGAACTTAAGGTACGCTAGAGAAACCCAATTTACAGTTTTAAGCCTCTCTTAAGCCTTATCTAAATTAAGCATCGGAGTGTCATCGGCCGCCACACGGTGTTCATTGGCTCATGTGCGCTACTTGTGCAGGTCTAGGTAAGCAGCAAGGAAAGAGAGCAGGAATCGACTACATCAATAGTAGATCTGGTTTGTACCCAATTTTAGTAGATTTTGGGAAAATCTTTGATCATTGAATTTTAAGGTTTTCTTGGAGATCAACGAATTTGCGATTTGTAGATTTTGGATATGGTTTGAAGAGAATGCAAACATGGTATAAACGACAAAAGTTGGAAACATTACTAAAATTTAAGATTTTTTAAAGACGAAATTGTAGTTTTGATAGTCATTGAAGAGACCCAAAAGGATATGTGCACGAATTATCCTTCAAGGAGGTTGTTCATACCCTTGCACTAAGAGGGATTAGGGGATGGTTGCCGAAGATTATGAATAATAAATTTCCAAAATAATTTCATTTAATTATTTTTCATTTCTTCATTGAAGATTCAACCCATTTATGTGATCAAAGAAGAACGAAGAAAAGAGTACTGAAGTTTCTATATTTGAGGAGTTTGTTCCAACAATTGAATCTATATATTAAGAAATTAAATCTTTTTTTTTGGTTTATCAACTTCATATAGATCTATTTAATCCGATTGTTGGAAGGTGTGCCCTCACCGAGTATTCGTGAGGTTAACCTCATTGAATCACTACTCATAAAAAATAGAGCTCCCATGAAGAACAGAAGTTGACAGGTTTGTAAACAGTAACACAAGTTTTATAGGGTTGACACCATGCCTAATCACCACTTTCTTATTGTTTACAAGTAGTTGAAATGTTACAAAATGGTGAAATAAACTAAAATGTTTTTAGAGACATGCTTGAAGGATCATATTTGTCAAATAAAGAGAGTCACTGAGTCCCTTGGGTTCAATATAGAAAAGTCTTACTTTGAAACATCACTAGCAGTGTCAAATGTGAAAATTGAAGGTGTGTTTCATTGCATGGAATCTTATTCCATGAGAATCCATGTGGGGAACACCTACATCTAAACTAATTTGAGTTCCACTCACCAATCTTCCATTGGATTTTATGATCAATGGTGGAAATGAAAGTCTCATGAACATGAGGGTCACACTCTTTTGTCCCCTCTAAGCATGTGATTCTCATGTCTTGAGACTTTCATTCCCATCATTGATCACAAAATCTAATGGTGGATTGATGAGTGAACGTCAAATTAGCTTAAATGTAGGTTATCCTTTCATCAATCCCCTGAAATAAGATTCCATGCAGCCAAACATACCCTAAATGTCAAAGTGTATTCATGAATGTAGTGGCATCTGGGCTCAATAGTGATTGGAAGAGACTGTGAATGAATGATGGTGGTGGCGAGCATGACTACATGAAAAATGCATGGTTTGATTGGAGTTAGTTTGCAATCTATACCATAGAGTCTATCCATAATGTAAATCAGATAACATAAAGAGTACTTAATAGAATTTTCACATCCAATTCCAAAATACATTAATTTCTATCACAAATTCCAACCTTAATAGTAACTTAAACGCGTCTAACTAACTACATAAGGTTCATTCAACGGGTGAGATAATCTCTAATCCTGGTAAATCCGAGATTCATCAGTCTGGGGATTCTCGCTACAAAAATTCTCCAAAGAATCCTCCCTCTCCATCTTCATCCTGAGATGTGCCTTGACTTCACTGACGTCCTCCACCTCGTCCAAGCCAACTTGCATTCATTGGTGATTGGGTTCCCTCAGCAAACCTCATTGGCTTCCAACACTTCCTTCTCGATCATTTTCGTAAGAACTTTCTCCCTGTTGTGAGTTCCTTGGAATTTCACCACTCGATCATGAGTTGGTTGTATGGGTGTCGCTACACCAAATTTACATATTTGTAACAATCCCAAAAAAAGTATCACTGTTTTGCTGTAACAGTTCACCAAAGAGTTTCATGCAGTTTTACAAATGAGGTGATACAATAATTGGATCACCTTGAATAGTATGGTGTTGCAAGTGATATTATTCATGGTGATCCAATTTATTGTTACATGGGTAAATTTAGATGACCAAGTCTTATGCCTATGCTAAGTAACAAAAAGAGTCAAGTAAGATCGGTTCTTGAAATTAATCAGCATAGATGACCGAAATAGATACCATATTCTAGGTTTTATGTTTTTGAAATATAGGGTTTAAAAGGGGAAGAAGAGGCAATGAATTTGGACCTCTCTTGGCTGTGAATTTGAACCTCTCTTGGAGGCAAATTTGAACCCCTCTTGGCTACGAATTTTCTATCTCTTGGACATGAATTCTCCTCCCTCTTTGGTTGCAATTTCGTCCCCTATTTGGTTGTGTTTTTGTGTCGCTTTAGGGTTGCAATTTTGTGGTATTTTGGGCTGCGGTTGAGTGAACCAACTGTTGTTCATGACCTGAGCAAGGATGCAAAAAAGAAGCAAGGAAGAAGAGGAAAAAATGAAGGAATGAAGGAAGAGGAACTAGGTTTTGTATGGCTGCGATTGAGCAAACCAGGTTCGTGCGTGAGTTCTGTTGAAGCTACAGAAATGTGAAGAAGAAGAGGCAGCAACGAGGGAAAAGGAGTTTAAATTTTTTGCTATTTGCACCCCAAATCTTTAGTCTATACCACCATGCACAATTTGTTTATTCTTTCTACTTTACAAGGCTTGATTTGAATACCAATCTTCCCTACGCTATGTGTAGGTAAGAAATTTAGTTAGGGATAGATTGAAGTACTAGTTATGACTCTTTAGAATTTTGACATGCCTTGATACACTTATTTTACAATGCTCAATTGATTTATTTATGGTTTTATTTCACCCTTCATATGAATTTTTTTTTATACTTGATCACCATATGCATTATTTTTATAAGGATTGCTACATGGGTAAATTTAGATGACTGAGTCTTGTGCTTATGCTAAGTAATAATAAGAGCTAAGTAAGATCGATTCTTGGAATTAATCAACATAGATGACCGAAATAGATACCATATTTTGGATTTTATGTTTTTGTCGATTTCCATTGATTCATAAAAAATCTTACCTAGAGCAATGCAAGGTTTTTGCAAAAACTCGCAGAGTTCTGGGCGAATAAGAAATTTCAGCAAAATTTTCTATTGTTCACCTAGATCAATGCGAGGTTTTGCAAAAACCTCGCATTGTCTCAGGCGAACAATCTTTTTTTTTTATTTCTAATTTTTTATTTTAAGTTTACTTTGTTTTTGTGATTAAAAATGTTTCTGAAGTTTTCATGAGATTACTTTGTTTTTCTGAAATTTTTTGGGGAGGTTGCAATTTGGGGTTCGATATTTAAGGGTTTCGATTCTGATGGAAAGGGAAGAGATTGTGAGGGAGATGAAAGAGATTTTCGAAGGAGAGGGAAGAGATTTGAATGTGGGAAAGGGAAGTGATTCGAATGGGGAAGGAAGGAATCATGTTTCTATTTGAATGGGGAGGGGGGAAATGTTTGTTTTTTGTTTATATAGGTGGTGTGGGAAAGTAAGGTGTTGTGGGAAAGAAAGTAGGTGGTATGGGAGAGTAGAATGAAAGTAGGTGCAACTTATTAGATACCATGTTAAATACCTTTAGAATAAAAAGAGTTCGAGTAGACACCTATGCCTAATTCGTTGATTAGGGAAATTCATAGCTTAAGGAGTAGATACCCATGCCCTTAGGTTGGCAAAATTTGGTTTGTATCATTGTACATGTTATTATTCAAAGGACGGTGACTAGTGATGGATATCGAATCTCTAACTTGTTTTATCACAATTTGAATTTATTCAGTTTTACATTTAATTCTTCTCATTATTTTTTCTTATTGAATTAATTATTAGGCTTCATTGAAGTAGTATTAGGAAAAAAATTTTAAACATAATTGAACCAATCCTCGTGGGAATGATCTCGTTCTTGCCATACATACTATTTGTTTGATCTTGTCCACTTGCGAGTAAAACGTACAATTATGAGCTTATTATTTATGTTAATAATTGTACAACAAGTTTTTGGCATCGTTGTCGGGGATTGTGCTAAATTGTGTTTAATTTTTTCTCCTTTAGTTTAGTTGTTTTTATTTAAAAAAAAAAAAATTTGCTCAACAATTTCACTTTGATTTCTTCAGTATCTATTCTTCACAAAACACTTACTTCGTATGTGTTGTCTTGCAGGATTGAATCTTGTTTATGCTTGGTCATAGGTCTCAGGCCGTAAACATCAGTGTATACGATCTAGAGATTGAACGAACCTTTAGAAAGATTAAAAAGCAAGCTGTGAAGATAGAATTTGAGGAATAAATGGACCAAGTAGGAAATCCACGAGTGCGGAAGCCAATAAAAAGCTCATTTATTCCACAAAATCTCAATCAACCGTCTTGCTTTGCATTCTTGCCAAATGCGAAACACAACTTCAATTTATCTCCTCACTTGCTTAACATGGTGCCATATTACAGAGGCGTGCCTTTTGAGGATCCATATCTACACATTAAGGATTTCTTTTATCTTTGCAAACTCAAAATATCCAAGGCTTAGATTCGAAAAGAATCAGGTTAATCATTTTTTCATTTTCTTTAAAAAATAATGCTAAGTTGTGGTTGAACTCTTTGGCTGCAGGTTCCATAAATAATTGGGAGGAGTTGGCCCCTAAATTTTTAAAGAAGTTCTTTCTAGCTCAAAAGACAAGGCAACTTAGAAGGGAAATTCAAACTTTCCAATAGAAAGATGGAGATCTTTTCTTTGAAGCATGGGAACATTTCAATGAGCTACTTCTCAAATGTCCACACCACAATCAATCTCAAGATGATCAGGTACAAGCTTTTTACTAAGGTTTAAATGATACTAACAAAATTCTTGTTGATTCTGCTTGTGGAAATGTACTTATGGAAAAGAACAGTAAGGAAGTCATTGAGCTGTTTGAGACCCTAAGTGAGAATTCTCAGCAATTTTCATCAAAAGGGGGGTCAGGATTGAAAGGTAAGGGTGTTTATGAGGTAAGCGCTAATGTTGTAATCCAAACACAGATGACAACAATGGAGAGAAAGCTAGATATTATTGTGAAAGCAATGTCAAGCCAGAACGTCTGTCCAGTTCAACAAGTTGCTCAAGTAGAGGTATGTGCTATATGTTCTCGTTATAATCAAACTAATGAGACTTGTTCTATGTATTTTTTTACAGAGCAGGAGTAGGCAAACTACGTGGGACAAAATAAATATCCTCCCAAGAACAATCCCTATTCCAATACTTACAATTCAGGATGGAAAAATCACCCAAATTTTGGTTGGAGTTGAAATCAGAACAATCTAGATCCACAGGGGCAACAAAAACAATTTTCAACAACGAAATAATTTTCAACCTCCACCACAAGAGGTACAGCCAATCCTAAGCAGAAGAAAAATGGTCTCGAATGTGTCATACTTCAGTTCATTACTACACAACAATAGGCCAATGCTCAAACCAGTCAAGCCATTCAAAGATTGGAAACACGAGTAGGGCAAATGGCCAAAGAGTTGAGTGAGAGAAAGAAAGGAGAGCTTCCAGCACAAACCATACCAAACCCGAAAGGACATGAGCAGCTTAAGCCGTGATAGTCCTTAGGAGTGGTAAAGTTATTAACAACAAGGTGAGAACGGATGAAAATGAGGAAGAAAAAGTGGAAGCACATCCAACAGGTACCACGAACTACAACAAGTTAAGTGAGAAGGAGAAGGTGATATTGCCACCCTTCCCTCAAAGGTTAGTCAAACAAAAGAAAGATAACCAATTCGTGATATTTTTGAAACTTTAAGGAAAGTATAAATTAATATTCATTGACTTGATGTAATTCAGAAGATTTCATCTTATGCCAAGTTTTTAAATAATTGTTGTACTCACAAAAGAAAGTTTCAGAAATATGAGAAAGTTGCATTGACTGAAGAGGTAAGTGCAGTTTTGTTGAGAAAATTACTGTCCAAGCTAAAAGACCCAGGCAGTTTTACTATCCCATGCAGAATTGGTGATCAATTAATTGAACGCGTTCCGCTTGATTTAGGAACTAGCTTTAATTTGTTGCCCTACACAGTTTATGAAAAATAAAAGTTGGGGGAACTTAAACCAACCTCAATTTCATTGCAATTGGTAGATAGAAGCACCAAAAGACCTAGAAGTATTTTAGAGGATGTCTTGGTTCAGGTAAATCAGTTTATGTTACCTGTGGATTTTATTGTCTTATATATGGAAGAACATTCTACGCTATCATCTTTGCCTATTATTTTAGGAAGATCCTTTACACATACTGCTGATATGAAAATTTGTGTTAAAATGGTACTATAAGCATGAAAGTAAATGGTGAAAAGATAGAATTTAAGGTATTTGATGCATTAAAATTACCACAGGATGAACATGATTGTTTTAATATTGATGTAGTTCAAAGTGTCGTTGAGCATGTTCATCAGGTACATAGCATTGATTCATTGGAGCCTACCATCACTCATAACTTCACAAGGTTGAATCTTGAACATGGAGATGACAGTGTGATGAGGGACATCATTGAAGTCGTACACTCTCTTGAGGCTTTTTAGTCTCATTCAAGTAAGTATTCACCTCCATTTGAAACTCTTATGCCTACTAATACTATTCTTGTCCCTTCCATTGTCAGGGCACCAAATGTGGAATTGAAGTAGCTACCCGACCACTTGAAATATGCGTACCTAGGAGAGGAAAAGGCACTACCAGTTATAGTACTGCAAATTTGAGTTTGGGGGAAGAAAAAAAGCTCTTGAGAGTTCTCAGATAGCACAAAACTGCAATAAAGTGGACCATTACTAACATCAAGGGAATAAGTCCAACTAAGTGCATGCATAAGATCCTTCCGGAAGACAATG
Organism: Berberis vulgaris; assembly: GCA_963556465.1. Lineage (NCBI taxonomy): Eukaryota > Viridiplantae > Streptophyta > Magnoliopsida > Ranunculales > Berberidaceae > Berberis > Berberis vulgaris. Next base: position 31,643,396 of record OY747136.1, on the reverse strand, counting down.
CAAAGCTTACCAAAGATGCACAGAGAAGACTCAACCCACACATAAAGGATGTATTCAGAACAGAGGTTATGAAGTTGTTGGATGTGGGCATTATCTACCCCATCTCAAATAGCAAGTGGGTGAGTCCAGATCAAGTAGTGCCTAAGAAGAATGGAATCACAATGATGAAAAATGAGGAGAACGAGCTTGTTCCTACCAGAATGACCACAGGATGGAGAGTTTGCATCGACTACAGGAAGCTCAATAATGAAACCAGGAAAAATCACTTCCCTCTCCCTTTTATTGATCAAATCTTAGAAAGGTTGGTGGGTCATAGTCATTATTGTTTCCTAGATGGGTATAGTGGATATAATCAGATAGCTACAACGCCAGAGGATCAGAAGAAAACCATTTTCACATGCCCTTTTGGCACATTTGCTTATAGGAGGATTCCATTTGGGTTATGTAATGCACCTGCCACATTTCAGAGGTGTATGATGAGCATATTCTCAGACATGGTGGAGCGGTTCATCGAGGTATTCATGGATGATTTTAGTGTTGTTGGTTCTAACTTTGATGAGTGCCTTTACCATTTGCAGCTTGTCCTCAAAAGATGTGAAAACTGCAATTTAGTGTTGAATTGGGAAAAATGTCATTTCATGGTACAACATGGCATTCTATTAGGTCATGTCATTTCTAGTGGAGGCATTGAGGTGGACAAGGCAAAGATCGACATTATCTCCAAATTACCACCTCCTACATCTGTTAACGGGGTGAGAAACTTTTTTGGGCATGCAGGGTTTTATAAAAGATTTATAAGAAACTTTTCCAAGATTTCTAGACCTTTTTGTGGGTTGCTTACTAAAGATGTTAAGTTTATATGGACAGAAGATTGCACGACTGCCTTCTCCAATTTTAAAAGGTTACTCACGACCACACCAATTATGATGGCACATTGGAACCTTCCATTCGAGATTATGTGCAACGTTAGTGATTTTGCTCTGGGTGCAGTTCTAGGTCAAAGAGTTGGTAAGATACCTCATGCAATTTATTATGCTTCTCAAACTTTAAATGATGCTCAACTTAATTACTCTACTACTAAAAAAGAATTATTAGCTGTCATATTTGCTTTAGAGAAGTTTAGGTCATATTTGATTGGATCTAAAGTTATTGTATTTACTGACCATGTTGCTTTAAGATGTTTGTTTTCTAAGAAAGATGCTAAGCCTAGATTGATCAGATGGTATTGTTGTTACAAGAACTTGACCTTGAGATTAAGGACAAGAAAGGTAGTGATAATGTGGTGGTAGATCATTTATCCAGATCACTTCATGATGGAGAAGGGAATGAGCTTCCCTTTAGTGAATCATTTCCAGATGAGCAGTTATTCACAGTAGAGGTACCACTTCCTTGGTATGCAGATATTGTTAATTATATAACTACTAAAGTTTTCCCACTAAAGATGTCTAGCCAGGAAGGGAAGAGGTTGATATCAATGTCGAGGTACTAACATTGGGATGAACCATACTTGTTCAAATTTTGTCTTGACCAAATTATTCGAATGTGTGTTCCAGAAGAAGAGCATATGACTATCTTACGCCATTGTCATCAACTTGCATGTGAAAGGCACTTTGGAGCCAAGAAAACAACACTGAAGGTATTCCAATCTGGTTTTTATTGGCCTAGTGTGTTTAGAGATGCTTTTTCATTTTGTAGATCTTGTGATAGATGCCTACAGATAGGAAACATCTCCTTCAGGAATCAGATGCCACTGCAAAACATTTTAGTGGTGCACTTTGATGTGTGTGGTATTGACTTGATGGGTCCATTTCCTAACTCATTTGGTTATTTATATATTCTTGTGGGTGTGGATTATGTGTCTAAATGGGTCGAGGCTATCCCCTCAAAGACTAATAATTACAAAGTTGTTGTGAAATTTTTTTAGGATAATATTTTTACTCGTTTTGGGACACCAAGAGCAATGATAAGTGATGGAGGTAGCCATTTTAATAACCAAGCTTTTTCTTTATTGATGAAAAGGTATGGGGTTACTCATAAGGTTGGCACTCCATATCATCTTCAAACCAGTGGTCAGGTGGAAATAAGTAATAGAGAGATCAAAAACATCCTCGAGAAGACAGTGAATACTCAAAGAAAGATTGGTCGCTACGCTTGAATGATGCATTGTGGGCGTATAGAACTGCTTACAAAACTCCTATTGGCATGTCTCCATATATCAAGTTGTTTTTGGGAAGGCATGTCACCTACCGGTAGAGTTGCAACATAGGGCTTATTGGGCCATCAAGAAATTCAATTTTGACATGAAACAGGTAGGTGACAAGAGGAAGCTTCAGTTGAATGAGTTAGAAGAATTGAGGCACGATGCCTATGAGAATGCCAAGCTATATAAGAAAAATACCAAGGCATAACATGATAAGAACCTTATCAGGAAGGATTTTCATGTGGAACAGAAAGTGTTGATCTACGATTCAAAATTGAAACTTTTTCTTAGGAAGCTCAAGTATAGGTGGTGTGGTCCTTATGTTCTGACAAATGTTTTTCCTCATGGAGCAGTAGAGGTTCATAGCAAGGAGAAAAATCTAACATTTAAAGTGAATGGATATAGAGTGAACCCCTACATTGACATGAGCTTTGAGTCAAGAGATGAGGATTTGGCTCTCCACTCCGTTCAGTAAATGGCATGAGAGTCATCCAGTCTGACTTAAGACTATAAACTTAGCACTACTTGGGAGGTAACCAAAGAGCAGAGGAACACTTTATGCTAAGGCGCTTATGCGTTAAAGAAATCTAGCTAAGTCCCTCCATTGCTTACTTTTTATTATTTTCGTATTTTTTTTTTGCTAGGTTGTTAGATCAATTTTATTTATTTTTCTTTCTTCCCTCCTTATTACAACGGTTGATTTAACATTGAGGACAATGTCCTATTTAGGTTGGGGGTGTAGAAAGGTTGTTTTTTTTTCTTTTATTCAATTTTTGTTTTATATAAAACAATAACTCAAAAAAAAATTTATTTTGCAATGATGTCTTGGCATGGTTGGGCTGAACTCAATGATGGATTAAGTTGTTTTTTTAGAGTATTGTTGAACTTTAGTTTTGATTCAAAATTCATTAGCGAGTTTAAATTGGTGAACTCTTGATCATGTGTCTAGAAAATCTAAATTTGTACTACTTATTTTTAGTTAGTGAGTATTCCACTTGATTCACTTTGAATTTAGCACATGCACACTGACACATAGTGTGGGGCATGAAAAGGTGGAACCAAATATACATGCTTATATTCTCAGGATTAATTGGGAGATTTGTTGGATGAATAACCTTTGCATAATGTTAATGTATAAATAAACTAGTTTAGCTTCGTAGTATTTTTACTCGAGTTATTAAATTTGTAGGGGTGTTTTTACACCTAATGTTCTAAAACCATCTGGTTTGGGAATCATTGGCCCAAAGCTCGTTACAGGGGTCAATTAGAAAACTTAAGGGAGCTAAATATTGCACATGTTGAAGTCAGGTTGTGTATAGTTTAATTTCGTAGTCTTTTTGGATCGAGTTAGTAAATTCGTAGGGGTGTTTCAACACCTAATTCCCTAAAACCATCAGATTTGGGAGTGATTGGTCTAAAGCTCGTTACAAGGGTCAATTAGAAAACTTTAGGGAGTTAAACATTGCACAGTCCACACAAATACCCTTAAAAAAACCAAACAAACAACAAACAAAAAACAAAAAACAAAAAACAAAAAACAAAAAACAAAAAACAAAAAACAAAAAACAAAAAACAAAAAACAAAAAACCAAAAAACAAAAATCAAAAATCAAAAATCAAAAAACAAAAAACAAAAAACAAAAAACAAAAAACAAAAAACAAAAAAAAAAACCAAACAAAAAGAAGGAGGTATTAATTTGTGTTAGTATTCATTGCCTTGGTTGTTTCATAAAATAGAAATTCCAATGAATTTTGAGGAAGTAAGTCATGAATATAGGAATTACTTTGAAGCTCCATAATTTTGTGTTGGTTCACTTTACACCAACTAGAACTTGTGGTTTCTTAATAGCTATTTATAAGTGATGTACCTTATTTTGAGTTTCAAAACTTTTGAAGATGAAATTTGTTATTTTAAATTTGCTAATGAATGAGAACCAATTATTGTTGTGATACTTTATTCTCATTGACAATTTGTGATATTTGGACCTCTCTTGGCTGGGAATTTTCCCTCTCTTGGACGTGAATTCTCCTCCCTCTTTGGTTACAATTTCGTTCCCACTTTGGCTGTGTTTTCATATCTCCTTTGGGCTGCAATTTTGTGGTATTTTGGGCTGGGATTGAACGAACCAGCTGTTGCTCGTGACTTGAGCAGGGAAGCTAAAAACAAGCAGGGAAGATGATGAAGGACGGAAGGGGAACCAAGTTCGTTCGTGGCTACGATTGAGCGAACCATGTTCATGCATGAGCTCTGTTGCAAACATGAATAAGAAGAGGCAGCAGAGAGGGAAAAGAACTTCTTTTTGCTCTTTGCACCCTAGATCTTCAGTCTGTACCACCACGCACAGTTTGTTTATTTTTTTCTACTTTTCAATGCTTGTGCAGGGAAGATTGGTATTCAAATCAAGCATTGAAAAGTAGAAAGAATAAGCAAATTGTGTGTGGGGTGTGATGAGTGCATAGTTTCACAAATTAAATGATTGATGAGTACACTTCGAACATCGCTTTTCTAAGTGCAAATTAAGTGATTGATTAGTGCATTGTGTAGGGAAGATTGGTATTCAAATCAAGCATTGAAAAGTAAAAAGAATAAACAAATTGTGCGTGGTAGTATAGACTAAAGATCTGGGGGTGTAAATAGCAAAAAGAAGTTTTTAAACTCCTCTACCCTCCCTGCTGCCTCTTCTTCTTCACGTTTATCCAGCTGCAACAGAACTCACGCACGAACCTGGTTCACTCAATCGCAGCCACGCACGAACCTGATTAATCTTCCCTCCTCTTCTTCCCTGCTTCTTCTTTGCTTCCCTGCTTAGGTCACGAACAACAGCTAGTTCGCTCAATCGCAGCCCAAAATACCACAAAATCACAGCCCAAAATAGAAACAAAAACTTGGCCAAAGAGGATAATTCACGTCCAAGAGAGAGCAAATTCGTAGCCAAGAGGGGTCCAAATTTGCAGCCAAAAGAGGTCCAAATTCGCAGCTAAGAGAGGTCCAAATTAGTTGCCTCTTCATCCTCTTTTAAAACCCTGTATTTCCTATTTAAATTTGTCCCTTTCCTAACGGGATTAGATATAATTTTTTTTGTAAAATTGGGTTTCGTCTTTGACTAGACTTCTTTTTTGTGATCCGACCTTGCCCGTGGTATTAATTTATTTTTTCTCCATTAAATTACCTGCCAAAACAAAAATACACATAACATACTAAGTAGAAAATTATTACAAACAAATACTGAAATTAACCAAATAATCTAACAATTGCATTTAGAAAAACAATGTTAAAAGTGCACTCATCAATCACTTAATTTGTGAAACTATTTTTCAAAATTTTGCCTGAATTTAATTTTGAATTGAAATTGTTTGGTGGACTATTACATCACAAAAGTGATACTGTTTGGGGGTTGTTAAAAAATTGCCCATTTGATATAGTGTGTGATCAGTTTCTTCTTGGAGGTTTGGTAGGGTAGAGAGACTGTGAGAGTTTGGTGAATTTGAGAAAACGAGAAAAGGAGAGGTCTGGGGTTGTAGTCGTAGAAAAGGTGATGAAGGAGGCCATTTGATTTGTGGGTGTGCAGTGCAGTGGTCTAGTTGGTAATGAAATTGAATTGAATGGTTTTTGTTGATGAAATGAAATAGAGAGGTGTTTGTTGTTTTTGTTATTTGCCTTTTCTTTTGGTTTTGGCCTTGGGTTTGTGTTTTAGTAAGGTTGTGGGCTTCTTGGTTTGGAAGGTTTATACAGAAACAAACCTTGTTGCATTGCAGAACTCAACTGAGGGGTCGGTGTCTTCTAGTTTGATTTTGACATGGGATAGTGAGTTGGTAAAGTTACTTAAGTGCCCATTTGGCTGGCCCTAGAATGTTCTTGATTCCCTAGAGGCGATGACTAAATAACGCCATCATTTTCACTAAAAGACACCACCAATATATGCCCTTAATCTCTCAAAATAAAATATAAAAAAAATTCGTCTCTCCCAAACAAAACGATTTTTCCCTCTCCCAAAAATTGAATATTAGCACCCTCTTCCCGCCCTTATTCTCCCTCTACTCTCTTGCTTTAATCTCTGCTCTTTCCCTTTACCGTTACTTTGTGATACAAAGGTTCGAGATTTTGGGTGCGATTTGTACGATTCTTTCTGTTAGTGCGGGATTATGTTTCTATGCGATTCTAGGGCTTAGTTGGTGTGCGATTATCTCTGACTTGGTGTCGATTTGGTGCGTGGTCTCTTCATTGTTTCATTTTGTTCGATTGATGTTGTGGGAGTTCGTCTTTGCATACACCCAAACCCACGAAGTCAGGTAAACTCTAAGTCTCCATTTCGATATTGTAAATCTCCATGCCTTATGTTCGTTTTGTTTTAATTGTATCATATTGTTTTAAATTTTTGGTATAACAAAGATGTGGTTGGTGGTTGTGTTTGTGGTGGTGTTGGTGGTAGTGTTGGTGGTAGTGTTGGTTGTGGTGTTGGTGGTAGTAGTAAGGATCATCCAGTTCAAAGATGAACAATGATGACGTCTTTGAGAAAGGTTATAGCAAAAAAAAAAATAAAAAGATAGATGAGAAAAAAATAAAAAATGCAAGAACTAAGGGGAAAAAATAGGAGAGGGATGAAATGGGGAATGATTTGATTGATGTGGATGAAGCGACGACACTCCTATTGCTATCACAAAGTCAACATGGTGTGGTTTGTGAGGTTGAGAAAGCAGAGAAGGATGAGCAGGATGAAGAGGGTGATGATGAGGGTGAGGACTGTTAGAGGGATGAAGAGGGTCGGGAATGCAGAGGGTCAGGAGAAGCTAGTTATTTCTGTCAAACCTGGTTCTGATGAAGATCACGAACTTGGCAAAGTTTCTTATACTAGTGGTCCCAAAGATGCATCCATATTAGAGGATTATGATGACCATGTTTCTCAGTCTATTTGAGCTGGTGAAGAGGTATAATATTTTAAAGTTTTTTTTTAAAATATTCAGTACTTATTGTTTTTACATTAATTAGACACATACTAGTTTTTCTTATGATGACCATCAATATATGAAGTTTATAGTTTGGAGGTTGAGTGGCAAGCCAAATGAAGTAATTTCAATGGTCTATAAGAGTGGTATCAAACCAATGATAGACGATTGTAAAGATCATATTGATAGGGTGACAATTTGTACTTTTATCGAGCTTTGGCAACCTGAGACCAACACTTTTCACCTGACTTTTGGAGAAATGACCATCATCATCGATGATATCTATCGTATCACTCATTTGTCAATTGTTGGTAAGCCAATAATGGGAAAAAAACTCAAATGAAGGAGTGTGTGCAACTGTTGGGGAATGGTTTGGGGATTCAAAATATTGAAGCGTAAAAGCATGTCCAGAAGAATCTTAGTTTCGTGGAGATGAAATTTATTAAGGAGCATTGTTGTGGGAAAGTGAGCACAAGTGATTCTCTTCAAAAGAAACAACAAGTTGCACAGGGTTACTTGTTATTTCTTCTGGGCATGACTATCTTTGCTGATAAGACTGGAACTAAGGTTCGCACTGAATATTTGAAGTTGCTGATGAAGGTGGATGATGTTGGGAAGTTCGCATGGGGAGCTGGTACTTTGGCACTTTTGTATCGTCAACATGGTAGTGATAGCAGAGCAGGTACCAAACAAATATATGGATATTTGCCACTTTTGGAAGTAACATTTTTAGATTAATTGTTTAGTTAATTATATTTTTTAGTGTTTCAGATATTGAACTAATATATTGTTATTGATGCAGTCATTTTTCGCTCCCTGCTTTGACCTTGACCTGCTGACCTGCACAAGGAACGCACGTGAGCCACGAACCACTGTTGTGGTGGCCGATGGCACTCTGATGCTAAAGTCAGACAGGGATCTGAAGAAGGTGTAACGTTGTAAATAGGGAATTTGTAGCGTACCTTAGCTTAGCAACCTCATGTCTTATTTATAGTGTTGGAGTCCTGGTTTACCATACCATCGATGATGTAGTTTAGGGAATGAAAACTTAGTGAAGATTCTTCTCTAACTAGGAGTCATGCTGTGGAGAGAAGTTTCCCTATTAGCCTTGTGCTCCTAGATATGCGGGAGATAGTTTCCGTTCTGAGAGTAGCCTCTAGGTAGAAGTCTTCATATGTGACATATACTCTGGAATCTGCTTACTAATTAGGAGCAAAGAGCTGTTGTACTTGCCCGTCCAAAGCTGATTCTCGAGATACTTGCCTTAATTGGGCTTACGAGTATTTAGGATAGTTGTGAGACACGTGGGCTTAGCAGGCCGTAAGAATCCGAGTTCGTTTGGCTGACTACATTGGGAGGGCTTAAAACCGCTTGGGTTGGATCAGTGTTGGGCTGACACTAGGGCCCGTTATTATTTGAGATCATCATGGCACGGTACGGCACAAAGTTGAGACCGTTTTGGTGTATCATCAGCTACTCCCCCCGAGTTAGTGGGCCATCACATCGGTTTACTAAGTCACTTCTCAAAAAGATACGCCGTTCATGATGATTGAGTCTGAATCGTTGCTTGAGCCACGTACTTCATTAATTGAATGTGCGTCGGATCAGTGGAGAAGAGGCGGAAACCCAATCCCTATTTGGTCACCATTGTGCGAAAACTAACTCTTCTATTTTCTTCATTCTTATAGATTTTACTTTGTTCGTTTTCTGATTGAGAAGATTATTCATCATTTTCATGGCTCACCAAAACCATCTTGATGACGCAACTTTGGCGAAAGGCCTTGATTTTTTGAAGACAGATTGCTTTTTGAATCGGGCCTTGCTGAAATTCGGACAAAGTTCAGAATCCCTGAGGACCTGCCATTATATGCTCTGAAGGACGATCAGACGCCAATGTTTCCGCCGGCGGGGTTCATCTGTTTGCACGGTGAGATGCTCCAAGCTGGAGTCTGCTTTCTTGTTATTGACGTGATTTGGGACTTTTTGTATTTTCTTGGAATTCCTCCTTGCCAGTTGGTACCTAATGGGTACATAATTGTTATTCTCATTTTTATTGGAGAGAAGGAAACTGGCGTCCGCGTGACTCTGCGGGTGATTTAGTTGTTGACTTCTCCTAGGCTAAATGATCACGCCATTTGTAAGATAACTTCACCAGCTTGCTTTGAGAATTTGCTTGATGACTTTAAGTCCTTGCATAAGAATTGCTTCTTGGCTCCTGTGGATTCAAAGTACTTCCAGGTCAAGGGTCATCCGCTCAAACAAGAGTTCAAGCCACTTCGTAAGTGTAGTTTTATCTTTCGGTTAAATTGCACTTGAATGTATGCTAATTGTTGTTCATATTTCCTCACAAGACGGTTTCTTATCCTCTTACCCTAGAAGAGCGAAACACTATGAAGAAGTTTCGCAACTTGCCGATGAAGAATGTGGAGGAGGTCATATGTGTTGACCAACTTTATTCGCAGTGGGTTGTGGGGCAACTAGCATGAGGCCCCCACTTTTTACCGATCGTCGCGAGTTAAGTCTGAAGGTGGGGCCCCTTTTAGGAAGAGGAAAATCGCCGAAGTCAAGGCTATTATTTTGTCTGTCAAGAAAAGGGTGTATGAGAAGCTTGCCTCCTTTGTAAGTTCAAATAAATACTGTGTCAGGACTGGGTCATTTTTCATACGGTTTGCTCTAGTAAGTTAAGAGCGTGAGCCTGATCGGCCTTGCAGGACGAACGCCAAAGTGTCCGGCTAGGAGAGGGACCACCTGTGATTAGCAGGGGTTGAAGATGTTGTGAATCTTAGTGCTGCGCAGGTAGAAGCTTTGACCGAGAAGCTGATATTGGATGCCATGGCAGCTTTTACTAGTGTTGATCCGTCCAAGACCGTTCTGCTAAAGAGTCCTGATGAGGATTTGCCTGAGGTTCTGAAGTCCAATTGTTCCACTGGTGACATAGGTCAAGTTTCTCGTAGTTTGCATTGTTCCCTTCTCACTCCAGGCCGCATCTCAGGGTGATGGAGGGTTCGTTGGACAACTCGCTTCCTCCTCTTCCTCTGAATTTTGTTAAGCCATCTCGCAATAAAGGGTCGGCTGTTGGTGAAAAGGGAAAGGCTGCGGAGGAGGGTCTGGGATTAATGGGGACTACGAAGGGCGATGCTGGTGTGATTCCTCATCCGGGACAGCTTCATCTACATGTGCAGATAAGTCAATTCGCCTCGGACTTAGTGAAGATGAGCAATCAGGTCTGACACCAAGAGGTTGATGTGGATTATGCTTCGAGGAAGCATATAAGAAAATGTCATAGCTGGCTGATGGATCACGCTCCAAAACCCGATGGGGATACCCTAGAAGGGTGTATGGATAATGGTTTAAAGTACCTTATGCTGGGAATAACTCACTTGAGCCAGGTGACCGTCGCTAAGACGGAAGTTGAGGCGGCTCGTGAGAGGGTGTACTCTATGGAGCATGTCTTATCGAACATGCAAAGGTTGTATTCTGATGTGCTTTCTGAAATCGAGCTGCTGAGGAAGCAGGCTGAGGAGAGGAGGCTGGAACAATCGGTTGTTGTTGCTGAGTCTCAGAGGGTTCGTCTAGAAAACCTTGAGTCCGACCTAGCTGAAGCGGTGTCCGTGAGGGATAGATTCAGGCAGGAGTTGTATCTGACCTATCGCGACCTGGGAGCGCATGAAGCTATGACTTGAGGTGTGTTCTGAATTGCGGTATCTCGTTGACGAGAATGCCTTGAAGGAGACTGATTGGGTTATTCAGAAACAACAGTTGGAGTCTAATGTGGAATTCAATGCTCGGGTGGTGAGGAAGAAAGAGGACCAGCTTGAACTGGAACAACATGAGCACAGTGTTGTAAAAAGCAGTATGATTACAGAGCAATCTAACTGGAACTATTGGAGCGTGAATTTGCTGAAGCAAAAGCGCAGGAGGAAGAATTTCTCCAAGAACAAGGCAAGTGTGAATTTCGCTGGGTTGTACACGGTAGATTGAAGTTGTTGGCGCTAATGAAGGAGGAGCATCCAAAATGGGACCTCGATCGCTAGAAGAAAATTTTGTATGTAGAATTATCAGTGGTTTTTGCGTCATCAGACAAAGAAAGCGATCCGGATAATGATGCTCAGATTGAGACGCGTACTGACGCGACTCATGCTCCCTTTTTTGTTAAGCTTAGCTCATCTGTCTCTATACCCCCTCCTGATGAGGGATAGACTTTGTACACTTGTACCTTTTTTGTTTCAAATGTTAATGAAAACAGATTCATTTTGAGTATGTTCTGTATCCGTTTTGTACTCGTTTTCCCTATTGCGCACTTTTCGTTTTGCCTTGTCGTTTTACTTTGGCATAGGCTGGTTGGGTCAATAGGAAGTCGAGTGGTCTATCTACTGTTGATAGTTTGACCATTTGCGTTGTGAGTGACTCGGAGTCGGTATTGCTTGGTTACATTCAATAGTGGGAGTTTCGCAGATGATTTAGAAACTGGCTATGCTACCCAGCTATAGTACATCGTTAAGGTAAGCCACTGGGGGCTTGTTTTGCCTATCTGACTGTCGGTCGCAATTGCTGGCATGAGTGAACTGTGATAGTCGAGTGCATGCGTTGTCTTTGACCTGGAGCGCTTATCCCGGGTCAGGTTTTCAAGTTTGAGCTGGCATTCCATGTAGCACTCGTTCACGTGTTGGCAGGACGATTTGTGGGTCGACATGAACGGCCTTTGCTGGTAATAGATTGTCAGCTCGTGTGAGTGTGAAGACGCTATTTTAGCTGTGATTTATCTTTGCGGCCGTTGTTTTGAAAGATAGTGTGGTCGCATGGCGAGCCATCTAGAGCTCCCACCTTCCGAACCATCTATGTTCTGGCAGAGTAGATTATAGATTCGGGGAGCAAGGATTTTGCGATCATGGTCTTTTGAAGAGCGATGATCCCATGGCGAGCCGTCAACATCAGTTCGGGACTGACTAGTCTCCCACCTTTCAAACCATCTACACTCGCACGTAGCAGGCTACAAGTTCGAGACGAGGGGATTCAGCGATCATGCTAAAGAGTAGTGGTCCCGTGGCAAGCCGTTGGAATTAGTTCGGGACTGACTAGGCTCTCACCTTCGAATTCATCTACACTCATGCGCATCAAACTACAAATTTGGGAGTTTTAATCGACCATGGTCTATAGAAGAGTAGTGGTCCCGTGGCGTGCCGTCGGAATCAGTTTGAGACTGACTAGGCGCCCACCTTCTAAACCATCTATACTCGCATAGTGGGGGCTACAAGTCCAGGGTTGGTAATTCGTCGGCCATAGTATGTAAAAGAACAGGAGTCCCGTGGTGAGCCTTCAGAATCAGGTCATCTTTGTCGGACTAGGTGGTAGTCCCTAACTAGGTGTCGGGATGAACCAAAAGCCATCTTTGTCAGCCAAGGCTGACTAAGCTTGCCTGGCTAGGTGGAGGCTCTGCCAGCTGCGGGCGTGCGAGCCTATATCCGTGAGCGGAGTGCGTTGTAAGAACGAGTTATGAAGAGACAGGAGTACCATGAATCACCTGGCGATATGCAAGTGTGATCCGTGTGTCAAGAATGACTAGGGTTTCTAATGCTCTTGTCGGGCACGTGGTAGAATACTGCTTGAATAGTGGGTCGAGCCCATGGGCCTGTAGAGTGAGAGCTAGGGTTTCTTGTGCGAAATACGCTACGTGTACGACGAAGATCGCATGGTAACACGTGTACGGCGTAGACCGCGAGACGGTTGAGTATCGGTCACTCCCCCTCAATTAATGGGGTTGTGTGCAGCCTTGTTGATTGGACGAACATGGCCTTGTGCAGTTTCCTTGGGAACCGCCGTCTCCTCATTTCCCATATTGTATTCAATGCTGACAGTTAATATCGAAGTGCCCATTTGGTGAACAATTATGTTTATATAATGGTGTTTCTTCATCGTTGTAGGCATTTTTCTACATAGCATGTCTCCTGTAATGTTCTTACTCAAAGAAAATGCTTTGGTTTTTGCAAAGGCTGAAGGGAGATCTCCATCGTTGGAGTCTTCGAATGTTCTGACATTTGCACCGACGAGTCACAATGAGAATCGCTGCTATGTGTGGTCACCTGCTCTGGGTGAGAACCTAATTGGCCTGTTGAAATCTCGTAATTTCTTCTCATGTTGCAGAGAAGTACGGACTCCCTCCCAAGGGATGAGTCTGTCGTTTATTCGCCCGCGCTTTGGTGTTACCTTCTGTCGCTCTGCCCATCTGTAGACGGTTCTTGAGTCCGGTTTATGATTGATCGAAGTGTTGGTAGATGCGTCATTGCTTTCGAGTGTGGTATCTTCGAGTCACCCCGAGTATCGTGCATGGGAAAAGTGTCCTCGCTTGGCAGCACTATGAGACCTTAATTGTTTCGTCGCTTGCGACCATCTTTGTCTACTCTCTTTTACCTCCTTTGGGAGGCCGAAAGCTGTTTGAGGAAGTCTGCAACCCGTCGCAAGGTTTGCATTGCCGTTGTCAGGTCAATTTCTTGGGGTGATTTGGTGGAGCAACCGGCTGCTCCGTACTTTCAGCCCCTTTTCTCACATTTGTCCTTGATCTTGGGACAAGTTTCTCAAGGAAGTCGTTGGGCATAGTTTACATGGGGTACCTTTGTTGTCGCTTTCGGATATTCGTGTGTAGTCGGACTATTTAAGCTAGTCTATACTTTATGTCACGTCAGATTCGGATGCTCGTAGTATGTAGTATTTTGTACCTGCCTCTGGGCACCCGTTGTTACATCTTTCCAGTAATCAATAGAGTGTGTTTGCGTAATTCTCTTTTATTTCTTGAATGATTGCAAATCACATAAGCTTCTAAGAAGTAAAACTCTACATTGACTATGGAAAGGAAAATAAAAACCTGAAATAGACTAACTGTTGGCGGAGAGAAGTTGATATGGTCCTGAAGTGAATTTGCATGGCCCTTGCTGGATCGTTGGTACTTTCAGCGAACTACCAAGCTTCGCTGATGTCTCTAAGGATACAAGTGGGAGTTAATTTTCGAGCCGACAGAATGTCGGCGGGTTGTACTCCCGTCTGCATTGACGACAAATCTAGGTTGAAGAGCGGATTGCTCTTGTATTGCTTGGTTGTCCCCTGTTTCTAAAATATGCCATCGCTGTTGGGATCTCGTGCAAATGGAGTAATGCGTCCACAGTCACATTGTCTGACTCTATTTCAGATTACACTGTAGGATCCAGTTTGATTTGGGAACATTCTATTTGCTTCAGTGCAACATAACGACAGCCTCGTGCCGTAGGTTGGTCCCCATGTATCATTCCTTCAAAGTGGTTAGCAGTGTACTTAACACACTGGTAAAGGGTGGAGACTACTGCTTCCATCTGGTGGAGACATGGCCTTCCCAAGATAAGGTTATAGGTAAATGGTGCGTCTACTACCATGAAGTCCAAGAACTTGACCTTTCACAGTTATGGCTCTCCTGCCACCAGTACTGCTAACCTTATCTTCCCGATCGAGAAGCATTTTTCTCCGATTAGCGGGTAGTCTGAGGATGTTAGGTTCTCCTCCTTGAAGTCCATACCGTGGAACGCATTGTAAAACAGGACGTTGAGTGTGCTTCCTGTATCTACCAGAGTTTTATTTACCTCCCACCTTTCAATGGACACCGATATGACGAGAGCGTCATTGTGCGGTGCTCAGACTCCTTTGAGGTCCTTGTCTGTAAAGGTTAAGGTTGGGATAGGGCTTTGCACCCTTGAGTAGTAAACACGTTTGTGCTCATTTGCGGGTTGTGTTCGCATCTGTAGTAGAGTCCGCTTGCGGGACCTGTTTGATTGGTCTCCATTCGGTCCGATTCCATGAACGACAGAATATGCGCGGAGCCTCCTTTTCGATCTCCTTGACTAACTCCCCCCCCCCCACCCCGGTTCCTGGGTCATTCTGGTTGCTTCTTAGAACCCAGGAATTTCTTTAGCTTGCCCCTATGGATCCATTATCGATCTCGTACCTTAGAGTCTTGCAGTCGTTGGTATCATGGCCACCCTCGTTGTGGTACGAGCAGTACTTGCTGTTGTCACGTTTGGAGGGTATTCGCAATGCTTCGGGGGCCATTTCAGATTTTCCCAGATTTTTCATGGAATTCAGGACATCTGATAGGCTTGATATGAGGGGGGTCACGGATCTGAATCCTACGTAGTTGGAATCTTTCTCTGGCTTGGCCTGGCAAGGGTCCAATCTGTTGTCATTGCGCTTTCGCTTGCTCTTTTCTTCATCCTCACGCCTCCTTTCTTCTTGTCCTTAGGAACGGATGGCTTCTTTTCACCAACTGTTTCCCTCTTCACAGTTCTCAACTCTACTAAGCTGATGTACCTTTGGGCGCTTTTGAGGAGTTACGTCACATCCAAAGGAGGTTCCAAAGTGAGGCATTCATAAAGTTTTCTCTCCTTTAGGCCCGTGGTGAAAGCCGTCATGGTTGTGTTGTCACTGGAATCATCAATGAGTGTCAGCTCGTTATTGAAGCGCGTGACATACTCTTTGTGTGTCTCGTTGGATCTCTGCTTCAGAGAGAGTATGTAGTGTGGGCTCTTTTGATGCATTGGCTTACGACAAAACACTTCGAACTCCTTCGCCAGTGTCTTAAATGAGTCGATTCACTTTGGCGGGAAGCTATGGAACCATGTCAGAGCCGACTTTTTTAGGCTGGTAGGGAAAGTTCTGCACATCACCGACTCGCGCCCCTCTGAGTGCCATTACATGCTGGTAATGGCATAGATGGTCGAACAGGTCGGTGGTCCCGTTGTAGAAATCGAGTTTTGGAGGGGTGAACTTCTTTGGAAAGGGCTTCGTTCATGACACGGTCCATGAACGGTGGAACAGAGAGATGGTACAACACGTCTGGGTGGTGCGCCCCTCTACGGAGGGGTTCTGAGGGTCGAGCCTTTCTGCCCTGAGAGCCGGTTTTGCATTGGTTGTGCCGCCTACTTTATTCCAATGAGAATTAGCAAGGGCTTGACTCTTTTGTGCTTGCTCTCCATCGTCTTACGGAGATGGACGCTTGTGTTGCTCACGATCTCTTTTAGTGGGTGGAGGGTCCTGTTGTACAAGAGTCTCTACCGCTTTGGTAATTTGTTGTATTTGAGACGACGACAAATCTATCCTAGGGTTTGTTGTTGTTGTTGCTGGCAAAAGGGTGTGAGGTTGTTGTCCATGCATCATCGGCACGCTGAGAGCAGTGGTATAGCGCCAGTCTGAGCGTTTGACGTGTCTCCTTATTTTCCATTGTTGCATGATCTAGTGATCACCATCTCTTTGTATTTTGAAGAGAGATAATGCTAGTGAAAGGTTAGGAACTTTTTCGTCCCCACGGACGACGCCAAACTAATCCATTCGTTTTCCGCTCCCTGCATTGACCTTGAATTGCAAACATACTAACCTGCACAAAGAACGCATGTGAGCCACAAACCACCGTTGTGGTGGCCGATGGCACTCCGATGCTAAAGTTAAACCGGGATCTGCGGAAGGTGTAATGTTATAAACAGGGAATTTGTAGTATACCTTAGCTTACCAACCTCATGTCTTATTTATAGTGTTGGAGTCCTGGTTCGACCAGGCCATCAATGGCGTAGTTTAGGGAAGGAGATCTTCGTGAAGATCCTTCTCTAACTAGGAGTCATGCTGTGAAGGGAAGTTTCCCTATTAGCCCTGTGCTCCTAGATACGTGGGAGATAGTTCCCTTTCCGAGAGTAGTCTCTAGGTAGAAGTCTCCATATGTGACACATACTCTGGAATCTACTTCCTAGTTGGAAGCAAAAAGTTGATGTACTTGCCAAACTGAAGTTGATCCTCTAGATACTTGCCTTAACGGGGCTTACGGGTATTGAGGATACCTGTGAGACACGTGGGCTTAGGAGGTTGTAATAATCTGAGTCCGTTTGGTGGACTACATTGGGCAAACTTAAAACCGCTTAGGCCAGATCAGTGTTGGGCTGACGTTAGGGCATGTTATTCTTCGAGATCATCATGATACTTGTACGGCGCAGAGTTGAGACCGTTTTGGTATATCATCAGTTACGTTTAATTTTTTTTATATTGTTGGATATACGATCACTTTAAGCTTTGGGGTACTGAAAGAATCGTCTCCCCACCATGGCTACGTGGGATTGCCCCCAACTTAGCGGGGTCGTGAGTGAAGAAATCTTGACTCTTCGGGAGCATTTTGATGACATGTATCCTGAAAAGGTAAAAGTTAGTCATTTAAGTTCATGTTTCATTTCAAGTAATTTTTTTTTTCATTTTTCATCCCTAATTTAATAAGTTCATATTTTATTGTCAGATTATTTGGGACCCTTACGCGGAATCCAAGCGAAGAACTTCACTTTACAACATTACATGGTTCCAAGGCTGTTTGTTATGCCCTGGCATTGAATAACCATGTTTCCCAAATCGAGTGATGAGACAGATGGGAAGGGTGCAGGTCATTCCAAATCTCCCCATTCAAACCAAAATGAAGAATAGATGTCGATCTGGCCAATACTACTCGGTGAAGCACGAGATACTGTCTTCATTTGCTGCAATTTGGCATAATCATCTCATGTCAATTGAAAACCAAGGTGCGCCAGTGAAGCTTCCATGGGATTGCAGCAAGGACTACTTGGAGTGGTTTTGTGACATTAGTCATATGTTCATCCAACCACTGACAACTAGGAGGACACGTCCCTTAAGAAATCAATTATTCATATCTCACAATCTTGTAATTGATCTATACTTTAACAAATTTGCTCATATTTGAAATACATAGTTGATTTTTTTAAACTAAGATCAATGTTTTTCTTGCAGAACAAGTTGGTTGATGAGGTTCTTCAGTTGGTGGACACTTCTATTGAAAAATGAGGGAATGTGGATAAGGTTGTGTTGCTCATGAGGCAAGAGAAAGTATGTGACCTGCTAAGACAAATGTATACGCATATCGCCTTCAGAAATAATGAGAAATAACAACAAACTGGTTCAACTGGTGATAGTGGTGGTGCTCCAAGTGGTGGTGCTATAAGGTGGTGGTAGAAGAAGGAGTGGTGGTGGTAGTGATGTTGGTGCTCCTGGTGGTAAATGAAGGTCTAATGGTAGTGGTGGTAGTGTTGGTTGTAAAGGAAGGGGCGACGGTAGTGGTGGTGGTACTACTATTGTTTCTGGTGATATAGGTATGGGAAGGGCTGGTGGTGGTAGTTGTGCTGATGAAAGTCAAAAAGTCCTGGTTGGTGGAGGAATGGAAGGCAGAACGAAGAAGAGGCATGAGAGGATATCCCTCAAAATGAACCTCGAAAAAAGACCTTACTTGATGTAAATAATTTGATATACAATTTTGGTTGTTATAATCTTTGTTAATGAAAATGTAATAATTATACGTTTATGCAATGAATTATGATTCTCATCAGTATTTATGTATATCTCGGTAATGGTAACAAAGTTAACTATAATCCAAGTAAAAAAAAAAAAAAATTGTATCAAATACCCTGAAGAAATTGGACGCAATGTCACCTATCTGTCAAAACAGAAATTTCTGACAACAAGCGCAAGAGCCGCTGCAAGTGTGAAACAATAAATCGCAATAGCCGTTGTGAGCCAAACAACAAAAGTTTCATTTTAGTCTGCGTAAGATACCTAAAAACCAAACGCATTGGAGACTGTGAATGAAATTTTTACAATCATCGCAGCTAGCGCGAATAGTAAAACCAAAATCATAGCATCCGATGTGATTAGACATATTTCACACTTTGTCCATTTTTAGGATTTTTGGCATTTTATTATTTTTTTTTCAATTCCTATGGGTTTGATACACTATTGACATATTTGATTTATTACAAAATCCCAATTTTGACTACCCCGACTTGAGAAGGTCAAAATTGGGGTTTTGCAATAAATCAAATATGTCAATAGTGTATCAAACCAATAGGAGTTGAAAAAAAAATTCAAATACAAAAAATAAAAAAAGGACAGAGTTTGAAATCTGTTCAATCGCACAGTCCGCTACAATTGGACAGTTTTTACACTCTGTCCATTTTTGTGATTTTTTGTATTTGAATTTCAATTCCTATGAGTTTGATACACTATTGTCATATTTGATTTATTGCAAAACCCCAATTTTGACCACCCCAACTTGATAATGTCAAAATTGGAGTTTTGCAATAAATCAAATATGTCAATAGTGTATCAAAACCCATAGGAATTGAAAAAGAAAATATTCAAATGCAAAAAATTATACAAAACTGGACAGAGGGTGAAATCTGTCCAACTGTAGTGGAGGCTGCGACTGGGATCAAGGTAGTCAAACCGTGAAGCAAAGGCGAAGCTATTTACCATGGCTTGGCTTTAAGCGAAAACGAAGTGATGACTTTACGCAAGTAAAGCGACCCTAAAAATGATTTTAATATTATATAAAAAATTGTAAATATATGCATATTTCTTGTATCTAAGGTTCTAAATACATGCATTCTGTTTTTCTAGTAGATTTAGAGGTGTTAGCTCAAGTCAATGTAAGTGTTCATATTGCTACCTATTTTATTATGTTTGTTACATTCACTGCAACACCATACTTCCAACCAACGTCTTTCCGAGAACTACTCTCTCTTGCCCCACGATTTTCTTCCATAATCAATCACCTTAAATAAGGAAAAAATAACAACATTATTAACATACAGATTATTAATGCAAATATGATCAACTTATGGATGTGGGATCCTTCTTCGAGGTCATGAAGGTAGAAATTCCAAAGAAGTTGTGTTGAAGGTAATAAGATTTGTACCTTGAAAGAAAGAAAAAAATATGAGAATAATAACAAAAATAAAAATAAAAATTGTTTAATGAAGCCATGGCTTCGGTGGCTTCACGCTTCAACAAAAAAATTGCTTAAAACGGTGGATTTTATGGCTTCAGGGTAGTGGTCTGACTTTGACCAAGCGAAGCGAGATTTCATGGCTTGGCTTTTGGCTTTTGACTTTAAGAGGTGACTCTGGATGGCTTTGACTATACTGACTGGGATAAACATAATCGCATAGTTCGCTGCGATTGGACAGCTTTTAGACTCTGTCCATTTTTGTGATTTTTTGTATTTGAATTTTTTTCAATTCTTATGGGTTTACACTATTGGCATATTGATTTATTGCAAACCCCCATTTTGACTTCCCCGACTTGAAAATGTCAAAATTAGAGTTTTGTAATAAATCAAATATGTCAATAGTGTATCAAACCATAGGAATTGAAAAAAAATCAAATATAAAAAATAACAAAAATGGAAAAAGTGAAATCTGTCCAATCCCAGCTGCTGTTGCAATTGGAATAAACAAATTCACATTCTTCGCTGCGATTGGACAATTTTTTACATTCTGTCAATTTTTGTGATTTTTTTATTTGAATATTTTTAAAAAAAAATTAATTCCTATGGGTTTGATACACTGTTGGCATAATTGATTTATTACAAATCCTAATTTTGACATTCTCAATTTGGGGTGGTCAAAATTGGGGTTTTACATTAAATTAAATATGCCAAGAGTATATCTAAGCCCTAGGAATTGAAAAAAAAATTTCAAATACAAAAACTCCTAAAAATGGACAGAGTGTGAAATCTGTCTAGTCGCAGGTATCTTCTTTTCGCAGATGTCGCTGCGATGGTGAAATTTATGCTCGCATGAGCCACTGCGTTTGCAAGATGAATTGGAAAGTCTGGTTAAGGTGTGCCATGAAACATATTCGTACGTCATTCCAGTTTGACGGTAGTGGAACATATGGAGAACATGTAGTGCCTTCGGGAATTGTCAGAGCATCTTTCACAATCTTCACCTCTCTGTCATTCCACATTCGAACCCACAAGTCATGGTTACCTTCTAGCTCCATTAGAAGCTCGTGTCTCTTTTGCCTCAAACCAAGGATTATGATTTTGTTTTTGAGTTAACTTCAGTTTCCTGATTTTAAGAAATATTTTGGTGTGTAAAGAAAAAACGTAAAAAATTTTAGGATAAATGAAATATATAAAGAATTTTGAAGGTATATTAAATATTTGAAAAAAAATAAAATCCAAGTAAATAAATGTATTAAACACATTAAATGAAACCAAAATACCTATAATTAGAAAATCAAGGGGTAGTGTAAAAAATCAATAAATAAGTAGAAGAAATGATAATTAGGGGATGGTTTCAAAAATAAATAAATAATAAGAATAACTGATAATTGGAAAGAAAAAAAAACTCGAAATTTATGAAAAAAACCCAAAAATTTTCGAAAATATCCTAAAAACAAAATGTAAATTTTAGTAATATTTTTTTGTATTCTTACAAAAAAATGAAATCCCCGAAATTTTCGAAAATTTCTCGAACCTTTTTTTGAAAAAAAAACCCTCGAAAAAATGTAATTTTTTTTCTTTCGCCCTTTTCTTTTCGTAATTTAAAAAAAAATGAAAATTTTGGTGGAATTTCGTATAATTTCGCAAAATCACAATCCTTGCCTCCAACCACTGTTCTCGTCGTAACCTAGGAAGTTGCATATGCATCTAAATCCACAATGGACAATCGACGAGGACATTTTGAATGTCTTCAACATAATCCCAAATCCACAGATAATTTGCTTCATAAACGTAGTTTTCCACTTCGGCGCCTTTTCTTTTGGCATAGAAAAGGTGTGATGGCTCAATGGTTGAGTTGTGGCGGATGGTATCACTAGGTTACGAGTTTGAACCCAGCCAGCGACATCTGACGTGGGAGGGGTTAGGAGATAAAAAAAGACTTCTAAGCTTCTTTTGTGTCTTCGCGTGCTCATGACCAGAGAGGTCCTTATTCGTGGACTTCTCATGCTTAGACAATTTCTTTTTTTGGGTCTCCCATTGCCATTTTCATGTTCAGTTGGTTCAATCATGACACATGAATCAAGGCAACTCAAATCTAACAACTTCCTCTTCAACACCAACTGCTAATCAGGAGTGGATTCTAATAACTTTTGCTTGGAAGCATCTACCATTGGATCTATAATCACATTCGCAGTTTGCACGAAGAGGTACTTTACCAAGTTGCATCTAGTGCTTATGTAACATAGAATGTGGAAGTTGTCTAGTAGGAATGAAATATTGTGTCATTTTATGAGCACAAGACAACCAATGAGTGGTTTTCATCACACATAGACACTTGATTGGGTCGAAACCTACAAATTCAGCATCAGGCCTAACAATTTCAGATAGCATCAAGTCAATAATCTTATAAAACACAAATCCATGAAGTTTTCCAAATAAGGGTAAAATATGTTCTTTCTTAACCTTCGTCAGTCTTTTTCTTAATAACGCTTCAATGTCTAAAAGTAACTTGGATCATGTCATACATTTTTGTCCATACATTATAAAATGTGCCTTGGGTACTACAACAAAAGTCTTTTTTTATAACAATTTTCACACTTTTGCTGTAAAAAGTCAACTTTTAGTTACTATTGAAATCTAAAAACGGCATCTAAAATTGGGCGGGATTTTAAAACGCTGAAGGCGCTCGCCCAAATATGCACATTGTGCGATTCTCCTTTCCCTCAAACCTAAAAAACATAACTCAGTTGCACCTACATCCTTTTCCTATCTCCATCTGTTGCAATTTTCCTTCTCCCTGTAAGTTCAAGTTGTCTTCTTGAAAATCCATTTGGGGATGTGAGTGTGAGAGTGAGGGTTGAGTTTGTTGTCCATTATTTGCTCTCTTGGAACCAATCCAAGTTTTTTCAAACCCTAAGTCGGTCAAGAGATTCGAGGAGTCAATTGCAACATTTGAAAGAGGTGAATATGTCTACTCGCTTTTCTACTCCCTCTCTATGCTTGCCTTTATCTCTCGCTCTCTCTCTCTCTCTATTGGATTGTAGAAGAGTATTTCCCTGTGTGTAGGCTTGGACGAGCTGAGAATAGAAGAGAAGATATCAAAAGACAATCGACCGAGTGACCAACCAAAGCAGGCTATTTTCCTTTGTTGCTCTGGAGAGTAGGAAACGAAACAAGGATGACAATAGCAACTGTCTCTCTCTCTTTGTTGCAGATCTGGTTTGATTTGAGTGTTTGAAGTAAAGGTACCTCTCTCTCTCTCTCTACTCATTTCATCATCTTATTCTTCTTGTTCATTTCGATTACTTCTTCTCTAAAACCCAAGCTCCAAAAAGTGCCTAGACAGATTTTAACTTAGGGTTTCTATTGATTGTAGAAGATTAGGGTTTGATCAAGCATGAATTTGTGACACAGATGATGTTTGTGGTTCCAAACAAGTCTACCATTGCTTTCTTCGTAGTTGCAAAACCCTAAAAGTCCATTGCAAAGCTTTGTATCTCTCTCATAAATAGAAGGTAACACAAATCGAAACCTTCTTATTTTCTCTCTGAGTTGTTTTTCAATTTTGTCCTAATGGATTTCTTTATTGACGATCTCAATTTCAGTTGGAAAATCATTCAATCTCTTTTCTTTTGGCACTGCTGCTCTACAATTTGACCGAGAAATCACAACAAGTAACATTTGAATTTTCTTTTGATTATTTGAATATCTTGTCTATCAAGTTTAACTATTTTTGTCAACGTTTTGGAAGAATAGATGATGATTCATCATCATAGTTGACAATGGATTGATAGAAAGTAGTTGTAATGAGAATACCTAAACTATTAAGATACTAAGCCAATGTGTTCTCTATGTTTACAATAAATAAGATTATATGATGCAAATTAACAATGATTATATGATGTCTAACTCTTTTACTAGTTTATAATAATGATTGAACTAACATATATGCATTTTGATTTATGGTGTAATAAATATGCTATCTCTCTTCTTTGTAGCAGAGTAGGCATGGCTGGCATAAGTCAGTCGAAGATAAGATTGGTAACGAGAGAAGATAGCCCTGAACCTAATACACAGGCTTTAGAATCATTTGGAATCCCACAATCTCCTCATAATGGACCTAGATCTTCACAAGTAGGTGTGGACTCTTTAGCAACCCGTACTAGGGAGCACTTAGCAGGTTGGTTCGAACAAATGATGAACCTAATACACAACCTGAAGAAACATCTGGAACACCACATTCTTCTCATAATGGACCTACATCTTCACAAGTAGGCTAGGATTCTCCAGCAACCGGTACTAGGAGAGCACTTAGCAGGTTGGGTCAAACAGATGATGAACCTCCTCTAATACCTCCCTACCAGCAAGAGGATCAAAATGAACCTGTAATGGAAGCTAGCCTTAATTCTGAAGTATATTCACAAGGAATCAGGATAAAGAGAGGTCAGACCAAAATGAAGAATATTGTTTTGGATCCTAATAGTCGGGTTGATGTTAAATGGACTATTGTGATCAACCATATGGGCCCGGATCTGTTAGTTTGTCCTCTTACTTAGGACCTCTAGTACAAGAGATGGTACCGATAACACTTGATGATTGGATGAAGCTTTCCTTGGAGCATAGAGAAATATTGTGGAAAAGACATAATGGTATGTTATTAAAATTTTTTATAAAATTGAATTTTTTTAATGAGTTTGTATTTTATTTTATATGGGGGCTTTTTGTAATGAATAACTTGCAGGCAAGATACAAAGTAGAGGAGGAGTGGCAAAAAGATTACATATTTAAGGAGATTAATGCAATGTTTAGGGCTTCAAAATCAAAATTGTTTCGGAAAATTCTTGAGGCATCGAATGAAGAAGAAAGACTTAAACTTCGTCCTAATAACGTAAAAAATGTTGAAGAATGGAAGAAATTTGTGAAGACAAAAACAAGTGAAGAATTTAAGGTAAATTTTGCATAAGTATTTGGGCATACTTTCTTTTTTGTACGAGTTAGTATCATGATGTGTTTTCATCATCATCATTTTTTTTAATTGATAATACCGTTACAGGCTAAAAGTGCAAAGCTTAAAGCATTGAGGCAAAAACAAGTGCTACACACATGTAGTTGAAAGGGATGGTTCGATTGGCTGATGATATGGTGATGTCATGTTTAGTTTATAATTTACATGTGGAAAATTTAACCTATGAACAGGGCAGTAGGTGAAATTTGATTTCTAATACTTATTTACTATTATACTTTCCGATTCCTTTAGGAAACTTTGAAAAGATGGAAACAGATTCGCCTTCATCTTCAACAACAAATGTAAAGGAAGACGCTCTTTCTAAATTAGTTTGTCAGGATCTGAAAGGAAGAATTAGAGGGATGGGAAAAGGAATGACTTTTACTAAATTATCTTTCTTACAAGCAAGGGATAAGCATGTGACTCGGCTTGAAGAAGAACAAAATGAAATGAAGACCAAGATAACAAATATGGAGAGTTTACTTGAGACTTTATTGAAAAATCAGGTAAGTAAATTAGCAACATAAATGCTTTGTTGTTTATTCAAATGAGCTATGAGATGTATGATGAGTAGTTATTTTCTTGCTTCTAATTTGAAATCTTACACTGTAGGGTCACCCATTTGGGGAACATGATAATATACCTCCGCCAACAAGTGTGAATACCAATTCAATCAAAAAGTGCAAGTTGCTTGATTGGACTGGATTAGGGGAAAAAAGTGGTTGAAGCACGATTCTCTTCAAGTGATCCAAAAGTACTTGTTAATCATATTCCACTTGGACTGAAAGCCATGAAGGTTTACGTAGATATGGCAATGCAACCTCAAGCACATTTGTGGAGGCCTGTAGCTGATATGATTTGTATGGAAGAAGCTATTGGTAATACGATTGCATGGCCTGTTGACAAAGTCATTATGAGTACGATCCAAAAATTGTGGAATCTAACAACATTTCTTCTACATTGGTAAGACACTTCCTTTTTTTCATACGTTATCATATCACTGTTAATCATATATATGAGCATCAAACTCTAATTGGTAATCTTTTTTTTGCTTTCATTTTCTTTTTCTATATTTTGCTGGCTGGCAGAGTATGAAAACTACCTCTAACATCAAATGCAAGATGCTAGATTGGTGTGGATCAGAAGAAATAGTGGTCGAAGGACGTTGGTCTTCAAGTGATCCTAAAGAGGTTGTTCACCATATTCCTCTTGGACCTAATGCTTCAAAAGTTTGGATAGATTTAGCAAGAAAACCTGAAGCATTTTTGTGGAGGCCAACACCTGATACGGTTTCTATTGAAGAAGCTATTGGTAATAGAGTTGCATGGCCTACTGACAAAGTTATTATTGACACAATTCTGGAAAGTTAGAGACATGACAATATGTCAATGCTAAAGGTAAGAAATATTTAAAATTCTTCGTAATCTGTATTTTGATGTCAAAAATATTAATGTAAAATTGTAGTCGATAGTATTTTTATTCTTTATAATTGGTTTGTTAGAATGTGGCTACTAGCTCAAAGAACTTCTACAAGCTGCTAGATTGGTGTGGGTCAGGACAAATAGTAGCTAAAGGACGATGGCTCTCAAGTTATCCGAAGCAACTTATTCATCATACTCTTTTAGGACCTAATGACATGTGTTTGGGTAGATATTGCAAGGAAACCAAATGCAAGTTTATGGAGGCCTTTATCTGAAATGAGCTCTATTGAGGAAGCAATTAGAAGTCGAGTAGCATGGCCCGCTGACAAAGTTATTAGCCCGTGATTATTAGCTGGCTAGCTAGGTAAGCTTTTATACATATTCTTTTCTAGTTATTTAGTTGTTTTTACATAATATTGGCGTCATTATATGTAGGCGGCAACTTTGTTTAATGTAGTTGTCATATGTAGACTTTTATACATTTTGTTTTCTATTTTGATCCTTCATGCATTCTCAAAACTTTGTTTAGTGCTACCTGTGAGAAAGTAGGCTCCATGCTTTGGGAATGGCCTGTGGTGATGTTATTGCGAAGAGTTTTTGATCCAGTAGAGACTAGTAAATTGTGGTTTTCAAGCGGAGCAGAGGTAGCTAGATGGCTACCCTGTAATTTGTTTCTCTTGTTTGGGTTTAGAATGGTTTTGCCTTGATCTCTTCTCAAGGTGTTTGGGTTTAGAATGGTTTAGAATGGCTACCCTAAATTGTTCTTCAGTGTCCATAGTTTTTCCCTTCCTCTTTCAATGAATTTTATCTTTTTTATTACTGGTAAAGGAGCAAATCGAATCCATAGTCTGTCCTTAAAAAGGGCAGCTCTGTAGCAGAGTTAGTGTTTCTGGGAATGGAGCAAATGGTGGCTGGGATTTAAGGCTGAGAAGAGCAATCTCTGATAGGGAGTTACCTATTCTTCTTCATCTCCTGGACACTATCTATGTGCAGTCCCCTACAGATCAGGAGGACTGTTGGAGATGGGATGACAAATCAGGGGAGTAAACTTCTTTGTTTGGACTCCTGGCAGCTGAGGCAGTAGAATATATATAAGAAGGTATAGAACAAGAGCACTGAACAAGAGCAGCTTTTAGCCTCCCTAAGAACATAAACATACTGTTTATGTCTGACAAATCATAATACTGAAGAAAATTGGAAATATATGTCTCACCACCAACTTAAATGGTCATTTTTGTCTTGGATTGCCTTTACAACACTGGGCAGTCTACCAAATTTTGGTGTTTGTCCATCACTTATTTGTGGATTTTGGGGATGATCGATTGAAGCCATTGCATAAAATTAAAGTCTCTAGAGCTACTGCGGATGATTTCCTATCATTTCACTAAACTCAGGTACTTGCATATTGGTTACTATTGTGTTGGAGTCTTTGTTCATAGGTTGGAATACTTGAGGCAAACCAAATAGCCCAGTGTGACTGACCATTTTGTAATTTCTGGATTATTCTTTTATTTAATTGAACCGTAAAATGTGAAATAGATAAATAAAATAGCTAGACTTACATGTATCATCACCACATCTTTACTTCTTCATTTGGTTTCTTAGGTGAGCAGACAAAAACAATCACTACACCAAATTTGCACTTTTGTAACAACTCTCAAAACAGTATCACTTTTGAGATGTTACAATTCACCAAA
Organism: Berberis vulgaris; assembly: GCA_963556465.1. NCBI lineage: Eukaryota > Viridiplantae > Streptophyta > Magnoliopsida > Ranunculales > Berberidaceae > Berberis > Berberis vulgaris. Next base: position 31,615,343 of record OY747136.1, on the reverse strand, counting down.
CAATTTCAAGTCAAAACTAAATTTAGTAAAAAAAAAAAATGAAAACACTAACAAAAAAAAATGATACAATAAGTTGGATCACCGTGAATAGTATCACTTTTATAACCATACTCTTCATGGTGATACAATTATTGTATCATTTTGTTTGTGAAAATGTGTAAAATTGTTAGGTAGATTGTTACACTTCAAAAGTGATACTGTTTTTAGGGTTGTTACAAAAATGCCAATTTGGTGTAGTGAATGGGTAAAACTAAGTTAGTATTCTGCTCCTCGATTTTATCACATGTTCCTTGTTGCTCTTATTTTGTTTCTGGAACTTGAGATGAGGTCTGACCTTTCTCTGCATTAGCGCATTTAGTTTACCATGAGATCTATTTACTTTATTATTTAGTATATAACACTTCTGATTTGAGCTGAGGTCAGCTGGGATGCACTTCTGTTTTTTGAGTAGGTGTTATCCCATTTAGTATATAACACTTTATTATTATTTTTATTTACTTCTATGTGTCAGAGTCTCACAATCTCGGGATATATCTTTATGTTTATTTGGCAGGATGAAGAAGATGAAGAAGGATGAAGAAGAAGAAGAAAATGACTGGAAAAATGAGTTTATGTACTTTGAAAAAATGACTTCATGCTATGTTTGAATGTTTTGTAATAACTAATCAGATTTATTTAGTTTACCATGTATTGAACTAGTATGATTATGTTATAAATATAGATTTTCTTACATTGTTGGATTCTATTTACTGTTGCACTTTCAATAGCAGGTACAACATTGCAAAAACAAATGTCATACAATTTAAATACCAGCTAAAAACAAATGGGTAAAAAATGACATACACTTTTAATAGCACTTTTAAAGTGTCGTGGTTACTAGTTTTACAAAATTTTAAACACGTATAAAACAATGTAACAACATTTAATAAACACTATAAAATATGTTACAACAGCATTATAAAAACAATGTATAAACCTATATAACAACATTTAATAAACGCTATCGAAAATGTGACAACAACGTTTAACATTATACAACATGTTATAAGCACTATTGAAAGTGTTACAACAGCGTCTAAAAACGCTATTAAAAGTGCATTTGTAATAGCGCTCCAAAAATGCTATCATAGAGGTCTGACTTTTAATAACGGGGGGGCTATCACAGCATGTCATTTAACGCTATCGTATCCTATTATATCGTTTCTGGCATGCTATAAATAAGGATTTTTGTTGTAGTGGGGAATTGTTGATTAGGGCATGAAAATGCACTTTGTACAAAGTTAATTATTTTCACTTGTTAAGATTATTTTAATAATTGATTGAATTATTGGACAAGTGAGGTTTTTGTAGGATTATGTGTTTTAGTGTGTTTTTTCAGGTAGAAGTTGTTTTTTTTAATTACAATTCTAGAACTTTCAGAACAGTCTAATTGGGAACAACTTTTGCTACACAAATCCAATTCGGATTTTAGTTGCTAATTAAATCAAAGGAAAAAAAATGTCTTCCAAGATTTTTGGAGCAGGTCTTGATAAATTGGGGATAACTTTTGCTACACAAATTCATTTAAGGTGATTATTGTTTCTAATTAAAGCTAAGAGACAAGGTTTTCACTCTTATGTTGACCACTTTACCCTATTAAGTTGTTTGTAAGAAGAAAAATGTGAGATAATTATGACAAAAAATCAGTCTTTCTTGGGAAAAGAGTTTGTTTTAGAAAATACTTAACAGAGTTGTACCCTTAAATAAGGTTGAAACCTTGACAACTAGATAACACAATTTAAGAAGAGAATATCACAAATTTTTTATGGAGTCTTGGAGATGTATTGTCGACTAGGCTAAGCTTTCAAGCAACCCGAAGATATGAACTCCTAAATGTAGTTGATTTGATTGGTATTTGATTCAGTTTTTATGCTTTAACGATGAATAATGGTATTTGAGAATTTTCTTATTTATTTAATGTAGAAGTTATGTTTTCGTGTGATAGCCAATTACGTTTTCTTCTTCCATCGATTTTCTTAATTCGATGATTGTTTTTTTTCTTCTCCATATAAGTCTAGTCATGCTCTTCTTATGTGTAGTACATTAGGGTCCAATTGATTCCGGTAGATTGGTTATATGTGATTGTCTTTTATTGCGTTATGGTATCCGGATATATCGTCGATTTAAGATATCATATATGACAAGTCTTTGTATTTTCTAGAAAAAAGGAATTCTCATATCTATTTACATTAGAATGCCCTGGCGTGTTAAAGATTATTTTTCGGTTATGTTGTTTGGATGTGAAACACATAATTGAGTTATCATGACTGAATCAATACAAGTTGAAGTAGAGAAATCTATGAGGGATTCTTGGACCCTTGTGAGTTATCGTTCTTGATTTTTGTTCACCTAAATTCAATTAATTCTTTTTCTCAAGATTTTCTTAGTTTTAATTCTTTGTTTTGTTTGGTATTACTTTGAACCTATTTTGTAGATCGCTTTTCTCGTAGGATTGACACCCCATTTTCTACTGCATTGACCGCGTGTTTTTTTAGGCGTAATTAAATTTTGGCGTCGTTAACCAGGATACCGTCATTCTACATGGAGGTTTTCAATATTATATTTCTAGCAAATTTTTTTTTTTGTTTTATTGGATTTTAGGTATAGTTTATTTTTCTTTCTATTTCTTGTTTACTTTTCTTTTAGAAATAAATAAATAAAATCAATGCTTAGTTTTCTTTTTATTCTTAGAATACCCACAAAATTTCTAAAATAAGAAAATAACTTTACGTCTAGTTTAATTTTAGTTTTATGTCTATTTTCTTATTTTTAGAATACCCATCGAATTTATTAGTTTTCTTTCTATTTCTTATTTTTATGTCTAGTTCATTTTTATACAAAAAAAAAAAAAATTGTTTAGTTTATTTCTCTTTTTGTTTGGTGTTTAGTTGTCTAAAAAAGAGACAATTCTTAATTCTAATCCTAACACCATGAGTAATCACGGAGATGACCCTGTTCGGTCCCTTAATGACTACCTTCACCCCACGCGCACTTCTACACCATCATGTATCATGTTCCCACCGTACACAACACAACTAGATTTTAAGCTGGGTATGACACAATTATTACCCACACTACGGTCTAGATAGTTATTACCCACACTACTCGCGTTAAGGTTCTTCACTTCTATCTTTAGTTTATTTTTTATTTTTTTTAGTTTAGGTTATTGTTGTCTAGTATAGGTTTATTGTATTTCTTTGAGTGTTTCAGGTTATTTTATGTTTAGCTATTGGAGTCGTTCAGAGTCAATCATCCTATTGTGTTCCTCTCTCCTGTCGGTATGATTTTCTTATCTTTTGGTGACTGTGAAGACACTGTCAGATTTAAGTTGGAGTGGTAGCATATTCATGCTTGTTATTATTTATTATTTTGTTTGAATTGTCATAGTATTTTTTTTTGAGTCTTTGTGAACTGTTGGTGCATGATTACAACACTGTTTTTGTCAAGTTCTAATGATACTATCTTGATTGACATTGATTGATTTATGGAAACTCACTTTTGTGCACTAGCTAAGCTTTGAGGGCCTATTTGAAGAGTTGATGCATATGATTTTTTATTTTGACTATGTTTGAAGCACATTATTCTTGATTAAGTAGAGAGCTTGGGATAACTGGCATTACGAATTTTTATTGCTCATGGGAATTGGTTTGTCACCATTTGAGATGTTCTATTTGGTTTACCTTGCATGTGAAGAAATGATTTAGTTAATCTCTGAAGCCTTGTCATCCATCAAAGTTTCAGTTTTTGTTTTCGTCTTTGATTCAAAAGAAAGGAGATTCAGCTGCGTAATAAAGAAACGTTTTCTTTGTCATATTCAGAAGGGAAGAGCTTCAACATCAAGGATTTATTGATTAACTAATGAAATTTCGAGTCATAATTTTGGTATGCATGATTAAGTGTTTTGAATGGTGTGACGAGTCTATTCTGTGATCAATTCTTGTTTCCTTGCTTGTCCTAAATTATTTGACCTTTTCTATGAGAGCTTTACATTAATTTCTAACTCCATGAGTGAATACCTTGCTTGTTCCAATTGATAGACACTTTACCAATGAGGATAATGGAATTGAGGCTTTTACATGGTTTAATAAGAGGTTATATACATTACTGATTTGTGGTAAGAAAGGTTGTGGCCTAGTGCACACTCTCACTGTTTCTCAGAAGTCATGATTTGGAGATCTTGTTACCGTTTGTGAGCTTTGGCTAACGTTTGTTTGAGTGCTAGACAGTTTTGCAACTTCTTAGATTCTGACCTACATGCTATGCACATTTTCATGCTACATATTTCGCTTGTATTACTAGGAACTAACAATGAGCTAGTTGAGGGTTATGATTAGGGCATGAAAATGCACTTTATACAGAGTTAATTATTTTTATTTGTTAATATTATTTTGATAATTGATTGAATTATTTGACAAGTGTGATGTTTTGGAGGATTCTGTGTTTTAGTGTGTTTTTTATAGGTAGAAGTTGCTTTCTTTTCTAATTAGAATTCTAGAACAACTTTTGCTACACAAATCCAATTCGGATTCTGGTTGCTAATTAAATCAAAGGAAGAGAATCTGTCTTACTTTCTATTTAGGATTCCAGGAATTCTGGAGCAGGTCTTTGTAAATTGGGGATAAATTTTGCTACACAAATCCAATTATGGTGATTCTTGTTTCTAACTAAAGCTAAGAGACAGGGTTTCAACTCTTATATTGACCACTTTAACCCATGCTGACTCTCAACTCCAACATTATCATCTTCAAGACTACCAACATCATTTTAACTAAACTCATCCATTTCTAGATACAAACTTCACCAAAACCCTAACAAACGAAGATGAAGAAAAAGACAGACGACAGAGACGTAGAAGAAAGAAAGATACACCGGTGTTGGGGTCGTTCGGCGAGCTTGGGATGGAATACAACTAGTAGAAAATGAAGCAGGGAGGAAGATGTGTTTTCTCGCGAGAGAGAGCAAGTGAAGCATTAGAGAGGGGAGAGGGGGATGAAAACGAATAAGAGAGAGTGTGGGAGGATGAAGACAGTGGCCAGCCGTTTGTTTTTCGGCGAGATTGGCAGGATAAGAGGGTGGGAGAGGAGGAATCTTTCGTGCGAGTGGAAGGGGTTCCTCGCTAGATTTGGGAGAAACGAAAAAAGAAACCATTTTTTGTGTATATAGTGATGGTGTCCTTCAGTAAATTTAAAAAAAGGTATTAGTGGTGTCCTTTAGTGGAATTGGTGGTGTTATTTAGCAAATGCTAAGAAAATTTGTTTATCAAAAGAGAAAAAAGGAAATCACAAATAAATTGATGATTAGGTTAGATCAGCCACATTGAGAGCTAAGGTAACTCATGTGTCCCGAATAGTGATCTCCAGATTAAGAATTTTAAGTTTGTGAGATTAAACAAACATAATAATACTCATTGATGAGACATCGAACAATCTCCCGATCACACAACCGTACATAAAGCATGGGCCAAGCCTAACACAAGAAGGGTTTTGCACGATCCCAAGCGGACCGATTCATAAACTGTTGCTCAGCCCATAAGTCAAATATCCAAGCCCAAGTCACACCAGCCCAAGAGGCAAGGGTCTTGGAACTTAGCCAAGGACAGAAAGGCCTGAAGATAAATATTTGAGCTGTCATAGGCCCAAGATCCACCCGTACAAATCAGCTCTTAGCCCAATCAAGCATTAGGTCCTAAACAGAGCAAGTATCGAAGAAACTCATTCATGCATAGTAATATTCTGGGCGAGACCTCCTCTCTCCATCATGCCCTCGATAGCATGGCCAGTTGTGGAGGGAACACTCCCTACTTAAGGTTAGAAAAGGGAAGAAGAAAAGTATGCATACATTTTATTAATTACATCTTGTCTTCATTATTCCTTGCACCGTGACCTAACTTAAGCATCAGAGTGCATTCGGCCACCACAATGGTGGTCCCATGCTAACCGTTGTTCATTTTTGTAAGATCGAGATCAACAAGAACAGATTTGGACACATCAATTTGGCGCCGTCCGGGTGATTTGTCCCCCAAACAAATAGAACATTGTCCCCAGTGTTAAAACAAATGAAATGAAAAATGAGAAATAAAAATTAGAACTTATTACCTCAGGTGATTTGTTGAACATCTGTACCATCCCTGCAGTGAAATAGAGTGAGTTGGTGGGGTGATGTATTATTTCAAACAGGAATTGGCGGTATTATTAATAATTTTTTTTAATATTTTATTATTATTATTATTTTATGAATGAATGAATGCATAAATGGATTGGTCTGCCTCCCAATAGCGCTAAGTTTAATGTCATTGCCTGACGTAATGGGGGTGGTGGATACCACCCCCAAACATGCTTAGTGGAGTAGGAATTTGTAGGCGTGACTAATCCTCATAGTTAGGATCAATCAACTGAATGGTTTCCATTGACCTTGTGGGAAGTTCATGGTATGGCTTCAGTCGCTATCCATTTACTTGAAAGAGACTACCATTTGTAGGGTTTTCTACGGTGATGGCACTGTAGTTTCTAACATCACGTACAATGAATGGACTAGACCAACAAGTTTTTAGCTTACCTGGAAAGAGATGAAGACGAGAGTTGTAGAGTAGGACTTTCTGACCTTGAACTCTTTTCTCATGATGCTTTTGTCATTTATCCACTTCATTTTATCTTTGTAGTTCTTGGATAATTCATAAGCATCATACCTCATTTCTTCTAGCTCATCGAGCTGAAGTTTTCGTTTTTTACCAGCCATATCGAGGTTAAAGTTTAGACTCTTTGTAGCCCAATAAGCTCTATGTTGGAGTTCGACAGGATGGTGACAAGGTTTACCAAAGACTAATCTATATGGGAGACATCCCTAAAAAAATTTTGAATGCAATGTTTCACGTTAACCTAGGTTTTAGTTGTCCTATGAACACCGTCCTAGTTGGCTCTAATCTTAGTTGATTTTATTATGTGCCTTGGTTTCACACAGCTGGAGTGATGATGGGTGATGAAATTCCACCAGTTTCAAAAACAGGGCTAGGTCTGCCCTCTCTGTTTATGGTAGTTTATTAACGTAAGCAACCACACAGTTGGTTAAGATGCATAAACATAAACAAACACCAAGCAATGTCCAATCGATTTTCACTCAGCACCCAAGCCACTAAAACAATATGTCTGAAAGAGATACTTACTAACTTGTGAGCTCAGACACAAGGTCTCCACCATGGGAGTAGAGAGAAGTGTTATTTGAGAGCTACTCCCAGATTCAAGCAACTGTTCTCTACACAACACCACTGGTTGTCCACTACAAAAACAATTAGCCCATTTTCAAAGAATTTTTTTTTTTTTTTGACTTCGATTGCTATCTAAATAAATAAATACACAATCAAACAATTACACATGCAAAAATGTTTAATGGTCTTGGTCATGAAGTTAGAATTTTTTTTTTTTCTTTAGTTTTTTTTTTATGAAAGTGAATTAAATCTAACCTAAACCTAACAATCAACCTAATGCTAAAATAATGTCTAACTATTACAAGTTGCACTCGACCATTCGAGGCATATTAAAAAGAAGTTAAAAAAAAATAAACTCTCTTCCTCACTAAAAACTACAAACAAAAAATAAAAAAAATAAAAAAAAGGTCTTCAAGCAAGTTTTAGGCAATTTCGCAGCTTTATCACCAACTTTTCCAAACGAACTTGTTCAAGAGGCAACCGACATCAAAAAAATCTGAAATAAATTATGGAAATTCAGGGGAGTATCACGAAATTTGTTGTAAAAATGTCACGTTAAATGGAGAATGTTTGAGCCGACTGCTGCTGTGTTGTTTCCGTTATATGCTGAAAATTACCAAAACAAATAGCATAAAGATGACAAAAAATAGTAATAATTAAATAAATAAAATAAAGGAAAAAATTAAATAAATTAAAAATCTTCTCTATTGTCTCCAAAGTTGTATCTTCAATATTGTCTTCCTTCACCAAGTGATGTGCAACGACGCCATTTTATTGATGCCAAAAACCGACATTAATGTCGTTGCATGATTTTCGACATCAATCAAAAAAATATAAGTTGTTTCTATTTTTTTTTCTTCCTTCAACCTGCAATACAATTCAACAATGTATAGTGGAAGTAGGGGTTATCGACTACTTCACGTGGATTAGAAGACAATATTTGATTTTCAACTTAAAGAATAAAGAGAATAGAAAAATATTGTATGGTGAAAATAAGTATTAAACTAAAAGAACAAAGAAAAACAAATATAAAACTACTTCTTCAATGGAATTAAACTTTAGTACATTCACTTTTCTCCCAAGTAAAAATATAAAGCCAAGAACTACAACTAAAAAACTCTCTAAAAAAAAACTATCAAAGAAAAACTATCCCTTATGAACTCCATGTATGGGGTTTTTATAGGTAAAAAGGATTTGAGTGAAACAAGGAAACATGGTTTGAGTTAAACAATGAAACATGGTTGAATGAAACAAGGAATGGTGTTGGAGTTCAATAAGGAAACATGTCTTGTAGAGATTTGTTTATGATAAAGTTGGCCATGTGGATGTCCAAATCTTCATATTGATTTTCTCGAAATCCGTAGTTGTTGTTACTTTGTGGCTTGACTTCGTGGGTCTTGAGATTGAAATTTTTTAATCCTAATGAATGCATTCGAATTCCCATTGGGCCTTCCAGTTAATGAATTTAGCCTTATTGTGCCGCTTTATGCATAGAGATTTGTACTTGAATTCCTACAAAATGCACAAAATACACGTAATGAGATATTTTTATTTGATAATTTGACTTAACAATTGTATATTTAGGAGTGTAAAATCGATGTTTTGGGTGCTTATCACTAGGACAGTTTGACATCCATTGTGCTCCGAGAATGGCCATCAAGGCGCAGACACTGGTAGAATTCATCCCCCGAGTTCATTGGAACAGGAGAAGTGAAAGAATTTTTGGGTCTATAAAAACTGGAATTTGTGCTCGTGGAAATTAGTTAAAGCACCAGCAAGGAGACGAGTGCTACGACGAGTTTTCCAATCAAAAAGGGCTGCAGAGCTAGGATCGTCCTTTATATCCCAGAAGGGGTCACCCTCAAGAAGACTATCAAATTCACCTTTTGCGCTTCAAAAAATGAAGTGGACTATGAGGCCCTCCTAGCCGAGCTAAAACTAGCCAGAAGAATCGGAGTAGAAGAAATCAAAGTGTTCAACGACTCCCAACTAGTGGTCAATCAGGTGAACCATGAATTCGACTTTAAAGGCCACCAAATGATGGCCTATTGTGGGAAACAAATGACGCCAAAAGAGGGTTCAAGAGAATAGTACTCTATCGTTGTTACAGGACACCGACTAGAAAGCCCTCGTCTGGAGAGGATGACTCGGACGCACTCATAGAGTTCCAGGAAAAGTTGGCCTAAGAGGAAGAAAGGCTCTATGAAACCATCTCCATAAGCGAGGAAACCAGCTGGATGAGCCCCCTAATCAACTACATAAATGATGGATTCCTCCCAGCAAATAAACTAAAGGCTTGAAAGATGAAAAATAGAGCAGTATGGTACACGCTCCTCAACGACATGTTGTACAGAAGATCAGGGACTGGCCCTCTGCATAGCTGCCTGGCCCCCAAAATGCGGATTATGTCTTTCAAGAAATCCATGAAGGAATATTTGGAAACCATCCTTGAGGAAGGACACTAGGTCATAAGGCCTTCAACTATTGGCCAAATATGCAACAACAAGCCAAAAATCTAATCCGTTAGTGTGATAAGTTTCAGAGGTACACCCCATACACACATATGCCTGCACAGAACCCGGTCCCAACAAGAAGTTTCTCCTCGTGGTTGTCGACTACTTCACCACACAAGTAGAAGTTGAGCCCCTCTCCAAGATGGGAGAGAATCAAATCAAGAATTTTCTTTGGAAATCTATCATCTGCAGGTTTAGAATACTGAAAATCCTGGTCAGCGATAAAGGGACTCAGTTCGAAGGAAAGAATGTCAAGCAACTTTGCGTCGACTTGGGCATCAGTCACCACTTCTCATCGTCGGGTCACCGCCAAGCCAATGGACAAGCAAAAGTCACCAACTGAACTATCCTAGAGACGATCAAGAGGAAACTCGAAGCAGCCAAGGAGCTCTGGGTCTCTAAGCTTTCAGGCATCATTTGGGCATACCATACTACAAAAAGGACTCCGACTAGAAAAATACCATTCGCACTGGCATATGTGTCTAAGGCAATGGTTCCAATAGAACTAGGAATGCCTACGTTCAGAACAGAGGAGTTCAGAATGGAGGGCAATGATGAAGCTCTTAGAGTCAGACTAGACTTACTCAAAGAGACGGAGCTTCCGCCGGAATAGCTGCCTATCAACAAAAGATGACTCAGCAATACAATAAGATGGTTAAGTCTCAAGAATACAAATTCGGCGATAGGGTATAGAGAAAAACCAACTGAATACAAGAGATCCAAGGGAAGGCAAACGAAACCCGAACTAGGAATGTCCCTACAAGGTGACAACAATCAAAAAGTCTGAAACCTACTGGCTAGAACCTGAGTGGAGAGTGTCTGAAAAGATCATGGACTGTAGAGCACTTACAAAAGTATTATCAATAAAGGTACTCTCTGTAAATAATCTCATTTCATATGACTCCATGCACAGGAACATTCCTAGTCTGACCATTAGACCACGATGGCACACATGCGAACCGAACCCAATCCACAAGCAGTTCACCGCAAGTGGGCGAGTCTAGTCTAGGACGACTCACCGCTCCAAAGATAACATGGTCTGACTACGGGGACCATAATGGCGCACATTGGCCGAGCCTATTCCTATTCAAGATGTCGACAGCTTGCCGCATGAGTGACCTAGTCTGCCTCAGGACCCAAGGCAACACACATGCGGATCGAACCCAGTCCATGGACAGTTCACCGCAGTAGGTGAGTCCAGTTCACGTACGACTCACCATTTGAAAGATAACCTGGTCTGATTACGGGGACTATAATTGCGCACATTGGTCGAGCCTAATCTTATTCAGGATGTGGACAACTTGCCACATAAGTGACGTAGTCTGCTTCAGGTGCCAAGGCAACAAGCATGCGGATCAAACCTATTCCACGATAAGTTCACCGTAAGGGGGCGAGTCCACTCCACAAACGACTCACTGCTCCAAAGATAACCTGGTCTGACTACAGGGACCATAATGGCCCACATTGGCCGAGCCTAGTCCTATTCAGAATGTCAACAGCTTGCTGCATAAGTGACTTAGTACACCTCAGGAGCCAAGACAACATACATGCGGACCGAACCCAGTCCACGGACAATTCACCACAAATGGGCGAGTCCAGTCCATGAATGACTCATCATTCTAAAGATAATTCGGTTCGACTACGGGGACCATAATGGCGCATATTGGCCGAGCCTAGTCCTATTCAGGATGTTGGCAAATTGTCGCATAAGTGACCTAGTCAACCTCAGGAACCAAGGTGGCACACATGAGGACCGAGCCCAGTCCACAGACAGTTCACCGCAAGAGAGCGAGTCTAATTCACAGACTAATCACTGCTCCGAAAATAACCTGGTCCAACTACGAAGACCATAATGGCCAAGCCTATTCTATTTAGGATGTCAACATTTTGCCGCAGAAGTAACCTAATATGCCCCAGAAGTCAAGACAGTACACATGCGGATCGAACCTAATCCACTGACAGTTCATTACGAGCGGGTAAGTCCAGTCCGTAAAAGACTTACCGCACCTAATTGTTCCAGTCCATTTGGACCAAAAAAGTGCCTCGACCACCAAGACTCAACTAGAAAGTGAGTCAGATTGTGGTATGAAATCTAGTCCTGAGATATTGAAGCGATTTCTCTATCACTTAAGTTCTACACGGAATTAAGTGCGAGTACTTCGACATGGCGACACCTACTCGGGAAGCGGCCACCCTGCTTACATGAAGATCATTTTCACTGATTTCACCACCATTGACGAATCAAGTTATTTCGTTAAGGGAACTACACAAGCAGGATCAGAACTGCACGCACGCCCTTGCGGACCGGGCCAACCTTGTCCCTGATTAGAGTTGAGCTGTCCTACACCGCAAGGTCCTATCTACTCAGATAACCATGACTTTTTTGACAATCTAATATGATTCAATTCACTCAGAGCATACATAAAAAAGGGAGAAAGTGAATTCATGGAAAAAACACACTTTATTGATTATCAAAAAGTTATTACAAAGTTTGACCGACTAATCAATTCAAAGGATTACACACTACAAGATTCTGAACTCGATGGAAAGCAAGGTGCGATTGAAAATCTACCAGAATGCATACTGGAACTTTGGTCCGCTAATTTTCCTTCCGAAGGAAGCATCATGAGTGAAGCCAAGGAAGAAGCAGTGGGAACAACAACCCAAAGTTGGTTGTTGATGTTATCTCCCAAAGATGCGGAAGACTTCATGGGCGCACTAGAAGATGGAAGACAAACTCGGGCCCTAAGGGGAAGTTCGTACTTCTTCTCGATGTAAGAGTAAATTCGGAGGTCCCATATGTAACAACTGGAAGATCACTCAAACCGGGTAGCTTCTTCCAATAGCAAGTCTTGTTGAGACTCATCGCTACAAACGTCAGAACATTTGAAGACTCCACCAATGGGTACTCCCCTTCATCCTTTGAAGAGGCCAAAACAGAAACGCACTCTCCAAAAGGGTGATTTTGAGGACGAAGTTTGTTAAACACATGGTAACACCTGACCCTATCAGAACTAGCCTATATATAGGTATAATGTTCATAGAATGTGGTCACCCAACAGTTGCGTCGGCATTAAATGCTATGCGGGGAATGAAGGGGTGACAGTTTCAAGTGCTATTGAGCCAGTCCCCATTCATCAAATTAATGGAACTGCATACAGCCTCATTAACTGGGGGAGTAACAGACGAGACATTGAACAGTCACCTGATCACAGCCGTACATGTGGCATGGGTCAACCCTAACATGAGAAAGGCTTCAGAACGGTCCCAAGCGGATCCATTCATAAACTTTTGTTCAGCTCGTACGTCAGGTGCTCAAGCCCAAGTCATGCCAGCCCAAGAGGCACGGGTCTTGGGGCTTGGCCTGGGACAATAATGCCCAAACATAAATCTCTGAGCTGTCATAGGTCTGAGATCGACTCACACAAATCATCTTTTAGCCCAATCAAGCATTGGGTTCTAAACAGAGCCAAGTGCCAAAGAGACTCAGTCATGCACATGTAAGATTTTGGGCGAGATCTCCTCCCTCCATCGCGCCCTCGATAGCAGGGACAATTGTGGAGGGAACATTTGCTACTTTAGGTGAGAAAATGGAAGAAGAAAGTTACGCATACACTTTGCTAATTACATCTAGTCTTCGTTATTCCATGCACTGTTACCTGACTTAAACATTGGAGTGCCTTTGGCCACCACAATGGTGGCCCTTGGCTGATGTTCATTTTTACAAGCTCGAGATCAGCAAGGACAAATTTGGACACATCACCCATTACCAATGGTTGAATTGTATATCTCACCTAGGAAAGAATTAAAGCACGGGCGTAAGTTAGATTGATGTTCATAACGTCTAACTTCAACACTTTTGTCAAATTAATCAACAATTTGTAAGTTAAGTTCTGGTTTGGTAAACCAAGTCTAATCGATTCAACTTGGTGGTAGCTAAAAAAAACCTACTCCTTCCTCAACTTCAGAACAAGCTAGAACTATATTATTAGTGTTGTGGTTGTTGCGGTTCATTTAAATTTCTTCCTCAAAGGATGGCGACTGGTAGAGTGGTCACAAATTTATGGTCACACCAATAACACAACATCAACTTTCCATGGTGCAAAAAATGTGCATGATAGGAAGTGGGAATCCCCATTTGAGTTGTGATGTAAAGGGTGGGTTTGGGCAGAAACAAAATCCAAAAGATGTCGTTCTTGGATTGGATAAGATTAAGCAAGCATCTTGACATGGTATGCCATTTGACAACATAATTATAGGAAACCATTTTCATTGCACTTTGCTCATTTTGTTGCTCCCTTTTTATTATCGCCCTCTAGGGCTAGCGAATGAGAGTGGGTTCCCATTCCTACACTTTGTTATGGTCGCCTAATCAAATCCATCCACAACTTAATTAGCCAATTAGTTAAGATACTTGATGAGATATTAAAACATTCATCCAATCATAGCCAAACATGTGGCACATGTCAACCTTAATGGGAGAAGGCTCGGACAGACCAAGCCCAAGTCAGGTTCAAATCAATTATTATTTAACCGTAAGTCAAGCGCCCAAACCCAGATTATACGAGCCCAAAATGGTAAAAATATCAAGGTTTGCCCAGAACAATAAGGCTTGAATATAGACCTCTAGACTATAGTAGGCCCAAGGTTCATTTGTGCAACTATTATTCCAATCAAGCATTAGATCCCTAGAGAGTCTAGTTTCAAAGAAGAATCAGTCATGGACGGATAACATTTCAAGCGAGATCTCATCCCTCCATTACGACTTCAATGTTAGAGTCAATGAAGAAGTGAAATACTCATTGTATAAGGTGAACAAAACGGATGAGAAAGGTATGCACATGCAACCCTAATTTTATCAGTCTATCTCCATCCTTGTTCAAGTACCTGACTTTATCAACAAAATGCCTTTGGCCGCAACAACGGTGGTTCCTGGTTCACTGTTATTTATCTTCGAAGATCAAAATCAAAAGGGACGAATTTGAATGCATCAATACTTATTTTGAAAAAACTTTGTGATATAGAAGCGTTACTGCAATGACTTATTGTGCAAAAAATTATGAAGAAGATTGGAAGAAGATCATGGAGTAAACGTTTTGCAGGATGAGAGCATCACTTTGGAGCCCTGTGAAATGTCATTCCCCCCCCCCCCCCTCCCCCAATCTTCAGTTGACTATTTTTTATTTTATTAATTTTCAATATTTTGTGAGCTTAAAATCGGTTAGAACTTTATCAGGCCCAAAGCAACGTTAAGCTGTTTTTATGTGGCTTTAGGTTTCTAAACTCTCAGGATTGGCCCTGGGAGAAACTAAATTGGTAAAAAGAGGACAATTTTATAGTATTAAAATAAAATATATGATTAATAATTCAAACACACAGAACACAAGTTTCAATAATTCTATGGAGCCAAGTTTGGGAGCTAATTTTGGGTCAAGTTTTGATTTTTTTTTTACACTTCTACCCATTCCATAGATGGTGTTTGTGGTTGTGTTTTAAATAGAAAGGTAAAAGATATATAAAAAAAAAAACCAAAAGTGGCTCCCAAACTTGGCTCCCTTGACTCACTCTTTGCATGATTTCAAAACAACTAAATCGAATAGGCAGGCAGAAGACGGTATTTTTTGTGAACAACATGTGGTTGTCGTTGTTGTTGAACGAGATGGTACATGCTACAAAAATATGGCTCCCATGTATACGTAGTGTTAGCTAAGAGATGTGTCAAACTTGTTGGGCCTTATTGGTCCATAAATTTCTAAGAGAGGCCTTAGTCAATTCAATTTGGTTGGGTACTCTATGGACCAAATTTATGCGTAAAGCAATTGGGCCCACATGGATTCAGCCTATGGATCAATAACAGTGCGAAGATTAAGTCTAGCCAGCCAGGGTTGGTAGCCAATTTTGGGCCAAGTTTTGGTTTTTTACATTATACCCCTTCTCTTTAAAGCACAACCACAAACACCATCTATAAAAGGGTAGAAGTGTAAAAAAATCAAAACTTGGCTCAAAAGTGGCTACCATACTTGGCTAGCTAGAATTACTCCAGTGCGAATGTGACTGAGCAACAGTTTTTCTACAGAGCCTGGCCTGGCTCTTTAGAAAAGTTGATTGAGCAATGAGCATCATGAAGGCATGAACCATTTTTGGAAAATTTATACAAGATATATTAGAGAAGATTAAATTAAACAAACAAAAGAATTAGAGCACTTTGAATTGGATGATATTCTTTTATTAATAAGTTATTTCATAAGAAATAATTTTATCCCCTACCCTCACTAATGTTCAACAATTTTGAGACAAATTTCGCATATTCCTTTTTTTTTATTCATTAAGATCACTTGTCAATGATAAAGCATAATGAAATATGAATTTATTTGATACCAAGTTACCAAAACTATTTCCATAAAAAAAGAATATTTGGCAAAACTATTTCTTACTCAAAGCCTATGATAAAGAAGAAGACCATATTTGGCATTTGTATGATACAGAGAGAGGCGTATTTTCTACTGTAGTTTTCAATAAAAATCTCGATACTTGAAACCCCGTTAGATTGTTTGATATTGTGCGACAATCCAACGGTTAGCATTGTATATATGTCATGGGATCTGTAAACAATACATGGATCGTGTGGTCACAACCATTCACTTTAAACAATGAATAAACTTTGTTTGGAAACAAACAAACAAACAAACAGTTGAGTTCGTATGAGGGAAGCATATTGGATGCATGTGTTGACATGACATCTAGATCTTCTTCATACTTGAGCTTTGAATAGAGAACTTGGTTTTACTCAAGGAATATGATTTCTCGATAAATACCGAAATTTCATGAAATATTTCTTTTTTTCTGATTTACCGAAATTTCTTTTGAAATTTGAAATATTTTTTTTCTTTAGCTAATCTCAATTTCCATACATTTTAACCCATTATAACCTTAATTTAGTTATTAAAATTTTGTCATATAAGTGATTCTTATGCAATATATAGTTTGTATGACATTATAAGTCTTGTAGGACTATTTATATAGTATGTAAGAGTTTAAAATGCTTAAATTATATTGATAGCCTAAAATTACAACTGAAATTTTTACGTTGTTTCCACGCATAACAAAATATTTCACGGAACATTTCTTAAAATCAACTTACCAAAATCACCTAGAAAAACAAAATCACAATCCTATGTTTTACCTTGACTTTACTAGTAGATAGGTAGGTAAAGAGGTTAACACATAATCACACACATTCATGAGCCGAAAGGGTAGCCGAGCCATTAGCTGAAAATGACGCCAGATTCGGATGGATATTCGTTTGCAACCACATAGCCAAAGAACAACCATCATCTGGTACATCCTTGAGTTGAACCAGGGCCCCTTGGGCTTGGGTAGAGTTGTAAAATTGGCCTTCTTCTTATGTATTTTATCAAAAATTGTTTATCTTAATTACATTTAAAAATATTCATCTTGAAATTTTTATATTTTCAATTAGTTATTTAGTTGTTTATGTTATGGTTGGAACTCAATGGACTTAATAGGATGTATCATTGGTTGGATTCTTATTGTTAATATGCATGTAGATAGAAAATATTGAGGAAATATTATTGCACACTATTTGAATAAAGTTCATTACTTCATAACATTTTATTACTTATTTGATTTCTTAACTTTCTAGTAGCAATACTAAGTTTATTTGATTTCTTTACTGATTGAGAGCTTGGGACTCGATTATTGCAGTCCGTCTAGAGAGCCAGGCCAGGCGCAGCAGGCCTGCGACAAGGAGCCTCAATACCCTCCATCATCCTAGAGATCCTCATAAATCCACTAATCGAACACAAACACACACACACACATCCCCTGATGCTGATCTGGCACTAGGGGTCTGGTTATCTAGAATTGGGGCGGTTATTGACTTCCAAAGGGTTTGTTGAAGGAAAATTCTACTACCTGGCTCTAATTTGACTTTGTTGAGGTGGCATCAGAGTTGGCAGCCCAACTCAGATTCCATCAACTAAATTTGGTAAAAGTATTTTTACTAAAAAAAAAAAAAAATACTAAACACCAAATCTGTCATTTTCTTCTTATATTTTCTTATTGTTTCTATCTATTTCCAAGATCACCCCACCCCAATCCACCAGCAAGCACCACCTGCAACCACCACCCCATCGCTGCCACCACTCTTGTTCCTGTCCATGCGAGAAGCACCCTAATTTCCACCATCCTCCACCTTCATCTCATCACTTTTTCCAACCTTATTTCAAGAATCCAATCATATTCCTCTTTCCATTCATCCTCCTCCTTGCCTGCATCTGATCAACTCTGATCTAGACCCAAACAAGAATAAGAAGATGATTACAAATAGGGATAAGATAAAGAGATAAAGAAAGTGCAATGGGGATGCAGTTATTTGTTGATTTTAATGGAGTAATTAGGTTTAAAATCAGGAATCGTGAACGAGAGAATGACAGAGATGGGGGCGTATAGGGAGTGGTAGCAGTGCTTAGAGGTGAGCAGCGATGAGGTGTGGCCGATGATCAAACGGATACTCTGCGTCGGGATGGTGAACATGAAATCTATGTTGATTGAATTGACTTTGAATAGTGATGAGACATCAAATAGTCATCCAATCATACGTAGCATGGATCAGTGTCAAGTCCTAGCTGGTCTAAGATAGGCCCAAACAAGCCAAACTTAGGCCCAGGCTAATTATAATTCAGCCTGTAAGTTAGGTGCCCAAGCCCAGATCGTGCAAACCCAATGTGGTGCTACTCTTGAAGTTTGGCCAAAGACAATAAGGCCCGAATACAAATATCTGGACTATAGCAGGCCAAGGGTCCATTTGCCCAACTCTTGGACCAATCAAGTATCAGGTCCCAAAGAGAGTCAAGTGCCAAGGGAGACTCAGTCATGGACGGATAATATTTTAAGCGAGATCTCCTCACTCCATCACACCATCAACAGTAGAGTCAATAAATGAGTGAAACACTCACTATAAGGTGAACTGCTGAAAAAGGTACACACATGCAACCCTAATTTTATCAATCTATCTATATCCTTATTCAGTGCTTGACTTTACCATATGAGTGGTTGGTTCACTGTAGTTCATCTTTGCATGTCAAAAATAAATAGGGATGGATTTGGACGCGTCAAATAACATATTGAGGATGATTGCTTGGAAAAGGTACCATGGTGACGAGGTGGTATGGTGGAGCTTAGGTTGAGGAGGCCAAACGGTTTCCACAAATTTTCCAAGAGACCTTTGGCATTGAGTGGTGCTTTGAGTGTTGGGGACTTTTTTTTTCCGACGTTGAAGTAGTTGAGTGGGGATCGGATGAAAAGAAATTGGTGAGGTGAGCGTAAAGAAGAATCAAAATAGAGATGTGTTAACGATGAGCATCAAATTTGAATGATGAGAGTGTGCAGGGAAGAATAACAAAACTTTGATTCAGGTTTTGTCATCGCTCGAGGATACGAAGCATGAGTATTATTATACAGATCAAACCTAACTTCATCATGGTTGGAATGGGTCGGAAGGAGAATAATAGTGAAGGATGGTGGCAATGGGGGTAGTTGTTGCAAGGAAAGGAAAATAAGAGGAATGGTGTTGTGGCATTGGTCACAAGGAAAAACAATGGTGGTGGTGGATTGGGGTGATGTCTATAGATATAAAGATCGTAAAAGAGAATAAAAAAAAAATAACAAGAACAAAAAGATGAAGAAAAGGGCAGATTTGGTCTTTAGGGGATTTTACTTTTAGTTAGAATGTTTGCTTTTACGAATTAAGTTGACTGGAATTTGAGTTGGGTGCCAACCCTGATGCCACCTCCAGAGAGTGAGTTTAGAATTTATAACCAAAGATCGTGATTTCGGTTTTTGAGTTAATTTCGGTCTCTTGATTTAAAAAAAGTATTTTGGTGTGTAAAGAAAATTCGTAAAAATTTGGAGGATACATGAAATATATATAATGCATTTCGAGGGTATATGAAATATATTTAAAAAATGCATTGTAAATAAATCTATTAAATACATTAAATGAAGCCTAAATACCAAGAAATGAAACAAACATAAAATCAATATATAATTAGAAAATCAGGGGGTTTGTTTCAAAAATCAATAAATAGTTGGAAGAAATGATAATGAGAAAAAAAAAACTCAAAATTTACAAAAAAACTCTGAAATATGTCAAAAATGTGGAAATTTGGTCACTGATTTTGTGTTTTGACCAAAAAATCAATTTTACGAAAAAAAAACTTGAAAAAATCTGAAAATTTTTCGAAAAAAACTCAAAAAATGTAAATTTATATTTAGTTTTTTCTTTTCGTAATTAAAAAAAACAAAAAAAAATCGATGAGATTTCGCGAAAACTCATTCCATGGTTATAACTAGAAGAAACTACCAAAATGACGATCACTGAGCACCTTTTGTGGCAGCAACATTTTGCTTATAAGTTAGGCAAATTTGAACAAGTGTTAACCTGAGTTCGCACCAACTGGCAACATGTGTATATGCAAGTAGTAGTAGTAGTGGTAATTTGAATGTAGGGTGTAATGAAAGTTTGTTTATCAAAAAAAAAAAAATCACTATTTGTTGAAATTTTTTTTTTTTTTTTTTGATAAAAGCATATTGCATATACAACTATTTCTTGAAAGTTGAAACATGCAACTTCATTCATTGATATTTTAGAGTGCTACTACCGGAAGTACCAGATCAACAGTGCTAGACCAAAACTACAAGCCGGGCCGAGCCAAGCCAAGCAGTTAGGTGAGATTGGTTTCATTTCCTTTCGATTGTTTGGTGGGCAAGCTGTAGCTTAATGGGTTTTATTAAATTTACACATCTACCCTTTTGGAAGGTTTCCATTAAGCTGTTGATATTACAATCATGCCCCCAGCCAATGATTTGACATTAGAAAAAAATAAAACAGGTTTCATTAATTTATGAAAAAGTAGTTTTGGGTGAGCAATATACAAAGTCGTTATCAATTTTTATCAAATTCCGGAACACATTCCAACCTTATCATTAGTGTAGGCAAAATTTGTGAGATAATCATGAGTCATCTAGTCAAGCCCACCAACACTAGTTTTCTTATATTTGTTGGCAAAGAAAAATGGTTATTTACCTTTTGGCCTCCACTAGTTCATGTATATTTCTTCTTGGGTGTCATTAGTTTTCGAAATTCAGTCATACCAAATTGAGTTTTGATTTTAAATCAAGGATGTGAACTTGTAAAAAACATTCAAACTTTTATAAAGTCAAAAGTGTCATTCGTTAAGGATCACGTGCAATTCACGTGAGCTAAAATTACCCCCTTGAAGATGCACATGTGTCGCACATACGAAGAGGTGGAGGCATAAGTCGTTTAGGAAACCATCATCGTATCATCTATTTCTCAAATTTTTTTCACAGTTCTCTTTCAATGGCTTATTTTCCTTTTCGAATGACACTGAACCCCAACACTTCAAATCCACACAAAACCATAAACCAAAATCTTTTATTTCACCAACATCCATGAATCCCAAAACAAGCTTCAAATTCTCTCTAAATCTCACTTCGATCAAATCTTTACTCTATGCAAAGAAACCCAAATCAAATAAGTTGAATTTCTTCTCATTTAAATGGACTTCAAAGAACTCGACATTGGTCCAAAAATCTACGAGGAGCTGCTATAGGGATGTGTCAACAAGCGAGTTGTATTCACAGGTCAGCATATTCATGCTAAAATTATTAAAAATTGATAGAACTAAAGGAATAAATGAAACAATATAATACAGTTGAATTAAACTAAGCAATTGTAACACTCCTACTTTTCCAATGGCAATAAAAAAAAAATCTATGCAACTAAATTCAATTGAAATTTTTATTTTAAAATCTTCTTTCGTTTAACAAGTTGTATTTTTCGAAATTCGCTTAACTTTCTTTCCTCTACCGGAGTTGTATATATTGTAATACCGCTTAATTAAATAAATATAAAAATTTCTTTTGTAAACCCTAATGTTGATGGGTTACTACTAAATTGTATTTGGGCTTGGTTTTGGGCTTTTATCTAACTAATGATTAGGGTTTTATTTTGTGAAAGAGGGTGGGTGCATTCGAAAGTTCAGTGGGGGTGAATAGCCAACCACCCTATAAAGAGAAAAGCCTCTTTTCTTTTCTTTCTCCTTCTTCTTTTCCCCCTTTACGTTTTCTTCTTCGATGGCGGCTGATTGTGAGACGAAACTGGCGAGAGGGGCTGCGATCAGGAGACTTCATTGCCCAGTATTAACAATTCAGAGGTTTCGGATGTTGATCTCAAGAACATATCATCTATTTTAAATGGTAAAAATGGTGCAGTTTTTAAATCACAGAAATTACCGACTTCAGAGGACATTGATGGTGATAAATCTTCAAAGCAAGTTTCAGACTTGCCACGGTTCTCAAGTATACCACAGAGTCAAGTATCACACCATTGGAAGGAACAATACGCGATAGAAAACAGAAGTGGGTTTTCAAGAGTACGCAGACTCACCGTTTTGAGAATTTAGTATCTTTATGTGGGCAAAAAAACAAAACTGGGAGCAAAAGCTACTGTCCAGTTGTTTGGTAAATTAGGTCGAGAAAATGGCCTGAAGGAATACAATGCATTGGTTGGACTTTGTGTAGAAAAGGATAGGACAAGTCAAGGTGAAGAAGTTTATTTAGATCACATCCATAGAGCTTATCAACTCCTTCGATCTATGAAAGAACAAGGTTTTCAACCAGATGAAAAAACTTATGGGTTGCTTCTCATGTATCTGATTGATATGGGGATGGTCGAAGAATTTCATTTATTCATTGAAACTATCAAAGATTGGAATTATGATAAAATTTTAAGATTAGGTTACTATGAGATGTTACTTTGGATTAGAGTCAATGATGATGACAAAATTCAGGAACTTTGCAATTCCTTTGCAGTTGATAGCGACAATGGTGAGGAAAGATCTCAGCTTGCAGAAAGCTATATGTTAGCATCATGTGAAAATGACAAAGAGAAGGAGTTGTTACAATTGTTAGAGGTTTTTGGCATAACAAAAGTTTCATCAATGGAATGTGTATCGTGCATATTTAAGTTTTTAGGGAGGCAATGGAAGAATCTGTGATACAAGAGAAGAAGAGTAGCTATGTCTGCGGCTCTGTTTCAGTTGAGTATGAACCAGAGGTAGACTGAGGGAGTGTGGAATTTAGGCGTGGTTTAGATCTGATGCTACGAGCTTCGAGAGGAATCTGCGATAAGAAGTTGCAAGAAAGAGAGGGAGAAGAATCAGTCTTTCTTGCAAAAGGAGAAGAGGAAGAGAGATCTTGGTCTGGCAAGTAGAGGGGAGAATTACATCAAGAGAAGAGGATTCTTGGTGAGCTCGTATGTGGACGAATCTTATCCATCAAACATGAACTCTCTGGTGAAATTGGTCTGGAAAATGTGTGTGCCGCTAGAGTTAGTGTTATTCTTGTGGTCCTTAGTGTGTGGTGGAGTAGCATTTAAAGAAGTGTTGATTCATAAAGGTGTGAGGCACGGTTGTGACTGGTTGTGGCGAGATGATTGCTGCGACGAGATGGTTGGCACGTGTTGATTGAGTTTCGATTCTTGGATCAAAGGTGAGTTTTCTTATTCCCTGTATCTTGCAATCCTTGTTTCTTGACTGAATTAGGTATTTTTAGGATTTGATGATGGGGTTTTTATTTTCATGGATGTGAGTTTTCTTTTACCCCTTTCAGTTTGTTTTATGTGATGGTTTTGATAGTTAGGTGTTGTGTGTTTAATCTACTTTGATTAAACCCCCATTTTCTTTCTTCCTGATTTTGCCCTTAACTTGGTGGATTAAATTGATGGGGTTTGATTACTTTGATAAATTGATTTGAATGAATGAATGGATACCCATTGTAGTTCACATTGATTTTAGGCAATTGTCAAGGCATTCGGGGTTTTCTAGGTCATCATCATCATTAGAAAAGCATGTGATTGGGTAGGGTTTGTGTAAGACTAAGGAACCCCTGAGTGTTATCATGAAGAAAATTTGGACAAATTGTATCTCATAGGTTAGATCAGATGTTACCACATTTAGGTAGTAGGTGTATGTGCATTTTGGATTTGTCAAATCCCATCGGGTTAAAAATTGAAATTCATCATGTGTCCATATGATTTATTAAAGTTGGTTGTCAAAGTGTTGTGCCACTATCAGAAATATTGTCTCGTTAATTGTCAAAGGTTATAGATACATTGCTCATTTGTTTGATGAAATTTCTTAATGAAATAGAAGATGGATTTGGGGAAGTTTTACAAGAATGAAATGAGTCAATTTTGCTTAGTTCCTAATGTATCTCATGGTCATATGCTCTTTTGATCATGACCTGAAAGATATTATCTTTGGAGTATTTCTTTGGACTTATTTTACATAGCTGGCGAGATTGATCCCAATTGCATAACATAAAATAGAAGAAAATTTTCTTGTAATAGATATTGGCTGGAATTTAATTGAGCACTTGTTTTAGTTTGAGTATTTGTATTGTTATGCGAATTGGAGTGCATATTGTTTTTCATATGATGCAAAGAGATGAGATGTGTGAATTGGCAATGTGTCAAATATTACTTGTTCCCCGAAAGAATTGTGGATACTGTGGTTGATTTACTTATGGTTGACAAAGTGTCACCATAAAAGAGCTTTGAGTTTTAGTTTTTTTTTTATGCTCTTTTCCACAACTCCGAGAAAAAAAAATGTGAAAAGAAAAGAAATTTTTGTATACAGACTTGCTTGTATACGTGTGATATTATTATGGGTATGCAGACTTGCTTGCATATCGGTGCACCGTTCCATGTGCGTTCGGTTGTACGTGTAGATTTAGGAAATGCTTGCCATGGATCGAACTTCGGGTGAGATGACATGTTCCTCGAGGTGGCACCCCACTTGGAACATGTACGCTCCGAGTGGTTTCGAAGGCAAGGGAGGCACACTTGGGTGAGGTGTGTTCGGCACAGGAGGAGAGTGCGATTGTGGAAAAGAAGCGAGATTTCTTTTGTTTTGTGTATGTGCATGATTACCTTAAATGAAGAAACTAAATGCTCATTCAACCATTGAATGAGAACTACATGTCTTCCTAAAGGTAGAAAAATGTGTTTGTTTAATATTTCAATAATAGTCTAATATGATTATGAATTGTATTGTTGTAGCATTTATGAGGATTGATAACTCATAAATTTTATTTATTAGTAATAAATAATGCATATTTATTTATTAGGATGATAACACCATTGCCTCATTGAGGAACTACCTGATGGTGTGGTTATTTATTGTTTGGTTTATTTTAATGTTGTCATGTGCGAATTTATTGATTTTGGGATGAAGATTTCTCACACCAGCTTTATTGCTGACCCGAGTGAGCTTTTGCTTCTTGGGTACATTCCTTTTTGGAATGTAGCCGATTAGCCTTTCAGGTTTAGAGATTTTGAGCTGCGTTACTGGAGTTTCGCTAGTGAGCTAGCCATGCCAGTCTTCTCAGGGTTAGATTTTTATTTGTTTCAGATGTTTAGTTGTTGCTGCTATTTGTTTCTGTTGTTATTGAATTCTCACGTCCCGAGTTTTGGGGGAAACGGATAATCCTACGTGGATTATAGGATTTTCGTTTTCTTCGAAAATCGGGGCGTGACAACAATACTCAAAATAAATAACAATAATCGAGACTGAAGGAAAATAACTAAGAAATCAAATATTCTTTCAATAATCAACCAAATAACAATGAACAACCTTTGCGTTATTTATAATTTTTCTAACTTCTCTGGCAAGCTAACAAATCTAATCCTAGTTAGAAATCAATGCCCTAACTATTATGAGATGTTACTAAGTCTATTTACAATAGTACTAATAATAATATTACTAAATTAACCCGCATACATTAAAAAAATAGTGACTTTTGTTTTTGCTAAGAATGAGTATATAGAAACAAAATTGGTGATTTTCAAGCAAAATGTGATATCTTTCGATGGTTGCTAATGAGTTGTTTGGTAGGGTTCAGAACCAAAATGTTTTATCCTAGACTGCCATGATTGGTTTGAATTGCAGAATGGGGTGCAATGAAAAGGCTTTAATAGGGGTTTGTAGAATGCAAGAAAATAGGTTATTTTCGGATAATTTTGTCGTTGCGAATGTGTTTAAGGCTTGTTCTGCTCTAGGGTTGATTGAGTGGGAAAGGGGTTCATAGGTATGCTCTAAAGATGGGGTTTGGCTGTTGTGTTTATGTTGCAAGTAGTCTTGGTGATATGTAGGGGAAATGTGGGGTGTTATGTAAAGAAGGTGTTTGATGGAATGGCGAAATGGAATGTTGTCACGTGGAATTTGATCATTGTGAATTATGTTCAGAATGGGATGAGTGAGGAAGCAATGAGAGTGTTTTATAATATGAGAGTAGACTAGATTTAGCCAATTCGTGTTATAGTAGCGAGTTTCCTTTCTGTGTCCACAAATGTAATAGATGGTCTTGAGGAGGGTCAACAAAGCCATATTGTTGCTGTTTTGAGTTGGTTAGAACTAGACATCATTCTAGAAAGCTTTCTTATAAATTTCTATTCGAAAATGGGTTTGATTAAAAAGACAAGGCTAGTGTTTATTAAGATGATTGAGAGAGATGTGGTGACATGAACTTGCTCATTTCTTGTTATGTGCAAAATGGGCAAGTCGAGAAGGCCATATATACATACCATCATATGAGAATAGAGAAGTTGAAATTTGATTTTGTTACTCTAGCGTTGATTAAATCAAATTCAACATTTGTTATGTCGATTAAATCTGTTTAACTTGAGTTCAATCAGGGCTTATTGGTTGTTGTGCCTTCCAATATGAAGATTAAGTGATTGTGCGTGTTATAGTGTTAGTGACAAACTCTGAAATGCAATTTTGTAAGAATGTTTGACATTATGATGTACTTTATTGTATTATGTGTTATATATTCTGATGCAGTCGTTTTCCGCCCTCTGTTTTGACCCAACTTCTGCTAACCTGCTGACCTGCACAAGTAACGCACGTGAGCCACGGACCACCGTTGTGGTGGGCGATGACACTCTAATGCTAAAGTCAGACAGGGATCTAAGGAAGGTGTAATGCAGTAACAGGGAATTTGTAGCGTACCTTAGCTTCCCAACCTCATGTCTTATTTATAGTACAGGAGTCTTGGTACTGCCAAGCCATCGTAGGCGTAGTTTAGGAAGAAGATCTTCGTGGAGATCCTTCTTTAATTAGGAGTCGTGATGTAGAAGGGAAGTTCATTGTTAGCCCTGTGCTCATAGATCGTGGGAGATAATTTCCAATGCAAGAGCAATCCATCCAAGAGAGTTTCCCTGTGTGGAATGTACTCTGGTATTTGCTTCCTAGTAGAGAGCAAATGTAGTTGCCCGCCCGAAACTAATCCTCAAGATACTTGCCTTAGTAAGACTTATGGGTATTGAATAGCTGTGAGACGTGTGGGCCTAGCATGCTGTGAGAATTTGGGTCCGCCTGACGGACTGAATTGAGTGGGCTTAGAATCGCTTGGGGCGGATCAGTGTTTGGCTAACGCTGGGGCCTGTAACACTACACCAAAAATACCCATCAGCAACGGTTTGGGACCGTGGGGGTAACCATTTGTCACGGCTTAGAGCCGTGGGCAGTAGAGGCGTCGCGAAATCATCATTGACGGCTTAGAACCGTGGCAACACATATTAGTAATGGTTTTATGCTCGAGGACGGTTGATGCTTTAGCCACGGTTCTAAGCCGTTGCCAAAGTTTTAGCCACGGTTTTAAGCCGTGGCAAGTACTAGCCACGGTTTTAAACCGTGGCAAGTTATATCCACGGTATACAGCCGTTGCAACAGTGTTAGCCACGGTTTTCAGCCGTTGCAACAATTTTAGCAACGGTTTTAAGCCGTGGCAATCTTGTATTACCACGGTTTTAAGCCGTGGCAATCTTGTATTACCACGGTTTTAAGCCGTGGCCATTTAAAACAAAATTCAAAAAAAAAAAATATGGTTTGTTGCGAGGGTTTGAAACCTTTGCAAAATAATATAATACAAAAAAAAAATTAAATTTTTTTTGCTGCTGCTGTAGAATTGGAACAATCCAATTTCAAACTGATAATGCAATCACAGAGAATACTGGAAGATGATATTGCAGTTTCAGCAATCAAGCATTATCAAGAGAATCACAGAAAGGGAAGACAAAGAATTCACAGGAAGGAAAGATTTATTTGATTGGAATGTAAAGGTTACAATGGTCTGATAGACTAGAATGTATTAGGCACAATTCGAGATTGCCAATCTCCTTACTGAGCAGAATGCTCACTTGTACAATGTATTTACAAAAATGAATCAATGCTTTTTGTTACAGACTCCCCTACTTATATCAGTTCCTAAAAGTTCCTAATACCTTTATAATTCTCCATAAAGCACAAGACAACACTGCATTTGATACAGCAACAATGCCACAACAATTTTGTGTAACCATCCAGACTTCCAGACTTGCTAACAGATAACCCCCCAGATTTCCAAGCTTGCTAACAGACTTGCTAACCACTTGCAGACTTGCTAACAGACCTGCTAACCAACCCAAACTTGTAGAATACGCTCCAGTGCTGAAAGGCCAGATGAACTCAGAAGATCTTCAGTTGCAGACTTGAATGCTGGAACCACACTGCATTTTAAGGTTGCTTAAATATATGCAAAAAATGATTTTTAATTATAATAAGCAATCATCTATTACTAGTAATATAAACTACAGAGAACAGTAAATGTTAGTGCTGAATAAACAAACAACAAACAGTTAGAAATCTAGAAATCTAAGCAAACAAGCTTACAAAAGTTTTGCGCCCAGCACATCTATGAACACAAACAAGCTATAAGTCACAGAATATGCTATTTCCATGTCTAAATTAAATATCAACTGATAATGAAACATAACTGCATCTACCACTAATGGCAGCTGTTTCTAGCCCAAGGCAAGCTGAACTCGTAAAAACATTAAAAAACAAAAAAATGTGGACTATAGATTTTGTCTCCAACTGATTCAATTATCAGTTTTTTCTTCTTCTTTTTCTGCTTAGCCAATTATTACTTTATTTACACCTATCATTTGCAATCCCAAAAACTGGATCACTTTACAAATGGAGAAGAAAAATAAAAACATAAAAAAAACAACCGAACGAAAACAAATCCTACTAAGTTATGAAAATGCCAGTTCAAGAGGCCTTTAACTTTAAACAATAACCCAACTAATAATTAACTTAAATAGTTAACCTCCCTCCAACTAAAGTTCCCAAGCACCCATAATCTACTAATGATGCACTGAACTTATATAGGGAAATTTCAACAAAAAATTGAGAAGGGGTTCCCTATATATCTCTATTGTGTTTCAGCAAAATGGATCTGAAAATGTTCCCAGAATTTTGGAGAGATGAAATAAAATGTCTAATCTGAATCAATCAACAATATTTAGTTCAAACACACTGAAGAACACAGAAAGTAACATCTAAAAACCCAAACTTTGATACAACATTACTAAAAATGAAAAAACAAAGAAATGGGTAACACTCGGAATCAAAAGAAGATGAAACCTGTTCAATTCTTCTGTCCAACGGAGTTGTTGTTTTCAAAGAATCTTCACCCATTTCCCTGTTCTGTCTTCTCCTTGTTCTGTGGTTTAAGAGAGAATGTGTGTGAACCAAGCCTTCCCTTTCTGTTCTGCAGCATATTTGCAGAAGAAAAATCAAAAGATAGAACCAAACCAACCAAAGATTCTCTTTCCATTTCTATCGGTGAATCTAATCCTCCATTTCTCTTTCGTGTTTCATGCACAAGGAGTGACATATGATAGACAGGCGGAGGAACAAAGTGAATCTAATCAATTAGCTAATCTGAACAACCAATTCTGAAACTAAACTGAGACAAACACTCAAAATATGAACAATCCTTAAAACTAATTAATTGGAAATTAAAGAAAAAGGTGGTAAAATTTTACGTCTACAACAAATTAAGGAACAGGATACAAACTCACATACAAACATAATATAAAAGAAAATGAGAGGAGATGTATATACTTTCCACTAACATAAGAAAGAACCTTTCGAGAATTCAGTGGGAGGTCTCCTTGCAATCCGGTTATGATTTCTGTAATGGAACGAACAATTGCAGGGTCCTCACTATAGCTCTCGTAACACCTACCCCACCTTGGGGCTTGGCAAACCTGAATGCAAAAAACAGATATGGAGAAACACAAAAAACTCTAGTGATTAGTTTCTTCAAGGATGCCAAATTTATTAGTGAAAAAAAAAAAAGTTGCCTCCTAAACCATTATTTGCATATTGTTCTATGTCTGTGTATTCTAGTCGCCTTCAGAACAGTAAGCCTAAGGCCAAGTTCTGGAAAGCATGTGTCAACTAATTCTTTGAATAACAATTCTTAAATCTTTATCCTTCTTGTCACGAAAAACATGTCTAAGCAAAACTGGAAGTAAATGTTGCATAATGACATGGTAATCATGTGACTTTAGTCCTCTTAGCTCCAGGGGATTGCCAAGAACGCAATTACTCAACTTGGATGAAAATCCACTCGGCAATTTCAACTCTTTTAGTGTATTCATAAATACTTTTTTTTCTTTCTTGGTCAAGGCAAATGATGCTTTTGGCATTGAAGTTTTTCCCGTTTCATTGTCATGGCTTAACCAATATCTCTTATGAGTTCCCATGTCTTCCATATCTTTTCGAGCATTCTCACCATCCTTTGTTTTCTTAGAGACATTCAACAATATGTTCAATGACATTCTTTTTAGTATGCATCACATCAATATTATGTCGTAGCTCAACAAACTTCCAGTACGGCAAATCAAATAAAATGGACCTTCTAGACCACGGTGGCGCAATGTTATTGGTTGGTTCATCATTGACGTTATCATTATCAACCATATTCTTGCGCTTTTGCCCACTAACCCTACCTTGTGTAGAACTACCTTCCAAAATTTCCACTATCCTTCGTTCGACTTCTTCGCCAGATAATCGTCGTGGAGCACGACGATGTTCAACATCTTTGTTGAATCCCTTGTCATCTCTAAACTTGTGTTTTGTAGGTAAAAAACGTCGATGGCCTCTATAGTATATCTTCTGACTGTTTAAAAGACGTTCAGATTCTACATCATCAACACAAATAGGGCATGCATTATAACCATGAACATTACAACCAGCTAGAGTCCCATAAGCATGAAAGTCATGGATACCCCAAAACAACATTGCTTTCAACCGGAAATTGCTTTTAGTACACACATCCCAAGTTGAAACACCATCTGCCCACAATTCCTTCAACTCTTCTACTAATGGCTCCAGGTAAACATCAATATTCTTTCCGGGTGCTTTTGGCCATGATATTAACAAGGTTAACAAACAAAACTCCTTATTATGCATAAAGAAGGTGGAAGATTCAAAGGTGCTATTATTACTGGCCAACAACTATAAGCATTACTTAGATTTCCACGTGGGTTAAAACCATCAGTCGATATTGCAAGTCTCAAATTCCTACTATCAGAGGCAAACTCTTGCCATCTCATATTTGTTGAAGTCCATTGTGCTGAATCACATGGATGTCTCATCAAATTCCCATCTGAACAAGCATCCTTGTGCCAAGTCATTGCTTCACCAATCCACGGTATACTAAAAAATCTTTTCAACCTTGGAATCAATGGAAAATACTTTACAACCTTTTTAGCTTCTTTCCTGTATACCATGTTGGACTCGTTGTCATCGACATCCACATAAACCTTATACCTACCAGAACCACATTTTGGACAAATAACCAGACCCTCATATTCTTTCCAATAGAGTATGCATCCATTGGCACATGCATGTATTGTCTTACATTCCATCCCCATATCTTTAATTGTGTTTTTCATGTTTGGGTAGTTATCTGGCAAATTACAATCATCTGGCAATAAGGTTTTTAGCCATTTTAACAACATCGTCACACTATTACCACTCCAACTAAAACGAGTCTTGAAATTCTGCAATTCAATAATGGTGGACAACATGGTCTTATCCTTAGGACACCCATTGTACAAAGGCACAGTCGCTTTTTCCTTATACTTTTGACACTTCTTGTTCATAACTGTCTCAGGTTCACAAGAAAGTTCCGGACCACCTTCTGGATTACCGCCAAAACATTCTTCGACGGTGTCATTCAAGTCATTTATCCCATCATCAGCCTCCACAGTTTGCATGTTGAGGAATACATCATCAACTAGGTCGCTCATCCTAGGATATTCAAAGGCATCATCAGGTTCAACCACTTCTGCCATAGGTACACCAATCACATGCTTGTTTATATTCTCTCCATGATGTATCCACGTGACATAATTGGTATCAATGCCATGGCTTAACAAATGAACACCTATGTCGTCAACACTAATGTTTCCCCTCGAGTTCCTACATCGAACACATGGGCAAGGAAAAAGACTCTCTCCATTTGCATTATCCTCAACAAACTTTTGGAATTGTCTAACGCTGTTTATATACATTGCACTTCCCCGTTTGTTCATCCATGACTTATCTGAAGGAATTGTTGACATTTCTACACACAAAAAATTAAAAGATTAACTTTAGTCAAACACTCATGAAAATTAAAAGATTGAGAGTGACACTTTTACGAGGATAACCTCCATAGGAACCATACCATGAGGAGGCTATCTTCCCCTTAATCATCTCCCTTTGAGGCCTATGAATTGGCATAAGAAGCAAATTAGTTTACTAGAATAATATCTAAGAGTGTTTGCTTAATCAACTAGTATTCAATAGACATGGAATACATGGGAGTACCCTACTACCTCCATCTTTCCAATCAGTTTCAGTTCATCTGATACTAATTTTGCACCCAAGACTACTAGGTTTCAGAAAGCAAACTAAACTTACAGTCAAGAACATATAGTTGAACACAGGAGAAATAACATACAGAAATAGTAAAACACACAGATAAAAATAGACAAGAATAACAATAATCATTTGAAGATAATTCTTTGAACAGTTCAAGAGAACGGTGCCGATACTAGGTTACCGCTAGTATAACGAGGTGTTCATCCAAGAATTGTTCTTAGAATTGTTTTGAGAAAACAAATAGAAATAAAGATATGCTTTTATTGACACTAACTCCATTTTTCCAATCAGTTTCAGTTCATCTGATACCAATTTTGCACCCAGGACTACT
This sequence comes from Berberis vulgaris, assembly GCA_963556465.1. Lineage (NCBI taxonomy): Eukaryota > Viridiplantae > Streptophyta > Magnoliopsida > Ranunculales > Berberidaceae > Berberis > Berberis vulgaris. The sequence goes on along the minus strand of OY747136.1, from coordinate 31,582,388 downwards.
AGGTTTCAGAAAGCAAACTAAACTTACAGTCTAGAACAAATAGTTGAACACAAGAGAAATAACATACAGAAATAGTAAAACACACAGATAAAAATAGACAAGAATAACAATAATCATTTGAAGATAATTCTTTGAACAGTTCAAGAGAATGGTGCCGATACTAGGTTACGGCTAGTATAACTAGGTGTTCATCCAAGAATTGTTCTTAGAATTGTTTTGAGAAAACAAATAGAAATAAAGATATGTTTTTATTGACACTACCTCCATATTTCCAATCAGTTTCAGTTCATCTGATACCAATTTTGCACCTGGGACTACTAGGTTTCAAAAAGCAAACTAAACTTACAGTCTAGAACAGATAGTTGAACACAGGAGAAAGAACATACGGAAATAGTAAAACACAGATAAAAATAGACAAGAATAACAATAATCATTTGAAGATAATTCTTTGAACAGTTCAAGAGAACGGTGCCGATACTAGGTTACCGCTAGTATATAGAGGTGTTCATCCAAGAATTGTTCTTAGAATTGTTTTGAAAAAACAAATAGAAATAAAGAATTGTTCTTAGAATTGTGTTGAAGAATGTTCTAATATGATGTGTATTATTCTTCAATCATACCGCAATAAAAGATAAGTTGAGAATTCAACATATACCTTATCCTTTTCGAGTTTTGACGGATCTTCTCCCTTGCTTTTCTCTCTTCCTTCTTTTTCGCTTTCCGCAAGGCAATTATCCTACAACAGGAAAATGAATCTATTTTAGTTTTAGGGGGCAAACAAATAAATTACACGAACTGAATTTCTTGGAAAAAAAGATACTAAGGATGTAATAAAATGAATCTATTTTAGTTTTAGGGGGCAAACAAATAAAATGATGAATGTAATATTGTACTATAGCTAGATCGAAAAACTGGATTCCTGCAGCTTCATTCCAAATATTATAAAGATACTAAGGAATGATGATTAACCATGGTATTGTTAATTACAAATACATAATGAAGTGGCTTTGGGAATACATGAATTGAATACCTTCCTTCCTCTAAGACCAAGGACCATGTATTTAAATAAGAAGACTCCAAAGTCGTCGTCTACACACACCTAATGACATCGTTATTTGGTGTTAATGATCATCTAGCTCACTCGTTCACATCCCAAATATGCTTTCCTGGAACCTCACCACCACCTTGTGCCTCTCAATTAAGCTTTCCTTAACCTCGGGTAACTAGCACATAAAGTATTAGAGATTACTTTTGATGAGTTTTTTCTTGCATGCTCATCCATCCTTTCTTTCATCTCTAGTTAAAATGGTTTGCACAAGTTTCAGGTTATGCATCCAAGATGATTCTGGTTGTTCACTTTAGCTTAGTCACCATCTATCTTTCCTCTTTAGCTTAGTTACCATATATTTTTCCTTGCCAGTAAACCATTACATGTCTTATTAGTTAGGTATTAAAATCAAAACGTGTTTTCTCTTTGAGTTGAGGCTTCTTGATTGAAATATGAATGCTCAATGACAACAACTGCACGTCTACAACAACAACACAAATGACATGAATTCTTCAATGAACCCAAATATTATTAAGGAACCCAATTTTAGCTGATAAGGAATAAGAACAAAACTAACACGACATTACATCCTCTTTACCAAACTCTCTCTCTCCTCCAACCCAAATATCCCTTAACTTCCGGTTTTTATTTAAAATGGTAATAGAGAGTAGAGACATGAGGATCGTTGTGGTGACAACTATTCTTATGATGATGAAATCAGGAAGAGAAATTGATAATGTCCTAATCTCACTAATAGTAGAAGTTGATGTCCTAGTCCCGGTGAAGGAGAGAAACAATAGTTATTACCTCATTTAAATTGTCTAAAGCATTATCTAACAAACTCATTTAAATTGCTTCAGACAAATGGGCAGAATGCACTAATAGGGATCGTACAGACTACATTTTGGGATTTGGGAGTCTAGGGTTTGTGGTTTCAACACAAACACAGTGCAGTGTATAATATTTGTTCGTCAAATGTTGTCTTAACAACAGCGTTCCATCACAAACGGAGTAGCAACACCATCAACCAATTTACAAATCTCCGGGGGCATCCTATGCAGCTTTAACAAATGACACCTGACATGCCATAGTGTTAAAAAATAGCATAAGGTGGCCTGTGTCTTGTGTAGAATAGGCCAAATCCCTTTGCACAGATAATGAAATTTATCCATAAGGACCATTACCATCAACATCAAAGACATGCCAGTAAGAAATGGCCATCTGAACAAATATCTTAAGTTCAAGGAATAAAGATAGGGATGAAAACAGACCCACCCCAAGCATGGGCAAGATCCAAGCATCAAAATACTCCTCACCCACTGTTGACTGAAGCAAACATCTAAGCAAAACTTAATTTACTTCAGGCAAGAGGGGAAAATACACTACCAACCAAGCTACCACCGACCTTACGATTTATAAATAGATTATTCAGAAAAATGTTGGCCTACACAACAGTTTTCCATAACAAACAGAGTAACAAGGCCATGACAAACAGATCCTTCAAATAACCAATCAATTGGTTTGATCTATATATTCACAGATCTCCAGGGGGGATCCTGTGCAGCTCTCATATGTAACTTAATTCATAGGGCTAACACGCTATAACACTAACCTGAAAAAGGTGACCTGCTTTTTGGTTATAATTGTAGGATAACTCAAACCCTTATTCTTTCTCTGATTTACTAAAGATGCATAGTCGCACAAAATAGCCTTCATTTTGGTCCGATTAACCAACTATCAATATAAATTATCAAACAGTAACACCTTTGTAATAATAAAGTACGATATCGCTTGTTACAATCTCAGAAATGTCTTACAACCTCAAGTGGAGCACTTCTAAATTATTCCAACATACTCTAATCAATAATTCAAATCAGACTACATAGCACATGGAAAGCATAAAAAAGCTTTAGGGTCCTATGCAAAGAATCAGGGAATCAATAATCTTCTGTGGTTACACAGACTTGGGGTATTTCCCTTTGCACTTATAATGGCATTACATGCTAATGAAGAATAATATCCATTAGTAATACCACCCACATGAAAGATGTACCAGTCACACATGGTCGGTGAACAGATCAAAACTTCTGGGAGTAAAGAAAGAGATGAAAACAGAACCACCCAAATATGGGAGAGATCCAGGCATCAAAATATTCCTCATCCACTGTTAACTGCAGACATCTAATAATAAAATCATTTAACTTACTTCAAGCAAGGGGGAAGAATACACTACCAACCAAAGCAACCACCCATATTATGATTTAAACAAAGCTACAATTTATGACGTTATGATTTAAGGTTTTAGTGGTTTCAACACAAACACACTACAGTGTTATATCGGTTCATCAAATGGTGACCTACACAACAATTTTTCATCAAAAAAGAGTAACAAAGCCATAACAAACAGATCCTTTCAGAAAACCAATTGATTCATCCAATCTAATACATGGGCTGACACACTCTAACTTTATCATGGAACAAGGTGACTTGCTTTTTCGGATATAATTATAGAATAACTCGAAACTCTGTTCTTTCTCTGAGATTTGCTTAAGGTGCACAGTCACACATAATAGCCATTGTCAACCATCATAGTAGGTTTACTGTTTTAAACTAATTTATAAATTAGAAATGACTTACTTCTACTCTTAATCTATATTCCTGAGATGCTAACATGTAACCAGATATGAACCAAATATGTTATTACCTCCATCAGATCCAAACACCATAGCAAACTCAAACTCACTCTTCATCTAATAGGGGATCATTTACCTGACGACACTGCACATTACAACCACTATGATTATAAAACAAGTGAACAGGGAATACGAATATTTCCTGGTTTCAAATTATATCAGGAATTTCATACAAAAATTAAAGATCAATGAGGTCGTCAATGTGACTGGCAACTTATTGGTACCTAAAATGACTTTTTTCTAAGACAACAACCAATCCAAAGCAATCTTTAATGCTACCCAACCCTCAGATTCTCACCTACAAATACAAAATTACAAGCACAAATAAAAGAGGGTGAAGTGGCGAGAAGTTTGGCTGAAGTATTCATTGTGCTTTTGTTTTTGTTTTTGTTTTTGTTTTTGTTTGTTTGTAAACTTATTTTTTCTTGGTGAAATGCTTTATGGCTCCTTATTTTTGTTAAGGATTGATTCTGATAAGGATACTGATGTTAAGTTTTCAATAAATTTTGAACAAAATTGTTGATAGAGTCGAGATTTGGTTGTGAGAAAAGGTGAAAATTGGAACTCGGGCATACGGTTTTGAGCCCTAGAGATTCAAACCCTAATTTCAAAAAACCTCTAAATAAAACCTACAGATTCAAAAAACAATTCGAACCCTAGAGATTCAAAACCTCTAAATAAAAAAACTCTAGATTCAGAAACCCTAATGTCATCAAACAATTCATGCTTCAGATACACTTCAATTCACTCTTAAAAAATTTACACTTCAAAAATTTAATCAAACACTTAGCACCCCATAAAAACTAAGATAGAAGACACAAAAAGAAAGCAGAGAGAGAGAGAGTACCTGTACGAGAGAATGGTTTGGAGGTTGGAGTCGCTGATCGATTTTGCAAAGGGTTTGGAGGTTGAAGACGCCGAGCAAGGAGGGAAGACCAGGGAAGGAGGGGAGGAGGGAAGTCGAGGGAGGAGCAGGGAAGGAGGGGATGAGGGAAGTCGAGTGGAGGGGAGCAGGGAAGGAGGAGCTTCGAGTGGAGTGGAGGGGAGCAGGGAGGGTCGATGTCGAGTGGAGGGAGTAGGCGAGTGGAGGGAAGGTGGAAGTCGAGTGGAAGGAAGGTGGAAGTTGAGTGGAAGGAAGGTGGAAGTAGTGGAGGGAAGGTGGAAGTCGAGTGGAGGGAAAGTGGAAGTCGAGCGCCAAAATAGCCCGCCCAATTTTTTTTCAGCTTTTAGTGTAGCCACGATTTTGAGCCGTTGCTCATTATAGCCACGGTTTTAAGCCGTGGCCATTTTTTTCAGCCACGATTTTAGGCCGTTGGTCATTATAGCCACGGTTTTTGGCCGTGGCAAATACACCAACGGTTTTGAGCCGTGTCCATTGTTTTAGCCACGGTTTTAGGCCGTTGGTCATTATAGCCACGGTTTTTAGCCGTGGCCAGTTTTTTTTAGCCACGGTTTAAGGCCGTTGGTCATTATAGCTACGGTTTTTAACCATGGCAAATAAACCAACGGTTTAGAACCGTGGCCATCTCGGCGTTGCTAAACTGGCCTTTTGGTGTAGTGTAATTCCTCGAGATCATCATGACACGTGTATGGTTCTGGGATGTGACCATTTTTATGTATCATCATATTCTAAGTTATTTTGTGAGCATAACTTTCATGTAATATAGAGACAGTGGAATTTGAAGGGGAAACATTGTTATACAAATTCAAGTTTCACCCTTTATGAATTTTTAGGGCTTGCTAAACCCTGGATTTTGGGTTTTAATGTAGATGAAACAGAAACAAAACCAAAAATAGAAAAAAAAAAAAAAAAGGCCAGCAATCCAACTAAACAAGAAACTTAAAACAAAAAAATATATGCAAGAACACAAGTTTTTATGTGCTTGAATCAATTTGCCCTAAGTGCATGCACCACAATCCACAATTAACAAATATAACCGTTTGGGACCGACAATATTCTAGAAATTACAATTTGGTACCCATATTCTCCAACAAGATCAGTGTGCAAAACTGCTTTGGAACATATGAGGGTGAGTTTTATGAAAATAAAATAAAAATGAAGAGTTTACTTGCCTCTTCAACAACACCATATTGTCCACCGACTATGATTTTGGATAGCAACAAGCTTGTAAGAAGACTCATTGTGTGAAAATGAGGTTAAGTGATAAGATTGTGTTCATAGCTCATTTGATCCTTAACGAAGAGTAATTTTTATTTTATAAAAGTTTGGATTTTTTCGTTAGTTTACGTCCTTGACTGTTAAGTCATGCCTCAATTTGGGTGTTGATCAAATTTCGAGAAGGCAGCGACTACTTCACATCACCATTTCCTCTCTCTCACACCATTTTACTCTCTTACACCACCTACTTTCTTTCTCACACCACCTATATAAACAAAAACCATCCATTTTTTCCCTTTACTATTCAAATCGACAACGGTTCCTCTTTTCCCCATTTGAAGTCTCTTGCATATCTCTTATCTCTCCCACGAAAACCCTCAAAATCTTTTCAAAGTTGAAACCCTTAAACCCAACTCAATAAATATGCATAACTTAACATAACAGAGAAACCCAAACTTAAAATGAAAAAACACAAAATAGGGTAACTTTCAACCAATTTAAACCCTCCATTGAGACAGATTTTCAACCTCATCAAAACACAAAAGTTGTATTACTATGAGTTATCTAATAAACACAACTTAAATCACTTGAAAATGTTTTGAAATAAGCAAGTTATGGTCATTTTACTAAAGTCGCGCAAATCTGTCTTACAATAAAAACGGGATAGTGTTCATGACTTTCGGCTAACTTATGTGCTTTATTGATACCGATTCTTAAGTTGATCAAAACACAAAAGTTGTATTACTCTAAGTTATATAATAAACACAACTTGAATCACTTGAAAATGTTTTGAAATGAAAATTTTATGGTCATTTTACTAAAGTTGTGCAAATTTGTCCCAAAAAATTTCTGTTCGCTGAATTCACTGCGAGAATTTTGGGATAACCCGCAGTGTCCCGTACGAAACACAAAGCACATTGCGGGGATTTTGGGATAAACTGCAGTGTCCCGAGCGAAACACAGAGCACAATGCAGGTTATCCCAAATTCTCTGTAGTGTATTCTGCGAACAAAATGTTTTTGGGAAAGATTTGCGCGACTTTAGTAAAATAACCATAACTTGCTCATTTCAAAACATTTTCAAGTGATTCAAGTTGTGTTTATTAGATAACTCATAGTACTACAACTTTTGTGTTTAATAAACTTGAGAATCAGTCTCGATCAAGCACATAAGCGGGCCGAAAGTCAGTAACACTATCCCGTTTTCATTGTGAGACAGATTTGCGCAAGTTTAGTAAAATGACCAGAACTTGCTCATTTCAAAACATTTTCAAGTGATTCAAGTTGTGTTTATTTGATAACTCCGAGTACTACACCTTTTGCGTTTTGATCAACTTGAAAATTTGTCTCGATCAAGCACATAAGTTGGTCGAAAGTCAGAAACACTATTCCGTTTTTATTGCGCGCGACTTTAACAAAATGACCATAACTTGCTCATTTCAAAATATTTTCAATTGATTCATGTTGAGTTTATTAGATAACTCAAAGTACTATAACTTTTGTGTTTTGACGAGCTTGAGAATTGGTCTCAATTGAGGGTTTAAATTGGTCAAAGTTATTCTATTTTACATTTTTTTTCGTTTTGAGTTTGAGTTTCTCTGTTATGCATATTTATTGGTGGTGTGAGAAAGAAATAAAAAATAAAAAAACAAAAAAACTCAATGGTGGTGTGAGAAAGAGGATATGGTGGTGTGAAGTAGTCACTATGGCCAAGAAAATAAATTACTTGAGAGAAAAATAAAATAAAACTGCATTAATTAGCAAAAAATAAAACTGTCTTTCGTTGGGGCTTGTCTAACTGGCGAGGAAACGCGCGAGGGAGGGGGGTGGAACCCTCCATCCCCTCGAGATGCGCTAGGGCACACATCTTGAAGGGGATGGAGGGTTCCACCCCCTCCCTCGCGCGTTTCCTCGCCAGTTAGAATTCCCCCTTTCGGGCTTGTCTAATTGGCGAGGAAACGCGCGAGGGAGGGGGGTGGAACCCTCCATCCCCTTCGAGATGCGCGAGGGCACACATCTCGAGGGAGATGGAGGGTTCCACCCCCCTCCCTCGCGCGTTTCCTCGCCAGTTAGAATTCCCCCTTTCGGGCTTGTCTAACTGGCGAGGAAACGTGCGAGGGAGGGGGGTGGAACCCTCCATCCCCCTCGAGATGCGTGAGGGCACACATCTTGAGGGGGATGGAGGGTTCGACCCCCCTCCCTCGCGCGTTTCCTCGCCAGTTAGAATTCCCCCTTGGTTGTGAAGTAATGGTAGTTTAGCAATAATTAGGAAATGGAGGGGATGGACGGAAATGGACTCGATTTTAGGTAGTATCGCCGCTCGAAATATAACAAGTGCGCACCACCAACAACCAAAGAAACACAAAACACTCTTCTCGTATTCTTTTCTTCTTCTTGCTCAGCGAGAAAACAGAGGAAGTGCAGAAAGATGGATTCCGACTTCGGCGCCCCAAGAGAACTCTCAGATCTGCAGAAACGTCGCACTCTCTATCAACCAGAGATTCCGCCTTGTCTTCAGGTTTCTCTTCTCAACTTTACTCTACTCACTCTTCTTCTCTCCCTCCAGGGTTTTAGTTGTGTTCACTACTTCCAATCTAGATCCTTTTTTCTTGATTCTATCAGTTCGTACTTCATCAACTCAATCTCTAATCAATGTAGAGTTTGTTTTCGATTCCTTCATGTAGAAGATCTAGATCGGTATACTCTTTGTCAATTCACCGTTTTAGTTAGTTTCTTGGTTGATTTCGGGAGATTGTGTTTTACTTACATTTGTGTTTGAAAAGGAAGAAATCCTCAAATCCACTACTCCTTGATTTTCTTGAAGAGTAAGAACGGATTAAGAAAGTATTGTTTTCAGATTGTGTTTTTTTTTTTTGTGTGTTATTTTATTGTTTTCTTTCAGAACACTCAATTTTTAATCTACTGTCATGTTTTTCTTCTTCTTGTTAATGATTTTGTACGTTAAAGTCGAGGTGAGGTTGATTAATTCACAGTTCACACTGTGTACTTGTACTGTTTCAGTTTTCTCTGCAATGCGGCTTGACTTTACTGAAAACGGTTATGGAAATTTGAATTCAGAACCTCCGCATCTCTGTTATAAAATTTTGCAGACAAAATCTCTTGCATTATTTTGTAAAACTATCATCTTATCTTACTCAAATTCTACTCTCAACTCTTTCATAAACACCTAAGCACCACCACCTTCACAACTACAATCATCGCCACCACTACAACCACCATACAATAACCATCACAGCCATTACTGCAGCCGCCACTGCCACCGTCACTACTACCACTACCATAGCATAATCACCACAACCAACACCACTTTTGCTACTACCACCATAACTGTTATCATCACCACCACCATAACAAGACCATCACAACCACCTCCACCACCAACTTCACTAGTACCACCATAACCGTCATTGTCACCACTACCACCACTATAGCATAATCACCACAACCACCACCACCTTCACTACTACCACCGTTACAACCACAATCGCCACCACAACCATGACTGCCACCCCCACATCCCACCATTATATTCACCGAACCACCTTAGCTTAACCAACACACAACCACCAACATTTTAACAATCACCGCCCTTGCCTCTACCACCGTCACTCCCACATTCGCAGTCACCATCACCACAACCACAATCACCGCCACCATGACCATGCCACAATTACTACTACTACCACCAACATCACCACCACCCACAATCACTTGTCCAATTTACATTGATTTTCTTTAATTATTATCAAGCGTCCGTAAAGGAATGCATTGCAAACCAATGTAATGCAAACTAATGCATCTGCATTAATTTGCAAAATGCATTATTTTACAGTGTACCAAACGGAGCCTTAGTTGAATACAAAAGTTTCCGTTCACAGACACCTTTTAATGCCTACTTAAGTATAATTTAAGACGAGTTTGTATCATGCATGTACACGATCCAGACTCTGTACCTTAATGTCACAACCTCATGCAACACACACAAAGTAACAACGGGTGATTGCATATGTTTGGTAGATTTCAGTGTCGAAAACCCCATGTTCAATTTCAACAGATTTTCTGACCTGTGATGTTAATTTATCACATCAGGGTACTGCTGTCAAGGTAGAATTTGGTGATGCAACTACCACTGCAGATCTATCCGGTGAGCACACTATCAGCCAATCGTTTCCACACACATGGTCAACCCTTGGTTCACTTCATCAGGGAAACTGCTCAGGTCCCTAATGCTCAGATCATAACAGAAACTCCTGCTATCAGGTACTTTGTTTGTATGAAAATTGAAGAACAAATTCTTTTTTCTATGTGTATGTCAGACTTGCAGTTGAATTTGAATATGCATGAATTTGTATGACTCCACTCTGCCACCATCTCGTAAAGTTAAAGTCTGACATTTGAACTATCAGAAGATGTACTGCTGAAATGTATAAATATCTAGATGCCAGAGTTTAATAGTGCTAATTTTGTTTTGGTTCTTTTTGAATTTGTGTTTGGTTGACATCCTTCACCCTCTACTTTGGGGAAATCAAAGATTTGAGTATTCCCTCTTGTTAAGCTCTGCGTACGCTGAACTACCCATTGACCCACTCATCTACAAACGTCAAAATGAGAATCGTCAAACATGCTTGTCTGTCCATTACATGGTTAACATTAGTGCTAAGCTTGTAAATGGAATGCTTTCTTGCAGGGTTGGAGTGGTCTTTTGTAGGAGATAATCTCCAGGATTACATAATGTTATTTGGGGTATCCATAGTGCTCTTAAATCTCACAACTCTAACAGTACTTTGCTGGGATTTCTTGGTAAGTCGCATTATCTCCAATTCCTGCTATCATGCTTTTGAGTTTTTTGAAACTTAATGTCACCCATTTCTCAGGCAGTTGTCATAGTTTATTCCTGTAGAATAGCTATTACTGTCATTTAAAATAAAAAAAATAGTATTTATTTTTTAGCAAGGAAGCACAGACTCTTCAAAAAACTTGTATCCGTGTCCAACATGTATCCGACACCGACACTCGCTTGACACGCCTCCGACATGCGTCAGACACTTGGTCAACGTGTCGCGGTCAATGTGGTCAACGTGTCGGACACAGTCAAGACTCAAAAACCAACTTTATTTTATTTTTTATTTTTAGATGTTTGAAAATAACCACCTAAGTTGATGGTTGTCGATCCATCTTAAGTGAATGACCATTTCAATTGCGATTTAAGACAAATAGGGCAAAAAACTACTAAAACATAGAGGTAGTATATGATTCTTCTTAATCTTTGCTTATTATTTTTCTCTCATTTGCTTATTCTCTTCTCTATCATTCGTTTTCTCTACTTTATATTTTTTTCTTGCAACAGAGTGTCATCTTCTTCAAGACACTCTAGGAAGACACTTTATTAGATTATTATTTATGTTTATATGACATTAAAAAATAGTATGATAATGTTGATACGTCCCCGAGTCCTAGTTTTTCGGAAATTGTCGAGTCGGCATGTCGTGTCCGTGTCCGTGTTCATGCATCCTTGGTTTTTAGCCATTAACTCGAAGATGTAAGAACCTCAAGGTTGTGTCTCCGATTTGACAAAGATGAAAACATCAGTTTTGCTAATGATATATGTAAGGCACCACATTTTCAGTTATACTAATTTCGTCTTATGACACAATGTCTTCTTCTTTTTCTATGTTTAAATATCTGGAAAGTTGTAAAACTTATTTATTCTAAGTTCACAACTTTTCATCACTTCTGTTGGTGGAGTGTTGTATGTGTTTCAGCAACCTTGAATGTCTAGTCCTTGTCAGGCTCTTGTACCTTATACCTCTCCAATCTGTAACATATAAATACATCATGAACTCTCGTTCGTTTTGATGTGTTGCTCCATATGTTTGGTAGCATTTGCAAATTACAATTCAAATGTCATATAGTTATAGTTACTTATAACTTGGTTCGCCAGCCTCGTCTGACACTTGAGAGCGTCAGTTTCAAGGTGTAAAGCTATTAACTTAATTTTACCAAGCTTGTTGTGTTGTTTTTTTTTTTGGAAGGAAAAAAAAAAAACAGCACAACAAGCTTGGTAAAATTAAGTTAATAGCGTTACACCTTGAAACTGACGCTCTCAAGTGTCTCAGACGAGGCATGTAGTTATTAGAAGAATTTTAGACTGAATTTGCAGAACTTGATGTATTATTTTTTGTCTGATGACAGGTGGTTCTGAGGGTTTGTTTACACAGAAAACTTTGGAAATCACAGACGAAGTTCTTTCTTGCTACAAAAATCAAGGTGGCTAGCTCTCTGCTTAAACTTGGACCCTGATGTTAACTATAGTTCTATTCTTTGCATTTTTTTGAGTGGTAATGTGGTATGAATTTGTGTCACAGTGGGCAAGTTGCTTTGAAACATAATTCCAATACTATGCATCGCACATAATGTAAGCGTTTACTCTTTGACTGATTTTTGAAGGGGTCTTGGTTGGAATTTTTAATTTTTAGTGGTCATCTAAGGCTATTTTTCTTTTATGTGCTTTGAAATTTCTGAAGTAGTAAGGATATCTAGCACATGCATTACTCGTGTTGATGCCATTCATAGTATATATGAATATTTTAACATAAGAACTTTGTAGTAATATGATATTTATTTGTGAAGGTGGTTATGATTTACTCGGCCGTACGAAAGATCAGATTAGAACCACCGAACAAGTTAATGCTTCGTTAAACACATTAAAGCCTTGAAATTGGATGGCCTTGTCATAATTGGAGGTAACTACATTGGAATAGATGTGGACATTGTTCCCAATGTTGTTAGCTGATAGAAGGTCTATCTTAGATGTTTGGATTTCTTATATTGAATCTTAATTCTTAAGGTGTTATGTCAAACACTGATGCTGCTCAGCTAGCAGAGACATTTGTGGAAGCAAAGTGCCCCACGAAGGTACTTCATTGTTCAGTCGTAAATCATAATCCTTGTTAGGTTTCTCCATTTCACGAATGGGATCATGATTTCCTATGGCTTGTTACTGAAACTGAAAAGATGTAGCAATCGTGCTACTTTAGCAATCATCTGAGGTCCTATTCTGATGTTTAGGTAACCCTTGTTTGTGTTGCAGGTGGTTGGAGTTCCTGTTACCTTGAACGGAGATCTGAAAAACCAATTTGTTGAAACAAATGTTGGGTTTGTTACAATCTGTAAGGTAAAGTTAAAATTATCGTAAGCAGTAGTTCAGGATTGAATTGAACTAAATCATGATTTATTGAATGTGAACTGTATCGCTTGCTAAGGCTAGTGTAATAGTTATGGCGCTTGGACGATGATTAAGTAGAATTATAAATTTGAAGTGATTCTTGTAAAAGAAGCTCAGGATGTTACTTATATCTTTCTGCTAAGTAGAAGGCATTTCTACGTTATCAATGTTCCTTTGGAACTGCATTTACCATTTTTAAATATTTCTTCACCAAGCACCATTATATACATGTATTTTTCTGTATTCTGCCATTGGCTTTTAACTGCAATCTCACAACTATTGGCTTGTGCTGTTAGTTTCTCGTGTGGTGTAATTTTTGTTTATTATTTTTATCCAGACTGCATCTGAAACAAAATTTAAAATTTGTCGCATGTTTCATGGCTCCAGGTGAATTCGCAGCTTATCAGTAATGTTTGCACAGATGCTTTGTCTGCCGAAAAGGTATTTGACTAAAGACACCTGATTGTAATTTCTTCGTGAAAAGTATTGAATCGAGTTTATGCTTAAATAAATCTTAAGCTGCATGCTTTTGGGATGAAAGTTAGATGCAAAATTTTGGTCTCAGGGAAACCAAAATAAAAAGATGCTGGCCATTATTACTGTTGAAGTGCTGTGATGAAATCCATCATATTTATCAAATAACTATGGAATCTCTTCTTATGCTTGTATCTATAAAGTGGTATGATCTAATGTTTGTTGTCAATAATACGGTTTTAGTTATTATTTAAAAATAATTGATCAGTTCTTGATAAAAATAAATTAGAAGTGCATTATGCACTAACAAAAGACTCCACTGATATAATTGATCAGTTCTTGATAAAAATAAATAGAAATGTATTCTGCACTAATAAAAGAGCACTGATTTTTATATGTTCTTAAACAAGAAGAAATTTAGTTGATATTTTCATTTATCTCTGAACAGTTCTATTGATGCTTACACAATTCCTTTATTGCCTTTTTTCTTTCAGTACTACTATTTTATCCGGCTTATGGGCCGTAAGGCTTCACATGTTGCTTTAGAGTGCACTCTCCAGTCACATCCCAATATGGTTAGTTTTTCCTTTTTGACATGATCATTGTTTTTAAATATATTCATTTGTCAATGTGTTATTTCGTATCCTCACCTGCTGTGATGCTGTTCATTTTTCAGGTCATCCTTGGTGAGGAGGTTGTTGCATCAAAGCTCACTTTGTTTGATCTTACTAAACAAATTTTTGATGCAGTTCAAGATAGAGCAGAACAAGGTATGATATAGTAGGAGTTGACAAGTATAAGGGTCATTTGCACTTTGCCCCTATAATAAATAGCTAATAAGAGGTTACCCCCAAAATAAATAGGTATTACACTTTACCCCAAGACTAGTAGACACCGTGTCTTGATCGTCTATTTTAAAAATAGATTACTAAAATACCGTTGACAAATTAAAGGCTGAGATTGAATGTTTTGTATCTTGAAAATCTCATCTAAAAGATTAAAGGGTCCAATTGAAATGATAAACGTATCTCGAGGAAAATCTAATAGTTAAAAAATCTTCTTCCGCACCCACCCCTTTCTTCCCTCCCTGATTCGTAGCCCTTCCACCACCTCTGCTTCCTCCCTCCTCCCAGGTTCGCAGACCCTGGGGTTCTTCCTCCCTCCTTGGTTCGCAACCCCTCCCCCACCCATTCTTCTTCCCTCATCTTCCATGGTTCGTAGCCCCCCAACCCCTTCTTCTTCTCTCCTCTTCCTTGGTTTGCAGCCCCCCAACCCCTTCTTCCTCCCTCTTCCCAGGTTCGTAGCCCCCACCCTTCTTTCTCCCTTCTCTTCCCTGGTTCGCAGCCCCCTCTACTCCTGCTTCCTCCCTCCAAAAACCCTCTTGTTTGCCTTAAAAACCCTCTCGTTTGCCTTCACCATTTCCTACCCTCCCTCATTGGCCTTCATTATTGTTTATGTGAAACCATTAGATCAACTATGAAGAAGAAGCAGACATCCATCATGATTGGGAAGGCCTCTGTTACCAAGGAGTTCAATGCCAAGGTTTGCTCAAAACCCTTGTTTTTTTTTTTTTAGGCAATTTGTCAAATGGTATAGCTTCACTAAACTGATTGGGCTCAAACAAGGGATGCAAGTGCAATGCATCCCCATTTTTGTTTATGTGAGAAAATTTCCAGCTTGTAAGTAATAGGAATGGGCTTTGCTTGTTGGACCAAGTAAATGAAACCCCTTCTTCTAATTTTCCAATTGCCAATTAGTTCATCCTCATTCACAATCTCTGGAAGTAATAAGGGAACCTCAAAAATCAGACCACCTATGTAAAGACCATGCGTACGTACAATCTTTTCACCACACACATTGTATTTTTAGAATTAAGAGAAAGGAGAGTGCAGAGTGACTAGAAAGATGCTTGAGAGGAAGTGAAGTGAATGAGATTTTGAAGGGAGGAAGCATGGGTGGAGAGAGGCTGCGAATCAGGGAGGAAGAAAGGGTGGGTTGTTATTATTATTATTATTTAACAACTATTAGATTTTTCTCGAGATATGTTTGTCATTTCAATTGGACCCTTTGATTTTTTCATGATGAGATGTTCGAGATACAAAGCATTCAATCTCAGCCTTTTAGTTGTTAAGGGTATTTTGGTAATATATTTTGAAAACAGACGGTCAAGGCACGTTGAGTGCTAGTATTGGGGGCAAAGTGCGAATGACCCTAATTATAATTTGTAGCGAAAGTTGAAACCCTTGTTTGTTTTTTTCTTTCCAGTTGATTGAATAAGTTATGATGATCTCACCAATGAAGGGGCATTAGTTTCTACTAATGTTTCTTTACAGTGGTGCTTTTTATTTGATTCTGAGTTTTGAGTTGACTTGATTCTTTGTATGGATGGTTTTCTCATCATCTAGATTAATCTATGTCATTTGAATATTTGTAAGCCAATTTCTAAAATGAAGAATGAAAGACTGTCAATTCTCAATTTTCACTGTAATAAACATTGTCAGAACTTTAAACTTGAAAATAGTCATTTTTTCCCGGACGTGATCTAGACGCTGAAGAAAATATTTTGACAATAGTTCATAAGTTCAAGTCATTCTAAAATCTACGAATCTCGTGAACAAATCTTCATGTAAGCCCAATTATGTTAAATCCTGCCAGTACGTTAATCCCTCCTACAAGCGGGCCCTCTTTGTTTATGGTTTATTAAAATCTCTTGTATATATTTAAATAACTATGCAGTTAATACGGATAACGGACCCATAACGGTCTAGGAGCATTATAAGTTATAACGGATTATATCGAGATATAACGGTATATAACGAATTATTTTTTAAAATATATTTTTATACCCCCAGTGTCCCACTAAGTATATTAATGTATTATAGACTATAGAGTCAAAAAATAAATCACTAAATATAAATTTGTTACTGCTAGTTTGCCAATGATGATTCCATGAATACCTATCATACACAAAATAAAATTGATCACTAAACATAAAAATAATAACTTACTGTAAGTTACTAAGTCTGTAATTAGTAAGTTATGCAAAAGCAAAATTAGAATGAAGAAGCAAAGCAAAAGCAAAGCAAAAGAGAAGCAAAACAGGAAGAGAAGCAGGGACAATTAGCAAAAGAGAAGCAAAACAGGAAGAGAAGCAAAGAATGAAGAAGCAAAGCAAAAGAGAAGCAGGAACAGAAGCAAAACAGAAGAAGCAAAGCAAAAGAAGCAGCAAATAACTTACAGATTGATCGAAACAAAGCAATTAGCAAAACAAAAGAAGGAACAAAAACAAAGCAAAAGAGAAGAAGGAACAGAGCAAAGCAAAAACAAAGGAAAGCAGAGAAGGAACAAAGCAGACTTACAGATTGATCGAAAACGAAAAGGGGCCAAGGGTTCGATCGGTCCTCGATCGACTAGGGTTCTTCCCTTCTCTTCCCTTCTTCTCTGTTCGATCGACTAGGGTAGCACCTTCTTCTCTGTTCGATCAACTAGGGTTCTTCCCTTCTTCTTTGTTCGATCGACTAGGGTAGCACCTTTTTCTCTGTTCGATCGACTAGGGTAGCAGTGTAGCACCGTAGCAGGCTCGATCGACTGGCAGTGGCGGACTGGGTTCTTCCTTCGTTTCTCTGTTCTTCTTTCGTTTCGATCGACTGGCTCCCTATCAGATCTGGATTCCGCAATCGAGAACAAAGGTGAAAGGTTTAGTAAAAAAAATTTTATTTTTTTTTATTTACCGATACGTTATAGCGGCGTTTTGAAAAAACGTTTTATTAAAATAATGGCCGTTATAACTCCATCCGTTATGCCCAAACGTTTTATGGAAAAACTTAACGCCTCGAGGCCGTTATGAGTTATTTCGGCGTTATAACCCGTTATTAACTGCATAGTTAAATAATATTGTAGTGATGCTTGCTGGATGTCAATGGTACTAAATGCATCATTGTTTCATCATAAATTGGATTTATATCGCAGTAGTTGGTGCCTTAATACATGTTTTCTTTTGGTTCAGACAAGAATCATGGTGTCATCCTTCTGCCTGAGGGGCTTATTGAAAGCATTCCTGAAGTTTACGCCCTCTTGCAGGTACATTTTTCTAAACTCGTTATCTATTTACATGCTGAAGCCATTTGACACATTTTAGTGTTGGTTGTGTTCAAGTCAAATTGAAAAATGAATTTGTTCTTCAGTCTTGTTTACCTTGGCCGTGTTCATGACTATACTTATGCATTGGTGTTCTATCTCTTCTCAGGAAATTCATGGTTTCCATCGACAAGGCGTTTCTGTTTATAACATTTCCTCAAAACTCTCACCTTGGGCATCTGCTTTATTTGAGTTTTTGCCACCATTTATCAAGAAACAGGTTCTTATGTCCTTTATGGTTTAATTATGTAAGAGCGTCCTGTTTTATCACGCCAATCTAAAATTATGTCATTTACTTCGTTAGCTGCTGCTTCACCCCGAGTCAGATGATTCTGCACAGCTGTCTCAGGTATGGAATCTGAGATCTTGGTGCTAAGAAGGCACAATCAATATTCTTATGTGTTTCTGATTGTACTTTCTTGTCCAGATTGAGACTGAGAAACTTCTGGTCCACTTAGTGGTAGCAGAAATCAACAAGTGATTGGTAAGTTATACCCTGCATCACTGGATGTATTTTTTGATTATTCTCAAGCTAATTACTTATCCTAATATCCATGATGTTACACAGAAAGAAGGCACATACAAGGGGAAAAAGTTCAGTGCCATCTGTCACTTCTTTGGTTATCAGGCCCGTGGAGCTTTACCCTCCAAGTTTGACTGCGACTATGCCTTTGTAGGTTTCAATTTGCTTTGGCATTGTAACTTTTCAGTCACTTTTAATTATCCATACTTAGGAATAAGAAAAATACATTCCTGCAGGTTCTTGGCCACATCTGCTATCACATTTTAGCAGCAGGCTTGAATGGTTACATGGCAACTATGACCAACTTGAAAAATCCTTCAAACAAATGGCGTTGTGGTGCTGCACCTATAACAGTAAGATATTTCCCTCACATATTTGGTAATGCTTCTTTGTAGTTATAATGCTCTTATGTTTTTAGTTTTGCGGCAAACATTGATACTTTTAAGTGCAAGATATTTTCCTTCACATATTCAGCAGTTGAACTGCTTACACACACACCACTCACATTATATAATCTCAAGGTCGGGTGGCAAATTGTAGCAAGAACGAAGGTTGTCCAACGTCGCTTGAGAAGCTTTCTTGGGAGAAAAATGAGCCTCACAAATAGCTAGCAGCTTACCACTTAATTTATCGTCAACATACATCGTTAAAGAGAAGCAAAAAGAGCGGAGAAGACGAAGGAAGGAAATAACGTGTAAAGAGGGAAATCAAACCTGTCACGTTCCCTTTTATAGAACTAAGCAATGACGAGTCTGCTAATGGGATAGCTGATGATACATCAAAATAGACCGACATCGCGACCATACACGTGGCAGAAAACATCCATCACAAGGATCTGGCGCCCCATCTACTGGGCCAGCTCGTAAAACCCAAGAAAGTTTAAATCCAATCATAAAGGTCCAAACAAGGCCCATTACAAGAAGTCATAATTGGCTCTGTCTCAAACAATTGGCGGGAGTGATTAATGTTCTTGGCATTGGAGTATAAACTGAGAATTTTGTTCCAAAGAGAGACAGAGCCACTGGGGTTTAATCTTAGAAGCTGGGTGTGGACTGAACTGCCAATATCCCATTTGAATAAACAGCCTCGCAAGGCATTGTTGAGATCGTCATATTGGGAGGTTGAGTTGGTAATTGTTGTAAAATTATGTAAGAGTTGGTTATGATGGTGGGTGTGAAGTTGTATTGATTTGTAGTGGGGGATGCTAGGGAGGACAGCCAGGAGTGGGGCGAAGTATCCTAAACGACTGAATCTGCAGCATATCTGGGTTTGTATGTAACTCATACTCATTGGCCACAAAGGCTCTAAACTCAAAATAATATGCGAGGCTGCCTTCTTTAAGTAACTGACTAACGTGGTGTTTCTTTGTTTTAAGCGAGGAATGTGATTTATTGAAAAATACTGAAATTTCATGAAAAATATTACATAAAGAATCTCACAAGACTCAATAGTTACCTAATGAGATTATTTATGTAATATACAAGAGTTCAATATATATATATATATATATTTTTTTTTGGTAAAATGGGCATGGCACAGACACTCATAGAATATTAATTTGCTCTGTTTTATTTACTTATCTTAGGCAATGATGACTGTAAAGCGGTATTCTCATGGTCCTGGGGCCTCATCAATTGGAAAACCAGCTGTTCATCCTGCTACCGTCGATTTGAAGGGCAAAGCATATGAGTATGTATCTGGACATAGTTTGTTAATCAGCCAAGATAGGGAAATTACATTAATCCCAGATCATGATACTTATGGGCCCTATTGGCCCAACCATTTTTGTAACAAGTTATCTTTTTTGTTTTCTTTGGAATTGGGACCAGCAGGCCCAGTATAGTTTTTTCTAATTGTCCTGGTGCCAACTTGATTGTGTTTTATAACCTGAATATAACCATAAATGCATAGGAAGATATTCGAAATGCAGTATTGATAAAGAAGATATTGACTGAATCGTGGTTTGAGTAAAGCCTCAACATGCGACATGGATGCTATCACTCCGAAATTTAGTTTGAGCATAGCCTCGACATGCGACATGGATGCTATCACCAGGAAATTTAGTTAAGTGGGTTGCAGCGTGTACAATAGATCCCAAAGTTCTAAAGGTAGCTGTTTGAAAGTTTTGTTTCAAATGGTTGGCCCTGTGGTAAGCCAGACTTGCAACATAGATACTATCATTCAGAAAGTTTTCAGTTGGGTGCTAAGCCTATTGGTCCAAAATATCAAAAGGTATATTCATTGAAAGCCTTATTTCAAAATGAGTGGCTCTAGTACCATTGGTCTACAAGTCTGGAGAAGCACATCTGGAGAAGTGGGATTATGTCTGTAATTCTCTTTACTTGTAGTGCTCTATCTTGTCCCCTTTCTCTGATTTGGATAGATCCTCATATTTTCTGACTGATGCAGTTTCAATGTAGTATTCTTTTTATATTAGCATATTGTCCAAGGAGCGACCAATATTGGGAACTGTTTCCTGTTATTCACATAGGGATTACGGAAATGGCAATAAAAATTTAGGCTTAAGGGAGTGTATTTGGTGCTAAAAATCACTGAAGTTTTAAATTTTTTTGTCAGAGAAGTAAATTTAACTTCTCTTGAACTTTTTCTCTACCAGGTTGCTTAGGCAAAATGCAACGAAATTTTTGATGGATGAAGCTTACAGAAACCCTGGCCCACTTCAATTTGATAGTCCTGGGGCTGATTCTAAAACTGTAACCCTCTGCGTTGAAGACGCAGATTACATGGGTCAGATCAAGAAACTACAAGAATACCTCAATAAGGTGTGTATGCTTGCCTTGAATATTGATAATCTATAATATATCTCAAAATGAGCAATAAGTAATTCTGTTATAATACTATGATAGAAGCATTTGTTTTAGTGACATCTTACAAGTTCATATTCATCTTATTAACCCCCTTTGCATCTTTACACCTTGATATCACCCTTTTTCAGGTGAGAAACATGGTCAAGCCTGGTTGCTCACTGGATGTTCTGAAGGTGGCTCTGAGTCCAATGGCTTCTGTTACAGATGTTATTTCTGTAATATCTGCACCTTCAACCACTGGTTCAACACCCATTTAAGATAACATACTAGTTGGTGTTGCTGCCCTAAGAGACCAAAAACATTTACTTGTTTGTTAGGATTAGGATGTTTTGACAAATTTTGAGTTTTATATCTGCCATTCACAGTTTTCATATGGTCTGTGCTTGGAACTACTAGATAATGTACAATAATTGAGCCTGTAGATGTTTCCGGAAATAATAATGCAGACAGTCATGGAAAATAGTGAAGTGTGTTATACGAGTTAGAAATTTGAAATCTTGACATTAGCCAGTCTTCAAACATTTTCAAATAATATCTTCTTTACAAGGGACAAAGAAAGGTCTACGATTCTGGCCATTATGATCAACTCCTACTAGTTTTTCCTGTGCTGGGATTTGGATAACTGAATCATCTTTGTCAGCGTGGACTTTGTGATTTTCTGGATTTTGTGATCTGAAGCCAAACAACAAATTAACATTCCTTGAATGCTACATAGTGAGTGGGAAATATTAGGGTGATGACGTATCTTCTCAGTTCTTAGTAAGGGTGGGCACTGGATGGACTTCATTCCTATCCCATACCGTTCGTTTGGGATCGAGATGAGATACATACCGTTCGTTTGGGATTGGGATGGGATAGACTTTATCTCGATCTTGTCTCATCTCAAATGGGTTCGGGACAAGACGAGATGAATATGTATTAAATAGTCCTTCAATGAAGAATAATAAAAAAATTTAGTCTCACATTGCTTACACACCAATATATGTCTAATTTATTTACATATAACTTTCATCATAACAATATTAAATGTCATAAAATTTATGGTTCAATAAATTTAAAGTTTTTATATTAAGCATTCTATATGATAGGATAATTGTTCTATAACTAATCTAAAATATAAAAAAAATATTCAAACTAAAGTTTCTATCTAAACAGTATCATATTAAAGTTTTCAAACAATAGATTTCAACACATCTTAAACTTTCATTTAGAACAGTAATTTGATTAAAATTAATAATAATAAATATTAAATAAATAAGTTTGGGACGGGATGGGATGGGCGAGATTGAAAGTGTTTATCCCAATCTCATCTCATTCTAAATCGAGACGGGACGAGATCGAGATTTATTTGATCAAATTCAAAAAAAATTTGGACGGAATGGGATGAGACAGGTACGAGATCGGAATCGCGAAATGAGATAACCGCCCCTAGTTCTTACCATGATTCAATTTCTTCTGGTTGCCCAATTTATTTGGATGACACATGCTGCCCACAAAAGGATGTTTTGGCAATCACAATAGATAATATGCTTCTGACCCTGATTTAAAACATTATTATACTCATGCTGAATGCCTAGTTCGCCTCTTTCTTAGAGCATCCACACTAGGAACTGAAATGGGGGTGGGCGTGTAAATTTACACCCTGTAAGCTAAAAAAGTCTATCAAATGAGCACAGTGGTATCAAATTTGACAGTCCGCTAACAGTGTGTAACGTGACCACATCATCTAAGATAGAAGGCGCGGTAAGTCTGAACCACTCAGTCAACTAAACACACCCTCCCTGATAACTACACCCTACCCCACATTGATCATGAATTTAATTCTAATTTTTCTTTATTTTAAAACACCTCTTCCAATAATATATAAACCGTACTCGAATGTGATGTAAATAAACAAATAAACTTGGAAAATTTGCAATTGCGTTACAAAAGAGTTTGGAGAATGCAAAAGATATTTCATGGAGTAATTCTTGTTGGCCTGCCCCGCTGCCTGCGGGGGGGGGCGAATATACACTTTTGCCCCCCCTCTCTTTAACCACTTTTTTCTCAGGCAACAACCTCACTCCCTTTCCCAGGCCAGCTAGAATTGAGGTATTTCATGTTGTGTTTGGAGGGTACAATCTTGGCATATGCATATAACGATTTCCAGTTCTCTATTATAGTACTCAAATTTACATTGCCACATACATTAATTAGAGAGAGAGAAAAAAAAAATAAAAATATATATATATATATATATTGAATAGAAATACAACACCTACAATTTATAATAAGACACTACAATAGCTACAGATACTAGCGACAGTTTTTTGATACTGTCGCTAATTAAAAGATTTGCGACGGCAAAAAACCGTCGCTAATGCTTTTGATAGCTGACTCAACTCATAATCATAAAAAACCATCGCTAATTAATTTTCTACGGCAAAAAATCGTCGCTAATTATTTTCTTAGCTACGATTTTTCAGCCGTCGCTAAGTTTTACAAAAAAACTTGGCAGCTACGGTTTTTAGCCGTCCCTAAAAGATTTTTTTATTAGCGATGGCAAAACACCGTCGCTAATTGATTTTTTTTGAAAAAAAAAATTATATACAAAAACATTTAACTACGGCAAAACACCGTAGCTAAGTTTTAGATTATTTTTTTATTAGCGATGGCAAAAAACCGTCGCTAATTGATTTTTTTTGAAAAAAATTAAACACTAAAGACTTTAGCTACGACAAAAAACCGTTGCTAATTTGTGTTTTTGAAAAAAAAAATTATACACTAAAGAGTTTAGCTACGGCATAAAACCGTGGCTAAGTTTTAGATTATTTTTTATTAGCGATGGCAAAAAATCGTCGCTAATTGGTTTTTTGAAAAAAAAAATTATACACTAAAGACTTTAGCTACGGTAAAAACCGTGGCTATGTTTTAGATTATTTTTTTATAAGCGAGGGCAAAAAACCGTCGCTAATTGGTTTTTTTGAAAAAAAAATTTACACTAAAGAATTTAGCTATGGAAAAACACCGTGGCTAAGTTTTAGATTATTTTTTTATTAGCGACGGCAAACAACCGTCGCTAATTGGTTTTTTTGAAAAAAAAAATTATACACGAAAGCATTTGACTACGACAAGAAATTGTTGCTAAGTTTTAGATTATTTTTTTATTAGCGACGGCAAGCAACCGTCGCTAATATTTAAAAAAAAACCACATCACCGATCCGCGTGAAACCTCATCTCAATCGTCAATAACACCAAAAAACTTTAGCTCAATCCAATGCACTAAACCAAACCACGACACCGATCCGCGTGAAACTAGCACAACTAATCCCCTTCAATTACCTCTTTCTATATAAATTTAAATTTTCTCTACAAACCAACTTAAACAAAAGTTTTCTCTCAACCAAAAATTTTCTCTCAACCTGCAGAGAAGAAACCCACGGAGGAGAAGTCCGCCGCCTCCCTCGACACCGATCCCGGCCGCCTCTCTCTCCCCTCCCTTCTTCCGCCGCCTCCCTAGCTGCAAGAGATCTTTGATCTCGGAGATCTGAGATCTGTGATCTCGGAGATCTGATCTCACATATTCTATAGATCGAAATATATATATATTTTTTTGTGGTTTTTTGTCATTTTTGTATGGATTCTTTGTAATTTTTGTATGATATTCTAAAGATTCTGTGTAATTTTTGTTATAATTTTGATCAATTAAGTTTAGTTCTGGTAGTTGATATTAATTTTCAGAATGGACAATCATTAATAGCTAATTTCATTATAAAAAATGAATTATCATTTGTAATTTGTAAATTTCATTTGTCAATATGATTTGCAACAAAGCTGTCCCTAAATATCCACGGCAAATACCGTGGCTGTTTTGTCAATTAGATTTGCAATTTAGCGACGGCAAAAACCGTTGCTAAATAGCCACGGCAAAAACCGTCGTTAAATAGCCACGGCAAAAAAACCGTCGCTATTTAGCAAAAACCGTCGCTATTTTTCAATTTGCGACAGTCTTGGTCGAAATTTTCAACAGCTTTAGCGATGGAATTTTTTGAGTTAGCGACGGTTTTTGGCCATTGCGAATTAGCTACGGGATAGTTTACCATTGCTGATTCAAATAGTGACGATTAAAATAGCCACGGTATTGCGACGGTTGTTGTGCTATTGCTAATTCATTTTAGCAACGGATTTTTGACAATTAGCAACGGTTTTTAGCCGTTGATGAATCGTCTTTTTTTTTTGTAGTGAGATATGGAACAATATAGTGATATCCAAAAAAGCAAACAAACAAAAAATTCAACTCATAATCATTTTCATAGTTAAGTGCAAAAGCAAACATCCAAAGATAATAATAACTATCCTAATAATAATAAACTCATAAATCCGTTATCATAATCATAGTCTCATTGTCGTCTAATTCCTTGTGATAGTCGCATATTTATTATCTACCTCTCTGCCCAGTGATAGTCACGTAGTATCTAGCTATTACTAGGTTCTCCATCTTGAAGTGGAATGCCATATATTGTGGATGAGCTAATAGAGCATCCTCGAGAGCCATCACATAATCGTTAACATGTCTCAGTTAATACAATTATAAATAGCATTAAAATATAATTTTATGACAATTAATATTAGATACAAATTAAGCTAATAACAAAAACTAAACAAAAATTCTAGGGGTCGAGGGAAAGGGAGCGAGGGATGGGTGTACACCCATCTTCCTCGAGATGAGCGTCAGCGCGCATCTCCAGAGCGATGCGCTCATCTTGAGGAGGATGGGTTGTTACACCCATCCCTCGCTCCTTTCCCTCGACCCCTAGCAAAGCTCAAAACTAAATAAAACTTACAGGTCTAAGGTGATCAAGGCTTTTGTGATGCACTTATCACTTTGGTGGGCTAAGGTGTACCATTTGTGATCCACCTGTATTACTAAATAATGAACTTGTCTAGGCACGCCAGGCTCGCACCGAACCAGACCCAATACCCTCCATCATCCTAGAGATGCACATAATGCCCTAATCGAACACAATCACAAGCATAAAGAGCCCCTGTCATGTCACTGTGAAACAACTCCTCTGGCTCCTGAGTTTGGTACTCTCAAAGTGTGTCATCATGATTTCTGGAGTGTTTCTAGTTGAGAAGGGTGAGCTAGGGCATAAAGTCCATCTCTGTCAACATTGACATCCTAAAAAAAAGGTAGCGACTACTCCACACCACACCACCATTTCCTCTTTCTCACACTACCATTGATTTTTTTTTACTTACTCACACCACCAATAAATATACATAATTTAACATAACAGAAAAACCTAAACTCAAAACAAAAAAAAAAACGTACAATAGGGTAACTTTCGACCAATTTAAACCCTCAATTGAGTCTGATTCTCAAGCTCATTAAAACATGAAAGTTGTAGTACTATTAGTTATCTAATAAACACAACTTGAATCATTTGAAAATGTTTTGAAATAAGCAAGTTATGGTCATTTTACTAAAGTCGCGCAAATCTGTCTCGCAATGAAAATGGTACAGTGTTCCCGACTTTCGGCCAACTTATGTGCTCGATCGAGACCGATTCTCAAGTTGATCAAAACAAAATCATTTGAAAATGTTTTGAAATGAGCAAGTTATGGTCATTTTACTAAAGTCGCGCAAATCTGTTTCGCAATAAAAATGGGATAATGTTCCTGACTTTCGGCCAACTAATGTGCTTGATTGAGACCGATTCTCAAGTTGATAAAAGCATAAAAGTTTTAGTACTCTGAGTTATCTAATAAACACAACTTGAATCACTTGAAAATGTTTTGAAATGAACAAGTTATAGTCATTTTCCTAAAGTTGCACAAATCTTTTCGAAAAAAATTCTGTTCGCAGAGTTCACTGCGGAGTTTTTGAGATACCCCACATTGTTCTCTGTGTGAAAACACGAGAGATTGCGGGGTTTTGAGATACTTTGCATTGTTCGTTGCGAACATAATTTTTTTTGTAAAAAAAAATTTGTTCGCAGATTTCATCGCGGGGTTTTTAAAACCCCATACTACTCTTTGCGGCTCGCATGGGACCCGCAGGGTTTTGCACAAACCCACATTGTTCTCTGCTAACAGAACAAAATGTTGCATTTTTTTTTTCTTTCTGAAGTTTAGCTTTCTGAGATTTTGTTTCTAAATTTTTTTTTACTGATCTTATTTGCATTGTAGCATCGAACCTAAACTTTGTCGCTTTGTTTTCTGAGATTATTTCTAACATAATGTCATATTCTTGCATTATGTTCTTATAATGAGAACTTATGTCATTGCTCATCGAACCTAAACTTATGTCATTATGTTCTTATAATGAGAATTTTTTTTTTTTTTTGAAATGTTGAGGCATAACAAACATTGAACCTAAACTTTCTATGTCAAGACATAACAAACATCCTGTGAACCATGTGATGTCATTAAGGGGAGTGTTTCCCTTGGACTCCACATAAGGGTCCCAAAGTACCTGCGTTTTGCACTTTGAGAAGTTGTGTGTTGAGCTGTTGTATTTTGGAGAGTTTGAGGGTTTCAATTTTTAGGAGATTTTGGGAGATTTTCGAGGGTGAGGGAGGTGATTTCCAAGAGATTTGAGTGTGGGGAGAGATTTGAATGTATGAGAGGGAGAAATTTCGAATGGGGGAAAGAGGAACCGTTTGACGATTTAAATGGTAAGGGAAAAAAATTTGAGTGTTTGTTTATATAGGTGGTGTGAGAAAGAAAATAGGTGGTGTGGAAGAGTAGCATGGTGTGAGAAAGATAATATGATGGCGTGGAGTAGTCGCTGCCAAAAAAAAATGAGGCAATAGCTCCAGTCGACACTCTCTTTCAATAAATATAATAAGTCCTCTATCTGGTCACATGCTATGACAATATCAGTCTGATTCCCCCATGTTTGTTTTGAATGCTTGTTGAACTCACAAAGGTATGATAGTTTGCTCGGTGATTTGTTGCCAACATTGAAACAATAGCATGAGGCATGTTGTAAATCCTTGTCGACTACAACCCACAATCGGTTTACATCAATACCATCCTTGTTATTTGAGATATTCGGCATTGTTCCTTGGAGTTTAGTCAATCTAGATATACCAAATCTTCGTTTACGAGCATTAACAACTATTTGGGACATTATCTTTGTTTGTGTTTATTTTATCAAGGATAAGAATATTTGAGTTTGTGAAAAAAGGATTAGTTTATGAACAAGGGAAAATATTATATCAATATATTTTTAGTTTATATTTTATAATATTTTGGTGAAAGAATAAAAATATATTTTGGGGGAAAGAATAAATTTTTTTCATAAAGTAGAGTCCATTGAATATTATTGTGGTACATTTTGGAAAGATTTATGTACGAGGAAATATTAGTTTCCAAATTAAACTAGTAGAAAAATATTCAATAAGTAAAAGAATAACATTGAAAATAGGTAGAGTGCGTTCAATTTTATAAATGGTTATACATACCACGCTATTTGATATGGCGTGGGCCTGTCTCAGATGGCGCAGTGCTACTGAGATAACATGGTAACCTGTGCTACTAGAGGTCAAAAAAATTTACTCCCCCATTTGGGTGTGTAAATGAGTAAGTTTCTATTCATTATCATGCTTCGAATGAGAGCAAACATGAAAATGGTGTAATTTTATATGTTGTCTTAAAGCATTTAGAAGTATGATGTAGTTACATTTCCTATTTTGCGAATAGAAAATACAAACTTAGAATCATTTCCAACTCGAACACAAACTAGGGAGTCAAGTTTTGCATGGATGACCAAAATGAAATTCTTTGGGTTTGCAAGGTATCATTGGAACCTACATGTGGATGCCCAAAATGAGTTATGGGGCATTTATAGAGTTCTCTCGCCAATCAACAAAGTGGAACTAGAAATGAGAGCCAGTGAACACCATTTACGCCTGTTAGTCCTCAAAATCTCTTTAGAGATATCATTGCGTGCAACACCAAATAAAGTCCCAAATTGACTGAGAAAAGAAAGTTGACTATAAAAAGAGATCACGTGAGAACCAGAGTGAGTGACTGGGTAAGTTTTAGAAGGGGAATTTCTATCCTTAACCTACCTAATTCATCCACGTGCCCTTGTCTATGGCCACCCTAATAAAAAAATAAATTTCCTTTTCCTACGGTAGTTCAATATCTCACAACACCAAACCAGCATCCCACCAAACCCTAACGCCAACCTATTTCTCTGTCGCCTCTCCCCTTCATGTCTTTCCACCTCATTTCCTCATTATTCTGCAACAACTCATCATTGTTTTACGGGGAATTCTAAATGTCGAGGGAACAAGCGAGGGAGGGGGGTGAAGCCGTTCATCCCCCTCGAGATGCGTGCAAGCCCGTGTCTCGAGGCGCTTTCACGCATCTCGAGGGGGTGAACGACTTCACCTCCTCCCTCGCTGGTTTCCTCACCCATTCCCTCACTGTTTAGACAAACCCTTGTTTTACTCCACTCCAGAGTCTCCTCCATGAAAGTCTCTCAAACCCCACACAAGCCCATCATTGCTTCGTCCACTTTGAAGGGGTGTATGCACCTCCTCTTTGACACTCCGCAACTCTCAATTTCGAGAGCAGTTACCACACTGCTAGTGCGAGTGATTTGGATGCTCTACTTCAATTCAAGAGTTTTGTTTCATACCCATTAAGGTTGTTTTCGAGCTGGAATTCAACTTCACATCACTACTTCAATTCAAGAGCTCTGTTTCATACCCATCTAGGTTGTTTTCAAGCTGGAATTCAACTCCACATCACTATTTTTGGTCTGGGGTTGTTTGCGATTCAAAGTTGGGGAGGATTTTGGTTTTGTTCGATTACCTATGTTATGACCCAACAATTCTCTCTTAGTTGTTGTGAACTCCTATGTTATAACCCAACTCTGGAAAAAACTTGTATCGATAAATAACCTTCGATTTTTTTATTCTGAACTCAATGAGAACTTATCGATTTTTTTGATTTATTTATTTTTTTATCCTTTAACCCCTTCCATCCCAGATGCCGCCGGTTGGGTTCGATCTTGTGACCTAGTGATACCATCTGCCACTGCTCAACCACTGAGTCATCACACCTTTGACAAAACTTAGCAATTTTTTTATAGGGTCCCAGAACCCATTAAAGACCAGAACTGGTCAACACACCATAAATTGATAAAGATGAC
This sequence comes from Berberis vulgaris, assembly GCA_963556465.1. Taxonomy (NCBI): domain Eukaryota; kingdom Viridiplantae; phylum Streptophyta; class Magnoliopsida; order Ranunculales; family Berberidaceae; genus Berberis; species Berberis vulgaris. The sequence continues at coordinate 31,552,170 of OY747136.1, read as the reverse complement.
GCAAGTTGGGTTTGAACTCATGACCAAGTGGTACCATCTGCCAAGCTCCAACCATTGAACTGTCATGCCATTAGAAACTTATCAATTTTCATTGTTCTGAATAACCACCATGTTAAAACTAAAGCTGGCCTTTTTAATATTATTTTAACTTTCAGTCTAGACCTAACCGAAATTCTCTGCCCAACCCAATGGCAAGTTTAACCGTTAATTTTACCCATATTTTTTTAAAGGCCCCTATTTAATAACACCACCACCTCTACTGATGGACACTACCAATTCCCTATTTTTTGAAGGACACCACCAATAAAAGGAAAAAAAACCCTAACCCTAACCCCTCTTCTCCTCTCCCCTTTACCACCACCACCCCTCCTCCTCCCCTTTCTACCATCACCTCCTCGCCATTGCCACCTCTCATCCTCTTATTATTCTTCTTCTTCAATCACACCACTACCACGTCACCACCACCTCCTCTCCTCTTCCTCCCCTTCACCACCACATCCTCGCCACCGCCATCACTCCTCCTCATTCTTCTTCTTATTAAATCACACCACCACTTCTCCTCATCCTCCTCCTCTTTTTCTTATTCAATCACACCACCACCACCTCTCTTCTTCCTCTCCCCTTCACCACCACCACTTCGCCACTGCCACATCTCATCCCACCTCCTCTTATCTTCTTATTTTTATTTTTTCACTTATTCACCTCCACTTTTTTTTGCTCAGTTTCTTTCACCTTCGTCCTCGTGAAGGTTTCTCACTCGCCAGAACTTTCGCGATGGCAAAAAAAAATTGTCCCTTGCAGAGGTTCCTGTGAGTGGGGCACCCACACCCGCCATCTCCTTCTCCGGGATGGTGTTGCTCCTATGAAGAGATAAAATAAGGTGAAGGTGGTGGTGTCCTTTTTTTCCTCTCATGTGATTTTTGTTTTTCTTCTCCTCTCTTATTTTTTTTTTTTCTTCTTCTCTTATTTTCTTCACAACAAAATGTCATAAATTAACAAACATAAATGGGAATTTTAGAAATACTCATTTGAAATCAATCAACAAGAAATACATTAGAAATAAAATCAATAGAAAAAAATGAGAAAGGGAGGATTACCAACAATTTGAAAGCGAACAATTGCTGCAAAAAAATTAGGAAGGAAACATTGTAAATGACAGAAAATGGGCCAATCGCGGTGACCCATGCGAGTAGGAGAACCCTAGTCGCAGCGGCACATGCGAATGCAGTTCCCATATTCGCATGAGCTGCTGCGACTGTGATTCTCTCACATGCATGCGCCGCTGCGATTGGCCCATTTTAGTTTCAGACTTTTTCATTGACTTTCGACCAACTTCGACGCTCGATTGAGATCAATTCTCAAGCTCATCAAAACATAAAAAATGTAGTACTCTGAGTTATCTAATGAAAAAAATTTGAATCACCTAAAAATGTTTTGAAATGAGCAAGTTATGGTCATTTTACTATATTCATTCAAATCTGTCCGGTAAAGAAAATAGGGTTTTGTCCATGACTTTCGACCAACTTTGTCGTTCAATTGAGACCGATTGTCAAGCTCATCAAAAACAAAAAATGTAGTATTCTGAGTTATATAATGAACACAATTTGAATCACCTGAAAATATTTTGAAATGAGCAAGTTATGGTCATTTTACTATAGTCACTCAAAATTGTCCAGCAACAACCAAGTTGCAACGGATCATGCAAATGTAAGTCTCTCACTCGTATGATCCGCTGCGAGTTTAAGTCTTTTACTTGCATTTGCAGTGGTTCATGTGAGTGCAAGACTTAAACTCGCATTGATCATGCGAGTGAGAAACTTACACCGCATGATCCGCTGCGACTTGGTCATTGCTGGAAAATTTTAAGTGACTGTAGTAAAATGACCATAACTAGATACTCAGATTACTACATTTTTCATGTTTTGATATGCTTGAGAATCAGTCTTAATTGAGTGTCAAAGTTGGTCAAAAATTAAAGACAATACCCTATTTTCTTTATTGGACAGATTTGATTGACTTTAGTAAAATGACCATAACTTGCTTTCAAAACATTTTCAAGTGATTCAAATTTTGTTCATTAAATAACTAAGAGTACTACATTTTTTGTGATTTGATGAACATGAGAATCGGTCTCAATCGAGCATCAAAGTTGGTCGAAAGTCAATGACAAAATCTGAAACTGAAATGGGACAATACCTTGCTTTTATGTTTTGAATGAGTGAGTGCTAGGCTATTTTGGAAAGAGAGGAGAAGAGGGGTGACCGGCGGTGGCGGGGTCCCGGGGGTTGTACTCTCTGTTGTCTGTTGATGTTGTTGATGTATACAAAAGTGAAGAGAAAAGAGAAAGAGTGTCACGCCCCGATTTTCGAAGAAAACGAAAATCCCAAAATCCACGTAGGATTATCCGTTTCCCCAAAACTCGGGACGTGAAATTCAATAACAATAAAAACATTTAGCAGCAACAACAACTTAAACATGATTTAATTACCGAAACAAATAAAAACTCTAACCAGGAAAAGACTGACGTTGCTAGCCCACTAGCGGAACTCCAGTAACGCTGCTTAAAAGTCTCTAAACCTGAAAGGCTAATCGGCTACATTCCCAAAGGAATGTACCCAAGAAGCAAAAGCTAACTTGGGTCAGCAATAAAGCTGGTGTGAGTAAATCTTCATCCCAAAATCAATAAAATTTGCACGCGATAACATCAAACTAAACCCAAACAATAAACAACCACACCAACAGGTAGTTCCTCAATGAGGCAAATGTGTCATGCAAGAAAAACACAATTCAAAGAAATTAGTTCCTCAACGAGGCAATCACGTCATTATCCTAATAAGTAAATATGCATTTACTTGTACTTACACTGTAGAAGTTGACTATGGCAAGTCTGATTTGCAGAAATATTAGTAGACTTGTCATCATGATGAGGAGGGTTAGAAACAATATAAACGTAATTTATTAATTAAACAGTTGTCTTCGTACAATATTTGACTTAAGCATCTTATTCATTTTTAACGGATTGATCACTTAGACGATACCACATTCGCACCACCTCCGTGTCGAACATACATGCACGTATGCCTCTCTCATATAAAGGAGGACTACTCCATCATCCATGCCCAAGTGGGGACACATCACATATAGGCATGCATCACCGGATACTCCTAACTATATGAGTAACAAAAAGCCACTCTTGGGCTATCAATGCGCATAAAGTCACGTCACATTTTTTACGGATAAATATCAAAGCCTATCTTAGGCATAAAAAATCACCTCATTTCCGCAAGACTAACTTGAAGGTTATTTTAGTTTCTCTATAAGAAATAGGCGCCCCACCTCTACAAGACGACCCGCAGGTTATTTAGTTTCTCTATAAGAGATGAAAAATAATAAACAAAAAGAGGTGTGATAGTTCTAAGTGATACAATTTCAGGTGATTAAATTTTCAGGAGTCAAAGTTTACTAATATCATTTATTTTTTATATTTAAGAATTCCTCCACAATGACATTTTGTCATTCAGAAATCGATTCACCACAATCTCCGCCCATACTTTTGGGGAAACATAGCATTTCATATATAAACTTTCGATAACAAAAAAAAAGGATCAAAGCCCATTTAATGCAAGGAATTTAGGCTCCTTTACAAGTCAATTGGCATAAGAATACAATTATTCAAATTGATCTCATCAAAATATAAGTTTTCACAAATTAATTCCTCAAACATAATTCAATCAGAGTTTCCTTCGCAAACAATTATTTAGAATGAGGTAGATCCAATTTCTATAAAGTAAATGCAAAAGTATCTTAAGGACAAGCATGATCGAAACATATCCAAACCCAAATACGCAAATAACACCAACTAAGGTTATGCTCTACCCTTTCCCAAACGAAGACCTATACAAAAATAACCATTGAATGATCACTTGTGGACAAATTCATCTCCTTATTCAAGCACAATATGATATACCACTGGACAAGAGGCAAATACACAATTATTATTTTTAATATTGTTATTTTTAATATACAATACCGACTACTAACAATAACATGAAAGTAAAACTATAGACAATAGTCCAAGACAATCAATTAGAAGTATTTTAGCTTCAGTAAGTATTTATCTCCAGTAAGTGAAAGCTTGACAAGTAAACAATTGCATTTAGGCTAGTGCTAGTCCCATGCCTCAGTTGAGTAATATTGCATTGTCCACTTACATACAATATGTTCCTTCCCCATACTCAACCGGAAACATCCTTGTTGCAGTCCGTAACACAGTCCCAAGAAAATCACGTTTCGGCTCGCACAACAAAACCAATACATCCTAATTTCAGCTACCACAATAATCCCGTTACAACCCAATTTTGATGTCGAAATAAAATCAATTTGACTCTATAGGCATCCTAGCAACCAACCTTATTCGGGAGATAATTTGTAACTACAATCGGCTCCAAACAATATTTTTCTTTGACATCAAATGCAACCCAAGACAGACCCTACACAACCATGTTATGTTTTACTATGAACTTGAATAACGATAAATGGCTCGGTTATAAACCTTGAGTTTTTTTTTTTTTGCCACTCTTTTAGAAGTGTCTGCACAACCAAGCAAGGTAATAAAGTAAACCATAGATTTTCTTGATTCTTGTTTAGTCAAAGAGTGACATTATGCAGCTTAAGAGTAACTATGAAGCTAGTTACCCTATGAGCATTTATAATATTTACTATATAATAAGGCAATCATCACCACCACCACCTAGCAATTATTAATTGACACTTGGGAGAAATCGACTTTTCGTAAATGAAAGCAAGTCAGGTCATCCAGGGTGATTTTCACTTAGCATGAAAACTTGAATTACCCTTTGCACATAGCCTAGTTTTCATCACCACCACATTCATCAACATCATTCAAACACTGAAATGCAGCATTGTGCCAAAATGGGAACTTCGCCTTCAACAAGTCTAATTGCTTCATCCCAACTCTAATACACAAAAAGTCCCAATTCTAACCTCTGGGTTTTTTTTTTCATTTCAGACGACGATGAAACTTGGGTTTATTCATTTTATGATTTTAAAAACAACAACAACCAAAACAGACTCTATCGACACATAAACACATGCAACCCACAAAAATCAATGCACAATATGCAAATTCAATCAATACCCATTGAAATTTTTTTATATAAAACTAGCAAAAACACCTAAATCAGTAAACCCATTGAATGAAATTGGGGAAGAAAAATGATTAAATACCAAAAACCTAACCTTGATTCCAAGAACAATTTCCAACAAAAATATGTAATAGTATGAAGAAAACTCACAAAAATTGCAAATCGCAAAGGATTTGCGCAGCCAACGCAATCATCCCACATCGTCTCATCTCCTACTCGCAATCAGTTCCTTGTAATGAAACAATTGGCGCACTGCGGCTGAATGTCGTTGTATTTCCCTCCCGAACTCCACCCCAGATCTCCCCACTGAATACTTAATCAATCTCTGTGCCTTTGGTTTGACAACAAGGCTCTTATGCTCGATTCCATTGTTTGCAAAATTGATCTTCAATTGATGGAGACTGCAATCTAACATGCAAACAACCAAAATCCTCAAATCCATCAAAACAAAACCACCCCAAAAACCCAAATGAAACCAAAAAGAAGATGAAACCAAGAAGAAGAAGAACAGAGAGAAGAAGGAGAAAGGACGAAGTCAGGGGTTGTGGGATCGGTTGTGAAGCTCAGTCGCAAGCAATTCTTGCTGGTGAAGGAGGAAACTTCGCAAGGGAGAGAAGAAAATGGAGGCGCCGTAGGGAAGGAAGAAGAAAAGAGGTTTCTCTCTTTATAAGGTGGGTGGCTATTTGCCCCCACTGAACTTTCGAAGGCACCCACCTTCTAAACTCACTAAATAAAATCCTAAATTTTGAAGTTTAAAATTCAAATAAATGTAACTTTATTTTATTTTATTCAAAATAAAATAAATTATCTTTATGAAATTTAGGGGTGTTACATTATACACACGTTAAATGGAATCTCGTCCTGAGATTCGGAAGGTAAGAAAGTTAACCGAATTTCGATAAATACGACTTGTCAAACGAAAGAAGATTTTAAAATACAAATTTCAATTGAATTTTATGAACATAAATATTTATTGTCATTGAAAAAGTAGAGGTGTTACAAAGAAAACGATGGATAAGAATATGAACAGTGGTGGTGTCCTTCAGAACATCAAAGGAATAAAAAATGAATAATGGTGGTGGTGAAGGGGAGGAGGAGGAGGCGTGGTAGTGCTGGTAGTGATTGAAGAAGAAGGAATAGGAGGAGGAGTGGTAGTGGTGGCGAGGAGGTGGCAGTGAAGGGGAAGATGAGGAGGATAGGTGGCGGTGGCGGTGTGATTGAAGAATAAAGAGGAGGATAAGAGGCAGCGGTGGCGAGGTGGTGGTGGTGAAGGGGATGAAGAGGAAGAAAGTTGGCGGTGGTGGATGGTGGAGAAGAAAGGGAGAGAGGAAAAAAGGTGGTGGTGTCCTTCAATAGATCCAAAAAAGTGGGTGGTGGTGTCTAGTAGAAGTGGTGGTGTTATTTAGCAGGAGCCTTTTTTAAATCTTGAGATTAAACACATCTAATAGTTCCCATTTGTTAGAAACCCACATTCCTAGAAGAGTAAGCCTAAGAAGCCTTGTTTGGGAGTATCTTTGGGATTTTTTTGACACTTCTACCCCTTTTATGGATGGTGTTTGTGATTGTGTTTTAAAGAGAATGGGTAAAAATTTTAAAAAGTCAAAATAGGCCTCCAAACAAGGCTCCCTAGACTTACTCTTCCTAGACACAAGGTTGTTTTTCCTCTTCCTGCATCTGCAACACCACTTACACCACTGCCTGCACCAAATCCACCGCCTCCTTCGACAAATCTTCAACCACCTCCAATCGCCTGCAACACAAAATCCCCGACCATAAACAATACCACCACCAACGACCAAAACAACACAACCACAAAAAACAACAATGGCATTGGCAAGACTGGATCTTGGTAGGAACCCAAGCAAGCTCATGTCGATCTGCATGGTTAGGGGAGGTGGTTGCATCGATTCCTAACTCTACGAGAAGCTGAGAGTTTGTCATGGGCGAGTTCCACCGAATCCACACCAAGCATAACTCCAGGCTCGAGGAGTTGATGAACTCGAAGAAACAACCTCTTAATAGATGGGGGAACTCATCAGTTGGAGGTTGAAAGAACAGTAGTGAGTGGAAGATGGAGAAAAAGGCATGATAAAAGGTTTGTGAGTTGAAGTCCAAGATGAGTGATTTGGGAATGTTAGTGACTAAATGACACCACTACTTCTATTAAAGGGCACCAACATGACACTTTTTTTTTTTTGGATCTGCTGAAAGGCACTATCACCCTCACATTCTCTTATCTCTTCACAAGAGCAATACTACTGCCGCCACCGGCTGTATCACCGTGCCCCATCCACCGCACCACTTCTCATCTCTTCCTCTTCTCATTTGTTCTTGTTCTTCTTTTCCAAGAGAAAAAGAGGTGGTAGATTTTTATTTTATTTTTAATTTTTTTTCTTATATTGATGGTGTCCTGCAGAAAGAGTGTTGTGTCCTTCAGAAAGTAGGGCAATGGATGTCCTTTAACATATTTCGTTGTGTCATTTAATCACTGCCTTTGGAAATTGAGGTTCTAGTGTGTAAGTTTAGAAAGGAAATTAGAGTTTGATCCTTCTTGACCCTGACGGACAAATTTGGGCTTGGAAGTGGTGTACGTGGGTGAGCTAGGGCCTGCATATGCAAACGGATCAATAAACTCATCTTCTTCAAAACCTTTTTATCTAAAAAATAAATAAAAATGGGCTGAAGACAGAGACCGGCCCGACCCAAAATTTCAGTTACCCAGGACCCCTGTTAACTGATTTCACCTCGTTCGGGCTCAGTCCCTAAAAGCCGATCCTTTAAAAGGTCGGTCTAGTTCTCAGGCTTGGGTTCTTCCCCATTTCAAGGGTGACAAAAAGAAGTTGTGCATTGGTTGTGATTTCATACGTCCAGATGCCATTAATGGTGGTGATTTGGATACAATGCTTCAAACACCATCAACTAGAGAGAGATTGATTGAGAAGACAAAGGATCCAATTGCAACTGGAACTGAGTGATATGGAAAGAATAAAAAAAAACATTCTCCACCTCCCATTGATGCTCGCCTTGAAAGTGTGTCGTCCCACTGCAGTCAAAACAGTGTGAGTTCCATGTCCATTTGCATCTCTCGCCGATCTATACTTCATTTTTTCATTCAAGAACTTGATTCCACCAGCCACCTCTGCTGTAGCTTCATGACCTTTGTCAAATAACCTTGCTCCAATGACTTTCTCTTGCAATCAGCTTTACTGAACTGAACACCACTTTATTTCGTCGGAATCAGTCCAAGGTTCATGTCGGAGAAGCTCTAACACTCCGGCTAGATTCATGTGTCAAGAACACCAACTATAACATCAGAACCTATCAGGTGCTTAAGAATTCAAAACGAAATCAGACAAAAGATTACTTGAAAGCAAGAAAACATGGTGAGCAAACAGAGCCTTTCCTCATAGAGGCCGTTCTTACATTCCCAAAAACTACTTTCTCTCTTCTCATTACATTGCTTTATACACAAACCCTAACCCTAAAACATGAATTGAAAGATGGAGGAGGAGCCACGCGTTCCAATGAAGATTCAGCAGTCTGACAGTACGAAAGATGAAGGTAGAGCACGATAACGGATTTGAACAAATCAACCAGCCCTACAGTTCGCATGTGTGGTATGTGAAGGCTCCTTTTTAAGCAATCACGTGAATGTCACGCTTCTTAACTAACTCTGTGAATTCCATTTTCAGTTGGGATTTAAATAACTCACGTGAGCAGCACGTGTTAACCGTTTTTGTGAAATTTTGCAAGTTAGTTGTTGCCCTTCTACTTCCTTTGTTCAACAGGCCAGGATTCTTCTTCTTGATCGTGACAGCTACCTTCCCCATGGGAACATCCTTGTCCTCAAGGAGAAAATTGGGAAACCGAGCTGAAAGAGAAGCCCAGTCCTCCCAAGTGTTGTCTGTAGGGGAGCTGTTAGACCACTATACCAACACCTGGGTAACGGCTTGGTTGTTACGAGGGATCAAACGGCGGTCCAGTACTGCCACAGGCTCTGGAAGTAAGGTGCCTGAGGAGTCCGTTGGTGGCAGAACCGGTGAGGCGGAGTGATGGGAGCCAGGTTTGCGTTTCAGCTGTGAGACGTGAAATACATGGTGTATTTGTGATCCCTGTGGCAGTCGGAGCTGGTAAGCCACCTCCCCAATGCGTTCCTGAATTTGAAAGGGGCCGAAATAACGGTTAGCCAATTTAAGATTCTTTCGGATTTGGACACTATTTTGCTGGTACGGTTGCAACTTCAGATATACCCAATCCCCAGTAATGAAGGAACGTTCAGAGCGCTTTCTATCCGCAAAGAACTTCATTCGTTCTTGCGCCTTGGAAAGGCGTTCACGGAGAAGGGTGAGCATGTCCTGACGTTTCTGCAAGTAGGATTGAACGCTCTGAACAGTGAGGTTGTCAATTGGGGGTAGGGCTAAGAGAGGGGGTGAATACCCGTACAATGCCTGGAATGGAGTGAGCTTGAGGCTGGAATGGTAAGAGGTGTTGAACCAGTGCTCCGCCAGGTATAACCAGCGAGACCATTTGGACGGAGCATTGCTTGTCATACAACGGAGATATTGTTCAATACAAGCATTAGTCCTCTCGGTTTGACCATCCGTTTGAGGGTGGTAAGCAGAGCTTAGTTTGAGAGAAGTGCCCAATGCTAAGAACAACTGTTGCCAAAACGTACCAGTGAATATCCTGTCCCTATCCGATGTGCTTGTGGAAGGAAGTCCATGGAGTTTGTACACATTGTGCAAGAAACATTCAGCAACAGTGGAGGCAGTAAAGGGGTGTGCCAGGGCCATAAAACGGATGTATTTGGTGAACTGATCGACCACCACATAGATCACTGTTTTACCATGAGAGGTGGGCAATCCCTCAATGAAATCCATTGAGATATGCTGCCACGCATGCTCCGGAATAGGAAGGGGTTGAAAAAGCCCACCGTAGCTTTATTGATCATTTTTATTGCGTTGGCAAGTGTCACATTCAAGAATGAATTGTATGAGTTGGCGTTTCATACCAGGCCAAAAAAAGAGACTCTTAAGTCTGTGGTAAGTGGTCGTAATACCAGAGTGACCAGCAAAGGAAGAGGAGTGCATAGCTGTAAGAATCTGGTTCCTGAGTGAACCACTTGAGCCTACATACAACTTCCCTTTGTAGCGTAACAACCCTTGGTCGAGAGTATAAGGAGGCACAACAGTAGCAAAGAGGAGCAGCTTAGGTAATATTTCCTGCGCGAGAACATCAGTGTCATAGCTATGAAGAAGTTCCTGCAGCCAAAGGGGAGAGCTAGTTGACAAGTCCGACAGTGAAGAAGAAGGATGCGGATGCCTGGATAGAGCATCAGCAGCAGTGTTTTCAGAGCCTTTACGATAAATAATGACATAATCATATCCAAGGAGATTGGATAACCATTTGTGTTGTGAAACTGTAGTGAGCTTTTGGCTGAGAAAATGCTTAATGGCTGATGATCAGTCAAGATGATGAACTGGGAACCCACCATATATGGGCGCCTTTTCTGGACTGCCAAGACAATCGCCAACAATTCTTTCTCGTAGGTGGACAACTGCTGGCTGCGTGGACCCAATGACTTGCTAAAAAAAGCAATAGGATGGTGATGTTGAGACAGAACAGCATCAACACCATGGGTGCTTGCATCCGCTTCGATTGTGAAGGAAATGGAAAAGTCTGATAGAGCTAGAACCGGTGTAGTACTGACTGCCAGTTTGAGCTGTTCAAAAGAGGTATTGGCATCAGAATTCCAATGAAAAGCATCCTTGCGCAAGAGATCTGTCAACGGCTTGGCAATGGAGCCATAGTTTCGCACAAAGCGTCTATAATACCCTGTGAGCCCGAGGAAGCCACGAAGCAGTTTCAATGATGTAGGTTTGGGCCATTGAGTCATTGCCTCGATCTTTGATGTGTCCACAGCAACCCCATTGGAAGAAATTACATGCCCCAGGTAGTCTATAGAATGTTGGCCAAAGGAGCATTTTTCCAGCTTGGCAAACAGTGAGTGTTTGCGCAATGTAGCTAAGGTGGTTTCAAGGTGCTGTAGGTGTTGGTCCAGAGATGGACTGTAGATGAGTATATCGTAAAACAAAACCAGTATAAATCGTCTAAGATAGGGTTGAAAGATCTGGTTCATTAAGGCTTGAAAGGTGGCGGGTGCATTGGTTAACCCGAAAGGCATAACAACGAATTCAAAGTGGCCATGGTGGGCGCGGAAGGCTGTTTTGTGAATGTCAGGAGGGTGGACACGGACTTGGTGATAGCCTGAGCGAAGGTCTATCCTAGAGAAAATGGAGGCACCATTGAGTTCATCCAACAACTCATCAATAAGGGGAATGCGAAAACGATCTTTGATCGTAATGTCATTAAGGCGACGATAATCCACACAGAATCGACACGAGTGGTCTTTTTTCTTAACTAGTAAGATGGGAGCCGAGAAGGGGCTATTTGAGTGGTGGATGACTCATGATTCCAACATCTCTGTGACCATGTTCTCCACAATGTTTTTGTATAGGTGAGGCAATCTGTAAGGTGTCAGTGAAGGGGGGGAGAAGAGTTAGGTTTGAGGGGAATGGAGTAATTTATAGAGCGTGGTGGTGGCAGTGTGTTCGGGGGTTGGAAGACATCAGTGAATGAATGCAAGAGTGTTTGTATTTGAGGGTGTATATGGGATTGTATGGATTGGTCTGAAAGTGAGAAGAAATGACCCAAGAGGGTTGGCTGTTGGTGTTTGCAAATCTTAGAGAACTGATGGAATTGAATCATGTGGATGGAGGAGTGATCAGTGGTGCCTTGTAATGTAATTTTGTTGCCCTGATGAGTGAGGGTAAGCTGGAGGGCTTGAAGATTGAATGTAATATCTCCAAATGTGCGGAGCCAATCACCGCCGAGCACCATGTCATACTCTCCAAGTGGAAAAACGCGAACGTAACCAGTGAAAGAGTGTCCTTGCACTTGCCAAGCCAAATTAGTGACATCCGAGCAATGGAGTGTTTGCCCATTGGCAACCTTGACAACCATGGGAGGTATAGGAGTGGTAGGCCATGAGGTAAGTTTGATGATGCGTGGATCTAGGAAGGAGTGAGTACTCCCAGTGTCCACCAAAATTGTAACATGAACCTTTTTTAACTTGACCACGAAGGAGAATGGTGTTGGAGGTATTGCAGCCATGAATGGCATTAATGGACAACTCCATATCAGGGGAGTGATCCTCGATGGGGTGCTCTTCAGGTCCTGCTAGGATGGGGTCTGCATCAGGGTCCTCACCATCAGTAGTTAAGAGGAATAGTTGCTATGATGGGGTCTGCATCAGGGTCCTCACCATCGTAGTAATTCTCAACTGTATCACTTTGGTGAAGTTTATTGAAAACATCAACATAGTTATCAGAAATTGGATCCTCAAATCGCAAGCAAACATCAGCAGCTAGTTGTGACCAGCGAACGTTCTTTTTCCCCACTTGGTAATCCAAATACCACACATCCTCCTTCCCATCGAGGTGGATTGATGCAATTGCTACCTTGTTGTCCTCGGCAATGTTATGTAGCTGGAAATAACATTCACACTTCTTAATCCATGAGCGCGGATTGACCCCATCGAAGTGTGGAAAATCTACTTTGAGAAATTTAAAGTAGCTGCCATGATCACTAATTAGAGGTGATGGTTGTTGTAACGTCTGTGAAGAATGGTCAGTGATGTCAGAACTGCTCTCACCAAGAGAGGGATTGGTTGAGGCCCCCGATCGAATACCTTGTTGTTGCATCATTTGAACGAGTTGCTCGAACCTTGCATCAATGTGATGCCGCAACTCCTCACTGTTCTTTACTTGCATAGCTACCTCCTTCCATAATGACTCCAATTGATCCTTTGTCTCTCTTATCTGTGTTTCCATCTTCTTGTTCCGAGTTTCCATCTGTTCCCCCATGAAACCAGAGCTCTGATACCAAGTATCAGGTGCTTAAGAATTCAAAACAAAATCAGACAAAAGATTACTTGAAAGCAAGAAAACAGGGTGAGCAATCAGAGCCATTCCTCATAGAGGTCGTTCTTACATTCCCAAAAACTACTTTCTCTCTTCTCATTACATTGCTTTGTACACAAACCCTAACCCTAAAACATGAATTGAAAGATGGAGGAGGAGCCACACGTTCCAATGAAGATTCAGCAGTCTGACAGTACGAAGGATGAAGGCAGAGCACGATAACGGATTTGAACAAATCAACGAGCCCTACAGCTCGCATGCGTGGTATGTGAAGGCTCCTCTTTAAGCAATCACGTGAATGTCACGCTTCTTAACTAACTCTGTGAATCCCATTTTTAGTTGGGATTTAAATAACTCACGTGAGCAGCACGTGTTAACCGTTTTGGTGAAATTTTGCAAGTTAGTTGTTGCCTTTCTACTTCCTTTGTTCAACAGGCCAAGATTCTTCTTCTTGATCGTGACAGAACCATAGTCTGACTCCGACTAGAGACCCTGCTAGTTTCTTAACCCGAAAAACTACAGTGACCTAACCGAGCAGTGTGAAGCTGCCGATGTCAGTCCTCAACCATCGCAAGAACCGAATGGTGTTCTAACAAGGTAGAAGCTCTAGATTGAGTGAGAATGGCAGATAACCCATGGAAGACAATGTCATAGATGTGTAGGATTTCAAGAGAGTCGGCGAAAGAGGAAACGTAGCAGTGGTAATGGGATGGGAAGATGGAGGGTGTGGAGTGTTAATCAATTCGAATGATGAAGGTTTTGATGGCTTTATCATGGATCCAGGTCGAGGTGGTTGCGGAGAAGAAAATGAAGAGCTCACTGCGTCTCTCTTTCTCCGACTCTTTGTTGGAAAGGAGAGAAAAGACAAAGTCAGTGAGAAACTTCTTGAGAGGGAGTTGTTGGGCTTGGACTTTATAATTGGGCTACAGTAATGGGATGGTATGAAACTGGGATTAAATGGCATAAACTGGTTGGTCCGGTTTGAAACGGGTCAAAATTATACCGGTTCAGGTTGAACCCTCGAGACCCGTATTCTTGCCCACCCCTATTCATCATTGGACATACAAGCAAAAAAAATTATATATGCCCAAAAACTTTACAAAACATTGCAATCTATTACCATATACCGCATATTGTACCATACGTGGTTCACATTGTTCCCAATCATATATATTTTTTTTACAAAAATGTGATAACATACCCAAAATATATACTATATATGCAGAATAGAGAACCCTTTTTTTTAATCTTGCTTGTAACTCCACTCAACAATATTAGTGCATCTTCTTTTGCCTATCTCTTCCATTGCAAATGTAGGGGTGGCAACGGTGTATAAGACTTGACATTTAACCCTAAAAAAATGATTGCTTATTGCACGACCAGTCAGATAAATCTTCAAGGTGCTAATCAAGGGATGTGATTTCTCGAGAAAGATCGAAATTTCACGAAATATTTCTTTTTTTCGAGTTACCGAAATTTCTTTTGAAATCCGAAATATTTATTTCTTTTATTAGACCAATCTAAATTTTTGTACATTTTAACCCGTTATAACCTTAGTTTAGTATTAAAATGTTGTCGTATAAATGATCTTATGCAATACGTAGTTTGTATGAAATTATGAAATAACACAAAAGCATAAGATCATTTAAAATGTTATTGTTATACTACAAATGATGAAATAACACATTGATATATTGTTATTGCTATTTCCCGCATTCAGGCAAGGCCTCCATAAAGCATTATTTCCATACTATGTCATAGCAATTGCAATGCTTATTGTATGCCCCCCAACTCATAATAAGTTTTCCATTGGTTTTGTCTGCAATTGCATTTCTGAAATTCTTAGTCACAACAACGATACACAGTCTACCCAATACGTTGACTCCATTTGAGCAAATCTTTTCGCGACTTAAATATCTATATAAATAAATAAACAAATGTTTAAAATAAATAATAATTAAATCAATTAAGATTCCAAGACATTTAGATCGACGTCATTGCTTTAGAATTAAAAACTTTCCCAATCCTACAAAATCGAAGCATGAATATAATAAATATATAAATATTCTTCCGATGCTATTCAATCATATTTACAAATTTACAATTGGCCTAATAATATTGATTTATACCCAAAGAATCTATTTGTATATGTTGACTTGAATTCCATGTGGTTGTTAATGGAAACCAAATTCGATGGGAATAAATCAATTTACAACTTTAACCTCGACTAAGGGTTTTCGATTGTTCTTTAATCAATTTTTGACGAAAGATGAAATTACTTTGGTCTAGTCGATTTCTTTGCGAGAAAAGATACCTTCGCGAGAAAACATTAACTTACCATCGATTACTAAACTTCCAGTCATATCAATCCTAAACAAAAAAACTAATAAAGCATAAAACATGAGAATAAGAAAACAAGGGCAAACAATCAATGGTTACCTCAATATCAAGTTCATGCTTTTTTTCAGGAGATACCTCATTCACTTCAATGAATTTGTTTGACTCAACAACCTCTTCAACCTCCATGTAAATCAATGGAAGTTTGAATGGTGTATATAAACACCAAAGAACAAAAGAAAGTGAAGATATGAGTAAGAAAGAGGTAAAGAGGAAATAAATAAAGAAAAGAAAAACACAAAACCTAAGATCCAAATAGAGATGCAAATAGATACGAGAGTCGATTTTCATGATTGGAATCACTCCTTCCAAAAGGAAAAAGATAGAGTTGTTGGTTTGAGTGGTTTTCCCTTTTCTCCACCAACTCCACCAACCCTATAAAAAACACTCTAAAAACAAAATGAATTTTGATAAAAAAAAAAAAAAAACACAAAACAAACTTAAAAAGGGTGTGGAAGGAAATTAGGTAGGGTGAGCATAGAAATTCTCTTTAGAACTTGTAAAATTTGGGTCTCAGGATACGATCCAATTGGTAACTCTCAATAACTTTCTTGAAGAACTCTTGATCTGGGAAGAATCTTATTGGAAGCAACACTCTAGAAACAATTTTGTTGCTCTTGGTGATAAGAATAACAAGTTTTTCCATAACTCCAGCATCCTGAAGGGTATGAAAAATTCCATTTCTAAACTCAAAAACTGGGAGGGTCAATGGGTATCTGATAGAGAAGATATGACAACACCCATTAAAGATTATCTTCAAGACAACTTTTACCCTCTTCTGAACCAAACTCAAACTCTAAACTTCTTAAACTTTTCCAACCTTGCATCACCAGCGAAGAAAATTGCACTATTACTTCTGTTTTGAGAGAAGAGGAGACTTGGGACAATATCAAGTCATTTGGGAACTTTAAAGCACCCGAATGGTTTTCAAGCGTTTTTTTTCAAAAAGTCCTGGAACACAATCAAGATGATGTCATCAATACCGTCAAATAAATTTTCATAAATAAACATGTTCCTCCAGCTTGAAATTTTATATATCTTGCTCTAATCCACAAGTGCCCCAATTCCACTCAAGTCTCACAATTTAGACCCATTAGCCTATGCAACATCTGCTACAAAATCTTATCTAAAATCTTAGCCAACCGTCTAAAGTCCTTCTCCTTAAATTCATATCCCCTTTCAAGGGGCTTCCATCACGGGTCGTCTGATTGAGGATAATACGGAGGTGGTTCAGGAAGTGATGCACCAATTAAAAAATACAGAAGGAGAAAATATGGATGGATCAACATCAAAATGGATATGGCCAATGCTTACGATATGGTTGAATGGAGATTTCTTATAGAAGTTTCTCTGCCATGGGTTTTTCTAGTGAATGGTGCAGTCTCCTACATTGCTACCTATCTTCAGTGGCTTACAATGTCTTTATTAATGGAAAACCTGATGCTTTCATCAAACCTAGTAGAAGTATTAGACCATAATTTAATGATTTCAAATTTTGTCAAATTGATTTTTTTTAAATCAATTAAAAAGGTAGCATAGACTTTGCGTCTACATGGATTATGAGTCCACATTGTATCTTTAACCTATATTTAAAAATTCCTTGACATTGTAAAATTTTTCTTATTGGTTAGAAAAATGGTTACATTGATACAAACCCTTATTGTCATACGGACAGAGGCATAGAGAGTATGATCAAGGGAATTGGTCAGACTATTGGTTGAATATAGGACAAAGTCCAATAATTCTGACATGATTGTCAAAAAAGTTAACAATATGATATAATAAGTCATTTTTTTGTGGACACCATTTGGAACAAGAAAATCGTTTTCTTGTTCTGAGAACTACTCTACTTAGATATTGGCAAAATATTTTAGATAACATATGGAACTCACCTAATTCACACAAAATATATTCATTGCTTGTTAAAAGTTTTGTTGATGAATATTTGAGAAGGCAAGTCACCCGTGTGCTCTCTCATTGAATTCTAACTTTAGCCATATTAGATGTGTTACCCTTAATGTTCTTTGGTTACCATCAATAGTTTTTGGGTCAATTCTTCAAGAAATAGATGAAACCATAACAAGAAAAAAAGACATGTTCTTGAATTTTTTTGTTGTTGAACATGTTGTAAATATGTGTCCATATTAATAAAAGTTTTTATTTTTATTTTTAATCGTGCACTTCTTTATATATATATATATATATATATATATATATATACATACATACAAATATTTATATACGAATATATATCTCTATATATCTCTCCTGTTATCTTGTATCTCCGGGGGTTATACAGAGAAAACAAGTATATTTGTATATTTGTATATATATCCCTGATGGCTCTGATACCATCTGTTCTTTTTCTTCGGGGGGATAGTGGTGAGTCCTAGGTGTCGTTGGTCAGCTGTTGATAGCGTTGGTAAGCCAGTAAAAGTATGTTGGTCAGCCGTTAAGAACCCTGAATAAGTCGCCATGGTGAGCGCAGTGTGAGAGGGTAAGGTGGTCCCATACCGGTGTTCCAGCTGTAGGTGGTCCAGACACAATGTTCCCATTTTTAACCTCAAGAATCAGAAAAATGTCTTTGTTTTCAAGATTTTCCCGTTCTTCTAGTTCTAGGGTAAACAATCCAGATTTACAAAATAGGATGGAATGCAGAATTCCAGAAGTCGAAAAAGATTTACAAAACTGGTCTATACCAGCTGTTCGATACAAGAAGATTTGTGAAATTTCTCAATCGTTATTTTCCCAAAAAACTGAAGATCTGATTGACATAGTCGAACAGACTGTGCCTCTCAATGGATCTTTAGATTCAAAACAATTGTTTTCTGCTCAAAACTTGACTATTTGCATAGTCAAGACTACAAGTATATTCATATTGGGTTAATCAAGATCGAACTCAAACCCCTTACAAGAACATGGTTAGACACATGTGCCTTGATCGCACTTGACGATTGTAGACACAATAGGTTTCACGATTCTCTTCTCGGAATCACAGAGTCAACTCTTTCCACGGGTCCAGTTTATTTCAACTGTTACCCCAACTTCTCAATGTCACTCAAGGATCCAAACGTCCTTGAAACACTAACTCTCAATATTTAGACCTCTGGTTATGATATGATTGAAGGTTCTGAACCGTTAGCACTCATCTACAAGATCACCTTTAAGGCTATGAAGACTCAGTTAAGCCCGAAAGCTTTACAAGAGTCTGATAAAGGATACACAATCCTTTTCCAAGCAAATAAGGAGAAAACCAATGTAATTGTCCCAAAAACAATCCATTGGAACCAAGTCACCCTTCCAGACACTTGGAAGGTTCAAGGAGCTACTGTTCCCAGGAGACCCCCTCCTAGTAAGCTTGATCATGTTTTTATTCTCCCTGACGGGTCAGTAGAATTAAGATTCTCTGAAGCAAGAGTTACAAGACTCAATCCTTCAGACTTTCAATCAGGATGCAGATCTGAAGCATCCTTTAGGACTGCTCCTACTCATATCACTAGAGCAACTACACCAGATGCTCTACTCACCTTGATCTTGCGTATATTAGGCCAAATCCCCAATATCCGCAGATCCCTCAACCTATGTACAATCCTCCTGAACAAGATCAGGAGACCCAAGTCGGAAATGAATTTTCCACCTCAACTCTGTTGTCTGTCTAAACCTTTTCAATTAAACAAAGAAAAGATTATAGCAGAATTCATGCAAGAAAATAATAAGCAAAGACGTCAAACATTTTATGCTCAAACAACTGAATCTCAGATAAACATTTTATGCTCAAACATTTGAAAGAAAATTTACCTTTCTTAGATTGGTATTTTAATGTTCATCTTCAAAATGTTCATGTTCTCAATGTCTTTTCCAAGCTCTGGAATTCCACTGAGAATCAATCAATTAATTCAATTTTGCCCCCTCTTAGCGAATTTACATTTGCTACTATGGGACAAGATCTTGTTGCTTCTCCTCTCAAAGACTCTTCATCAGAGAATCCTATGAAATGAATAAGCAAAATTATTCAACAGAATAATTATACCAATATTTTACTCCACGAAATTGGAGATAAAATGGTTCAAGATCAATTATTACAAAATGCTCTTAAAGAAAAGAGAATACAAGATAAACATGTTGAAGAAACAAAACAAACTTCATACTTCAAACCCACATCAGTTTCTCAAAATGTTTTTATGAATTCACAAAAATTAATCAAGGATATTGATGCAAAATTAGCAGCTTTAAACCTTGATTCAAAACTCAGAATCAATCAGTGTTCTAAAAATCGGTCTAGGCGGCCGCCTAGGCGCTAGAAGGTGGAAAATCGCCCATATTAATGCCTGGGCGGGTAGTCTGGGCGGTCTGGGCAGTCTGGGCGGTCTGGGCGGGTCTAGGCGGGTCTGGGCGGCCTAGGCGGGCTAGGCGGCCTAGGCGGGGTCTAGGCGGCCTAGGCGGGTCTAGGCGGACTCTAGGCGGGGTCTAGGCGGTCTGGGAGATTTTTTTTATTTTATTTTATTTTATTTATTTTATTTTTTTATTTTATTTTATTTTTTTATTTTTTTATTTTTTTATTTTTTTATTTTTTTATTTTTTTATTTTTTAATAAGGTTGATTGTGTTCTTATTTTATTTTTCTTTCCTATTTTTTTAGAAATAAACTATTTAATTATTTTTTATTCAGTATAAGTCTAAATGTAGCGAATGATGATTACTTAATGGAATTCTCAAAGGATCTGCCGGTACCAATTTTACTAATGTAGATTTTATCAAACAAAACTGAGGTTATTCATGCAATTTGAAGAAAAATAAAAGAGTACACAAATTCAAATTTATATAAAGTACCCATCATGACCAACTTCAGTCATTTGAGTTTTAATAAATTTTGTTCACGATTGTTAATTTTTCATGTTTTTAAATTTTGCATATGTATATTGACATTAAATTGGATGTAATTGATTAGGTATTATGCTTAACTTTTGTAAATTATTAAAGTTATAATACAAAACCTAAGACCGCCTAGGCGCCGCCTAGGCACCCGCCTAGGCGTCCGCCTAGGCCCCTGGGCGCTAGGCACCTGCTCGCCGCCCGCCCAGCGCCTAGCGATTTTTAGAACACTGGAATCAATACTCTGTCTAGTCCAGACATGACAATTGAATCTGATATTAGTGAGGACTTTGATCCAATGGCCGAATTGGATAAATTAAATTTTATCCAATATCAGGTTAATCCCATAAAGTATGCTAAAACAGCAAAATCTTATGGGCAGTATCAAAATCCACTCCCCACAACTAGAAATTATTATCCAAGACCCTCCTTACCAGATATGCAATATGAAGAACGATCATTGCAAACATTTGGTTCGTTTTCTACAGGTAACCTCTATATTTGGAATATCGATGGATTAACTAAAGAAAGCATCATTGAATTAACCCAAGAAATGATTATGATGGCTTCTACCCATCGTAGTGAGAACAAGGATGATAAAACCATTGCACATATTATCATCGCTGGTTTCTCTGGGTTAATCAAAGGATGGTGGGATAATTATCTTACCTTAGGTGAACAACACGCAATTATACAAGCAATTAAAATTGGCCCTGATGGTCAGCCAATGAAAACTGATAATGGTCAATTTATTCCTGAGTCTGTAATCACTTTGATTGTTAGCATATTAAAACACTATATTGGGGATCCAGGTGAATTTCAAGGTAAATCAAAAGATTTGCTAATGGTTCACAAATGTCCAACCCTTAGCTATTTCAGATGGTATAAGGACATTTTCCTCAAGAAGGTTATGCAACAGGTTGAAGCAAGTAATCCCTTTTGGAAACGAAAGTTTCTTTCAGGTTTACCTGCTATCTTTGCAGAAACAGTTCGAAATAAATTACAAGAAGTATATCAAGGAGATATTCCATATGAACGTCTTACATATGGCGATCTCATCTCTTTTATAAATAAATGTGCTCTGCAAATATGTAACGATCTTAGGCTCAAACATCAGCTTAAGAAACAACATATTCATGGGCCTAAAGAACTTGGTGATTTCTACCAGCAATATGGATTTGAAGACTGTCGAATACCCAATTCGAAATCCCAATCCAAACATCTATACAGATCTCATCCAGCAAGGCAGTACAAATCTAAAAAGCCTCATGGGCCTAAACAATCCAAGAATTTAGATAAGTACTACGGTAAGCCCAAAAGGCATGGGACTCATAAGCCCAAGCCTGAGCAATTTAAAAAACAATACAAGCCCAATCCAACTTCAAAGCCTGTTTGCTTTAAGTGTGGACGTCCAGGCCATTATGCAAAAAATTGCAGAACGGCCCAAAAGATTCAAGCCTTACAAGCCCCTAAAGACATTAAAAACATGTTTCTCAATGTTTTAATGGATTCAAAAGCTGATTCTTCCGATGAAGAATTTCAGCTCTTCAATATCAATCGTTTCTCATCAGATTCAGATGTTTCTGATAATTCTGATGCATGTGCAAAAGCCTGCCATTGCAAAACTGTCAATATGTTATTCAACAAAAAGCAATCTAGCATCCTGTTCGATTTTGTTGATAAAATTGAAGATCCCAGTCTTAAAAATGAATACCTTCTGCACATTAAGACGTCAATAACCAAACCTCATGACATACCCGAGGTTGTTAATCCTTTCTACAGTCACAAGGAAGTAATAGACAGATTCAAACGATCGTCTACTACCTCATCCCCTGTCAGTATCTCTGACCTCTAACATGAAGTGAACAATATCAAAAAGGATATTGCTTTACTTAAACAATCTCAACTGTGATTAGATCTTAAAGTCCAAGATCTTCAAACAGTTCCCTATGAAGCTTCTTCTTCAGAGCCTGTCCCTCAAGAAGAAGAACCCAAGCCTCAATTTTTGCGCACTCTCAAACAATGTGTACCACATCAAGTGACTATCCAATAATGGTATGTGTCTGTCCATTTGTTTATCAAGAAAGAAATCTTGATATCAACCATTGCTCTGATTGACTCAGGAGCAGATATGAACTGTATCCAAGAAGGTATTGTTCCAGCACAATACTTTACCATCACAAACCAAATATTGTATACAACAAACAATTCTCAATTAAAAATCCAATACAAACTTACAAATGCACATATTTGTAAAGATAAAGTTTGTATCAAGCAACATTTTCTCCTTGTTCAGAACATGGACCAAAAAATGATTTTAGGAACACCTTTTATAGTTGCGATTTCTCCGTTTACAGTTACTAAAGACGGTATTAAAGCTACCTATTTAGGCACTGATGTCGAGTTTAAGTTTTTGTTTAAACCGGAAATATTTGAAGTTAATCAAATGAATCGACAGTTTCAATTTCTTAACTTTATTTCTCAGAAACAACAACATTTAAACTCTCTGAAGCAAGAAATTGCGTATAAAAGAATTGAAGAACAAATTCAAGATCCTAAATTACAATCCCAGATTGTCCAATACCAAGAACATCTCAAATCTGAGTTATGTTCTGATTTTCCTAATGCCTTCTGGTTTAGGAAACAACACTGTGTTCATCTCCCTTATGAACCAGGCTTTGATGAGAACAAAATTCCTACCAAAACCAGACCAAGTCAAATGAATTATGAACTTATGGAATATTGCAAACAAGAAATTCAGCAATTGCTGGATAAGAACCTCATTCGACACTCTAAGTCTCCATGGAGTTGTTCAGCTTTTTATGTTCGAAAAGCTGCTGAATTAGAAAGAGGTAGCCCTCGTCTGGTCATTAATTATAAGCCTCTTAATCGAGTCTTACAGTGGATTAGATATCCCATTCCCCATCAAAGAGATCTCCTTAAGAGATTACACTCCGCATGTGTCTTCTCTAAGTTTGATTTGAAATCTGGGTTTTGGCAAATCCAGGTTCATCCTAAGGACATGTATAAAACTGCCTTCAATGTTCCCTTTGGACATTACGAATGGAATGTAATGCCCTTTGGCCTAAAAAATGCTCCGAGTGAATTTCAGAATATCATGAATGAAATTCTCTCTCCCTTTTCCCATTTTACAATTGTGTATATCGATGATATACTTGTTTTCTCTGAGTCTGTTGCCACCCATTGGAAACACTTGTATCAATTTGAAAAATGTATTCGCAACAATGGTTTGGTTTTATCTCCCACTAAAATCAACGTTTTTCAAACAAATGTTAGATTTCTAGGTCACAAGATTTCACATGGGATGGTCACTCCCATTTCAAGAGCAATTGATTTTGCAGACAAGTTTCCTGATGAAATTCGAAATAAAACCCAATTACAAAGATTTCTTGGATCTTTGAGTTAAATTGCTGATTTCTATAAAGGCCTCCGAGTTTTACTTAAGCCTCTTTACAATCGACTTAAGAAAAATCCAAGTCCATGGACTGAAGCCCATTCTCAACTAGTGCTTTCAGTCAAAGCCCAAGTCAAGAGTCTTCCTTGTTTAGGAATCCCAGATCCCAAGGCTTTCAAGATAATAGAAACAGATGCGTCTAACCAAGGGTATCGTGGTATCCTCAAACAGCGTCTCCCTGATTCTACGACAATCCAATTGGTCCGGTACCATTCTGGTATTTGAAATTCTGTACAGATCAATTATTCAACTGTTAAAAAAAAGTTTTATCGATTGTTTATGCATCATGAAATTTCAAGATGATTTAACAAATCAAAAATTTCTTTTACTATTTGATTGCAAATCTGCCAAAGAGATTTTAACTAAAGATGTTTTAAATCTCGTTTCAAAATAGATTTTCGCCAGATGACAAGGTTTGATTTCTGCATTCGATTTTGACATCGAGTATATAAAGGGAGCATACATTTCTCTTGCTGACTTCCTCACAAGAGAGTTTATCCAAAAATGAGTTCGCAGAGCTCATATTTTTCACAGGTTCCTTCTGCAAGACCTCAATTCAAGTCCCAATATGCTATGCCGCCTTCTGCGACACAGCAAAGACCCCCTTTTTCTTATGCAACCACCCTTACCAATCCTTTTCAGCCACTCCAGGTAGCTGAATCAAGTTCAACAATGGCCTCCTTCCAGAAGCCTCAGATTCATGCCAATCAATACGTGACAAAGACATGTCTCGAGCCTCTTCTCATGCTCGAATCAAGTCTTTATCCTCTCATCAAGGATCCTCAAGCAATTTCCCGTCATGTCTTCTCTTCACAGATGCTCTATGAAGAAGCTGATGGTCTCAAAAGTCAAAGGTTTTATGAGTTCATCCTCGTCAACACTGACTCAGCGGTGATTACTCATAACAAAGAGAAATCTAATTCAGAAAAGATTTCTCACTCCAAGTGTCAGATCTTGAAGATCATGACAGAAGCTGATTGGAAGCAACATCCAAGCTCCCACAAGAAGTTTTCTGTCAACTTTCTTCCTGCATCTTTCAATTATCAAGATTACAAGCACGCAATTTCTCACTCCAAGTGTCAGATCTTGAAGATCATGACAGAAGCTGATTGGAAGCAACATCCAAGCTCCCACAAGAAGTTTTCTGTCAACTTTCTTCCTGCATCTTTCAATTATCAAGATTACAAGCACGCATGGTCACGAGCTTTTCTCATTCCCTCACAGAATTGCTCACATTCATGGTTTTTCTTCTTCTCCAAGAAATTCAAGCAAGCTTCAATTCCTTTATGGTTTCAACACTCATGGTGGAATCATTTTGGTGCTGAAGATGGGATCCTTCCTCCTCCAGTCAATGAAGGATGGACCCTTTTCAAATCCAAGTTTCAACCGCCAGCTCCAGTTCCTCAACAAGTCCTGTTGCTATGGTTTTTTTATCAAGTTCAATCTGACATGGATCTCTTGTTGGGATTTCTCTGTCTTTGCCCTCACAACCGTCAATCAGTCAGCTCAACCGCCTATCTGGTTTTGCCGACGTTTCAAGATCAAGTGGTGGCTGACTTTCGACCACATTCATGCAACAAAAGGAGTCTTAAGGTTCTTCTCTGGACAACCATTTCCAGCTGCTCCAATCTTGAAGCCTTCTAAGGTTCCAACTCAAGCAAAGCTTCTTAAGGACCATATTAAGAAGCAACTTCAAGGAAAGCCAACAAGAGCTCAGCTCATTGAGACTCTCTCCATGATCGCTTCCGACAATTCCGAGGAAGACGATGATGCTACAAAGTCCTCTACCAGGCCCTCCAATGAAGACGACTGTTATGGCATCTTTATGCCATTCACGCCAGTCTGACCCACAATAATAATGGTGTCTCTCCATTATTCCAAGCACATGCCAGCATTCGCCAGCAGACAAAAATGCTTTCGGCCACAGTACCCGACATCATCTTTCTTTTCCTGTTTACAAGAGGACGCGTGTATCTACAGTAGATCCACTCATCCAAAAATGTCAAAAGGCGAACAGTGAAGCATCTTCAATAGTTCTCCTCAATCATCACAAGAAGCCAAGCAAAGGATAAGTATCCAGCTCATCCTCCACTCAAGCCTTCGAGAAGCCTTATCACTTCTCGTGTTTTAGCTATATAAAAAGCCCTTAAGTCTTGAGCTCATCTCAGACAAATTTAGAACCCCAATCCTGCTATGTAAACCTAAGCTTTCCTCTCTCTGTACGCTTTCATCTCTTATCCTGTAAGTCTCCTGTACATAGTTTTTAATAAAAGCATATTTATATATCTGTTCGTTTTCATTAAAACTCTTCCAAGATCTATTTTTAGAATCGTGTTAAGGCACCATTTGAGAGGTCACACTCGGAGATCCCACGATTGTATTTACAGCTTGAAAAATAAATCTTCAAAACATCTTATTTGTATGCATAATCATCTTGATAATTGAAAGATGTAGGAAGAAAGTTGACATAAAACTTCATGTGGGAGCTTGGATGTTGTTTCCATTCAGCTTCTGTCATGATCTTCAAGATCTGACACTTGGAGTGAGAAATCTTTTCTGAATTAGATTTCTCTTTGTTATGAGTAATCGCCACTGAGTCAGTGTCGACGAGGATGAACTCATAAAACCTTTGACTTTTGAGACCATCAGCTTCTTCATAGAGCATCTGTGAAGAGAAGACATGATGGGAAATTTCTTGAGGATCCTTGATGAGAGGATAAAGACTTGATTCGAGCATGAGAAGAGGCTCGAGACATGTCTTTGTCACGTATTGATTGGCATGAATTTGAGGCTTCTGGAAGGAGGCCATTGTTGAACTTGATTCAACTTCCTGGAGTGGCTGAAAAGGATTGGTAAGGGTGGTTGCATAAGAAAAAGGGGGTCTTTGCTGTGTCGCAGAAGGCGGCATAGCATATTGGGACTTGAATTGAGGTCTTGCAGAAGGAACCTGTGAAGAAGATGAGCTCTGCGAACTCATTTTTGGATAAACTCTCTTGTGAGGAAGTCAGCAAGAGAATTGTCTGCTCCTTTTATATACTCGATGTCAAAATCGAATGCAGAAATCAAACCTTGTCATCTGGCGAAAATCTGTTTTGAAATGAGATTTAAAACATCTTTAGTTAAAATCTCTTTGGCAGATTTGCAATCAACTCGTATTAGAAATTTTTGATTTGTTAAATCATCTTGAAATTTCATGATGCATAAAACAATCGATAAAACTTCTTTTTTAACAGTTGAATAATTGATCTGTACAGAATTCCAAATACCAAAATGGTACCGGACCAATTGGATTGTCGTAGAATCAGGGAGACGCTGTTTGAGGATACCACCATACCCTTGGTTAGACGCATCTGTTTCTACTATCTTGAAAGCCTTGGGATTTGAGATTCCTAAACAAGGAAGACTCTTGACTTGGGCTTTGACTGGACGCACTATTTGAGAATGGGCTTCAGTCCATGGACCTGGATTTTTCTTAAGTCGATTGTAAAGAGGCTTAAGTAAAACTCGGAGGCCTTTATAGAAATCAACAACATAATTCAAAGATCCAAGAAATCTTTGTAATTGGCTTTTATCCCGAATTTCATCAGGAAACTTGTCTGCAAAATCAATTGCTCTTGAAATGGGAGTGACCATCCCATGAGAAATCTTGTGACCTAGAAATCTAACATTTGTTTGAAAAAGGTTGATTTTAGTGGGAGAAAAAACCAAACCATTGTTGCGAATACATTTTTCAAATTGATACAAGTGTTTCCAATGGGTGGCAACAGACTCAGAGAAAACAAGTATATCAACGATATACACAATTGTAAAATGGGAAAAGGGAGAGAGAATTTCATTCATGATATTCTGAAATTCACTCGAAGCATTTTTTAGGCCAAAGGGCATTACATTCCATTAGTAATGTCCAAAGGGAACATTGAAGGCAGTTTTATACCTGTCCTTAGGATGAACCTGGATTTGCCAAAACCCAGATTTCAAATCAAACTTAGAGAAGACACATGCGGAGTGTAATCTCTTAAGGAGATCTCTTTGATGGGGAATGGGATATCTAATCCAATGTAAGACTCGGTTAAGAGGCTTATAATTAATGACCAGACGAGGGCTACCTCTTTCTAATTCAACAGATAAAAAGCTGAACAACTCCATATCAACTTAGAGTGTCGAATGAGGTTCTTATCCAGTAATTGTTGAAGTTCTTGTTTGCAATATTCCATAAGCTCAGAATTCATTTGAATTGGTCTGGCTTTGGTAAGAATTTTGTTCTCATCAAAGCCTGGTTCATAAGGGAGATGAACACAGATTTGAGATGTTCTTGGTATTGGACAATCTGGGATTGTAATTTAGGATCTTGAATTTGTTCTTCAATTCGTTTATTCGCAATTTCTTGCTTAAGAGAGTTTAAATGTTGTTGTTTCTGAGAAATGAAGTTAAGAAATTGAACCTGTCGATTCATTTGATTAACTTCAAATATTTCAGGTTTAAACAAAAACTTAAACTCGACATCAGTGCCTAAATAGGTGGCTTTAATACTGTCTTTAGTAACTGTAAACGGAGAAATCGCAGCTATAAAAGGTGTTCCTAAAATCATTTTCTGTTCCATGTTCTGAACAAGGAGAAAATGTTGCTTGATACAAACTTTATCTTTACAAATATGTGCATTTGTAAGTTTGTATTGGATTTTTAATTGAGAATTGTTTGTTGTATACAATTTTTTGGTTTGTGATGGTAAAGTATTGTGCTGGAACAATACCTTCTTGGATATAGTTCATATCTGCTCCTGAGTCAATAAGAGCAATGGTTGATATCAAGATTTCTTTCTTGATAAACAAATGGACAGACACATACCATTTCTGGATAGTCACTTGATGTGGTACACATTGTTTGAGAGTGCGCAAAAATTGAGGTTTGGGTTCTTCTTCTTGAGGGACAGGCTCCAAAGAAGAAGCTTCGTAGGGAACTGTTTGAAGATCTTGGACTTTAAGATCTAATAACAGTTGAGATTGTTTAAGTAAACCAATATCCTTTTTGATATTGTTCACTTCATGTTGGAGGTTAGAGATACTGACAGGGGATGAAGTAGTAGACGATCGTTTGAATCTGTCTATTACTTCCTTGTGACTGTAGAAAGGATTAACAACCTCAGGTATGTCATGAGGTTTGGTTATTGACGTCTTAATGTGCTGAAGGTATTCAGTTTTAAGACTAGGATCTTCAATTTTATAAACAAAATCTAACAGGATGCTAGATTGCTTTTTGTTAGATAACATATTGACAGTTTTGCAATGGCAAGCTTCTGCACATGCATTAGAATTGTCAGAAACATCTGAATCTGAAGAGAAACGATTGATATTGAAGAGCTGAAATTCTTCATCGGAAGAATAAACTTTGAATCCATTAAAACATTGAGAAACATGTTTTTAATGTCTTCAGGGGTTGTAAGGCTTGAATCTTTTGGGCCGTTCTGCAATTTTATGCATAATGGCCTGGACGTCCACACTTAAAGCAAACATGCTTTGAAGTTGGATTGGGCTTGTATTGTTTTTTAAATTGCTCAGGCTTGGGCTTATGAGTCCCATGCCTTTTGGGCTTACTGTAGTAATTATCTAAATTCTTGGGTTGTTTAGGCCCATAAGGCTTTTTAGATTTGTACTGCCTTGTTGGATAAGATCTGTATAGCTGTTTGGATTGGGATTTCGAATTGGGTATTCGAAAGTCTTCAAATCCATATTGCTGGCAGAAATCACCAAGTTCTTTAGGCCCATGAATATGCTGTTTCTTAAGCTGATGTTTGAGCCTAAGATCGTTACATATTTGCAGAGCACATTTATTTATAAAAGAGATGAGATCGCCATATGTAAGACGTTCATATGGAATATCTCCTTGATATACTTCTTGTAATTTATTCCGAACTGTTTCTGCAAAGATAGCAGGTAAACCTGAAAAAAACTTTCGTTTCCAAAAAGGATTACTTGCTTCAGCCTATTGCATAACCTTCTTGAGGAAAATGTCCTTATACCATCTGAAATGGCTAAGGGTTGGACATTTGTGAACCATTAGCGAATCTTTTGATTTACCTTGAAATTCACCTGGATCCCCAATAAAGTGTTTTAATATGCTAACAATCAAAGTGATTACGGAGTCAGGAATAAATTGACCATTATCAGTTTTCATTGGCTGACCATCAGAGCCAATTTTAATTGCTTGTAAAATTGCGTGTTGTTCAACTAAGGTAAGATAATTATCCCACCATCCTTTGATTAACCCAGAGAAACCAGCGATGATAATATGTGCAATGGTTTTATCATCCTTATTCTCACTACGATTGGTAGAAGCCATCATAATCATTTCTTGGGTTAATTCAATGATGCTTTCTTCATTTAATCCAATGATATTCCAAATATAGAGGTTACCTGTAGAAAACGAACCAAATGTTTGCAATGATCGTTCTTCATATTGCATATCTGGTAAAGAGGGTCTTGGATAATAATTTCTAGTTGTGGGGAGTGGATTTTGATACTGCCCATAAGATTTTGCTGTTTTAGCATACACTATGGGATTAACCTGATATTGGATAAAATTTAATCTATCCAATTCGGCCATTGGATCAAAGTCCTCACTAATATCAAATTCAATTGTCATGTCTGGATTAGACTGAGTATTGATTCTAAGTTTTGAATCAAGGTTTAAAGCTGCTAATTTCGCATCAATATCCTTGATTAATTGTTGTGAATTTGTAAAAACATTTTGAGAAACTGATGTGGGTTTGAGGTATGAAGTATGAAGTTTGTTTTGTTTCTTCAACATGTTTTTCTTGTATTCTCTTTTCTTTAAGAGCATTTTGTAATAATTGATCTTGAACCATTTTATCTCCAATTTCGTGGAGTAAATTATTGGTATAATTATTCTGTTGAATAATTTTGCTTATTCCTTTCATAGGATTCTCTGATGAAGAGTCTTTGAGCGGAGAAGCAACAAGATCTTGTCCCATAGTAGCAAATGTAAATTCGCTAAGAGGGGGAAAAATTGAATTAATTGCTTGATTCTCAGTGGAATTCCTGAGCTTGGAAGAGACATTGAGAACATGAACATTTTGAAGTTGAACATTAAAATACCAATCTAAGAAAGGTAAATTTTCTTTCAATTCTTCACAACATTCAAAAAATTTCTTGCCTAAATCTGTTATCTGAGATTCAGTTGTTTGAGCATAAAACGTTTGACGTCTTTGCTTATTATGTTCTTGCATGAATTCTGCTATAATATTTTCTTTGTTTTATTGAAAAGGTTTAGACAAACACCAGAGTTGAGGTGGAAAATTCATTTCCGACTGGGTAGGAGATTGTTGTGCTTGGGTCTCCTGATCTTGTTCAGGAGGATTGTACATAGGTTGAAGGATCTGCGGATATTGGGGAATTGGCCTAATATGCCCAAGATCAAGGTGAGGCAGAGCATCCGGTGTAGTTGCTCTAGTGATATGAGTAGGAGCAGTCCTAAAGGATGCTTCAGATCTGCGTCCTGATTGAAAGTCTGAAGGATTGAGTCTTATAACTCTTGCTTCAGAGAATCTTAATTCTACTGACCCTTCAGGGAGAGTAAAAACATGATCAAGCTGACTAGGAGGGGGTCTCCTGTGAACAGTAGCTCCTTGAACCTTCCAAGTGTCTGGAAGGGTGACTTGGTTCCAATGGATTGTTTTTGGGACAATTACATTGGTTTTCTCCTTATTGGCTTGGAGAAGGATTGTGTATCCTTTACCAGACTCTTGTAAAGCTTTCGGGCTTAACTGAGTCTTCATAGCCTTAAAGGTGATCTTGTAGATGAGTGCTAACGGTTCAGAACCTTCAATCATATCATAACCAGAGGTCTGAATATTGAGAGTTAGTGTTTCAAGGATGTTTGGATCCTTGAGTGACATTGAGAAGTTGGGGTAACAGTTGAAATAAACTGGACCCGTGGACAGAGTTGACTCTGCGATTCCAAGAAGAGAATCGTGAAACCTATTGTGTCTACAATCAAGAAGTGCGATCAAGGCACATGTGGCTAACCCTGTTCTTGTAAGGGGTTTGAGTCCGATCTGGATCAACCCAATATGAATATATATACTTGTAGTCTTGACTTTGCAAATAGTCAAGTGTTTGAGCAGAAAACAATTGTTTTGAATCTAAAGATCCATTGAGAGGCACAGTCTGTTCTACTATGTCAATCAGATCTTCAGTTTTTTGGGAAAATAACGATTGAAAATTTTCATAAATCTTCTTGTATGGAACAGCTGGTATAGACCAGTTTTGTAAATCTTTTTCGACTTCTGGAATTCTGCATTCCATCCTATTTTGTAAATCTGGATTGTTTACCCTAGAACTAGAAGAACGGGAAAATCTTGAAAACAAAGACATTTTTCTGATTCTTGAGGTTAAAAATGGAACACTGTGTCTGGACCACCTACAGCTGAAACACCGGTATGGGACCACCTTACCCTCTCACACTGCGCTCACCATGGCGACTTACTCAGGGTTCTTAACGGCTGACCAACATACTTTTACTGGCTTACCAACGCTATCAACAACTGACCAACGACATGGGACTCACCACTATCCCCCGAAGAAAAAGAACAGATAGCTCTGATACCAAGAGATACCAGGAGAGAAGAGAAAGAGATATACAGAGATGCAAGATAACAGGAGAGAAGAGATATACAGGAACAAGCATAATCATCTGTATGCATACAAAAAATATGTTTTGAAGATTTCTTCTTCAAGCTGTAAATACAATCGTGGGCTCTCCGAGTGTGACCTCTCAAATGGTGCCTTAACACGATTCTAAAAACAGATCTTGGAAGAGTTTTAATGAAAACGAACAGATATATAAATATGCTTTTATTAAAAACTATGTATAGGAGACTTACAGGATAAGAGATGAAAGCGTACATAGAGAGGAAAGCTTAGGTTTACATAGCAGGATTGGGGTTCTAAATTCGTCTGAGATGAGCTCAAGACTTAAGGGATTTTTATATAGCTAAAACACGAGAAGTGATAAGGCTTCTCGAAGGCTTGAGTGGAGGATGAGCTGGATACTTATCCTTTGCTTGGCTTCTTGTGATGATTGAGGAGAACTATTGAAGATGCTTCACTGTTCGCCTTTTGACATTTTTGGATGAGTGGATCTACTGTAGATACACGCGTCCTCTTGTAAACAGGAAAAGAAAGGTGCTGTCGGGTACTGTGGCCGAAAGCATTTTTGTCTGCTGGCATGTGCTTGGAATAATGGAGAGACACCATTATTATTGTGGGTCAGACTGGCGTGAATGGCAGAAAGATGCCATAACAGTCGTCTTCATTGGAAGGCTCGCTAGAGGACTCTGTAGCATCATCGTCTTCCACGGAATTGTCGGAAGCGATCATGGAGAGAGTCTCAATGAGCTGAGCTCTTGTTGGCTTTCCTTGAAGTTGCTTCTTAATATGGTCCTTAAGAAGCTTGGCTTGAGTTGGAACCTTAGAGGGCTTCAAGATTGGAGCAGCTGGAATAGGTTGTCCAGAGAAGAACCTTAAGACTCCTTCTTTTGTTGCATGACTGTGGTCGAAAATCGGCCACCACTTGATCTTGAAACGTCGGCAATACCAGAGAGGCGGTTGAGCTGACTGATTGACGGTTGTGAGGGCAGAGACAGAGAAATCCCAACAGGAGATCCATGTCAGATTGAACTTGATAAAAAAACCATAGCAACAGAACTTGTTGAGGAACTGGAGCTGGCGGTTGAAACTTGGATTTGAAAAGGGTCCATCCTTCATTGACTGGAGGATGAAGGATTACATCTTCAACATCGAAATGATTCCACCATGAGTATTGAAACCATAAAGGAATTGAAGCTTACTTGAATTTCTTGCAGAAGAAGAAAAACTATGAATGTGAGCAATTCTGTGAGGGAATGAGAAAAGCTCGTGTCCATGCGTGCTTGTAATCTTTATAATTGAAAGATGCAGGAAGAAAGTTGACAGAAAACTTCTTGTGGGAGCTTGGATGTTGCTTCCAGTCAGCTTTTGTCATGATCTTCAAGATCTGACACTTGGAGTGAGAAATCTTTTTTGAATTAGATTTCTCTTTGTTATGAGTAATCACCACTGAGTCAGTGTCGACGAGGATGAACTCATAAAACCTTCGACTTTTGAGACCATCAGCTTCTTCATAAAGCATCTGTGAAGAGAAGACATGACGGGCAATTGTTTGAGGATCCTTGATGAGAGGATAAAGACTTGATTCGAGCATGAGAAGAGGCTCGAGACATGTCTTTGTCACGTATTGATTGGCATGAATTTGAGGATTCTGGAAGGAGGCCATTGTTGAACTTGATTCAGCTACCTGGAGTGGCTGAAAAGGATTGGTAAGGGTGGTTGCATAAGACAAAGGTGGTCTTTGCTGTGTCGCAGAAGGTGGCATAGCATATTGGGACTTGAATTGAGGTCTTGCAGAAGGAACATGTGAA
Organism: Berberis vulgaris; assembly: GCA_963556465.1. Lineage (NCBI taxonomy): Eukaryota > Viridiplantae > Streptophyta > Magnoliopsida > Ranunculales > Berberidaceae > Berberis > Berberis vulgaris. The sequence goes on along the minus strand of OY747136.1, from coordinate 31,517,806 downwards.
GAAGATGAGCTCTGCGAACTCATTTTTGGATAAACTCTCTTGTGAGGAAGTTAGCAAGAGAATTGTCTGCTCCCTTTATATACTCGATGTCAAAATCGAATGCAGAAATCAAACCTTGCCATCTGGAGAAAATCTGTTTTGAAATGAGATTTAAAACATCTTTAGTTAAAATCTCTTTGGCAGATTTGCAATCAACTCGTAAAAGAAAATTTTGATTTGTTAAATCATCTTGAAATTTCATGATGCATAAAACAATCGATTAAACTTCTTTTTTAACAGTTGAATAATTGATCTGTACAGAATTCCAAATACCAGAATGGTACCGGACCAATTGGATTGTCGTAGAATCAGGGAGACGCTGTTTGAGGATACCACCATACCCTTGGTTAGACGCATCTGTTTCTACTATCTTGAAAGCCTTGGGATCTGAGATTCCTAAACAAGGAAGACTCTTGACTTGGGCTTTGACTTGACGCACTATTTGAGAATGGGCTTCAGTCCATGGACCTGGATTTTTCTTAAGTCGATTGTAAAAAGGCTTAAGTTAAACTCGAAGGCCTTTATAGAAATCAGCAACATAACTCAAAGATCCAAGAAATCTTTGTAATTGGGATTTATCCCGAATTTCATCAGGAAACTTGTCTGCAAAATCAATTGCATTTGAAATGGGAGTGACCATCCCATTAGAAATCTTTTGACCTAGAAATCTAACATTTGTTTGAAAAAGGTTGATTTTAGTGGGAGATAAAACCAAACCATTGTTGCGAATACATTTTTCAAATTGATACAAGTGTTTCCAATGGGTGGCAACAGACTCAGAGAAAACAAGTATATCATCGATATACACAATTGTAAAATGGGAAAAGGAAGAGAGAATTTCATTCATGATATTCTGAAATTCTCTCGGAGCATTTTTGAGGCCAAAGGGCATTACATTCCATTCGTAATGTCCAAAGGGAACATTGAAGGCAGTTTTATACCTGTCCTTAGGATGAGATTTGCCAAAACCCAGATTTCAAATCAAACTTAGAGAAGACACATGCGGAGTGTAATCTCTTAAGGAGATCTCTTTGATGGGGAATGGGATATCTAATCCACTGTAAGACTCGGTTAAGAGGCTTATAATTAATGACCAGACGAGGGCTACCTCTTTCTAATTCAACAGCTTTTTGAACATAAAAAGCTGAACAACTCCATATCAACTTAGAGTGTCGAATGAGGTTCTTATCCAGCAATTGCTGAAGTTCTTGTTTGCAATATTTCATAAGATCAGAATTCATTTGAATTGGTCTGGCTTTGGTAGGAATTTTGTACTCGTCAAAGCCTGGTTCATAAGGGTGATGAACACAGTGCTGTTTCCTAAACCAAAAGGCATTAGCCAAATTAGAACATAACTCAGATTTGAGATGTTCTTGGTATTGGACAATCTGGGATTGTAATTTAGGATCTTGAATTTGTTCTTCAATTCTTTTATATGCAATTTCTTGCTTAAGAGAGTTTAAATGTTGTTGTTTCTGAGAAATGAAGTTAAGAAATTGAACCTGTCGATTCATTTGATTAACTTCAGATATTTCAGGTTTAAACAAAAACTTAAACTCGACATCAGTGCCTAATAGGTAGCTTTAATACCGTCTTTAGTAACTGTAAACGGAGAAATCGCAGCTATAAAAGGTGTTCCTAAAATCATTTTCTGTTCCATGTTCTGAACAAGGAGAAAATGTTGCTTGATACAAACTTTATCTTTACAAATATGTGCATTTGTAAGTTTGTATTGGATTTTTAATTGAGAATTGTTTGTTGTATACAATTTTTGGTTTGTGATGGTAAAGTATTGTGCGGGAACAATACCTTCTTGGATACAGTTCATATCTTCTCCTTAGTAAATCAGAGCAATGGTTGATATCAAGATTTCTTTTTTGATAAACAAATGGACAGACACATACCATTTCTGGACAGTCACTTGATGTGGTACACATTGTTTGAGAGTGCGCAAAAATTGAGGTTTGGGTTCTTCTTCTTGAGGGACAGGCTCCGAAGAAGAAGCTTCATAGGGAACTGTTTGAAGATCTTGGACTTTAAGATCTAATAACAGTTGAGATTGTTTAAGTAAACCAATATCCTTTTTGATATTGTTCACTTCATGTTGGAGGTCAGAGATACTGACAGGGGATGAGGTAGTAGACGATCGTTTGAATCTGTCTATTACTTCCCTGTGACTGTAGAAAGGATTAACAACCTCAGATATGTCATGAGGTTTGGTTATTGACGTCTTAATGTGCTGAAGGTATTCAGTTTTAAGACTGGGATCTTCAATTTTATCAACAAAATCTAACAGGATGCTAGATTGCTTTTTGTTAGATAACATATTGACAGTTTCGCAATGGCAAGCTTATGCACATGCATCAGAATTGTCAGAAACATCTTAATCTGACGAGAAACGATTGATATTGAAGAGCTGAAATTCTTCAACAGAAGAATCAGCTTCTGAATCCATTAAAACATTGAGAAACATGTTTTTAATGTCTTCAGGGGCTTGTAAGGCTTGAATCTTTTGGGCCGTTCTGCAATTTTTTGCATAATGGCCTGAACATCCACACTTAAAGCAAATAGGCTTTGAAGTTGGATTGGGCTTGTATTGTTTTTTAAATTGCTCAGGCTTGGGCTTATGAGTCCCATGCCTTTTGGGCTTACTGTAGTACTTATCTAAATTCTTGGATTGTTTAGGCCCATAAGGCTTTTTAGATTTGTACTGCCTTGCTGGATGAGATCTGTATAGCTGTTTGGATTGGGATTTCGAATTGGGTATTCGACAGTCTTCAAATCCATATTGCTGGCAGAAATCACCAAGTTCTTTAGGCCCATGAATATGTTGTTTCTTAAGCTTATGTTTGAGCCTAAGATCGTTACATATTTGCAGAGCACATTTATTTATAAAAGAGATGAGATCGCCATATGTAAGACGTTCATATGGAATATCTCCTTGATATACTTCTTGTAATTTATTCCGAACTGTTTCTGGAAAGATAGCAGGTAAACCTGAAAGAAACTTTCGTTTCCAAAAGGGATTACTTGCTTCAACCTGTTGCATAACCTTCTTGAGGAAAATGTCCTTATACCATCTGAAATGGCTAAGGGTGGGACATTTGTGAACCATTAGCAAATCTTTTGATTTACCTTGAAATTCACCTGGATCCCCAATATAGTGTTTTAATATGCTAACAATCAAAGTGATTACAGAGGCAGGAGTAAATTGACCATTATCAGTTTTCATTGGCTGACCATCAGAGCCAATTTTAATTGCTTGTAAAATTGCGTGTTGTTCACCTAAGGTAAGATAATTATCCCACCATCTTTTGATTAACCCAGAGAAACCAGCGATGATAATATGTGCAATGGTTTTATCATCCTTGTTCTCACTACGATGGGTAGAAGCCATCATAATCATTTCTTGGGTTAATTCAATCATGCTTTCTTCAGTTAATCCATCGATATTCCAAATATAGAGGTTACCTGTAGAAAACGAACCAAATGTTTGCAATGATCGTTCTTCATATTGCATATCTGGTAAGGAGGGTCTTGGATAATAATTTCTAGTTGTGGGGAGTGGATTTTGATATTGCGCATAAGATTTTGATGTTTTAGCATACTTTATGGGATTAACCTGATATTGGATAAAATTTAATCTATCCAATTCGGCCATTGGATCAAAGTCCTCCCTAATATCAGATTCAATTGTCATGGCTGGATTAGACAGAGTATTGATTCTGAGTTTTGAATCAAGGTTTAAAGCTGCTAATTTTGCATCAATATCCTTGAATAATTGTTGTGAATTCGTAAAAACATTTTGAGAAACTGATGTGGGTTTGAAGTATGAAGTTTGTTTTGTTTCTTCAACATGTTTTTCTTGTATTCTCTTTTCTTTAAGAGCATTTTGTAATAATTGATCTTGAACCATTTTATCTCCAATTTCGTGGAGTAAATTATTGGTATAATTATTCTGTTGAATAATTTTGGTTATTCCTTTCATAGGATTCTCTGATGAAGAGTCTTTGAGAGGAGAAGCAACAAGATCTTGTCCCATAGTAGCAAATGTAAATTCGCTAAGAGGGGGCAAAATTGAATTAATTGCTTGATTCTCAGTGGAATTCCAGAGCTTGGAAGAGAAATTGAAAACATGAACATTTTGAAGATGAACATTAAAATACCAATCTAAGAAAGGTAAATTTTCTTTCAATTCTTCACAACATTCAAAAAAAAATTTCTTGCCTAAATCTGTTATCTGAGATTCAGTTGTTTGAGCATAAAACGTTTGACGTCTTTCCTTATTATTTTCTTGCGTGAATTCTGCTATAATATTTTCTTTGTTTAATTGAAAAGGTTTAGACAGACAACAGAGTTGAGGTGGAAAATTCATTTTCGACTGGGTAGGAGATTGTTGTGCTTGGGTCTCCTGATCTTGTTCAGGAGGATTGTACATAGGTTGAGGGATCAGCGGATATTGGGGATTTGGCCTAATATGCGCAAGATCAAGGTGAGGTAGAGCATCTGGTGTAGTTGCTCTAGTGATATGAGTAGGAGCAGTCCTAAAGATGCTTCAGATCTGCGTCCTGATTGAAAGTCTGAAGGATCGAGTCTTGTAACTCTTGCTTCAGAGAATCTTAATTCTACTGACCCGTCAAGGAGAGTAAAAACATGATCAAGCTGACTAGGAGGGGGTCTCCTGGGAACAGTAGCTCCTTGAACCTTCCAAGTGTCTGGAAGGGTGACTTGGTTCCAATGGATTGTTTTTGGGACAATTACATTGGTTTTCTCCTTATTGGCTTGGAAAAGGATTGTGTATCCTTTATCAAACTCTTGTAAAGCTTTCGGGCTTAACTGAGTCTTCATAGCCTTAAAGTTGATCTTGTAGATGAGTGCTAATGGTTCAGAACCTTCAATCATATCAAAACCAGAGGTCTGAATATTGAGAGTTAGTGTTTCAAGGACGTTTGGATCCTTGAGTGAACTAAGAAGTTGGGGTAATAGTTGAAATAAACTGGACCCGTGGTCAGAGTTGACTCTGCGATTCCAAGAAGAGAATCGTGAAACCTATTGTGTCTACAATCGCGAAGTGCGATCAAGGCACATGTGTCTAACCCTGTTCTTGTAAGGGGTTTGAGTCCGATCTGGATTAACCCAATATGAATATACTTGTAGTCTTGACTATGCAAATAGTCAAGTGTTTGAGCAGAAAACAATTGTTTTGAATCTAAAGATCCATTGAGAGGCACAGTCTGTTCGACTATGTCAATCAGATCTTCAGTTTTTTGGGAAAATAACGATTGAGAAATTTCATAAATCTTCTTGTATGGAACAGCTGGTATAGACCAGTTTTGTAAATCTTTTTCGACTTCTGGAATTTTGCATTCCATCCTATTTTGTAAATCTGGATTGTTTACCCTAGAACTAGAAGAACCGGTATGGGACCACCTTACCCTCTCACACTGCGCTCACCATGGCGACTTACTCAGGGTTCTTAACGGCTGACCAACATACTTTTACTGGCTTACCAACGCTATCAACAGCTGACCAACGACACCTAGGACTCACCACTATCCCCCCGGAGAAAAAGAACAGATGGCTCTGATACCAAGATATACAAATTTATATATATACATACAATATATATATATATTTGAAGCATGAATGATGATGTTATTTTTGAGTGGGAGTTCTAAGGTAAAATGACATTATCTTAAGAATATAAATTTTGCACAATGAGACTAAGCTAGTGATAATTATACATAAGTGAAGTAGATGATGATTGGGAATATAGTGAACTTTCGACTCTACATCTCATGTGAATTGTGATTATTTTGGTATTCTTTTGTGACAAAAAAATAAAAAAATAAGATAGATGTATGTAATGCTAGGCTTTAATATACCTGCACATGTCTTATGTAGACATAAACCTTGACCCTGACATCTATTTCCAAGAACATTGTCGCTGAATTAAGCAAATGTGAGAAATTGAATGGCTATAACTATGAGATTTGGAACATGAAAATCCATTATGTACTAGAAGAACAAGAGTCTCTGGAAGCTCTTAACCACACCATGGAAGAGCCTGAGGAAGATAACTCTCTCCAGCAAAGAAGAGATAAAGAGGCTTACAATGCCTAAAGAAAAAATTCCATTGCTCGCATTACATTGCTAAGTAGTATGGAAAATGATATAATGATATAATACGAGATTTTTGCAAATGTGAGACAACCAAAGACATGTGGACAACTTTAAAAGAGAAGTTCGGTGGAACTTCTATTACTAAACAAAGGCAACTCACAATCAAGTTTGACACTTACAAGAAACGCCTAAACCATAAGACAACATATGAGGCAGCTGTCAAACATGATAAGTGAGATGAGGAAGCTAGTCACACGTTAAGTGATGAACAACAGGTGCAAGCTGTTATTAGATCCTTACCTCATAACTGGGGGCACGTGAAGGTGCACTTAACCCACAATAAAAGCATCGAAACAGTAAATGACGATGCACATCAGTTGGACCTAGAAGAGGATCGCATTGAAGCGATTAGGCCAAATACAAATGTGTATATGGCTGCTGAGTCTAGCTCACATGGAGGTTCAACTTTCAAAAAAAAAATTTAGGGTGGTTTTCGCGAAAAAAGGTAAGGGAATTGTCCATAAGTGGCGAAACCTAACAATAAGTAACCAGAGCAAAACAAGGGAAAATGTCATTTTAAGAAGAAAAACAAATCAAGAGTGAAATGCTTCAACTGTGGCAAAAGAGTCACTATGCTCGTGAATGTCATGAGCCAAAGAAGGTAAAGACCCTTAATGCAGACTTTAGTGTTGCATATGTATCAAGTTCTGTATTTCTAACTGAATCCCATCCTTTGTGGACTGTAGAATCAAACACCACAGATTACATGGCAAAAAACTGCAATTCTTTCGTGGAATATCATCGAAGCCCACCAGGAGCAAGATGGATATATGTGAGAAATAATTTGAGGGTGGAAGTTAAAGGAATTGGCATTTGCAAGTTGAGTTTGTGTGATAGTCGAACACTCATCCTACATGATGTTTTGTATGCTCCTAAAATTTGGAAAAATTTGGTCTCTGTGGTAGTTTTGCTTAATTTAGGTTTCTCTTAAAATTTTCATGGTACTGGTGTGAATGTGTTCCATGGAACAACATTTTACGATTTTGGATATTTGCTTGATGGTTTTATGATTCTGGATATTGACTATGTTAGTAGTTATATCAATCCTGGTTTTTCCTTAATGGCATCTATTTCAAATAATTTAGATGATAATGTAGATGTTTGGCATACTAGACTAAGCCATATTGGCTAGCAGAGAATGCATAGATTGGCAAAATAGGGCTTATTGGGCCCAATTGAGAAAGTCAATCTATCAATATGTGAATGTTGTTTAGTTGGAAAAATGTCACTTAAACCATTTGGCAAAGGAACAAGTGCTAAGATTCCATTGCAGTTAAGTCATTCGGATATTTGTGGTCCGATGAATGTTAGGGCTAAAGACGGGTCTGTACATTTTATAACTTTTATAGATGATTACACTCGATTTGGTCACGTCTATTTATCTCTCATAAGTCAGAAGCTTTAGATTGTTTCAGACGCTATGTGAATTTGGTAGATAATCAATTAGACAAGAAAATAAGAATGTTACGAACTGATTGAGGCCATGAATATCTATCTGATGAATTCAAAATTTTGTGTAGTGAAAAAGGAATAAATAGACAACTAAGTATTCTGAGGACTCCGCAACAAAATGGTGTTGCGAAGAGGAGAAACAAAACCCTTATTGAAATGGTTAAGTCAATGATGGCACAAGCAAATTTGCCTATTACCTTTTCGGGTGATGCTTTGCTAACTGCTACCCATGTACTTAACCTAGTGTCCTCCAAATCAGTTACGATGACTTCTTATGAATTATGGACTGGTCGTAAACTCGATCTTTCTAATTTAAGATCTTGGGGTTGTGCTGCTTATGCTCACAATACTTTCTATAAATTTGAAAAATTAGGTCCTAGAGGTAAAAAGAATATATTTATAAGATACTATGAACACTCTAAAGGATATGTATTTGTTGGGGAACTTACAATTGGTAGTGTAACTGAATTTGAATCACAAGATGTTGTGTTTCTTGAAACATAATTTCTAGCAGGGGACGAGTTAAACCGTGATTTAACTCTCTTTGAAACCGAGGATTCATATGAATTGATTACGCAAAAACAGTTGGTGAATTCATTAGATAATTCAATCAGGTCATCTGATCCAAGTGGGAGCCAAACAAATAATAGTGAATTTGTTTCACAAGGAAATCAACTACAACGTACTAGTCGTGGAAATATTTCCCGTCGTTATTTTGAAATCGAATGTGAGAATTTTATTGTAGCCTCACAAGAGGACGAACCAAAAACGATTGGGAGGCTCTTATATGCCCTACAAAGGAGCAATGGATAAATGCAATGGAAGAAGAAATGGAGTCAATGAGATCAAACCAAGTTTGAAAATTGGTTGATCTTCCAGATAGACGGAAAACAATTGGGAACAAATGGGTTATCAAGATTAAACATAAAGCTGACGGAACAATTGAAAGATATAAGGTTCGACTTGTAGCCAAGGTGTCTACTCAACAAAATGGAATTGATTACGAAGAAACATTCTCTCCAGTTGTGAGATTTACCTTTGTTCGCTTAATTCTGGCTAGAGCGGCAAGTATGGATCTTAAATTACATCAAATGGATGTAAATATTGTTTTTCTCAATGGAGAATTCCAAGAGGAAATCTATATGGAATAACCTGTAGGTTTCGTAAAAGATGGTGAAGAAAACAAAGTGTGCAGGCTCTTAAAATCAATTTATGGTCTAAAATAGTATTCCAAACAGTGGTATATACGTTTTCATCAATCCATAATGTCTTTTGATTTTAACATGATTGATAAGGACCACTGTGTATTTGTTAAAAGATCCAACGAGTTGTCACTATATTTAGATGACATACTGTTAGCCCGAAATGATAAGGAGTTTGTGATAGCCATTAAGAGTTGGTTATCAGCTACATTTGAAATGAAGGACATGGGTGAAGCTGCATATATACTTGGTGTTAAAATCGAGCGAGATCATTCAAAGAGATTGTTAACTCTTTCACAGTAATCTTACATTAAGAAGATTCTTGAATGATTTAATAAGCATAATTGTCTTAAAACTCCATTTGCAAAAGGACAAATTAGAAAAGTTCCTTATTCCAGTGTTGTTGGGAGCCTTATGTACGTTATGATGTGTACATGGCCGGATATTTGTTTTGCGGTTGGAATGACAAACATATATCAATAAAATCCAGGTCCAGTCCATTGGATAGCAGCCAAGAGAAATTTGGGGTATCTAAAAGGAACTGGAAATTATACAGTGTTATGAAGGAAATAATCTGCATATTGGAGGCTATACTGATGTTGATAAGGGAGAAGATTTAGATTAAAGAAAATCTACCGCTGGTTATGCTTTCTTACTGAATAATTGTGCCATTTCTTGGAGAAGTAAGAAACAAACATGTCTAGCCTTATCCACAATGGAAGTTGAGTATGTGGCATCATCAGGTGCAGTACAAGAGAAAGTTTGCCTTAAGAGATTTTTCAATCACTTGGGGGTTAAGAAAGATGTTGCAAACACAATCTTAGTGAACTGTGATAACCGGGCAGCTATAACTTTCACAAAGATCCCAAGGATCACTCTTTGACCAAACATATAGATACCAAATACAATTTTGTTGCATGAAAAGAAGTGATTGTGAATTATATATGTACAAATAGAATGGCAGTAGATCCAATTACAAAATCGATTCCCAGAGATGTATTTGAAGGTCATGTCCGGTCTCTAGGGTTGCGTAGATGTTGATGAATAATTTTCTAATATGAACAATCAATGCATATTTTCTTTTAATGTAACATTCACAAATGAATAATAGTAAGTTTGTTATTCAGTTGATGACTAATATTGCTAATTTTTGTTGAAAGCACACTCACATGATACATGCTTAGTGCATGTTATAAAAGGTATGTCAGATAGGTTGATTGGCCTTTTCACATAGGCAATCACGTCTATGAATGTATGATTTATATAGATGAGATAGTTTGAGCAATATGAGAGTTCAATCTTAAACGAATGTCGCCTTCATTAAGGATCAAGATGAGGACACTATGTTAAAAAATCTTTGTGACCGAAGATGAATAACCCCACGATTCATCTTATCCGTCTTAATGCCAGGTGAAAGTCATGTTTTGTGATAAAATAAAGAGTAGAATAAATGAGTGTATCTGAACTATCACATGTATGGTATTTGTAATAAGAGACATACGATCCATGAAAATGGAGAAAATACCATAACACGTGTTTCATACGACATGTGCAAAGTAACGACCATTAGAGTAACAAGGTATTGTTGATCTTTCTTCCTCGTTATGTGAGACTCTTGAGGCTAAGATGGCCCATATATGTACCCTTATACTTCCACTGGTTTCTTGAGGTTTAAGTTTGATGTATGCTATCTTAGAATGCTACTAATGGTCATGAATGATTTGGCCTAAATGGGCATCTCTAGAAAAGCAATCAAATTGGAATCAAACAATTCAAAGATGAAAGGAAGACCACATTGAATGTCACATTTCGTAGTATTCACAAGTCAACCAATTATGTTTACTATGTATTTACATAATTGTGAATACAAAAACACATTACAATGATGTATTCATTGAAAGATCAAGAGATGTTTTAAATGTGATGAAATGGGTATGGGGCACTGCATATTTTCTCTACTTGTTGGAATAGCTATGTATACCTAACAGTTATATAGTGTTGAACTCTCGTGATTCGTGAGATATGCTGGTCACACAACCTATTTATCTGTATGAACATTGCGGTGAAGAGATTTGTTCTCTTTTTGGACCAGTTCATCACATGCAAGTGGGAGATGTTGGTTTTGTGCACGTGATAGAACTACCTCGACAATTTTTATTCACGTGGCAGTTAACTATTATGAGCAGTTAAGCAATTTATATCAAAACAGAGTGAAGTAGTTTTAGAGAAAAGTACAAAACTCCAAAATACTTCCTTCTCTTCTTCAAATCACAAAACACTGCAATTGTTTTGGATACTTAGGCTGTGAACAACACACGACTTCTGAGTTCGTGATTTCGTCTTTGACCCGCGTCTTCACAATACACATATATGACTTCAGGGATTCCGCAACTGTAAGTTCCATGAACCAAATTATTTCTACAGTTGCTAACCTATATCGGATGTTCTTAGTGGGCTCTTCCAAAGGGTTGCTCTGTTTCCATTCATGGGAAAGTCATTGGCCAACTGTCAACCAACAGTTCATGTGTGTTTGTAATCCAACCACACGGGAATATGCCAATGTTCCAGATATCATTTTTGCCAGGGTTCGTGCTCATAACATAGCTTTGGGGTTCAATTTTGATCCCTCTACTAAGGTAGTTAATATGTTCTTTTGGATGGGAGATGATGGAGCTAAGACATCAGTGGCTCATATACATATATAAGGCTCCGATGTTTAAAAACTTGTAATAGATCGACACCCCTTAGGGTTGCAAGAGTTTAGGCCCCTAAGCATTTGTCAATGGGTCTATCTATTTGCTTATGTTACGCGATCCTATTGAACCCAATTGTGAGAACAACGTATCGGATTCTCCAATTGGGATTATGTGCTTTGATTTGGAGTTGGAAAGATTTGAAGTAGTTCGAAATCGAATTCAGTTTCATTATGACCTCAGGATCCCATTTCAATCTCAAGTATTTTAAGCTTGGAGAGTTGGGAGGTTGTTATTGTATAATAGATTGTGTGTTCGTGATTATTATAAAATATGGGTTATGAAGGAGCACAATGGATGGACCAAACAACTTGTTATCAGAAGTTTTAGAATGGATGCAAAAAAGATTATGGAAATTCTTCCTATTTGCTATGGAAAGAAGAATGGTTAGCTTATATATTGCTTTGTAACTTCAAGTCACTGGTTTCTTGCAATCTTGAAATTAAAAGAGCTATGCCACTTGATAACGAATTTCTAAAATTCGATCACGATGATGAAGAGAATCAATACGAACTATATGAGTATTTGAGGCTTGAGCATGATAGGATTGAGGACGATGGTGAATACAATTATGGGCCCAAGTTTCAAGCATTTCATATGGTGCGAGCCTCATCTAGCTCGAATTAGTGTGCGAAATGGAGAGTAATTTCGAAGAAAAGGAAAAGAGATGCAAGGTACAAATGAAAATTTATGTGAGACATATATATATATATACATATGATGTTTCATGTTGATAGGACGTTTTTGTTACTTTCGTTCAGAAAAAGCTTCTTTTGTTTTATGTGCATCTGATGCCGAAGGTGTTATAGTTGGAGGAGTGATTCTACATGGCGAGGAAAACAGGGATGGGGGGGGTGGGGGGGGGGGGCGTCCATCCCCCCGGGATGCGTGCAGCCCCCCCCCCCTCTCGCTGTTTCCTCGCTGTTTAGAATTTTCCTAGTTGGAGATAAAGGTGGTCTTTGCTTATCAAGATTGCCATGTCTAGTCTTGCTGCTGAGCTCCAAGCATTTGAGACTGGGCATCTGTAATTAAATCTCATAGATCAGATCATTTTTTGGATGATCGGTGTCAGAACATATGGCTGATGTTATTGTAATCTAGTTGGGTCCAAGGTTTATCAACCTCTGTAAAATATGTCATCCTTTTGTTTAATGATGTTGTTGAAAAAAATGACTTCTTGAATTTTCAATATTTCTTACTTCTCACTCCATTTTCCTTTTTCCTACACCTAGTTGTTGTTTCATCAAATGAAGTTTCCTATTTGTAGCTTTTCCTTCTTGATTGAGAAGTTGTAGAATACTCAATTAGTTGCCACTATGCTTTGTAGTTGTGGTTATAGTGGGTGCCAAATCTGGTATAGTTAAGTACAGAAGGCCGAATATGCAAAGTGTAACAGCGAATTCGGCCCATGAGCCTGAAAATGGAACTCGTTCCGTTGCCTCGAATGGATAGGTGCAAGGAAATATCTTGGATCATTAATAACATGTAATAATAGTCATAATTAGGATATTTATGTGTAAGGCATTGTTCCCTCTTAGATATTTCTGTAAATATCTTGTAAATTAACTTAGGGGTGAAGCTTCTTTAGCTTTATAAAGGGAAGGGAACATTAAACGCCAAGGGTTGGTGAATTACTTTGTTGAGAGGGAGTGAATATTTTGTAGAAGGTGGGGGAAGGAATTGCGAGCCTTGAATATACCTCACAATTGATGTCGTTTGTGGGATATTTGAATAACAACTAAAAGCTCACAGTCACTTCTCTAACCCGCTACATTAGAATGCCACGAAAATCGACTATATCAAGAACGTTTGCGCAAGAGCAAACTGTCGAGGGGAGTAAAGTCAAACTAGGTGATGATGTCCATAGAGATTCATCTGTGCCAAGCCCTTCGGGGCGAACGACTAGCAGAAAATTGAAAAGCAAGCAGGCCACCTCTATACGAATTCAAGTTGCTGATGCCCACCTTGCTATGCCGACTTGGCTTGAGACACAAATAGAATAGGCCCAACAAGAGAATGACAATTTGAGAAAGACGACCATCAGTAGAAAGAAACATGAGGAAGATAACGATTCTAAAAGGGAACACGGTGAATAGGCCACCTCAAAACCTCTTGAAAGAGAAAGTCGCAACCCCTGTTCCCAGAGCACAATAGCCTTTTATCTGGAAATGGTCAGAGAGTTCATGAGGTAAGAAAGGAGAGTTCCAAAGATTCTCGCCTTATTGAGAGATGGGTCGGTGAATTTCCAGTATGAAAAGCTCTAAAAGAGCTTAAAACTTCTTTCTTGTCTTCAGAGATTAGAAGAACTCGAATCCTGCCTGATTTCAGGTGTCCGCAAGTCTAAATTTATGATTGGACTTTTGATCTGGTGGATCACCTCATCCACTTCTGGTAGATGGCAATACCATGGAATGCACCAGAGTTTTAGAACCTCAAATGCCCGTTGTTTCTTTCTAGTCTGAAAAGAAAGCGAGCACGTGGTTCCTAATCCTATCTCTACTAGCAGTCCAAATCTGTGAGGGTTTTGGAGGAAGCATTTGTTACCAATTACATTCATCAAAAGAAAAAAGAAGAGTTATGGTACCGACCTATTAGCTTTAAAACATGGGAGGAATGTTTGGAGGACAACATTAGATTTGAGGAAGGCTGACAAACACGGAGAAATGACCAATCCAGAAGAAGTAAGGATACATTTGTTATTACATTGAATCCAAAGAAATACACTTTTAATCCCACTTAGAGAAAAGATGTAGAGATGGGCAACCTGACCAGAGAAATAAGCTAAGAGAACGGACTAGTAGGAGGTTTGATTAATTCTCCATCCCTCTGCCCGACTTACTTAGGAAAATTAAGAATGAACCCTTTTACAGATAGCCCAAGAAAGAGTTTAAGCTGGATAGCCAAAAGAAATCACCCTACAGCAACGGTTTTGAACTCCAACACTTGATTCAGGATTTAATTGAACAAGGTTTATTGAAAGAATATGTTCGAAATAGGCCTTGGATAGAGAAACAATCAGCAAATACATTGCCTCCTCCAATGTCAGAACTTATCGATGCTATTATGCTAAACCAAAGGAATCTCCAACGGAATGGAGGAAGAAGATTCATAAATCAATGAGTGTGCAGGAAGTACTTGGAACCTCTTTGGCTCCTAAGAGTTTGTATGCAGCTTCTGGGTTTGCATGCTAACACTACACCAAAAATGGCCATTAGCAACGGTTTTAAACCGTGGGGGTAACCCATTGGCACGGCTTAGAACCGTGGGCTGTAGAGGCGTCGCTAAATCCCTAGTAACGGCTAAAAATCGTGGCTAAAATATTAGCAACGGTTTTATCTCGAGGACGGTTGATGATTTAGCCACGGTTATAAACCGTTGACAAAATCTTAGCCACGGTTATAAACCGTTGCCAAAATCTTAGCCACGGTTCTAAACCGTGGGCAAGAGTAGCCACGGCTTAAAACCGTTGCAAGTGTGGCCACAGTTTTAAGCCGTTGCAATAGCTTTAGCAACGGTTTTAAGCCGTGGCCAGTACTAGCCACGGTTATAAGCCGTGGCAAGGTAGTCACGGTTTTTAGCCGTTGCAATAATTAGCCACGGTTTAAAACCGTGGCAATTTTTTTTTTTTTTTTTTTTTTTTTTTGCTGTCAAATGACTTTTTATTACATCTTATAAGTTTTATTTCTAAAAAATAAAAATTTTAATGTGCCAAACTTAAACATTTCCATAAATGGAGGCAAAGTAATGTAATTAATAAGATAATGTATTACATTGAATCACAAAATCTATCAAATAATATCTCAAATACAATGACACACACACAAACTTAAATATCTCAAATACAAAGAAAGTGGAACAATGCTGCTGCTGCTGCGAGAGACGCAATGCTGCTGCTGCAAGGGACGATCTGCTGATGATGCGAGGTACGCACTGCTGCTGCTGCTGCGAGGGAATCATTGCTGCTGCTGCGAGGCACTGATGCGAGCTTGCTGCTGGTCGCAAACCAGAGTGCCCTCTGTTTCACTGCAGAGTACCCACTGTCCTGGCAGTTATGATCTGTGGATTTTTGAATGCAATCTGGGTGCTGCATTTCACTGCTTGCACTCATTCCTGCCGCAGGTCTTGGATTCCAAGCAAGTACATTACTTTAACATTTGGAGAACTATTAATAAATATGCAGTACAAAAATGAAACAGAGAAAACTAAAGTTTCATCACCCGAAAACATTTGGAGTGTATGTTCACTTGTTTCAAATGAAAGAAACATGACAAATTCATTCGAAAGATGCTATCATCAAATGCTTCTCTATAAACTTAAATGAGTTTGAGAATACCCAAGTTCTATTAACTTGACAACTGAAAAGTGTTCCATTAAGCTCATGTGGTTCAACAAAAAAGACTAACTTTATGGTTAATAAGAAAAATTTGCCCTAGGCGAGTTAGAAGAAAAAAACAACTAGAGTATCTGCTACAGTACACATGCAAACATACCTCGTTTGTTGGGCGTCCGTAGTCAACGGGATCTCTTCTAGTAATTGCTTCCAAAACAACAACCCCAAAGCTATATATGTCACTCTTTTCATTCAAAAGTCCAGTATTTGCATATTCGGGTGCAACATATCTGGAAAAGTTATGTCACATTGGTATCTATTATAATTCTTTGAACCGTGGCGATTTGAAACCAATGATGCAAAAACGTAAAAGGAAAATAACTCATTGAGTTCCACTGAAAAAAATATTACCCGAAGGTCCCCATGACACGGGTAGTGATATGGCTTTTTCCAGCACCCAGTAACTTGGCCAGACCAAAATCAGATACTTTAGGATTGAAATTGTCATCTATTAAAATGTTACTAGATTTGATGTCACGATGTACCACTTTTGGTTCAACAGCCTCATGCAAGTAAGCAAGCCTGGAATGCATACTTTTGGTTCAACTACCTGTCATTGAAATGGGTAAGGGTGTTATAATAAACAAAATAATAATAAATAACATTGACATACAAAATCCAAATATAAAAGAGCAAACCTGGACTAAGACAGGAAGAATGTCCATGCCAAACTTAAAGCACCAAATGAAGTCAGCCCAAGCAGTCAGCTCCCAGCAACCCGGACAGCACCAACGCAAGCTCTGTTTCGCAGCAGCGTGCAGAAAAATCCGCAAGCCTCCCAGCAGACCTCAACCACAGCTCAAAACCGGTGTGCTAACCGCGCACGCTGAAACCCGCTGCGGCCAGAAACAGCACGTACAGCAAACACGTTGAATCGCACTCTGTCTGGATCAACATCGCACTCTGTCTGCAATGCAGAGCACGCTGAAACTGCAGGGCACCCTGCCTGGGACGCGCTCTGTGCTGCAGTGTTCGGATCATCCCTTCCCTTTCAGTTACCGCCGGATTATCTCCAGTGTTTACAGATAAAGGAGGGAGTAGCAAATTGAGTTCTGATTCAAATTAATATTCAAATAGAACATATAGAAAATACAAGACTTGCTGTTATATATTTAAAAGTACCTTTGTCAAAGATTACAAATCTAGAATTATAATCATTGAATCTCTTACGTGGGAAACACACAGAAAATAAATTGAAAGCAACAACTTATTCCAAGTCAAGTTGTACTTCCATTCATGTGTTCTATCCTTCACCTGTGAGAGTTCAGTGAACCTAAACTGAATGTTGACATTCAACACACCGCGTGTAAATTGGATCAAAATGGTAATGAAATACCAACAGTGTTACTCTTTCAACAGTGTTACACAATATTTGATCAACAGTGTTACTCTTTCAACCTATGCACAAATATAATGAAATACCAAGCATATGCACACAAATGTTGACTAGAACACACAATATTCTATATTGGTCTAACCAAGACGAGTAAATGACAAATGTTGCTAGATCCTGTGACCAACCAGGTTGTCAATAAAACAATTGATTAAGTACGTTCAAGTTACTATTGTAGAAAAAGGTAACCCAAATAAACCTTAAATGGCATGCCGAGCACAAGCTTTGTTGCGAAAGATCTGTACATGAATTCTGGTTTCTGGTAAAAAAAATCACAATGATGAACAAATTATCAACGAAATATCGTAAAAATTAGAGAATGAAAAATCATTGCTTCCAATGCATGGTTTTCGAAAGTAGAATTCGTAAAACAAAATAGTATGTACTAAAAATATACCTTCAACTGATCCAAGGACACACACATAAGAACAGAGCCATCTCGGTGCAGGACTCCTCTATAATCCACCTCCTCACCCTGTATACATTTAGTTTTTATTTTATTTACTGCATAACTGAGAGTATCAAAACACATACACGGACAGGAAGTAGGCAAAATGAGCAACAAGGACTGACCTCCTTCTGGACTGGTAGTTTACCAGTTCTACGTTGGATATTTGATATTTCTTCCTTCCATACGTGTACTTGATAGGAGGCCGATACCTGAAAACTGTTATAATTGGAGCAAAAAGATAACATCATTCAACAAGAAGAGATTACAATACTTAGACCTCATTATCTCAGTCTAGTGAATGCCTTGGCTTCCCCATACAGAGAACCAAAAACAGTAATATTAAAGGCCAGTGAATGCCTTGGTAGTATTAGTAGCTAAATAGGGCTTTTGGTGTAGTGTATAAGAATGCAAAAACATAGAAAACAAATAAACTCACATCAGCAATAACCTGTCCGTCTTTAAGACAGCCTCTATATACGTGTCCATACCCACCTTCTCCTATTAACTGGTCCTTTGAAAAGTCAGATGTTGCAGCTTGAATCTCTGTATATTTGAACCTTATGGCTTCCTTGATAGACAATATAGTTCTCATCCCACAACCAGCACAAAGAACAGGTGCATCTGAAGACTGTTTTTGCTTTGGGGGGTTATGAGGACAACTAGGATTGTTTTCACCTCTAGAATGATGTTTTGTTAAGAAGAATACACAATTCAATAACAGGAATGCTAATCAAGGATGGGTGAATATGAAATTTACTTCACATAAAAACCAGTTAAATGACTTGCATAATAAAAATTCTATTCAGTACTATAGCATAATTTTGGGAAAAAAAAAGGAAACAATCATGATATAGATCAACATAATAGAAAAATCAAATAAGTGAACCGTCCCCTCATGGTTCATATGGAATGAACCACTTTTGTCAAGGGCAATCAAGAACGATGAGAATTGTCTTCTATTTCTCCATTTTCTTTACTTTTTCACAATGCATAGATTTCAAATGGATTTATTGAGAATAAAATATCATTTTACGGACAAGCTATCTAGAATAAAATATAGCAACCTGCTCCCTTTAGTAACAACACTTGTGTTAGCAGCCTGCATTCCATTCATGCACAAAAGAGATGAGGGTGATAATATGAGAGGACAATATTTCCATGTTTGATATCTCACACCAGTAAAAAGAATTGTTTTCGTACAAGATGCTTAATTACTCTAAGTATAGGAAGCATTCAGGATACCATCACATAGAAGATAGTTGATATGCAATTTAAAATGTTTTAAAATGTTTCTCAACAGAATTTCAATAAACTGAACTCAATTTCAGTGTTCACTCAAAGCACTGGAACATAGCAATAAAATTTCAAATTGGGGTGCTCCTAATGTACGTTAGGCGCATGCCTTGTGCCTAGGCACAAATAGGGTATCACTCCCTCACTGCACCTTTGCACCTTAACCACACTAATACAAGATACAATGAATAATCCAATGATCCAATAAAAAAAGTTCATGATTGTTTTCCAACTGAATCAGCCACTATCCTAACAGAATAATGTCATAGTTTAATACAAGTCTACAAGAAAAATTGATCTTTTTTGCTACATTTGGCATAATCCAACCAACCATTGTATCAATAAGAAGTCATTCCAAACATGTAGGCGAAAAAGGTTGCATTGCAGGGAGGGCAAGCATATACAATGACATGTCATCCAAGTGTGCAAGGCAGTTGTCCACGTAAAGTTGCACAAATTAAACATTATGAAATTCAAATATATATTAAATTAGAAATGAATTCTAGCTAGCTAGAATGAGTTTGGATTATAGAGAGGAGAGAGAGAGATATACCTTGGCTTTGATTGCTCATCCCCACTTGAAGACCTTGATCAGCCATAAGAACTCCTCCACTAAAGAAAACACCCTGAATTGAAGACAAAAAACCAAACATTGTGTTAAGGCTTTTATTTTTTTTTCAAAAAACTAAAACTTTTAAAAAGAAGCTAGGTTTTGTGACTCACTTGAGCCCTAGCTCTTTGAAGCTCTTGTTCAAGCTGAGTGAGCTTGATCCGACTTGACTCAAGCTGCTGCATATATGCCTGTGACAAAGACAAGAAAAGCAACAAAGACTTGATCAATAAATGCTGATCAGAGAGAGAACTAGAGAGTTGTAACTTCACATTAGCAGGAAGTATCAAGAACGTATTCATTCACATGAGCAGGAAGTATCAAGTCATCTTCACACAAATCATGCCAGACAAATCCATTTTTGTAACTTCTACTTTCACAAATCCACCACAACAATGATAACAATCAAATTTCTAATAAAATACAATTTACTGGAAAACCAAAACCAGTTCTTATAACACTCTTACCTCTTACAAGACCACAAATACAACGAAGGCATGCCACTACCTCTCAAGACATTAAGCCGATTAATCACATCTACAAAACATACTAAATTTCAGCATTCCCAAATTCAAATAGAAATATAGTATAACAAAGTAACAAACAAGCCAGACACATACCTCTCAAGTGAAGACCTTCGGGCGAAGAGAGTGCAACCTCAATGAAATGTGGATGTTCAAGGTGGTGATTTCTGCAGAGATAATAAACAACAACAACTTTTCTATTATGCCGCTTCGGTGATGGCTCCGTCCAAACTATAGCCCTCTCTGGACTAGTTTGCCTATACTTGTTCATTCTCCCCTCCATTTCTCTCACTGTTAAATCACCTCAGACTGAAACGGATCTAAAACAAATACATCTTAGTCACTTCAGCCTTCAGCTTCACATTTCATCATTAATCACAAGAAATACAATCTACCTAAGACTTATAACTGACTAGAAGTTCTATTGTCTCGCATTAACTAAAACCTAGCAAAATTTGCTTGCAAATCCAACTAATTGAATGAACTTCAGCTCATAATGTCAAATTCCATCAGTTCCTCCAAATAATAGCTCAAAAAGACCTATAAAGGAATGAACTAAAAGACCTTCAATAATCCAACTAATTGAATGAACTACTATCTGAGCCTCATCAGATCTAATTTCACTCGCAAAACCTATTTAGTGATCCCATACAAAGGAATGCAACACAAAAACACTACAAATCAACTGTTCAAAACAGTTTTCAAAGAAGAAGAAGAAGCACAAGATGGCTACAAGAGATTTTTATTACCTGGGTGGATGTATTCTCTCTATCAATGATTCAAAATCAGGATCATAGTAAGGTTTATAGCCACTATACATTATATCTAACAAAAAGAAAAACCAGTTGTCAGAGAGAGCTTTAGAGACCCCAAGAGAGAGACACAAGAAGAAGAACAACAAAATGGGGTGTAAAAGAGATATGTTATAGTTTGGTTTCATACAATGTTTATATGGAGTACAAGTAATGAAACACGTTTTGTAAAAGGATAAGTGAGCAGCCTCTTTTTTGTTCTCTTTCTTGCTTATAAAGATAGAAAGTTGAAGTTTTTATAATAAAAGTCCCCCAGTGGCAACAACTGGTTTTGCTTGTGTTGAAACATGGATCAGAATATGACAAATCACAAACAGCAGAAGAAAAAAAAAATAACAGCAGAAGAAGATAAAAAGTAACAGAGTGCATCAGGACAGACCACTCTGTCAAAACAGAGCGTGCTGTCCAGTGTTGGACAATGACACGGGTAGCACAAAATCATGAAATTACTGAATTGTGATTGTGATGATCAGGCCGCATGTCAACTAATGCGTGAGATGAGTGACAATCATAAGAAAAACTCACTTCTTCATGAACTGGGGCCAATCCTTGAAATGTAAAATTCTTTAACCCATCTAGAGAGCAAGGATCATCAATATCTGACCCCGATTCTGCTGTTGATGTGTCACTACTTCTTCCCTGAAAAAGGAAGAGAAAATATGACTTGAGGAACAAATTAAGGATTAAAAACAAGATGCACTAAATATCGATCAACTTAAAAAACTCAAATTTTTACCTTCAATGGTCGTATCTTGATGTAAGAGTTAATTTTCCGTTCCTCGTCAAATATTCTAGTAATTTGCCTGACAAGTGTTGCTTCCTCATTGTGGACAAGCTATAAACATGAGATGCAATTTGGTCACTAATTATTTTTACAGATGAAAATGTTAACTTTATCTGATAATCTGAACTACAGTAACCAGACCAGATACGAATATACGAGTCACCACTACCTTCAGTATTTCAGGATCATTCCAAGGCCCTTTATTAGACTTAAGGCACCCTCCTTCAGCAGAGCATGTACATGAGCCACCCAAGAAATCAGGAAGTTGACTGTACAAAGTAAGCATTTAAGTGTCTGAAAAGGCGACCCATATAACAGAATATGAAATAGCATTCAAGACTAAACAATGGAAAGATCAATCAAATAACACAAATGGCTTCCTCATTACCTGGTGATATCATAGACAAGCAAAGCACCAGCAGCACCTCTGTAGTAAGACCTAGTAATAGATCTGAAGGATTCTTGACCAGCCTATAAGTTGCATTGGAATTCGAACATCATAAGAAACAGAACAGTATATCACGTGACAGTACAAATAATTTGACTTTTCCAATCCATGAGCAATCAGAACAGACATGGTCAGTCATGGACTTACAGAGCAGTAACATCATATGTTAGGTTGGATAATTTCTAGCAATCCACACATGTCAATAGATTATCAAATACATATCGTCCAAGCATCCTGTTGGCCACATAACAAAAGCTCAAGCTCCTCCTCTGTGAAAATTTGAAGACTTTTTATGGGAAACACCTGAAGAATAAAGAAGAGATTTATTTAGAGCATGCAACGAAAAACATTAGAGCGTGCAATTAAAATACCAGAAATTATGAAGGAATCCAAAGAATAAATCAAAATGGTGATTCAAGTTATATGATGAAAATTGATCTTTTATCTTGGAGTGATCATGTTTCACATCATCCAGGTTTAACTTTGTTTTCCAAATAATACCTTATAAAGCTCTACGAGAGTTATAAATGAAAACAACAACAACAGTTGACCAAAAGACATTGATATGTTGAGAAACAACCTCTTAAAGTGTCCACCCAGCACTACATAAAAGTAAGTTA
The DNA here is from genome assembly GCA_963556465.1 of Berberis vulgaris. Taxonomy (NCBI): domain Eukaryota; kingdom Viridiplantae; phylum Streptophyta; class Magnoliopsida; order Ranunculales; family Berberidaceae; genus Berberis; species Berberis vulgaris. The sequence goes on along the minus strand of OY747136.1, from coordinate 31,494,852 downwards.
TCTTTTACATAAAAGCATCTCTAACAACAGCACCAACCCTGATTTTTGAACCCAGAATAACCATAAGAAATAAACAACAATCAAGTTCCTCAATCAGGTGGGTGTAAACATGGTGAAAACAAAGAGAAAAAGAAAGGAAGCGGTAAAGTCTAGTACTTGTTTGGTAAAGAGGTGCATAACACATTAATAACCGCGAAGCTCAAATTACAAATCACAAATCATATAAAAATCGTTCAACAGGAAGCAACTGAGACACAAACATAAAATATGTATAAGAATTTTACATTTAGCACACACTAAGGATAGGACACTAGATCTTACCTTAAACCTCCAAGAAGCAACTTAATTCTCTAAAACGAAATAAGAAAATATATAAAATTTTACACTTGGACAGCTGAACTACAAAATCTAGAAGAAAAAAAAATTCATTATCTTCTATCCGCAGACAAAACCTTTTAAAAATTCATTATCTTCCAAACTTGTCTCAGTGTTGATGATTCTTTGCACTAATCAGTCGATCTAGCAGTTCGAAAGAAACAAAAATATAAATTATTCAAGTGAAGGAATACCTTGCGTAACAACATTCTGAAGAAGAGATCATCACGCCAGACAACACCAATTAGTTTACAAGAACTGAAAACATGAAACCTAGGAAGAATGACCACTCAAGCAGCTTACTTACCACATTTATTGCAGTGGATGAAGTTCTCTTCGCCTCCGATTCTGTAACAGCAAAAACATAAGATAAAAAACTTCAGATTATTCAAATTTTGAATAATTACTACAAAAAACATTGTATGGAACAAGGATAGAGGATTCAACCTGCAAACTCCACATCCATCACAGTGAAATTGCTTCTTTGAAACCTGAAACCCAAACCAGATTGTCAGCTATGTAAATTGTTCATTCCTGAAAAACTAATACTGCTTCTAAGTGAATGTCTTAAAACCAAATGTTGCCTAAAGAGTTGCAAGGTGAGTAGAAAGGCAGATTCTACAGTTTTCACAGGAGGAACAAATCTAGATTACAGAAACATAAGAGCAATCATGAGAGAAACTACACACACATTATAAAGACTTGTATAATCAATTATTGACATCTACTAAAAGAGAGGACTTTTGCTTGCTATAAAATTATATGCACTGTCCAAATTTTCATAGTTAAAATGAATTTTAAATCTTAAGAGTAGTCCACTTTTCATATTAAAATCGAAGTCTAAAGCTTAAATTTTCCCAACCCATGGATACATCATATTGCTATTGAGGCCAATTGAGTATATGTTTCTTTGTTTCATTACCTCTTTTGCAATTAAGCTAAAAAACATTTAAACCAATTAAGCTAGAAAACCCAAATGATCATGCTCATAACAATACAAACACACAACCATGGCTAAAGAAGACTATTGAGTAAATCATGTTGATGGTCTATACATAGTAGCAGACTCAAATCCCTCCAATTGAAATGTTCCCTTGTACATAATAAACATTAGTGCTTAACAAAAGTCTCAAAAAATTAAAGAAGACCCTATACTCACCAAGTAGTTCTTCTACCGCTTATTCAATAGCAAAGGACCAACATTATCTCCAGTGTCTTTGTTGTGCTTCACATGAGTTCCATCACATAGAGGAAATGTACCTGACCTCCAACAGCTGCCAAACACCCCAACACCCCAATTAGAATCTCACTCATATGTTTCACAATCCAATGAGGCAATGAACAAAGACAGGAAATGAGAGAATGTTGAATAGCTTACCTGTTGTTTTGAGTGTTATCTTAGTCTTCTTCTTCTCCTCTTCAGAAATCGAGCTCGAGAAAAGAAGAAAGTGAGTTCTAGGGTTTGCTTTGCTGAAAGAAGAAAAAAAAATAAGAAGAAGAGATCAACAAAAAAAAAAAATCAAACTGTTTTGTTTTGCTTTGCAGTGGAATTTCAACACTATCCTCAAAAAGTATATTTACTAAATTACATTTTTTAATAAAACTAATAACCAGTCATGAACATCATCCTCATTGTACTCATCTTCCTTTATATATTTCACATAAATCTTACCTGAACATCATCCTCATAGTTTCATTTTTACGTGGGTATTCCAACTCTTGTATCGTAAATTTTCTTTCTCCTTGCTCATAACATATTTGAATTGTATATTCTGAACATGAACAAATCTCAATATTTCGACATTACTGAAGAGTCTCTAAGGACAAAAATTAAAGCTTTCCAGCATATACATTCTAATATTAGAATAGCTTAAACCATCCAAGTAGCTAAACCCAGTAAATGAAGTTGTAAATTCCCAAACTACTACTCTAAATATATTCACTTTCCAAGAAAGGAAACACCTCATATACAATATTTTAATACTGAGACTAACTAGAACCCTAAACGGATGACAACCTAATTCAATTCAAGCAAAAGTAAGGATCCTCAAATAAAAATAACTTTCCAAGACATCAAAATTTCCCAAGTTGAAAACCCACTCACAAGAATCATGATTGAAGTTGAACAACAGAAGAAAAAACTCAACTTGATTGTAATGAAATAACCGAAGATAAAACCAAGAATGAAAAAGAAGCTACCTTGTGATCTCCTCCACCAGTTGCAAACCTGATGCCACCAGGTTGAATATCAATGGAGAAAATTTGCATTCCTTCATGCCTAACCCAACCTGGCTTCTCTGCAATCATCCTTGCTTCTGGGTATCTAAAATCCCACTTATTTTTCACTCTCCCTGCACTCAAAGAACAAAAGGGTACTCAAATCCCATGGTTTGGGATCAAAATAGGAAATGGGGTCATCGGAGAAAAACTTATAAAGGTCAAATTTTGTGTGGGTTCTTGAAGGATTTTGTTCTCTTGAAACAGATCTGAAGAAGAAGAAGAGATCTAAAGAAGAAGAAGGATCTTACCTGGAAGGAGATCTGAACCAATTTGATGTTCTTCTTCAGCTCGATTCTCTCAAGATCTAAAGAAGAAGGAGAAGAAAAGTTTGAGAATCTGCTTCGGTTCTTCATGTTCTTCTTCAGTTCGTCCTCTCCTTCTTTCGTCCTTCTTCTCCTCTGCGCCAAACCTCTCTCTGACTCTGATTTAGGTCGAAATTTTTTTCGCAATGACCGCGCAAACTGATCTAGGTCGAAATAGCAAATTCTTTTTCGCCAATTTTTCGCAATGACGGCGCCAAATTTTTTCCCCAATTTTTTTCGCCAAAGCGAGAAACCCACTCTCCCCATTTTCGCCAGAGCGCGAAATCCACTCTCCAAATCACTCACTCGCAGGAGCGCGGCACGTGCAAAACGGTTTAGTTTAGCAACGGTTGTTGGCCGTTGCACAATATAGCAACGGTTTTTGGCCGTGGCTAATGCACCCACGGTTTAGAGCCGTGGCCAACTATTTTTGTAGCCACGGTTTTAGGCCGTTGGCCACGCTATCCACGGTTTTTAGCCGTGGCAAATAAACCAACGGCTTAGAGCCGTGGCCACCTCCCCGTAGCTAAACAAGCATTTTGGTGTAGTGTAAACCAAAATAACAAGAGTTTGCATGCTAAACCAAAATAACAAGAGTTTGTATGCAGAACTTAGCATTGTGCAATAGCCTAACCATCTTCCAACTTCTGGGTTTGAGCATCACCTGCTGGACCTTTCTCAGAGACGGGCAGAGAGCGAAATTTCCACAGTTTGTTGTGGCTAGTTTAGCCTCTTCAACTGATCATGGATTGGCTTGGGCTTCAATTTCTCCAGGTCAATCCTAATATGCTTCCTCCTGAGCTTTTTCTTCAGCCAACCAAATATCATCGGGTGCAGCTTCTTCAGACTTGATTTCTGATGAAAGTTTAAGGCATCGACCATATAAAGATTGTTTCCTCTTCAAGCTTTTATTACTAGCCTTCAGTGTGGAGCACTTGCACTGCCACATAGCCACAACCTTGTTTAGCTCCTACTGGCAGTCTTTGCCAATCTGGACCTTGTCGGACTCAAACTTAGCTTGTCACTTTTCCAGCTCGGCCTTTGCATTCTCGGCTTGATGCTTCCCCTTATCAGACAAGCTCTTCAGCTCAACCTCTTTCTTTTGATTCTTTTCAATAAAAGATGTGTAGTGTTTAGTTTCAACGTGAGAGTCGGGGAAACCCTGTTGACACTCTTCCACAATAATTCTGATGAGCGAAAGGGAGCAGATCAACTGAAAAACAAAACAAAGGAAATTGAATAAAAGAGAATATAGAAACAACAAACGCAAAATGACACATTGAAAGCCGAGATTACCAGAGAAAGACCAGAAGTCATTTATTGCAGAAAGCCAGAGAGTTTGCCAAGCAAGTTTACATACTTCTTATCTTGGCCAAGCTGAGCAGATTCCAAGATAGTAAATTCCATGTCAGGACCGTGGATGACACTGTCCTCTTGAGCATTCATCGTAAAACCATCTCGGCATACTAGAATAGCACGAAAGACTATTGGATCATCAGTAACAACACCCCCATGTAAAAAATGAATCAATTTAGATGAAAGGAGGTAAATAAGAGAGATCATAATAGATAGACTACCTTTGGCTTCGATTGAAGAAGGAGCGATTGGGCGGTCTTAGGAGCTAGAGTAATGACAGTCTCAGCCTGACCCCTCCTAGGTCGAATAGGGTTCGTGGCAAGTAGTGGCAAGTTGTTTCTCCGAGGCTGCAGGTTCCTTCTTCTGCTTCTTGTTTGGTTTAGACGCCACCAAAACCTCTTCCTCGTCATTAGGAGGCTCCTCCTACTTCAACATGTTGGAATCTGGTGAAGATGGTGGGGTGACAGAAGGCGCACTGTCTCCTAAAAAAAGACATGGAAAACTGTATCAATGATTAGTGAGAAAAAAATGAATCTCACCTGAGCCATAATCACGTCCCTGAAAACTACATCGGCCGTAGGAAGCTGTTATCGGCCAGTCTTCCCATTATAGGTCAGACCAAGAAGAGCCTTAAGCACTTGGCGAGGGAGACTAGCTAAAAGATATATTACTTTAGGTTTGGGTAACCCACTATCTACTCTATCTTTTTTTTACATTGTGAGGAGGAATGAAAGAGGTTGGGACAGGAGGTTGGATGGGATGGTTAGGATCGGCCTCCGCTAGGTCATACCAATGATCGGGAACCACCAAAGGATTTCAATACCAAAATTTATTGGTATCAGTGAGTTTGGGGGTGAGAGTCTTATGGTCATCGCTATGTCTACGAAGATGGTAATACTGAAGATTGCAAAAGTATTGTGATATAGATCTCGTTGTTCTCTTTACAATCTTGCAAAAATTACCCAGCAAAACACCTAAAGTCTAGCACAATGGTGAGTAGGGATCGACTAAAACAAGTGAAAATCCTAATGAGAAATCAAGGTCAAATCTAAACAAATGAATAAGAAGGGAAATTTTAAAACAAAATTGAGATTTAACAAACCTAACCTATGAAAAAAAGAACTAAAAGAGTGATAAAACTGAGATCTAGACTTTGAGATTAAGGTCTCAAGGATTAGATTCCACCAACATGAACTTATACAAACTAATATCTCATTCTTCAGTATTTTTTGTCCAGAAACAATTCATTTTATCGATCTAATTAAGTTTTTAGACAAATAACGGTAAATATTATTCTAATCACATACTTCTTTATTTAAGAGGAAAACATAATTTTTCAGATCTAAATAATTTATTCTTTCCTTTTAAAGTTGAACAAAGGTAGGCATGCTACCTATTGATATCAATCACAAAGCATCATCCCTTTTCCCTTATTAACAATAAAACAATTAGAAGAAAAGAAAATAACACATACCTAGACACATGCTTTTATTCTTCTAACTCCTCATTCGTAGGGTTATTCATTGAGACCTTTTAAAGGTTCTCTTCAAAGGAAAAACCGTAGAAGAAGAATATCAAGACCTTAGCTGTGTATAAGCCATGGAGGCTTCATCTTCTCATTGAGAACAACTAATTAAGCTAACATATCTAACATGGACAAAGGATAATTAAAAGTAAAAAAAGTTTTTATTGAAGAAAATTTAAAAGAACTTACAACTTTATCTGGAATACTTGCTCTGAAATCACAATCTTAATTTTTTTTAGTTTGGTTTTATTTCTAATTGAGCCACTAGTCTCCCTAAAGAATAGAAGGAAACTCTTAATACAAAATTTACCAAGAGAGATTCCTAAAAACTCTTCAAGTCTTTCATTTTCAGCCGCTGAGTCCTTGTTGACCATCATCTTCTTATGAATGTATTGTGCCTTGTGTTAAGTCTCATGCATTGGAGTTTAATGAGGAGCCTAGAAATAGTATTTGGGGTAGGATTGTTTGTTGGTCTTTGAGTAGAGTTGAAGTTTTATTATGAAATGGTGAAAATAAGATGTTGGTGTTGGAAGAGAAGAATGTGATTGACATGGGAGAGTTTTATTAGGAAATATAATAGGAGGTTGTGCAAAAGTAGAATTGTGGCAGGTTGAGTTTAGTTGGATTTAGGATCTCAATGGGTCAAGGTTTATGGATCTTTGATTGGGTTCTTGCACACGTGTTTGGTTGAACTTTACAACCTTCAGACTTGGACTTCAATTATTTTTCAACATTCTCCCATAACCTCAGTAGCATTTTTCAGAATCTCTTCACCATATGCTTGAGTTCCTGAAATTAAATAAAAACACCTATTAATATAATTACAAAATTTGACAATTGTAAATATATAAATTTGGAGGGTTTCAAAACACTTTAACATGCATTCTTCATTGAGTTGCAATAATGTTGTGATATTATGTGAAAACGAGTAAACTTGAAATGTGAAATTTGCAACTACGAAGAAAATAAAATGTATTTTCCAAGAATGATTTTATAAATGCCATTAGAATAATACAAAAATGATATTAAATGGAATTTATCAAATACATAGCGCCAACTTGAGCTTGAGAAACCAAAGAGGGAATATTGTGCTCTAATGTTCTGAAAAGTAATGGTATCAGTTCCAACGACCAAATTCACTCACTCACAAAGTCTAAGAAGTCTCTAGAAATGGCCGATAGTCTACCAAGGTGCTTTAGTGTAATACGAATGAGATTTAACAACCAAGGAAGTGAGGGGCATGGGCATTTTGGCTTCGAGTTGGCCAAGTGTAACACAAAGTGCATCGTCCTCCACTAAATGATTGGCATAGAAAAACTCACCATTGATCCATTCCCATGGGGACGATGGTTTCTATGCCTAAGAAAGAAGGCGTGGCTACAAGATTTGGATGGGCACGACGATAGAAAAAGTTTCTAGCATTTCGACGTTTGGATTTATGACAACCCTTTGGTGAAATTAGATGAAAGGGAGAGTGAAAAAAAGAAACAATACATGTTGGGGATAGAAGTGCAAAGGAAAAGAGAGTATGAGAACGCCAAAATCATCTAGAAGAAGGATTGTTGAAATGTAGCTGCTGAAGCTTAAAAAAAAAAAGAGTGAAGAGGAGATGAAACATGCCCTGAATTTGAGAAGGGTGTCCCCTATTATCTTTCGCTTTAAAACCGAACGAGGTAACTGCTACTTGGAATGCAAAGGGATGAAAATGAACTGATCACGTGCTCCTTGGGAGTAAAGAGTTACTTCACACCCAGGGGGCAGGGGGCGATTGTGGGTACTAAATGTGGTATACCTGAGTAACAACGAATAAAAAGAAGATAGGCTTTGAGCTCAGCTAAAGATAAAATGCTGAATATGCAAAGTGTAATAGCGAATTCGACCCATGGGCCTGAAAACGGAACTCGACTTGTATGCTTGAATGGATAGGTGCAAGAAAATATCTTCGATCATTAATAGCATGTAAGAAAAGTCATAATTAGGATATTTATGAGTAAGGCATTGTTCCCTCTTAGATATTTATGTAAGGGAGTTTCTATGTGTACCCGACATTTTGACTCAATGCCCCCAACTTTATTTTTTAGATTTAGCTTTTTAAAATTGCTTGGTGTACCCAACCACATTTTATTAACCCTAAAACAACTCTAATTAAATACCAAGAGAAGAAGAGTACTAATGTTGTTGATTGAGAACTTTGTAGAAATGATTCCAATAATGGATTTTTGGATGTAGGATTTTTTTGGATTTTAAATATAATTTTTTTTTCGAGTTTGTTATAATAATTGCAATAAATTTTTAAATTGGTCCACTCACTTAAATATTTATTTATTTATTTTTAATATATATTGATGAACACATTGTACCCTTCTGCACTTTAGAGAGAATTTGTTTGCAATGTGGTTTTAGAAGATTTTTTTAAGACGTATTTCTTATTTCTATTACACAACCTACCATAGTGTTTCATATTTATTGTAGAACTTGTCATGATGGTTAGTAGTATATCTTTGATGCTTGTACGCAAATTTGAAAGTTAAGAATTTGTAACTGAAGTTTAATTGTATCGATACATTTACTTTTATTCTTTAGTCAAGAATAAATTAGTATTTATAAAGAAAATTTAACCACCAAATGGTTTTTATTGATAAAAATGGTAAGTCGGTGTTACATATTTAAGGTTGGTGCAATAAAGTCGAAACATTCCAAAATGTCGGTGCAACAAGTTTTGGTGCAACCGAGCCAAATATTCGGTTACATGTAGCAACTCCCTTATATAAATATCTTATAAATTAACTTAGGGATGAAAGTTTCCTTAGCTATATAAGGGGAAGGAACATTAAACTCCAGGGGTTGGTGAATTACTTGTTGAGAGAGTGAATGTTTTGTAGAAGGTGGAGAAGTAACTGCGAGCCTTAAATATACGTCGCAGTTATACTTCCAAATCACTGTAAACAATTTGTCATTTGTAATAGAAGTTTCATGATAAAAGGAGAATAACAATGTATTTTTATTTGAAAAATCAAAGGCATTAGGCGCCCTTTGAGATCCTCCCAACCAAATTGTGAGACATGACTAGGTTTCAAAAGATAGTGTTGAAGAATGTATATAGGTATTTCTAAGTGTAGAAACTCAACCAACAATGAAGATTAGTAGATATAGAAACGAAAAATAGGATGAGAAATATCATTTTTTGTTTCCATTTTCGTCTTTTTATTGCATACGTTACAGTAGCCTGGATCAGTAAACAATATTTTTCAAATGTTTTTATTGCACTTAGACTAAAACAAAATGCAAAAATATTTTTATGGCAAACAAACAATTGCTTTAACATAAACAGAAGAATGTTACCGACTTCGATGGCTTGGACCCAACTAGATGTTGGGATAGTGTTGGCTTGAATAGTCCCACATCAAGTAAGGACGAGTTGGCACAAAAGGTTTATAAGGAGTGATCCACTCCCTAATAGCAACGAGGCCTTTTAATATAAAACCCCACAACACATATCCCATGAAGAGGGTTGTGTTTAAGTTGGGGACAATATCGTTGCTATGTATAGTGGACCAACTTCAACACCCGCAACTTGGGATTTTCATCCGGACCTCGGGTGTGAGGTTTTAACTTAGTGCGACAAGTGGTATCAGAGCAATTGTTGAGAGACTGTTAGTGTGAAATTGATATGAAAAATAACAACACAAGGATAGTTAGCCTTAATGGCTCTAATTATGTGATATGGAAAACAAAGATGGAAAATATTTTATATTGCAAGGATTTGTATGCCCCGTCTGAAGGGGATAACACGAAACCAAAGGATATGTTTGAAGATGAGTCGAAGAAATTAAATAAAAAGGTCGTTGGCCATATTAGGAAATGGCTAGATGATACAATATTTCACCATGTGTCTGTTGAGACGTCTGCCCATTCTCTTTGGACTAAACTCCAGAATTTGTATGAAAGAAACACCATTGCGAACAAGGCCTTCATTGATTAGAAAGTTGGTGAATCTGAAATTCAATGAAGGTAATTTTATTGCTGAGCACATGAATGAGGTGCAAAAATAGTGATCAGTTGTCAAACATGAAGATATTGTTAGATGATGAAATGAAAACATTGTTAGTTTTCAGCTCGTTACTAGATAGTTGAGAAACATTGGTGGTGTCTGTTAGTAATTCGCCAAAGAACGAACAGCTTACCATGAAGTTGGTTACTAGTAGCTTGAAGAAACTAGAAGGAAGTCTACATGTACTGATCAATCAAATGCATTTGTAACTGAAAACAGAGGGAAAGATAAAATAAAAAATATCATGGTTATGATAAAAACCGTGATAAGTCAAGAGCGAGATCAAAGTCAAGTGATACAAGGTTTAAGAGTCATTATTGTGGTAAACTAGGTCACATGGGAAGAAACTGTTTTCGTTACCTAAAATATTTGAAAGAGGGAAAAGTGAAGAAAAGTGATAGTAAAGATGCTACAGATGAACAACCTATGGTTCTTTTGTGTGACGAAGGTGAATGTTTGCATATTTCAAATGAAGGGACGAATGGATTGTTGACACTGGTGCATCTTATTACCCTACTCCAAGGAAAAACTACTTCACTACTTACATAGTAGGAGACTTTGGCAGTGTGAAGATGGGTAATACTAGTTTCTCCAAGATTGTGAGAGTGAGTGATGTATGTATCAAAACTAATATGGGATGCACTTTGACTTTGAAAGATGTACGCCATGTTCCTGATCTTTGCCTAAATCTGATTTTTGGACTTGCTTTGGATAAACAAGGATATATGAATTACTTTAGTAATGGTGCTTAAAAGCTTACCAAAGGTTCACTTGTTGTGGCAACAAGCAAGGCGTGTTGCACCTTACACAAGACTCAGGTGAAGCTGTGTAAGGGTGTTTTGAATGCAACTGAAAGTGATACTTCTCTGAACTTGTGGCACAGGCGGCTTGCACATATGAGTGAGAAAGGTATGCAGCTTTTAGCAAAGAAAAAATTGATTTCCTCCTATTGATAAGTACCCCTCTTAACTCTTGTGATCATTGTTTCTTTTGTAAACATCGTTGAGTTTCATTTCATAGATCATCAAAAGGAAAAACTAGTTTGATAGATTCGGTTTACATTGATGTTTGTGGTTCCACTGAAGTAAATTCTCTTGGTGGTAGTAGATATTTCTTGACATTTATTGACGATGCATCAAGAAATGTGTGGATTTATTTCATCGGATCTAAAGACCAAGTTTTTTAGTGCTTCCAGCAGTTTCATGCAAAGATTGAAAGAGAAACATGTAGATTTTTGAAGTGTTTCTGCAGTGATAATGGGGTGAGTACACATTAAATAATTTAAAGCTTATTGTGATGAGCTTGGTATATGGCTTGAGATGACAGTTCCTCACACTCCACAGCATAATGGAGTGGCAGAGAGAATGAATCAGACTATTGTAGACATGATCTGATGTATGCTTCACATGGCTAGGTTGCCAAAGGTGTTTTGGGTTGAAACTGCTCGCACTGCTTGTTACCTCATCAACAGGTCTCCGTCAGTCCATTTGGATGATGATATTCAAGAAAGAGTGTAGAGAGGTAAAAATATTTCATACTCTCATTTGAAGGTGTTTGGGTGTAAAACGTTTGTTCATGTACCCAAGGAACAAAGATCAAAGCTTGATGAGAAGGAATTTTTCATGTATTTTTATTGGCTATGGAGATGAACAATTTGGCTATAGATTGTGGGACCCTGAGAATAAGAAGATTGTTAGAAGCAGAGATGTGGTCCTCTATGAAAATCATACCATTGCAGATTTTGAGAAAATTGAGAAGCCCAAGCAGACAGAGAGTGAGGTAACAGATCTTACCCCACTTCTTCCTCCTTCGTCGCATGTTGAAAATGGGGGAGAAATGTTAGATGAGATAGAAGGTGACCATATTCCTGAAAATAAAGTTGTTGGTGATGATTATATACAAACAGATGAAACTGAGCAACAGAAGCAACCCCTTTAGCAAGAAATAGTAGAACCTCAGGTAAGAAAGTCTACCAGAGAGCGCCAACCATCAAAGGAGTACCTTGATTCTGAGTATGCTTTGCTTATAGAAGAAGGCGAGCCAGAAAATTTGCAAGAAGTAATTAGCTCATAAAAATAAAAATAGTTGGATGAAGGCTATGCAAGATGATATGAGTTCCTTGCATAGGAATGGTACTTATGATTTAGTTGAGATTCCAAAAGGTAGTAAACCTTTGAAGAAGAAATGAGTGTACAAGTTGAAAAAGATGATGATGGGAAAAATGTGAAGCACAAAGCTCGGTTAATGGTGAAAGGCTTTGCGGAAAAGAAGGGGATAGACTTTGATGAAATATTTTCACCAGTTGTGAAAATAACCTCTATTAGAGTAGTGTTGAGTCTTGCAGCTAGCTTGGATATTGAGATTGAGCACTTAGATGTTAAAACTGTGTTCCTTCATGGAGACTTGCATGAATAAATTTACATGGCACAACCAAAGGATTTTGAAGTGAAAGGGAAAAAACATATGGTTTGCAAATTGAGGAAAAGTCTTTATGGGTTGAAACAAGCTCCAAGACAATGGTATAAGAAGTATGACTCCTTTATGGTGGGTCATGGGTACAAGAGAACGCTTCTAGATCATTGTGTTTATGTCATATATTTTTCGCCTGGTGGCTTCATTATTCTCTTGATTTATGTTGATGATATTCTAATTGTTGGAAAAGATGTTGATATGATTAGCAGGTTGAAGAAAAATTTTGTTTATGTTTTTTTATATGAAAGACTTGAGACCATCTCAACACATTTTGGGAATGAAAATTGTACGTTACAGGAAAACTAAGAAGTTGTGGTTGTCACAAGAAAAATAAGTTGAACAGGTTCTTGAAAGGTTCAACATGAATGATGCTAAGCCCATGAGCACTGCACTTGCTAATCACTTCAAGTTAAGTGCCAAGTTGTTCCCTAGCACTGAGAAAGAAAAGAAGGAGGTGACATATATTCCATACTCATTTGTTGTAGGGTGTTTGATGTATGCAATGGTTTGTACAAGACTAGATATTGCTCAAGCAGTTGGTGTTGTGAGTAGGTATCTTGATAATCCAGAAAAAGAACATTGGGGTGCAGTTAAATGGACTCTGAGGTACTTGAAGGGTACTTGATGTATGCAATGGTTGTACAAGACTAGATATTGCTCAAGCAGTTGGTGTTGTGAGTAGGTATCTTGATAATCAAGGAAAAGAACATTGGGATGTAGTTAAATGGACTCTGAGGTACTTGAAGGGTACTTCATAGCTTTGTTTATGTTTTGGTAACTCAGGAGCCACATTGGAAGGATTCACAGATGCAGATATGGCAGGTGATCTTGACAAGAAGAGGTCTACTTCAGGTTGTGTTTTCGCTTTTGCAGGGGGAGTTGTATCTTGGCAATCTAGATTGCAAAAGTGTGTGGCATTGTCAACGATTGAAGCCGAATACATTGCCATTATTGAAGGAGGGAAGGAAATGATATGGTTGAAAAATTACTCAAGGAATTGGATGTGAATCAAAATAAGTATGTTGTGCATTGAAACAGTCAGAGTGCCATAGAGTTGAGCAAGAATGCCACATGCCATGGGAGTACCAAGCATATTGATACTCGTTACCACTGGATACGTGATGTGCTTGAGAAGAATTGTTTCCAACTTGAGAAGATTCATACCAGCAAAAATCCTTTCGATATGATGACAAAAGTGGTTCCTAAATATAAACATGAGCTCATTGTAATGACCTAATGTATTGAGGCTATGATTCTCCCCTTATGTTATTGAGGGGGAGATATGTTGGGTTGGGTTCAGTCCATTAGGGTGGACCAAACCCTGAAAAGAAAGAAAATATAAATAACAGTTAAGGTTGCCTTGAGGTTGATAATAACAGAGATATATAAAACAAATTGTCAACATGTTTGTGTGACGGTTGCGAGTGCGACAGCTGCGTGCGCGTGACTCCATTGAGAAAAAAGAAAGAAGGGAAGGAGGAGCTAAATGTTGGGGTTTGATTGAAGATTCACAATAGTGTTCTGGATCCGTTTCTTGCCGAATTTAGGTGTTATTTGTTTCGGTGTATTCTTCCTTTGATTAGGAAGTTGATTGAAATTCTTGTGAGGTAACCCTTGTATTGCTCCTTGTATTCCTCAAGCCTTAGGCAAAAGGCTTGAGAAAAACATTTTACTTCTTTTATTGATTAGTGGATTGATCGGATTTGCCCCGTAGTTTTTTACCCTTCACCTTGAATGGTTTTTCATGTATATCTTAGTGTCCTTTATTTTGCATTGATTATTTGCTTGCATTGAATATTTGTTTGGAGATATTATAATTACTTGGCTCTTCCATTGGTAGAATTTCTTTGTCGTTGTTTGCTTTATTTTCCCCAACAAAATTGTATCAGAGTGGACCAAGGCGTGCACATGCGCACGCGCTCGGCGCGCCAACAAGTGGTATCAGAGCTGATGGTTTGGCAGGAACTTGGCTAGGTGGAGGTGTAGGCGACACATTGTTCAGGGGATCATGCGCAAGGTAGTGAGTCAGGTAGAGCATCGCAGGTGCGTGGTCCACCGGGGATAGGCGCAGGGTAGCGAGCCAGGTATAACATCGAAGGTGCGCGGTCCGTCAGATGAATGATCCAGATTAGGTTCCAAATCCTTGCCAAATGTGTATCTTACAATTTCGGACGAGGTGGAGTAGTGCGGTGGTTGCGACTAGATGGATCCAACAACATCGAGAATAGTCGAGCCTGTACACTGAGTGCTACCCACAGGATCGTGGGCGCACATGACGCTCGAGGAGGAGATTCGCGCCAAGGTGAAGATTGTTGGGATAATGTTGGCTTGAATAGTCCCACATCAAGTAATGATGAGTTGTCACTAAGGTTTATAAGGAGATGGTCCACTCCCTAATAACAACAAGGCTTTTGGGGAAAATCTCACACAACCCAGGCCCAAATATCGTTGCTATGTATAGTGGACCAAGGGGTGCAGGCAACCCTAACAAGTTGTATCAGAGCCGATGGTTTGGCTGGGACTTGGCGATGGTTTCCTCGAGATGTGATCCTCGGGATGGTATAGAACTCGCTAAGAGAATTCCATACAATCTAGGTGGAGCCGGTTTACAATTTAGGTGGAGCTGATCCAGTTGAAGATCTGTTCCTCGAGATGTGGTTCCTCGATATGGTTGAAGATCAGTCTGGTGTTCCTCGAGATAGTTGATGATCGGATGGATTATAACATGTAACAGTTCGCGCCAAGGTGGATATTGTTGAGATAGTATTGGTTAGAATAGTCCCACATCAAGTAAGGACGAGTTGTCACAAAAGCTTATAAGGAGTGGTCCACTCCCTTATAACAACGAGACCTTTTAAGATAAAACCCCACACCACATAGCCCATGAAGAGGGTGGTGTTTATGTTGGGGACAATATCGTTGTTATATAAAGTGGACCAAGGTACGCGAACGTGCTAGGCACGCCAACACTAGATTACAAAATCATAAGCCAGATGCTATAATACTAGTCATAAAAAAAATTTGGTTTATTGGTCAATCAATATTTTAATTGCAGACAACAATTTTCAGTGGCCAAAACAAGAGCACTTTCAAAACCTTGGAGCTCAACAACAACTAGACATGGAAAAATCTTGATAAACAAAAATACCACCTTCTCCTATGCAATTAAAGAGAATTTTCTTGGAAGAGAGTAGGAAAAAGTTTGCATCAACATGAATTTTCATACAACTATTAGGTATAACAAAAAATTGACCAAATTTCATTTGTATGAATACAAATTCATATAGTAACAATCAACCCAACGATGAAGGTAATGAAGGTGGTCGGGTAGACTGACAATCCCATGTGGTTTCAAAGACTATTGATATCCAAAATTCTTTTCATTTTGCGGTGAGTCAACACTTCATCAACCAAACCTTTTAAACCATACTAAATCTAGTGGTTTGCTGGACACTATGAATGTGATGACTCGAAAATGCACTCTGCCCAAATGTCATAGTTGCCACATACAAATTTTAACTATAATGGGACCAACTATTGTTAAACTATTCCTACAACCAAAAGTTCATAGTAAGTTTGCGAGCAAGACATCAACTATACATGTTTTATGCAAAAATTATGTCTTGGAAAAAAGGGGGTAGACAGTTTCCGTCCTTGTTGATCTCGAGCCTGCAAAACGAAAATGGTGAGTTAGGGACCATCGTTGTGGTGGCCGAAAGCACTCTGATGCTTAATCAGGCGACAATGCAAGGAAAAATGAAGACTAGATGTAATTAGCAATGTGTATGCGTACCTTTCTTCTTCCCTTTTCTCATCTTAAGTAGTGAGTGTTTCTTCCATAACTGTCCTTGCTATCGAGGGCGTGATGGAGGAAGGAGATCTCGCCCAAAATCTTACATGTGCATGACTGAGTCTCTTCGGCACTTGGCTCTGTTTAGTACCCAATGCTTGATTAGGCTCAATGCTAATTTGTGCGAGTGAGTCTCGGGCCTATGAAAGCTCATAGACTTGTGTTCGGGCATTCGGTTAAACACCGAGATCCGTGCCGCTTGGGCTGGCATGACTTGGGTGCCTCACATACGGGCTGAAAAATAGTTTAAGTATGGGTATGCTTGGGACTGTGTTGAAGCCTTTTTCATGTTAGAGTTGACCTATGCAATGTGTACGGCTATGATCAGGTGGTTGTTCGATGTCTCATTAGGACCAACCCACAAAGTAATCCACAGAATCATCAGAAAATAAAAGCTTGATTTTTGAAAATTTGCAAATGCAAAGTTTAGATGGTTATGATTGCTTTTCATACTCCTTTTAGATAGGCATTTGGTCTACATAGCACTTGAGAATCAAGACGAGTAACG
Source organism: Berberis vulgaris (assembly GCA_963556465.1). Lineage (NCBI taxonomy): Eukaryota > Viridiplantae > Streptophyta > Magnoliopsida > Ranunculales > Berberidaceae > Berberis > Berberis vulgaris. The sequence goes on along the minus strand of OY747136.1, from coordinate 31,478,133 downwards.
ATGCAATATGCATTTTAAGCAAATAACTTCTATCTGATCTGCAAATGTCACAGATTAGCGGGCTTCACATCTGGGGTCAGAATCTGGCTTAAGAGTGTGTAAGGCAATTGAATCAATGCTATTCAATCTTATTATTTAGGAAATCTGGTTAAAACGCAATGGAGGAATGTACTAGGAGGGGAAAAAAGGGAATTTTGTAGTTGTGATTTTTACCAGATGTGGCAACCAAATCTTGGGATGTCCAGCCTTTGGCAGGAAAGCTAAATTTTATTTTGTATTCAAAACATGGAAATGAAGCTTCCAGCTCGGCGAGTAATTTATTGGTGTTGCCCCCAACAAGGAGTGGGATTATACCTTCATGGTTCATGTTGAAATAACTTGGCCTAGAGATGACCAAGGTCATTTTGTGGCCAATCTACATGCCTATTTTGGAAATGGTTCAAATAACTTTACTGAACTCAAGTTCTTCAAAGGGACAATAATGAATCCACTTGAAGTAGTATTTTGTTTTGCTTGGACAAGTCTCCTTTGTATGGTCTCCTTTGTATGGTCTCACAGGTTTCATTATAACCTTTTTTATTATTGGTAAATTAGTATATATTTCTGAAAGAGAAGAACGGGAAAAAATGTTTGTGGGCAAGCATATATTTAGGTCAATCTAGAATAGCCATTACCTAGACCAAATCCTCATTTTAAAAGGATCTTGATGACCCATCATCTCAACTTGGCATTTCAAAAATTGATTTTACATTTGCTTCTAATGAATCTAAGAACAAGTGCTTTGTGGGTACTTGCAAAGGGTTGTTTTGTTTCTCTTCTTGGAATACTTATGTGCTACAAAGTTTATGTTACACGTGGGTTTGTAACCCTGCAACACGAGAATCTGTAACTTTGACTTACTAGTTTCTTACAACCTTGTAACCGAAAAAACTATGCTTATTGAAAATGAGGAAACATTTCATGTAGCAAGATATCGAGGTGCCATGTTTCAAGTGTTCCCATATTGTGCGAGCCTCATGTCACCCCGAGCAGCCTGCGACACAGCTGGTAATGTTAGAGGAAAAAACAAGATAGACGAGGTAAGTTTTTTTTTTCTTCAGTTATTCCTGAATAGTTGTTATTCATTTTTTTTTCTTACAAGTACAAGCTATAGATGTTTTTGGCAAGAAGTTTTTTTTTCTTTCCTACTTAAATCTGTTGTTGGGAAGGGGATGTAGTGCTCCATTCAGGTTAATATTAAATTAAATACAATTTAGAGTTTGAAACAAATGACCCATCCTTAAAAGTGTAAGTTTTACTGGAAGCCAATCCATCTTCAATGACTAGAAGATCGATTAGAAATAGTGTACAAGTAAAAGAAGGCTCTTCTTGTTAGGGTATCATGCCACCTGCGCGCACCCTTTGGTCCAAGGTACATAGCGATGATTCTATCCCCAACTTAAACATCACCATATTGGGCCCCCCATCTTGGGCCTTAGTAGTGTGGGATTTTCTCCAAAAGGCCTCGATGCGATTAGGGAATGAACCACCTCCTTATAAACCTTCGTGACAACTTCCCCTTGATGTGGGACTATTCAAGCCAACACTATCTCTACAATCTTCACTTTTGGCATGAATCATCACACGTACTACAATCCATCCACCCGGTCCTCAATATCTCGAAATACACCTCCTCATCGAATTTCTTGCGCAACCACGATCCTGAGAGTAGTACTCGTTGTATGGGCCTGACGATTGTTGGCATTGTTGGCTCCACCTAGTTGCATCCACCGTACTAACTCCACCTAGTCAAGACTATAGGACACTCCCTTTTGGCATGGATCTAGAGCCCCACTGTGGATTGTTCACCTGGAGGACCTGTACTTAACCTGGACCTAGCTCGCTGCCTGATGCATACTCTCGTTGAATGATGTGTTGTCTGCACATCCACATTGCTAAGTCCCCGCCAAACCGTCGGCTCTGATACCACTTGTTAGACGTTGCACCACCTCCACGCACCCTGATCCATTGTACATAACAACGATATTGTCCACAACTTAAACACCACCATATTAGGCCCAAATCCTGGGTATTGGTGGTCTCGGTTTTTATCCAAAATGCTCAATGCTACTAGGGAATGTACCACCTCCTTATAAACCTTCATGACAACTCTTCCTTACTTGATGTAGGATTATTCAAGCAATACTATCCCAACACTTCTCTTTCAATTTGCAATCTCGTGTTTGGAGTTTGATTGATTTTGTTCTTTAATGATGCAACTAGACAAGAGAAAATGTTCAAATAGAACTACAACTCTTTCAAGAACATCCCATGGTAATTTTGTAGCTACAAGCTTCATGCTAAACCTTGGGTTATTTTGATTTTAGGATCCATTTTGGTTATCATGATTGACCTTAGGGTCTAGTACAATTATAAAAACTATTTTGATGGGTTTGAACACCTATGTCGATCATTATTGTTATTTTAGCTATCAACTGGGTTCTCGCCTATAATTTTGTACAAGTCAGTTAAGATTTAAATAGAGACAATGATAAATACAAAACAAGTATTGTCATCAGGATCCTTAAGATTTAAAGCTTTTGAGATTTGAGAATTATTATATGTTTCTTAGTCAACATGGGTGCCCCAATTTGGGGAATTGTAATGGAACGACTCTATTATCAAATTTACACGAACAAGTAGGCATAAAACGTTGGCTATTGTATTTGGTTTTTAAGACACGTTTATCAACGAAATCGGTGAAGTTGGATAGTAATAGCGAACTCTAGGAAGACCATCTCAATCTAAACTCCACAAAACCCTAAAAACTACGGTTTCTAGAGTATAAGGTGCATGTTGTCTGTCGAGGGTGACATGTTGGTGTGAGGTCTAGCTTCATAAGGGTATCTAGAGTGGTGGTGGTTGAATCAAAGGTCAAGGTGGGTTGTGGTTGAACTCAATTAGGAAAGATGAAAAAAATACGGAAAATGAAAAGTCAAGTGCATGATTTTGAAAACAAGTGTTTAATGAGAAATATTAGAAAACTTTAGGTTAAAAGAAAATTCAGGGTTGGTTTGGGGATTAAATCCTCAGTTTCTCGTTACATAAAAGGCTTGTCATCTCGAGAGGCGGAGGTCCTAATTTTGTGGTGTGGTACTAAACTTGTTTGTATGTTCTTAATGAAAAAGGGGTTTATCTAACTTTTTTTAAATGAGCTTAACTATTTCTGTGGCTAGTAATTTGTTGGTGAACAAAAATCAAACTCGAAATGAGAGCACAAATATGAAGAAAGAGTGTGTGTGTGTGTGTGTTGCATTCATTTCTACATCCCTATTGGACATGGTCTAAGGGCATAAATTTTATGCCCAAGAATAGGTTAATGAAGTTCCTCATGGACTAACAATTATGCCCCCAAGGCTCTTACGCCCAAGGCTAAGTCCATGAAGTTCCTCATGGATTGACAATCTAGTCTCCGTGATTCCTATGCCCAAGGCTAGGTTCAGGAAGTTCCTCCTAAATAGACCATCCAACCTCTGCAGCTCCTACGCCCAAGGCTATGTTCAAGAAATTTCTCCTAAACCAAACAACCAGCCTCCGCGACTCTTGCCCAGATCTAGGTCCATAAGGTACGGCTTTCATGCACAAGGCTGTGAGTAAGATATTCTAAGGTTTATGTGCTGGATGCCATAGTAATATGAGAGTTTCTTTTCATTCAAATTATTATAAGTTATAAGATGCCATTATTTGCTAGGCAGGGTGTTTATTACCTTCACTCGGGGATTGAAGAGTAGTTTTTAATGATCACATTCTAGATGGTGATTCCTCATAAAAAGATTTTTGTTTACTTGGTTGATGTTGGTGGAAAAAAAATAAACAAATCGGAAAATGTTTGTTTAAGTATAGTTTATGTCAGAAATTTGGTTCGGGTTCTGATAAATGTGTTGTTGGTTTATAATGAATGACATGCAGCTTATGCGAAGGCAATCTATAACTGAAGAGTTTGCTATAAATTAGATAGATAGAAAAATAATAGTTGAAACCACATAGGGTTGCTATTTATACTACAAGAAAATTGGGTTTTGGTGAAGTACGTTGTACCTCACCGAAACATGTTAATTCATCACATTTCATCGACGGTGAGGAATTTCAGTCGTCACAGTGTTCCTCACATATGGAACGTTAAGGAAAGTATTATGCGACGAAATCCTTACTTGTCACAGACAGTCAGCTTACAGGGCGAGTGGTTCCTCACATAAACTTTGAGCGCGGTATACAGTTACAACATGGGTGAAAAAAATTTCATCACTCTACAGTGTTATGTGTGATGAAAAGCTGGCGTCACGTGTGGTGACGTTCTATTACGAATCGTTCATCACTTATGTGATTTACAAGCGAGGAACAAATTGTCACGATAGTGATTTATACATTAAGAATATCTACTGTAAACTTTATATGGAAAATATTTCCTCACTTATGTAATTTATACGTTAAGAACAGTTTGTCATGGTAGTGATTTCATACATTACAAATATCTACCTGTTAGAGAACTCACCATCCTTGCCACCCATCCACACTACTTTGTCCCGAAATCTGATATCAAGCTCCACATTTTGCAAGTCCTCAAAGATTGCACTGAAGGTATTACGAGCATGGTCACGAGTTTCCCAGCTATTGCCCCTAATGAGGGCACTGACCTTGGCATCTTTATGAAGTAAGGAATTATACTGGAGATGGGGCGGGAATTTAGGCATCAGAATTCCTAGTGGATGAATGGGTTCTTCCAAAGCATGGTCCCCTCTCCATTTCCAATTAAGTGAATGATCATATTACTGGCTATGCTCCTGCTCGCAAGAATATGTTTCCAACTCCATGAGAAATCCTTGGGCGCATCCATTAGCCAAAAGTCCTTTCCTCGTATCAGATTGTTTTTGACCCATTTTACCCAGAGATTTTGTTTATTTTATACTATGTTCCAAACATGCCTAGTGAGAGCAGCAACGTTTGATGATTCAATGTCTCTGATTCCAAGACCCGCTTCTCCAAATGGACGACACACTTTCTTCCACCGTAACATAGGAGACTTCTCATAGGAATCGCCAGCAGACCAAAGAAAGTTTCGCAAGATTGCATTCAGCTGATTGACAGTCTCTTTAGGAAAAGCAAAATAGGAAGTCCAGTACACATGCAAACTATTAAGGATAGACCTAATAAGTGTGACTCTTCCTGCATAGGACAAGGTTTTGTTCTTCCATGATAGCACCCGCTTCCTGACTCTTTCTATAAGGGGAATGCAGTCATGATGAGATAGTCTAGTGGAAATGAAAGGAAGCCCCAGATACCTAACTGGAAGAGTACTTATACTGAAATTGAGTTCATTCATGATTGCAAGCACTTCACTTTGCGGAACTCCTGCAGTATAAAGGTTACTCTTGGAACAATTGATGTCCAGTCCAGTGCATGATTTAAATTGTTCCAGCACACTATGCAGAGCTCTTGCTGACTGATAATCACCATGGAAGAAGACCAATGGATCATCCGTAAAACACAAGTGTGTGATGACAGGTTCCTGAAACTTATGGTGTAGTTTAAAAGTACCCTCTTCCACCTTTTCTTCAGAAGAAAATGAAATATATCCATGACTAGTACGAACAAGTAAGGAGACATTGGGCAACCCTGCCTGATTCCTCTTGTGGCTTTGATAAAACCCTTTGGAGTCCCGTTGATCGAAATGGAAAACCGAGCAGAAGACACACACATCCGAACCCAATTAATGAAAATTTCAGGAAACAACATCTTCTTCATTATATGAAAGATAAATTCCCATCGAACCATATCATAGGCCTTCCTAAGGTCTATCTTTGCTGCACATTTAGGAGGGCCCTGATCCCTGTGGTAGTTCCTTACTAATTCATGAGCTAACAAAACATTATCATGAATGTATCGTCCTTTAATAAAGGCTGTTTGGTTAAGACTGACCAGTTTCCCCACCACCTTCTTCATTCTGTTCACCATAATTTTCGTAATGCATTTGTATAGGACATTGCAGCAAGAAATGGGTCTGAAGTCCCTAAGGTAAGAAGCATTTAAAACCTTAGGAATTAAAGCTACATTTGTAGCATTCACCTCTCCCAGAAGTCTACCATTATTGAATGAACTCTGCACTGCCTTGACGAAGTCATTTCCTATAATCCTCCAGGACGATTTGAAGAACAGGGAAGAAAATCCATCTGGCCCTGGTGCCTTGCTATTGTCTATGGAAGCAAGCGCTTCAGTTATCTCATCTCTAGAAACTGGACTACTCAGATCAATGCTTTCTTCCTCAGATATTAAGTCCTCAACCAACAAATGGTCGATAGTAGTGTGAACATATACATCCTGGACACCCCCAAATACTGATTCAAAATACTTGACGCATTCTTCAAAATACAGAAACTCCAGGAGGAAGAAAGTTTGCTTCAGTATCAGGCATAGTGCTTAACCATTCTTGATTAACCATGACTCTGTCAATCTTCAACATGAATCTGTTAGTACCAACTTGCTTGTTACTCCACGTCAGGAAATGACCTTTATAACGACAATCGAACAACTGAGCTTGTTGGACACAATTTAAGAGATCAATGAAATGTGCTTGCCTTATTTCATCTCCTCCCACTCGTTCTTGTGAATTCAGTATTGAGTTAAAGTCCCCCATCACTGCCCATGGTAACTGATTAGAGGAAGCAAAACTGACAAGTTCTTGCCATAGTGTTTTCCTTACTATATAGTTGCTGCTTCCATACACATACGTGAGTGCACAGGATAGTCCATTAGGCCATATTGCTTTCAAGAAAATGGCTTGATCTGAAGTAGACAGGATGTTAATATTCACCGCTTGAGAATCCCAGGCAACCCATATTCTTCCTCCAAACACTACCTCATTATTATCTGTGAACAACCAATCCTTAAGCAAACTATTTTGAATTTGAATTTTTTTTTTCATTACTGACCTTTGTCTTTACCAGTCCGATAATGGTCAACTTCTGTTTACTAACTAGGGATCTGACTTATTTATGTTTAAGGGGGTCATTGAGCCCCCGCACATTCCAACATCCTGCTCTAATCATTAAGAACAATTTTTAGAGTTAGATTCCCTCCTCGCCCACAACCTTCCCAAAAGGGAAGGACCTTGTTGCGACTTATTGCGGAAGCGGGTAGACACCAACAATTGCACACAAGTACCACAAGGATCCAATCAATTAAATAGAGCAACTAGCAATGAAAGTAATTAGAGAAAACCAAGAACCTACCACAAGAGACACAAAATTTAGGTGGTTCAGCGAATTGCGCCTACGCCCACGGTGAGGTGATTCCACTATATTCTAGAACAAGGTACAAGAAGATGACAATTCTCACACAATCTCTCAACAAGAGATGAAACAGTTCCAGCAATTATCTTTCTCTATTCTCTGTGCTTCACAGTTTTTCTATATGCAGTAAAAAAACAGCTACAGTTCCTAGTATATTTAGGAACAACAGTTTCCCGTTTCACAGCAGTTTCCTGTTTTCTAGAATTTGTTTCCTGTTCAAAAAATAGTTTCCTGTTTCACAAAACAGTTTCCAGAAGTCCAAACAGTTTCCTGTTTCAAACAGGAATCCAAACAGTTTCCTGTTTCAAACAGAAGTCCAAACAGTTTCCTGTTTCACAATTCTCCACCTCGGCGAATTTTTTTTTATTTTTTTAATGAAAGAAAAAAATGAGCCGAAACAAGGCAAAAGAATAAACTGATCAACACTCCACCATAGCTTTGTCACCTCTCAAAACCGCCCCGAAGGGCAACGCCCCAAAGGGCCCTCAATCAACATGAGTCAATGTGGAGTAAGTCCAAACAATGTTGGAACTTAACTCCAGGAACAACCTTTGTCAACATATCAGTAGGGTTGTCTTTTGTGTGTACTTTCACCAAAGACACATCACCATCCTCAATTACATCTCGAACAAAGTGATATCGGACGTCAATATGCTTAGTCCTTGCGTGATGAACCTGATTTTTAGCCAAGTAGATGGCACTCTGACTGTCACAGAGAACCTCAACACTATCTTGTTCCACACCCAAGTCATTTACAAGACCTTGAAGCCACAATGCTTCTTTTACAGCTTCTGTCAATGCCATATACTCTGCCTCTGTAGTAGAGAGAGCCACTGTATCCCGAAGCATAGATGTCCAACTAACCGGAGCACCGTATATCTGAAATACGTAACCAGTAGTAGATCTTCGTCTATCTAGATCACCAGCATAATCAGAATCAACAAACCCACGAACCTGACATGAATCTCCACCGAAGTCCAAACCCACATCCAAGGTACCTTTTAAGTACCTAAGCATCCATTTCACTGGCTCCCAATGTTTCTTCCCAGGATTTTCCATATACCTGCTCACAACACTAACAGCCTGTGAAATGTCAGGGCGTGTACTCACCATAGCATACATTAAACTGCCAACTGCACTAGCATAAGGAACATGCGACATGTATTCCTTTTCTTCCACTGTGACTGGAGATAACTTTCGAGAAAGTCTAAAATGTGAAGCCAAAGGAGTAATAACCGGCTTTGCGTTTTCCATGCCAAACCGTGATATGACCTTCTCAAGGTACCCCTTTTGTGAAAGAAATAATTTTTTATTCTCCCTTTCTCTTCTAATCTCCATAACAAGTATTTTCCTTGCAGCACCCATATCCTTCATCTCAAACTCAGATGCAAGTTGAGACTTCAATTTATTTATCTCCACCATACTCTTACAGGTAATGAGCATATCGTCAACATAGAGCAAAAGATAAATAAAATCACCACTACGAAGTTTTTCCAAGTAAACACAACAATCATACTTACTTCATGTGAACCCATGTTTCAACATAAAAGCGTCAAACCGTTTGTACCACTGCCTAGGTGGCTGCTTTAACCCATAAAGTGATCTCCTCAAACGACAAACATGGTCTTCTTTTCCAACAACCTTAAAACCTTCCAGCTGATGCATATAAATTTCCTCCTCTAAGTCTCCATGCAAGAAAGTTGTTTTCACATCAAGTTGTTCAAGCTCAAGGTCACCATGAGCTACCAAGCTCAACAACACACGTTGGAAGTGTGTTTTACCACAGGCGAAAATATCTCATTGTAGTCAACGCCTTCCCTCTGAGCAAAACCCTTAGCTACTAATCTTGCCTTGAACTGAGTACCAGACTCTAGAGTAGCCTGTTTCTTCTTAAACACCCACTTGCAGCCAATTGCTCTCCTTCCATTAGGCAACAACACTAGATCCAAAGTATGGTTCTGCTGGAGAGACTCCATCTCACCCTGCATAGCTACTAACCAACTCTGACTATCTGAATGACGAGTGGCCTGCTTGTAAGTAGTTGGCTCATCATATTCCACAGAGAGTGCATATGCAACCAAATCAACTGTATTCAACTGACCATAGTGCTTCAACGGTTCTTCAAAGCCAAATTTTTGAACTTGCTTAACCGATTGTTTTGACCTAGTTACGGCCAAAGGTTGCTGCTGGGATTGATTATCTTCAACTGATTGTTGTTCCTCATGGTCTTCAGGCTCATAATTCAGATCATGTGTGCCTGCTTCAACCACTTGTTCATCTGCTGCATCCACAGACGCTTCAACTTCCACTTTCTGAGTGTTACTAGATTCACCACCACTATCAACCAACTCCTTAGCTTTAGTACAAGCTAACAAGGAATTCTCATCAAATGTAACATCTCGACTGATCACAAATTTATTATCCTCTAAACACCATTGACGATAACCCTTCACGCCTTTTGCATACCCCAAGAAAATGGCCTTCTTAGCCCTAGCATCAAGCTTATTTTCTTTCACATGGTAGTAGGCAATAATACCGAAAACTTTCAGTATACTGTAATCAGCATGTTCACCTGACCACACCTCATAAGGTGTTTTGCAGTCTAATGTAGAATGTGGCGATCTATTAATCAAGAAACACGCGGTGGCTATTGATTCAGCCCACCATTTTCTGCCAAGACAAGCATTGGAGCGCATACACCTAGCTCTTTCAAGCATAGTACGGTTCAGTCTCTCAGCAACTCCATTTTGTTGTGGCGTGTCTCTAACAGTCCAATGTCGAACAATTCCTTCCTGATCACAAAACTGTTTGAAAGTACCCTCAGTATACTCGGTACCATTATCAGACCTCAAAGTCTTCACCTTTCTTCCAGTTCTATTCTCAACCATTGCTCTCCACATTTTAAATGTCTCAAATACTTCATTCTTAGACTTCAAAAAATATACCCATGTATAACGGGAATAATCATCAATGAAGGAGACAAAGTACCTGGAACCTCCCTTGGAGGCGACCTTCGCTGCCCCCCACACATCTGTATGCACATAGTCTATAATACCTCTGCTCCTGTGCTTGCTTGTACTGAATTTTACCCTGCATTGTTTTCCATATACACAATGCTCGCAAAACTCCATAGTCGGTTTCTGCATACCCTTCAGTAACCCTTGCTTGCTCAGTAGAGACAATCATTTTTCTGTCATATGCCCAAATCGCATGTGCCATAACCTAGTGTTTTCCGATGAAGAAGTTCCCACTGCCACATTTCCAGTTACTGTGTTACCCATCAAGGTGTACAAGTTACCTTGTTTGATCCCTTTCATGACAACCAAAGACCCACGGACAACCTTTAAAACTCCACCTACCGCTGTAAACTTACAACCATTGGAGTCTAAAACACCAAGCGAGATAAGGTTCTTTTTCAAGGCTGGGACATGCCTCACATCGGTTAAGGTTCTCACAACATCATCATACATCTTAATACTCATTGTTCCAATTCCAACTGTCTTGCAAGCGTAATCATTACCCATCAGAACAGTACCACCATCAATGTGTTCATAGGTAGCGAACCACTCCCTGTTTGGGCACATATGGTAAGAACACCCAGAGTCAAGGATCCATCTCCCAGAGATTTCTGTGTTTTCACCCACAATTGAATAACATTCTTCATCCTTTTTCGTACTAGATGCATAACTTGCTTCACTAGTATCACCCTTATCTTGCTTTTTCTTGCCCTTCCAACTGTTATCATGATTACTCTTACCTTGATTTGGACAATTTTTCCTAATATGCCCCCACTCTCTACATTTGTTACATTGTGGACCTCTAGACTTTGATCTAGATTTTCCACTATTTGAAGATGATTTCACTTGAGACCTTCCTCTAGCAACCAACCCTTTAGCTTGATCTTTCCCATTACCACTTGATGAAGTTTTCTTCCGAATCTCATTGGACAAGAGTGCACCGGTAGTTTCATCAAATGTAAGTTCATTTTTCCCAAACAAAATTGTTTGTACAAGATTTTCATATGACTGCGGCAAGGAGTAAAGAAATATATATGCTTGGTCTTCATCCTCAATCTTCACATCCACATCTCTCAAATTTGAGATAATCCGTGTAAACTTGGCGATATGATCACCAATTGGAGTGCCCTCATCCATTGCTAGTCTGTACAATTGGGTTTTCAAGTATAACCTGTTTGATTATGTCTTAGTCATAAACTGTGACTCAAGCTTCAACCAAACATCAGCTTCCGTAGTCTCTTCATTAACTAAAAAAACTATGTCTCTATGCAGACACAAGCAAATAGCAGCACGAGCCTCCAAATCCAATTCTATCCATTCATCATTTGACATGGTTTCAGCCTTTTTATCCTTCCCTAGTATAAGCAAATTCCTCATTTGTATTCTCCAATATCCGAAATCGTTCTTACCATTAAATTTCTCGATTTCATACTTCCCCACATGTACCTTGCTCACCTTGGATGCTATTGCAAACAAAACCTGTGACTTTCTAGACAAGAAGCTTCACTACATTTTTTCTTCAAATAACTTGTGCACAAACAAATCCTAGCACTTTTGAATCTTCACAATCTTGAGTAGAACAATTCAAGATCAATTTCCCTTAGTGCTCTGATACCAATTGTTGCGACTTATTGCGGAAGCGGGTAGACACCAACAATTGCACACAAGTACCACAAGGATCCAATCAATTAAATAGAGCAACTAGCAATGAAAGTAATTAGAGAAAACCAAGAACTTACCACAAAATTTACGTGGTTCAGCGAATTGCGCCTACGTCCACGGTGAGGTAATTCCACTATATTCAAGAACAAGGTAAAAGAAGATGACAATTCTCACACAATCTCTCAACAAGAGATGAAACAATTTCAGCAATTATCTTTCTCTATTCCCTGTGCTTCACAGTTTTTCTATATGCAATAAAAAAAAGCTACAGTTCCTAGTATATATAGGAACAACAGTTTCCTGTTTCCTAGAATTTGTATCCTGTTCAAAAAATAGTTTCCTGTTTCACAAAACAGTTTTCAGAAGTCCAAACAGTTTCCTGTCTCAAACAAGAGTCCAAACAGTTTCCTGTTTCACAGACCTTCCCCTCTGAGGGTAGGAAAATCATGATCAGAATAGCGGACCTAAAGCTATGGAACTTGGGTGTGGGTGTTTTGTAGAAATGGAATGGTCTTACTTTTTATTTATTATTAATATTAATATTTAATTAATTAAAAATTAGAGTATGCACGAACCGAATCCGCATATTTTTTTTTGTTTTACTCCCCGCAACTCTTCCTCAGCCAGGCTTGGGCTGAATAGCCTGCACCGCAGGTTTCCTGACTTCTTTTAGCTAGCCCATTGGAAGTAGACGCCTTTTCTGCAAGATGCTTATTACCCATATCATTCTGTTGCAATACAGAAAAAGAATTCTCCTTATTGATTAGAATTGAGTTCAGTCGCAATTGGCCCTTAGGGTCTTTTAGAATACCCTTCTTATTCTTCCCAGGCTGCTCCCCTACATGTGGTTTCCTGTGCATGGCCAGTGCTGTTCGCTGAGCAGTGGTTGCAGGACCTTCCTCGAAAGTGTCAGTGACTGCTGCAAGGCTCGTCATAGCAACAATACTCTTACCCGCTGCTGTAGTGCTCAAAGGATTCAAGCTGTCAACAGTGTCCACTACCATCAATTGAGATGCAGCATCAGTGATAGCCCTTTCCTCCTCTTGATTCGTGACTGCAATAGGGGAGTTTTCAGAGTCAATCAAAGCTAACTGTAGGTTGTTATTCGAGCTCGGTTCCTCCACAACATGACTAGTTGTAGGTTCCGCAGCTTCAATCTCCTCCGCCGTAACTCCATTACTATTACATTCGTTCTTAGCTTTCATTGCACTTCTGCAAGGCACCACCATCCACTCCTCATTATTCTTTTCACTAGGGTCATTCCGCTTTGCTGTCACTTTTTCTCGCCAATATTTGGTTGGTTTCAAGCTAGGGCTCTTAGTAGTAGGGCAACTACTAATCACATGGCTAAATCCTTTGCATTGCGAGCATCTTACTGGACGCCAGGAATATTCTACCTCCACCGATATCGAATTGCCATCATAAAAAACAACTGGTATAGAAGTAGGGAACATGCTGGTAGCTTTTATCTCTACACATACCCTCGCAAAAGACAGCCTGGATCGATTCTCTGTCGCCTTGTCTAGCATCAAAGGTATACCAATGCCACCAGCAATTGATTGTAGTCCTTCCGGACTCCATAGAAACAATGGCACTTTACGTAGATTCACCCATATAGGAACTGAGTTTAGAACCTCCACCTTATCCTCCATGAATGGAGCCCATGGTCTGATGATGAAAAGACGACTAGCAATATGCACAGGCCCCTGCTCTAGGACCTTAGTACGATCCTCTTCATTAGAAAACTTAAACACAAACGCTCTTTCACCATAAACGGACATCTCAAAGTCACTTTTCAACATCCAGAGATGCTTCAATGTTTCTTTGACAAAGCCAAAAGCAAGCCTCTTACCGACAAAATTGCCCGATTAGGTAGTGTTCACATTCCTTCAACCTTGTCTCATGATCGGAGAGTTTAATATTAACTATTTGTTGTCCTCCGATTGTTGTTGGAGCAACATACTGCAACTTTGTACTAGACTCACTCTTGCGAGCAGCAAACAATGCAGCCCAACACATGATTTTAGGGCCAGCATTTTGTTGTTTATTTGTTTCAGGATCTGCATGGGAGTTGTGAGATGCACTTAATGCTTCCTGAGATACTTTAGGCAGAGTTGTCTTCTTATCTCCTTCATCTATACCAGAATCATTGCTAATCATAGAATCAGTGCTAATCATAGAAGCTGTTACCTCTGGTACTGGTAAATCTGGTTCGTTCTCCACAGGGCCTGGTTGATCGCCTCTCTCTCTGGTAGTCTCTCCCCCTCCAGAGGCAGTAGGGGGAGCTGCATGAGATGTGCCTGTCTGCATCAGTGATCCATGTATCCAATCAAGCAAGAAGAAGAAGATCAGATCAAAGTCACCAAACCCTAATCGCCTTCACCAAACCCTTCAAGTTATGGTGTGAAGCTATAAAACCTGAATCTTCATGATTACTAAAGGGAGAGATCAATCAATAAAGAATTTTTGACTCTATAAAACCTGAATCTTCATGGCTACGAGATTATTTTCTTACCATAGAGATTAAACTAGCCGGCCAGAATTTCAATGGCTCCTTTTACTTTTGGAATTAAAAAGAAACCCATTATACAAAAATCTTTTACTACCATCATGAAATAATCTATAGCTGAATCCCCAAACATTTAATAAAAAAAAATAACTTGGGAAACCATCAAAGACCCTATCCTTGCCAGGAGTGGGAAATCAAAATTTCTGTTAGTTGAATCCCCATTTATATACAGAGCCAAACCAACTTGGGAAATCATCTATAGCTAAATCACCTCTTTCAGAATTGTCATATTCAGATAATTCTCCCAAGTAACAAATGTATTGCTTCTCTTCCTTGTGGAATATGCAACTCATAAAATGAGAAAATTAAGGTATGAGAAACAATATGCCGAACAAGCTACAAATTAGTGATTGAATAATAAAATACTCAACATAAAAGCTATTTTTCATAAGTGTAAGTTTCTCTTAAATTCGTTTAATCGCAAAGGAAGCAACAATAACCCAAAAAAAGGAAAAGAAAATAGGCTCTCACGATCATACCTTTGACAAACAAAACCATACACTACACCAAAAGGCCAGTTTAGCTATGCCGAGATGGCCACGGTTCTAAACCGTTGGTTTATTGGCCACGGCAAAAAACCGTAGCTATAATGACCAACGGCCTAAAATCGTGAGTAAAAAAAAACTGGCCACGGCTCAAAACCGTTGGTTTATTGGCCACGGCCAAAAACCGTGGCTATAATTACCAACGGCCTAAACCCGTGGCTAAAACAATGGCCACGGCTCAAAATCGTTGGTGTATTTGCCACGGCCAAAAATCGTGGCTATAAATGACCAACGGCCTAAAACCGTGGCTAAAAAAAATGGCCACGGCTCAAAACCATGGCTATAATGAGCAACGGCTCAAAACCGTGGCTATAATGAGCAACGGCTCAAAATCGTGGCTACACTAAAAGCGCTGAAAAAAAAATTGGGCGGGTTTTTTTGGCGCTCGATTCTTTCCTCTCTCCTTTTACGCGCTCGAAGCTCCTCCTTCCCTGCTCCCTCCACTCGACTTCCACCCTCCCTGCTCCCCTCCACTCCACTCGAAGCTCCTCCTTCCCTGCTCCCCTCTACTCGACTTCCCTGCTCCCTCCACTCGACATTGACCCTCCCTGCTCCCTCGACTTCCCTGCTCCCTCCCTCGACTTTCCTCCTCCCCTCCTTCCCTCCTCCCTCGACTTCCCTGCTCCTCCCTCGACTTCCCTCCTCCCCTCCTTCGCTGGTCTTCCCTCCTTGCTCGGCGTCTTCTACCTCCAAACCATTTTGCAAAATCGATCAGCGACTGCAACCTCCAAACCAATCTCTCGTACAGGTACTCTCTCTCTCTCTCTGCTTTCTTTTTGTGTCTTCTATCTTAGTTTTTATGGGGTGCTTAGTGTTTGATTAAATTTTTGAAGTGTAAATTTTTTAAGAGTGAATTGAAGTGTATCTGAAGCGTGAATTGTTTGATGAAATTAGGGTTTCTGAATCTAGAGTTTTTTTATTTAGAGGTTTTGAATCTCTAGGGTTCGAATTGTTTTTTGAATCTGTACGTTTTATTTAGAGGTTTTTTGAAATTAGGGTTTGAATCTCTAGGGCTAAAAATCGTATGCCCGAATTCCAATTTTCACCTTCTCTCACAACCAAATCTCGACTCTATCAACAATCTTGTTCAAAATTTATTGAAAACTTAACATCATTATCCTTATCAGAATCAATCCTTAACAAAAATAAGGAGCCATAAAGCATTTCACCAAGAAAAAATAAGTTTACAAAATTTCTAGATGGGATAGCATCTGATGTTACACTCATTACACATATCCACCAAGGCACCAACTTTAGACCTACATACTTTTGTAATGTCTTTATTTAAGAAAGAGACTTGTGCCAAGACGTCCATACAAGTGTTCTGATAAGATCACATTTCCTCAGTTTTTAGTTTCTCAAATTTGTAAATATATTATTTATTTGTTTCTGCATAGTTACGCTCTTGCAGTAAAGTAATCTCAAGGCGTTTCTGATAAGAACACTTATTTGATGCTTGCTTATGGGTCTCATCATAGACCTTACATTCATCCCCCTCTTCCTCCCACCACCTTCTATTTTTCACTCAATTGCCAATCACCTTCACCTTCACCTTCATCCCCATTGTTGAGAATGGATGAATAATGTGTAAGTAACATTATTAGAACCAACCAACCAACCACTCACTTGAACTTTTTTTTCTCAACTAATCAAAAATAAATATAACATCATAAAATAAGAAAACATCTAATTGTGCTAACATGATAGCATGGTATTTACACAAGTTAGTGAAACTCTCCATTACAAGTACTTAAAACTATCTAGCGCTACTCTTGTTTGTTTTTGCAAATCTCCCTTTATTTCACATCACATGGTGTAGGCATCACTATTGGAGTTTGATGACCTTGGAAACACTAGTTGATGAGAAGAAGAAACATTGTCAATGAAGAACCCATCATCAGAGGCCTCATGAGTATTAGGCCTATTAATATTGTTGTAAACTGGTCCATTATATCCTTCATTATTATTGTTCAATGAGAATATGTACTGTTGTTGTGGTGGTCGTTGTTGTTGCTGTTGCGGAGGATGATTGAAGTAGGTATGAGGCATCATCTGATGTCCTCCACCTGCCGATCCAAAACTCATGTTAGGTGAATTTGAATGTTGACCGAATGCAAAAGGTGCATTATTGGGAACACCAGTGAATTGTTGAACCATGCCACGAAAGTTAGTGGTATCGGTATTGAGAAGGGTTGTTGGAGCAGCTCTTGATGCCCTGCGCCTTCTTGTGGGCTTAGTAACTCGGCCTTCTGCAGGGTTCAAATGAGCACCCCCACCAGCAAGCGCGGGGGTGGTAGTGGTTGTGACAACATGAGTAGCATCCGCCACCGATGAAGTCATATTGGAATATGATCCTCTCTGATCATTACCACGACCAACAAGGATCCCTTCCCCCCCCCCCCCCCCCCCCATTGTTCTGATAGAATTGCATCCAGTCTCTGTTGCTTGACATTGGGTGTTCGATCACTCAAATGAACAAAACTTGACAATTGATGTACCAACTAGAGCTCACTTATATATACAAAAACTTGAGGGAGGGAGGATAGATACTTATGGTCCAAGTAAGAATTAGCACGTGATCTTGACCACTGATTCAAGTGAACATGATGAAGCATGCGTCACTGTGGTCCTATGAAAGCTTAATTGAGAGGCACAAGGTGGTGGTGAGGTTCCAGGAAAGCATATTTGGGATGTGAAAGAGTGAGCTAGATGATCATTAACACCAAATAACGATGTCATTAGGTGTGTGTAGACGACGACTTTGGAGTCTTCTTATTTAAATACATGGTCCTTGGTCTTAGAGGAAGGAAGGTATTCAATTCATGTATTCCCAAAGCCACTTCATTATGTAGATGTAATTAACAATACCATGGTTAATCATCATTCCTTAGTATCTTTATAATATTTGGAATGAAGCTGCAGGAATCCAGTTTTTCGATCTAGCTATAGTACAATATTACATTCATCATTTTATTTGTTTGCCCCCTAAAACTAAAATATATTCATTTTATTACATCCTTATTATCTTTTTTTTCAAGAAATTCCGTTCGTGTAATTTATTTGTTTGCCCCTAAAACTAAAATAGATTCATTTTCCTATTGTAGGATAATTGCCTTGCGGAAAGCAGAAAAGGAGGAAGAGAGAAAAGCAAGGGAGAAGATCCGTCAGAAACTCGAAATGGATAAGGTATATGTTGAATTCTCAACTTATCTTTTATTGCGGTATGATTGAAGAATAATACACATCATATTAGAACATTCTTCAACACAATTCTAAGAACAATTTTTTATTTCTATTTGTTTTCTCAAAACAATTCTAAGAACAATTCTTGGATGAACACCTCGTTATACTAGTGGTAACCTCGTATCGGCACCGTTCTCTTGAATTGTTCAAAGAATTATTTTCAAATGATTATTGTTATTCTTGTCTATTTTTATCTGTGTTTTACTATTTCTGTATGTTCTTTCTCCTGTGTTCAACTATTTGTTCTAGACTGTAAGTTTAGTTTGCTTTTTGAAACCTAGTAGTCCTGGGTGCAAAATTGGTATCAGATGAACTGAAACTGATTGGAAAGATGGAGGCAGTGTCAATAAAAACATATCTTTATTTCTATTTGTTTTCTCAAAACAATTCTAAGAACAATTCTTGGATGAACACCTCGTTATACTAGTCGTAACCTAGTATCGGCACCGTTCTCTTGAACTGTTCAAAGAATTATCTTCAAATGATTATTGTTATTCTTGTCTATTTTTATCTGTGTGTTTTACTATTTCTGTATGTTATTTCTCTTGTGTTCAACTATCTATTCTAGATTGTAAGTTTAGTTTGCTTTCTGAAACCTAGTAGTCCTGGGTGCAAAATTGGTATCAGATGAACTGAAATTGATTGAAAAGATGGAGGTAGTGTCAATAAAAGCATATATTTATTTCTATTTGTTTTCTCAAAACAATTCTAAGAACAATTCTTGGATGAACACCTCGTTATACTAGTGGTAACCTAGTATCGGCACCGTTCTCTTGAACTGTTCAAAGAATTATCTTCAAATGATTATTGTTATTCTTGTCTATTTTTATCTGTGCGTTTTACTATTTCTGTATGTTATTTCTCCTGTGTTCAACTATCTGTTCTAGACTGTAAGTTTAGTTTGCTTTCTGAAACCTAGTAGTCCTGGGTGCAAAATTGGTATCAGATGAACTGAAACTGATTGGAAAGATGGAGGTAGTAGGGTACTCCCATGTATTCCATGTCTATTGAATACTAGTTGATTAAGCAGACACTCTTAGATATTATTCTAGTAAACAAATTTGCTTTTTATGCCAATTCATGGGCCTCAAAGGGAGATGATTAAGGGGAAGATAGCCTCCTCATGGTATGGTTCCTATGGAGGTTATCCTCGTAAAAGTGTCACTCTCAATCTTTTAATTTTAATGAGTGTTTGACTAAAGTTAATCTTTTAATTTTTTGTGTGTAGAAATGTCAACAATTCCTTTAGATAAGTCATGGATGAACAAACGGGGAAGTGCAATGTATATAAACGGCTTTAGACAATTCCAAAAGTTTGTTGAGGATAATGCAAATGGAGAGAGTATTTTTCCTTGCCCATGTGTTCGATGTAGGAACTCGAAGGGAAACATTAGTGTTGACGACATAGGTGTTCATTTGTTAAGCCATGGCA
Organism: Berberis vulgaris; assembly: GCA_963556465.1. NCBI lineage: Eukaryota > Viridiplantae > Streptophyta > Magnoliopsida > Ranunculales > Berberidaceae > Berberis > Berberis vulgaris. Next base: position 31,458,340 of record OY747136.1, on the reverse strand, counting down.
TTGATACCAATTATGTCACGTGGATACATCATGGAGAGAATATAAACAAGCATGTGGTTGGTGTACCTATGACAGAAGTGGTTGAACCTGATGATGCCTTTGAATATCCTAGGATGAGCGACCTAGTTGATGATGTATTCCTCAACATGCAAATTGTGGAGGCTGATGATGGGATAAATGACTTGATTGACACCGTCGAAGAATGTTTTGGCGGTAATCCAAAAGGTGGTCCGGAACTTTCTTGTGAACCTGAGACAGTTATGAACAAGAAGTATCAAAAGTATAAGGAAAAAACGACTGTGCCTTTGTACAATGGGTGTCCTAAGGATAAGACCACATTGTCCACCATTATTGAATTGCAGAATTTCAAGACTCGTTTTAGTTGGAGTGGTAATAGTGTGACGATGTTGTTAAAATGGCTAAAAACCTTATTGCCGGATGATTGTAATTTGCCAGATAACTACCCAAACATGAAAAACACAATTAAAGATATGAGGATGGAATGTAAGACAATACATGCATGTGCCAATGGATGCATACTCTATTGGAAAGAATATGAGGGTCTGGTTACTTGTCCAAAATGTGGTTCTGGTAGGTATAAGGTTTATGTTGATGTCGATGACAACGAGTCCGGCAAGGTATACAGGAAAGAAGCTGAAAAGGTTGTAAAGTATTTTCCATTGATTCCAAGGTTGAAAAGATTTTTTAGCATACCGTGGATTGGTGAAGCAATGACTTGGCACAAGGATGCTTGTTTAGATGGGAATTTGATGAGACATCCATGTGATTCAGCACAATGGACTTCAACAAATATGAGATGGCCAGAGTTTGCCTCTGATAGTAGGAATTTGAGACTTGCAATATCGATTGATGGTTTTAACCCACGTGGAAATCTAAGTAATGCTTATAGTTGTTGGCCAGTAATAATAACACCTTTGAATCTTCCACCTTCTTTATGCATGAAAAAGGAGTTTTGTTTGTTAACCTTGTTAATATCAGGGCCAAAAGCACTCGGAAAGAATATTGATGTTTACCTGGAGCCATTAGTAGAAGAGTTGAAGGAATTGTGGGCAGATGGTGTTTCAACTTGGGATGTGTGTACTAAAAGCAATTTCCGGTTGAAAGCAATGTTGTTTTGGGGTATCCATGACTTTCCTGCTTATGGGACTCTAGCTGGTTGTAATGTTCATGGTTATAATGCATGCCCTATTTGTGTTGATGATGTAGAATCTGAATGTCTTTCAAACAGTCGGAAGATATGCTATAGAGGCCATCGACGTTTTTTACCTACAAAACACAAGTTTAGAGATGACAAGGGATTCAACAAAGATGTTGAACATCGTCGTGCTCCACGACGATTATCTGGCGAAGAAGTTGAACGAAGGATAGTGAAAATTTTGGAAGGTAGTTCTACACAAGGTAGGGTTAGTGGGCAAAAACGCAAGAATATGGTTGATAATGATATCGTCAATGATGAACCAACCAATAACATTGCGCCACCGTGGTCTAGAAGGTCCATTTTATTTGATTTGCCGTACTAGTAGTTTGTTGAGCTACGACATAATATTGATGTGATGCATACTGAAAAGAATGTCATTGAACACTTATTGAACATATTGTTGAATGTCTCTAAGAAAACAAAGGATGGTGAGAATGCTCGAAAAGATATGGAAGACATGGGAACTCATAAGAGATATTGGTTGAGCCATGACAATGAAACGGGAAAAACTTCAATGCCAAAAGCATCATTTGCCTTGACCAAGAAAGAAAAAAAAGTATTTATGAATACACTAAAAGAGTTGAAATTGCCGAGTGGATTTTCATCCAAGTTGAGTAATTGCGTTCTTGGCAATCCCCTGGAGCTAAGAGGACTGAAGTCACATGACTACCATGTCATTATGCAACATTTACTTACAATTTTGCTTAGACATGTTTTTCGTGACAAGAAGGATAAAGATTTAAGAATTGCTATTCAAAGAATTAGCTTATTCTTTAATATCTTATGTGCTAAAGTGATCAACAAAACATATCTTCAGTTGGCACACAAAGGTGTGATTGAGGCAATTTGTGTCCTTGAAAAGGAGCTTTCGCCTTCATTCTTTGTTATAAGTGTGCATTGCATGGCTCATCTAACCGAGGAAGCGATGCTTGGTGGTCCAGTTCGATATTGATGGATGTATCCCTTTGAGTGGTAAATAATTTTTCTAATTTTAGTGCACGTCATCACGTTATCTTATTATATTATATACTAATTTATCATTTTATTTATGATTGATAGGTTAATGAAACGATACAAAGACTATGCTAAAAATTTCAGATACATAGAAGGATCAATAGCAAAATCATACCTTGTAGATGAATCTGTTACATACTGCATGGAGTATATGACAAAGCCATGGTTCGGAACTCACAAACACAGTCAAGAGGAGTGGCTTGATGTAGATGATGAGTATGCCGATGAAAAGCCATTGGATAAAGGAAAAAACTATATGCTAAATAATGTACAATTTAAACAAGCTCGAAGATGGGTTTTCAATGCACTTGCTGATTCGAGTGATTGGGAAGAGTAAGATATATAATATTTTAGTTTTTTTTTTATAACTAGAAATATAGAATTATGATAATATGGTAACTTGTGCAGAAAATACAATGAATATTGCATGGAGTTGGCTACACAAAGTAAAAAAAAAAGGGTCAAGGAAAAATGTTGAGAAAGCCACTGATTTTATTCCTTGGTTGTGTAATGAGGTATTTTATAATGTGTATTTATTCATATATATATAAATTTTTTTTATTTTCAGATTTCAGTTCTAAGATATTTTGTTTTACAATGCAGTTGGAGAAGGCTGGGGAAACAAATACCACACTTTGGAGGTTAGCCAATGGTCCACAATTTTTGGCAACCCGATATCCAAAATATTGTGTAAATGGTTTCAGATTTGCGACAAGTTCTTTGGATGAATGTTTGGTGACACAAGATAGTGGTGTCTCCATGGATGCCATTTCTCATTTTGTTGCTAGTAAGAAAGATAAGAGGCCAAAGGACCAACTAGTCAAATGGTATGGAGTTGTTAGAGACATACTGGTGCTAGACTACATAGATTTCAAAAAAACTGTCTTCTATTGTGATTGGGTCAAAGTGGAAGATAAGAAAAATGCATATAAGGTGGACCCAATTCGGAACCATGAGATGGTAAACTTGTCGAAGCTAAAAGACAAAAGAAAGGTGGAAGAGGATCCATTCATTTTAGCTCAAGAAGCAAGTGGGGTATTTTATTCGAAAAATCAATCAAATGACGGGTGGCATGTAGTTCTACATACTCAAAGAGGCTTGAACACTAATGTCGATAAAAAGGAAACTCCCACTGTGTATCAAAGCATCTTGAAAGACAACCCCAACCTGAAGAGCTTACTGGAATTTTAATTGACTATGCTACAATATTTTTTGATGCATTTCTAATGCTATTTTTGTCATCCTCTTTGGTTGAGACCAATTATTTTGTCTTTGTTTTTTATTTTGAATTTTGAGTTGGGAAAGGGAAGCTTTGTAGCTATGTATTCAGATTGGCTTTTCCAATGCTTTATAAAAATCTATTTGTGGTGATATGTTGTGGAAGGAAACTATCTATAAATTTAGTGTATATAGTTGTTTCTTATTTCTTTTTGTTTGATAATGGTTAATATCTATAATGTCATTGATAGAAATGGGTAGTATTCGCAACAATCTCTCCACCAATGATGTCACTACATCTACAAATGGTGACAGTGAAGTTAAAAACACCATACAGTTCAATGTCCATGGTTTAGCAGTTGGACCTGGGGCTAGAAATTTCAATAAACACATTGGAAAGCTTGTTGAAATCCTTGTCCCATCAAATTCAAGGGTTGGCACCATGTTACTGACCACTACAAAGAGGATGTGTGGAATGGCCTCAAGGTGAGATTTTACATCATTGATTTTCATAATGTCTTATTTTATTGTCAACTTATATCTCAATGGCTTATTTGCAGCATGAATACAACATCCCAAATTATGTGAAAAGGAGTGTGCATTTGAAAATGCCTGAATATTTTAGAAGGTTCAAGGCAGATCTTAGGAAGGATTATTTGGATAAGTATCCTACCATTGAGGAACAAGAAAAGCATGTTCCAAATGGTGTAAGAGAGGAGGATTGGAAGGAGTTTGTTCACTATGAGAGCACCCCTGAAGCGAAGGCAATTAGAGCCCAAAATGCCAAAAACAAAAAGGCTTCAAAGTATGTATGGGGGGGGGGGGGGGGTGGCCAAAAGAGTGCTGCAGAAGTAGAGTATGAAATGGTAATTGAGTTTCTAGTTACTAGTACGATAATAACCATTTAACTATATAGGCTGAGACTAATCTTTCAAGTATATAGGTTGAGAAGAGCCCTGATGGGGAACCAGTCACACGCACTGATATATGGATTGCTTGTCACACGGGAAAGGATGGAAAACCCACGCATGGTGCTGAACTATATATGGTATGTGCCCAATGATGTCTTTTATACACAATTCTTAATTTACTTTGTAGTTGTTTGAATATTATTTGTGACCTGATTTATTTTATTTTTTCATTCTTTTGAAGGAACAAGTTAAAGCAAAAAAGGCCGCCTTGCAAGAATCTTCAACCCAGGGTACCACTGACCTCACTATTGATAATGATCCTCTAAACCAAGTGTTTGGCCAAGAAGAAAGGGGACATGTTCGTTGTGTTGGAACCACCGTCTCTAAAAGGAAGTATGATGCTCAACTTCCCGCTTGTTCATTGCTTTTGGATAAAACATTGGAAGTAAAACAATTTAGCGAAAAATATGATAGATTGGAAGAAAATGTTAGATGGATACGAGAGAGACTTGAAAATGGAACTTATGTGAGACCATCAACAAGTGAGGGAACACAAGGAGGGACACAAAGAACTGAAGATACACCTTCATCCCGTGCACAATCGACAAGGCAACCAGAAAATCCATTACCTCCATCTCCATTACCACCATCTCCATTACCACCATCTTCTCAAGGTGTTGCGAGGTTTCCTTCTCCAAGCAATCCTATTCCTTCAGTGTCAAGGACTTACAAAGTTTGTGATTGGCATAAGAATGTCATTGCGATAGCAATAGAGGTTGTAGGTCCTATCCATCGATTCTCTTGCGATTGCCATGGATCATTGAACCCTGCAACAGAGATCAGACTTTCCTTATGCTTCAATTATAGGACTGAGGTGAAACTTTACAAAAGTGATCCAAAAATAGACATGATGGGGGATTTGGACGTTGGTGATTTCTTCGTATGGTGTAAAAATCATGTGGAACTTGATGATTGACAGTTACAACTATGTTGGAAGCAATGTAATGGTGGCAGCAAAAGAGGAGCTGAGTAAAATACACTACGGGCACGTGATTGTTCATTTTAAGGTAAATTGCCCCCTTCTTTCATGGAGTCTACGCCGTGAATAAAAAAAAAGCAGGAAAAAGCTTATGAATTAATTCATTTGATCGTATATGCAAGATCACAAGGACATAATCTTGCATCGAACTATCTCAAAGTCAGGAAGCACAACTGCAGAACCAGCTGCTCATGTCCATGCTTCCTAAGGATGATGCAGATGAAAGGGACTGCATTTTGGAGGTGAGAGCAGGTAATACATGAGCATCTTCTTTTCTATCTTAATTTATAAAAAACAAAAAAAACAAACTTCTTCAGGACGCGCGTATGTTGAAAAATCAAGAAAAAGTATAATTGCATGTTTTCGCCATGAGATTGTTCATGATCTCTGTTACCTATTTATAATATCTGTTTTTGTATGTTTGTTTTCGTTATAATCTCTGTTACCTATTTATAATCTCTATTACTCTCTGTTTTTGGTATGTTCTTTTTGTTTTCGTGATGTATGTTTGTTTTTGTATGATCTCTGTTACCTATTTATAATCTCTGTTACTCTCAAATATATGTATGTTTGTTTTTGTGATGTTCTATTACCTATTTATAATCTCTGTTTTTTTCATACTGGTTTTTGTTTTCGCCGTGAGATTGTTCATGATCTAATCAGTATTGCATCTTAGTCAGTATTGCACTTTTTCTCACAAACTGCATCCTTTTCCTCATAAAAAGAATCTAAAAACATCCCTAGAATGTCTAATTGCAATGCATGAGTTTCATGTATGAAGTAATATCTTAGAATGTCTGATAAAATAGGGAACTTTCCATTTCATCTGGTTGTAATAACTGTTGTCCTTCCTTTGTTGCCTAGTGAAATAAAATTTTCTTGTCTGCCTATAAAAAAGAGAGTAGGTTGAATTATGCAGCAGAAGTCATATTATGTGACAAGGTTAAAATTAATCAACCATCTAGGAGAAAGAGTTACCTTCAGAAGTACCATATAAATGTACATATGAGCAGTTTTTAGTGACAAGGTGCATATTGGGTGATTTGCTGAAGCAAAGTTTCAGCTAAGCTTGAGTATTCAGTCCACGACAATTACAGCAAAAGAGTTTCGAGCTCTCCGCCTAAGGCCCATGTGATCTGAATTCTCAATCACAGACGAAGAGAACAGGGCAGTGGCATTAGTCTAAAATATTGAGTGTTTACTAACACTATGGTGTTGTGCTTAAGGTTATATGTTGCCTAAAATATCTGAGTGTAGAAACACCAACAATATAGTGTTGTACTTGAGGTTATTTTGTCACCCTATTAGTTCTGTTTCGCCATGTTTTTTTACCATAAAAAGAGCTTTCTGAATCCTATTAACACCATCCGAATGGTCTGTGATTGAGGCTGTTCCCCAACCTGATCAACCACTTTAAAAATCAAATAGGCCAATACCAATATAGGTTTTCTAATAACAACTTTATTTGGCACCCAGCTGATTCATTTGTTGAATTTCAGCTCTGTTTCTGTAGGAACTAAATTAACAAGTCAATTTATTTAATGTGAAAAATCAGCGTTGCTATATCTGCACTAAGACATCATTGAGTTCTATTTATTGAGAATATGGATCAAGATTCCTCACTTTATACTCAAGTTTTACATACGACTGTGTTGCCGAACTGCAGCTGCTTTGAAGCTTGCAATCCCAGTGATTTCTCTTGCTGCTATCATGCTGTTGATGTCGTAAGTACCTTCATATGTGAAGACAGGTTCTAAATCGCAAAATGCCTGAAATCAAATAGAAATTTCAAGTTACAAGTAAATAATGGAAGGATTGTCAACTAGAAATCTGAAATATTAAGCACCATTTCAGTGTTACTATTTGGTATTATCCCTGTCTGGTTCACTTGCAAAAAAGATATGCAGCAGAATGATAGAATCACAAAACATACTGAATTCTTTTGTTTACCCATTTCAAGATGCGTATGAAATATGTTCAGTTCCCAGTAAGCACATGAGATATATTTTGTGTGCAGTCTGTGTGTGTTTTCGCTGTACATGGCTGACTTTTGTTGTTCCAATGGGATCAGGAACAACAGTTGCCAAGGTAGTTCCATTCTACTCCAGTAAACCACTCTTAAATTTATCTTTCTGTTGACACTCCATCTGATTTGATTTAAAGATGTTCATTTTAGAGTTATTCTTATTGTCCATCCAACCTATATTTGCGCATTTGAAATTTTTTCTTTAAGGCGCCTGAGTCAAGTTTTGTATTTTTATGTTCTTTCCTCAGGGTTGTTATGATCATTTATCGCTTGTATTTGCATTCGTCGATGTACCATGGTTGGGTTATAATGAGTGTGTTTGGTTTTAAGGTGCGCACAGTTCCACTTGATGGTGATGACTTTGCAACCGAAGAGGTTTTGGATCCTGACTTTGGGGAGGCAGCGATTGGGCGTGTTGCACCAGTTGATTCTGGTAAATAAATTGTCAACTAAATGTCTATTGGAAAATTTATTTTGTAGTGACTAACATGAATTTATGACTGTTCTATTGAAAATTCAGGATTGTGGTGGATTATACTGCTATGAGCATATGGAAAATGTTCTGGAGATCTTTCTGTTCAGGAAAGGATCGATGTCCAAACTGGGATTAAAATGATTCTAAAGTTATGTCTTGTAGATGAAGAAGGTAGCATTTCTCTGTGAGTGGTTGTGGTGGTACACATTCAATCAACTAAGTTCTGTCTGAAATCTCTCTGTGAGTGGTTGGCGAGTTCATTGTTCCTGTCCCTCATGTAAAGCAAGTGAAGGTGTGTTCCTACTTTGTCCACAGTCATTTTTATTTATCTAATTATTTTATTATTTATTTATTTATTTATCTTTTATTTATGTTTATTTGCAATACCTTTTACCATACAGTATGATTTCGGGGGAGTGATTTCTTGTTTCTTTTTTGTTTCAACCTTTTACCAGCAAGTGAAGGTGTGCTCCTACTTTGTTCACCTTTTTTGTTTCTTCTTTATTCTTGGCATTAAGCACTGTAATATGATTGTTGCAGTTATCTACCGCTGGTGGTAGGCTTGTCATCTCAAGTGATGGTGTTTGGGATGCTTTCTCTTCAGAAGCAGTTCTTAACTGCTGCAGAGGGATGCTACCAGATGCTGCCGCTGTTCAAATTGTTAAAGTACATCAAACTCCTCGTATAATTTCTGTATCTTCTGATTTTCTTATAGCATTTTGAGTATTCTTCTGTAGAGTCACACCTTTTTTTTTTGCTTAACCTGAAATTGTGGGATTCAAGGGACTTCGAGATGATACAACTTCAGATCCTTCATAATCTTATCTGATCTCTCCTTATTTATATTTTTCAGATGCAAGAAACAGTAGTGATAGTGACTAGCCAAATTACCAGTGCAATGTCACCATGATCGGGCAATGATCTTGCCACTAACAGATGTTACAGCTGACCAGATTCTGATTTCTGGCAGCTAATCTGTCATCCGTTCCACAAGATTCTGTTTTCTGGCAGCTAGTTGCATATTGTGCTGGTACTGGTGGATTTATTTTGGTACTTGCGAAAGGTAAATAGCAGATCACTGCCTTGACATGTAGTCCAAACTGAGTGAGTGGATGCTGAAATTTGGAAATTTGATAGGACTTCCAATTAGTTGATGCTTTCTTATACTATGTGTGTTCCAATACTTGTAATTTAGGTTTATGACGATACTACTGAAGGCAGAAAGGTCTGCATAACATACCTGTTGTTCTTGTCATTGACCCCATCACTGGACGAAGATGCGCTCATGGAATGATCCAACCTGATCAGTTACTGGAGGTACTAGCTAATTTCACATTATCTTTTCAAATATCAAGTTATTGGGATTGTCACAACTGAATGAATAAGTTTCGATATTTCTTATGAATGAAGACATTCGTTGTTCTTAATATCTTTTCACATATTCGAACGTATATTTCTTATGTATTTACTGCATGAGGTCTATTATGCCTGGAAAGTCTTGGCGTCTATTTCTGCAATGGTTAGTGTTTTCTCTTCGAAATCATGGTTCTATGCATGTACATGTCTTTTGATTGCGTTTTGTTTTTCTCAATTTCAACATCATTTGTTCTTTAGAGAATGATTCTGAACATTACCTAGAAACTGTTTTTGAAGTGTTTCTGCATTTTATTTTCAGAATGGGAATGCAAGAAATTTGGGGGATGTGAAACCTAGACTAACTGAAGAAGCTAATGATAAATCAAAGATTTGGAAACTTACTGAAATCAGTGAACCAGCTTAGGAGAGAGGCTGCTGGTTGGTGCTGCAGGAGCGAGGCTGCGGATTGAGCAGGGAGGTGCACTAACTCCACAATAGAGTTGCTAACTCGATCTGTTTTTATTTTTGGTACTTCTTTATGCTTATGTGCTTGTTTTAAGTGATTGTTAGTGGGCTTTTAGTCTTCAAGTCTTGTTAGCCAACCTGTGGCTGGGGTTGCGGTAATTTAGATTGGGCAAGGTTTTTTGTCCATTTTTGTTTGGTTTTTATACGGGTAAAATCGTAATGTACCCCCGTTTTGATTGTAAATCAATTTTTTTGATAAGTAATAAAGGTCTGGCATCCCATAGCTGCCCCTCCCCACGGGAGGTTTAACTAAAAAAAAAAAAAAAAAAGGTGTGTGGCTGTTATTTTGCTGTAGCAGCAAAAAAATTTTAATTTTTTTTTGTATTATATTATTTTGCAACCGTTTCAAACCCTCGCAACAAACCCGATTTTTTTTTTTTTACTGGCCACGGCTTAAAACCGTGGTAATTCATGCTTGCCACGGCTTTAAACCGTGGTAATTTATTCTTGTCACGGCTTAAAACCGTGGCCATCATTTGCCACGGCTTACAACCGTGGCCATAACTTGCCACGGTTTAAAATCGTGGCCAGTATTTGCCCCGGCTTAAAACCGTTGCTAAAATTATTGCAACGGCTTAGAACCGTGGCCATAACTTTCCACGATTTAAAACCGTGGCCAGTACCTGCCACAGCTTAAAACCGTTGCTAAAATTATTGCAACGGCTTAGAATCGTGGCCATAACTTGCCACGGTTTAAAACCGTGGCCAGTACTTGCCACGGCTTAAAACCGGGGCTAAAATTATAGCAACGGCTTATAACCGTGGCTAAATCATCAACCGTCCTCGAGCATAAAACCGTTGCTAATATGTTTTGCCACGGTTTTTAGCCGTTAATAGTGATTTGGCGACGCCTCTACTGCCCACGGCTCTAAGCCGTGACAATTGGTTACCCCCACGGTTCCAAACCGTTGCTGATGGGTGTTTTTGGTGTAGTGATACTCCACTGGAAACATGTACAAACACTTCGATGTTCTCTTCCTAAGCAATTGACCAGTAAGTTCCACACATAATATGGTTTTTTCTCTACCTAATGTCACGGGCTTTCTGTTCTCAAGTACTTCCCGTACGGCACTAGCAAACTTTGCCTCGACTTATCAAAGAAAGCTAGTCAGCCTTGCCCATGAAAGACTTACTTAGACTATGGAAAACTAAGCAAGCTAAGCACACACAAGAGAGCTTAAGAGAACTAGAACTTGTATTGTTTGAATTCTCTGAGGTGATTACAACAAATGAGGCCTTAGGGTATTTATACAACTCCACCTCCTCAATGGACGGTGGTGATCAATTTGATCCAACAGTCTACAATGATCTTCTACACACTTCCTTAGAAATATCTAAGGACTAGAATCCTATGGAACTTTATGGAAGGTTCTAGAGAACTCTCTAGAACAATGTGGGATACTCTACATTATTTACACTTGCTAACCTTACTTGGCTAGGCAAGAAGATAGTTGTGACATTCTCCCCCACCTAATCAGGCGACGTCCTCGTTGCCTTCAAATCCTCGTATGCTTGGATTTGCTCATTGAATTGCACAAATGTTGGATTGGCTACCAGCTAGCTTCACTTTCTGGCAATCCCTTCCACTTGATGAGTAGCTCATGTGTGGGAGGTTGGTTGGAATGGCGCACCACACGATCTGACAAAATAGTTTCTACTTCCTTGTCATGTTGGATCTTCATGCCCATTGGTGCTCTTTGTGAAACTCCTCTGCTTGGATCATCCTGATCTCTTCTTGTCAGCCTACTTCTTCATCCTCTTGGATGCCTTCTCCAGGTAAGCTCGAGCCTCATCAGCTTGATCATTCCAACCTTTGGCAAACTTATAGGTTGATGGACTCACTCCAGTGTAGCCAGTGGCAATAGAACTCGGGGTCATAGGTTGTTGTCTCATAACAATCTCAAATGGGCTACGACCCGTCACTTCACTCTTCTGCAAGTTGAAAGAGAATTGGGCAACATCCAGCAACTTAGCCCAATCTCGCTGGTTGGCACTCACATAGTGCCTAAGATATAATTCCAGCAAGGCATTCATCCTTTCCGTCTGACAATCCGTTCGAAGATGAAAGCTAATAGAGAAATTAAGGTCGGTACCCAACAACTTGAACAACTCAGTCCAAAATTTCCCCGTAAACTGAGTATCCCGATCACTGATAATAGATTTGGGCACACCCCAATACTTCACCACATGTTTGAGGAATAAATTTGCGGCTTGTCAACTGTGCACTCTTTGAGTGTGGGAATGAAGGTGGTATACTTTGAAAATTTGTCCACGACCACAAGTATCCAATTGCAACCTTCCGATGCGGGCAAACCAACTATAAAATCCAAGGAAACACTCTCCCAAGGTCTCCCTGGGATGGGGAGTGGTTCAAGTAAGCTGGCAGGTGACTGTTGTTCCACCTTGTCTTGTTGGCATACAAGACAAGTCTTTACATATGCTTCGATATCATCCCTCATATGTGGCCAATAATAGGAATCTTCCACAAGAGCAAGAGTCCGATGTATACCTGGATGTCTCGCCCACTTGCTATCATGGCATTCTTTCAAGACTTCCTTAGGTTGTCATGAGGTGGAACATAGATTCTCCTTCCTTTAGAGTATATCAAGCCGTTCTCCACCCAAAACCATCTTGTCTTCCCATCTTTGACGAGAGATATGATGGTTTGAGTCGTGGAATCATGTGCCAATCCTTCCTTTATGCGTCCCTTCAAGTTGCTTTGAGGTTGACTTATGTCAGCAAGTTCTTCTTTTCTACTCAAAGCATCCGCAACAAGATTAGCCTTGCCAGGCTTGTGCTCCAAAGTGTAATCGAACTCTGCCAAGAAATCTTGCCATCTAGCTTGTTTTGGTGTGAACTTCTTCTGTGTCTGAAAGTAGCTAGTGGCAACATTGTCGGTCTTGACCACAAATTTGCTCCCAAGCAAGTAATGATGCCATGTTGGCAAGCAATGCACAACCGCAGTCATTTCCTTCTCTTGCACTGTGTACCGCCTCTCAGTATCATTGAGCTTCCTACTTTCAAAGGCAATAGGATGTCCTTCTTGCATCAATACTTCACCAATAGCAAAATCGGAAGCATCCGTATGTACCTCAAAAGACAAAGAATGGTTGGGAAGTGCCAACACTGGTTCCTCCACAATTGCCTTCTTCAATCCTTCGAAAGCTTGTTGGCATTTTGAACTCCAATCCCAACTTCGTCCCTTCTTGAGCAAGTCCATTAATGGAGCAGCTATGGAAGAGTAGCCTTTGATGAACCTTCTATAATAGTTCACCAAGCCAAGGAAAGATCTTAACTCGGTGACTTTGGTCAGTGGTTCCCATTCTTGGATGGCTTGTACCTTAGACTTGTCCATACGAAGCTTGCCTTTGCCAATGATATGACTCAAGAATGTCACCTCCTCTTTGGCAAATTAGCATTTTTCCCTTTTGACATAAAGTTCGTTCTCCTTCAAAGTTTGGAACACTTGCCTCAAGTGATCCACATGTTCCTCCAATGTCTTACTATAGATCACAATGTCATCAAGGTACACAACTACGAACTGATCAAGGTAAGGAGCTAATACCTTATTCAATAGAGTGCAAAATGTGGCTGGCGCATTAGTTAAGCAAAATGGCATGACTAAGAATTTGTAAGACCCGTACCTTGTAACACATGTCGTCTTTGGTTTATCTCCTTCAGCTATGCGGACTTGGTAATATCCCGAGCGCAAGTCAAGCTTGGTAAAGTACCTTGCATCACCAAGTTGATCAAAAAGATTTGCAATAAGTGGAATCAGGTACTTGTTCTTGATAGTGACCTTGTTGAATGCCCGATAGTCAATACAAAGCCATAGGGATCCATCATGTTTCTTTTGAAATAAGACCGGTGCACCATATGGAGCTTTAGAGGGTCAGATATAACCAACATAAAGTAAATCCTTCAATTGTCTTCTTAACTCCTCGAGCTCAGGAGGTGCCATACGATAAGGAGCAAATGCGGGTGGTTTTGCTCCAATTTCTAACTCAATAGCATGATCCACCTCTCTCATTGGTGGAAGCTTCTTAGGCAACTCGGCAGGCATAACATCCTTGTACTCCTTGAGAACATCTTGGACGACCTTAGGTGCATTCACCCCTCCATCCATGGGACCTTCGTCTTCCTTGAGAGTAGCCAAGTAAGTAGGCTCATTCCTATTTACTCCTTTAGAATGTTGGAAAGCAGACACCATTCTCTCCTTACTCATTTCCGGTACCATGGGCATAACACAAGGTTGTCCCTTCTCCATGATGCACATGGTGTTGGCATATGGGACCCGGAAAACCTTCACCATGTCCAAGAAATCTATACCCAAATAGAACTTGTGATAATCAATTGGAGCAATAGTTATGTCGACTTTACCTCGCAATTGTCCAAGCCGAATATCGGTGCCACGAGTTATTCCTTCAATTGGGAGACTTTTAGCATTGACTCCCTTGATATATCCTTTCTCCTTAGTATATGATAGGCAAATTTCTTCAGCAAGGTCCTTAGCCATGTAGACTGTGTCGGCTCCGGTATCCACCATGGCTTTCAAAGTCTTGTTCCCGATCTCGGTCTCCACGTACATCCTTCCACGTGGTTGTTCCTTGACCTTAGCTTGAATGGCACTTACGAGATTCATTGAGGCGGTCCTCTTTTGCTTCTTCCTCCATGACAAGCGTGGCAAGTTTCCCTCAGTTGGGACACTCGAATGCCCGTTGGGGTCCACTACATAAGAAGCAAGATATCTTCTTGGTTGATCCATCTATTTTCTCCTTCCCCTTGTCTTTGGAGTTCTTGTGCTCCTTGGAGGACTTCTCTCTGTCTCTCCCACCTTTTCCATCATTACTCGGCTTTTTCCCTTGCCCTTTGGATGAGTCATTTCTCTTGAACTCAATCAAGGACTCAACCGCAGCCATAGCTGTTGCAAGGTCTTGCACACCTCGCCTCTTCAACTCCAACTTGGCCCAACCTGTTAGGCCATCAAGGAAGCTAAACAAATCATCCTTTTCTTCCATGTCAGGAATCTCCAAGAGCAACTCCAAGAACTCCTTCACATACTCCCTTATGTGGCCTTCCTTATGTTGAAGGCGGCGAAGCTTGGCCCTAGCTTCGTTTTCGGCATCCTCCGGGTAGAATTGTCTCTTGAGTTCCTTCTTGAATTCTTCTTAAGTGTCGATGGTGCACCATCCCTTCTTGACATCATCGGACCTTCTACGCGACCAAACTGTAGCAACATCATTTAAATATAAGGAGACACTACGTACCTTTGCCGTTTCATCCCGTATGCCAACCGATCAAAGTAGCGCTCCATGTTCCACAAGAAGTTGTCGATCTCCCTTGCACTCCTTGCCCCACCATAGGCCTTAGGTCTGGGAGCTTCGACTTTGTGAGTGATCATCCCTGGTGTAGCCCTACCTTTGGCTACCGCAGCCGTGAACACATTGAGTTGAGTTTCAAGCTTCTCAACTCTTTCTTTATAAGCCTCCATCTCCGCATCTTTAGCAACAACTTAGGCCTCTAAGGACTCGATCTTTTTGGACACCACATCCACTACCGCGTTTAAGGCTCCTTGCATCTCTTGGTCCCCCCCATTGGACGTTTGCGCCTTGATGCGTTGGTCCATGTCTTTGACTTTCTCCCTCAAGTCGGACATGGTGGCACACAACTTAGCCAATGTTTCATCCATTGCAGCAGTCATGTCCTTTGACTTGTCCTTGCAGACTTTCCCACCTTTGTCGTTGTTGCCAATTGATGGGTTGTTGACCTCCGACGGCATTTTCTTGTGTAGAATGATTTCACCAACCTTGCCAAACCTGGCTTTGATACCAACTGTCATGGGCTTTCTTTTCTCAAGTACTTCCCGTGTGACACTAGCAAACTTTGCCCCGACTTATCAAAGAAAGCTAGTCAGCCTTGCCCACGAAAGACTTACTTAGACTATGGAAAGCTAAGCAAGCTAAGAACACACAAGAGAACTTAAGAGAACTAGAACTTGTATTGTTTGAATTCTCTGAGGTGATTACAACAAATGAGACCTTAGCCTATTTGTACAACTCCACCTCCTCAATGGACGGTGGTGATCAATTTAATCCAACGGTCTACAATGATCTTCTACACACTTCTTTAAAAATATCTAAGGACTAGAATCCTATGGAACTCTGTGGAACTTTATGGAAGGTTCTAGAGAACTCTCTAGAACAATGTTGAATATTATACATTATTTAAACTTGCTAACCTCACTTGGCTAGGCAAGAAGATAGTTGTGACACTAAGCAAATGACCAGTAAGTTTCGCAAATAATATGGTTTTTTTTCTTCCTAAGCAAGTAACCAGTACGTTCCACAAATAATACTACTTCACTTTCATTTCAAAGTGTATTGGACTGCATGCCTATCTGGGCCTTGAGATAATGCAAAAATTTCCTCACTCATTAATTTTGATTCTTGATAATACAATGTGACAACATGCTCCCTAAACCATTATGGAAATAACAGTCGGTGTCGTTGTTCTACATTTTCAGATCTTTCTGTTTCTAGAAGATGGATATGCTCACTACAAGATCAAATAAAATAAAATTAAAAGTTGAGGTTGCAAAAGTTTGTTTATGTACTGAATAAAAATAAAAAAGCACATATTTTCTGAAGTCTTCAATTTCGTCGCTATTGTCCAATATATACCTATAAGTAACTTTCATCTCATCCTTCAAAAGTTCAACCATTTCACGGGTTTCGAATGGACGCACTTTTTGGGAAAATACAAAAAAATTTGCATTAGATTCACCCCCTCGTTGTTTTTTTCAGGACAACTGAATTGTGTCTCAACATCAGATAAATACATCGAACAAAATGTCAAAGACTCATAGGCTATGTACTCCATGGTAATAGAGCCTTTAGGTTGAGCTTTATTGCGTACATATTTCTTGCACGTACACAACCTAAACAAATTTAGTTGTTTGAGATATGAATAATACTATTAAGAAAATAATTCAAAGATGTCATGCCTCATTTCCTTTCTACTAGATACATCCAGCGGTACCGTACTGGTCCTGCCAATTTAGCCTCCTGTGGGAAGTGCACAACAAAGTGGACCATCAGAATAAAGAATGCTGGGGAAGATTTTCTCTAGTTTGCACAATATAAAAATAATGTTTTCTTCTAACTTATCCAAATCAGCAACGTTTAACGTCTTTGCACATATTTGCTAGAAAAAATTGGACAACTCGAGAAGTGGAGTATATATTTCCTTTTTCAAATGTTTACGAATTCCCATAGGAAGAACCCTTTGCATCAACACATGACATTCGTGGCTTATTAAACCCGACACTTTCCCTTTATCCATGTTCACGTACCTTGATATATTGGTTGCATAATTATCAAGAAATTTAACAAACTTCAACTACTGCAAGAAAGCTTTATGTGCAGTTGGTTTGAACACAACTCAGCTTGAGGCTTGTCAACTTTACAATCAATCCGTTTCAGACGCAAAATTTTCCTAATATTTAAATCCAATCTTGCCTTGAGCGTATCCTTCGAGCTACTCATATTTAGGAATATCCCAATGAGATTCTCAAATATATTCTTCTCTATGTGCATCACGTTAAGATTATGCCTAATTTTCAACTTGAACCAATAATCCAACTCGAACAAAATACTCTTATTTGTCCAATTTAGTTTTTCACTGTTTCACTTCCTTTTCCTATCCTTATTATTGGGATGCTTACCAGGCTTGGTAGGTACAGTGTATTCAAGTTGACTCAATATGCATTACTGAAAATTCTCAAGTAGGATGCCTCATCTTTGGACGACCATTAAAATTTCTTTCATTCTTCCGCCAAGAGTGATTCCTGTGTAGATAGCGGAGACGCCCAATAAAACAATATTTACTCCTCAACTTGGTGTGAGATGTATCTTCCATGCATACTGGACAAGCCATAAAATCATTTATGGTCCACAACAGAGTTGCATGCACGTTAAATGAGTTTCGATCATTTTATCATAAGTTTGAATATCGTCTTCTGACAACTCCTTAAGTTCATCAATCAAGTATACATCAAAATCCTTACCCGGTGGCTCATTGTCCAAGAATTAATAAGGTTTACATATAATATCAATTTTTCATGCATTTCCATAGTGACAGATTGTACGGAAATAGCACAACATGCCACATACTATAAGTTGAGCTCAAATTCCCAAAAGAATTGAACCCATCCGTTGCAAGGCATAATCTACCATTCCACACATCTAAGGAAAAATCTGGGTACATTTTGTCAATATTTTTCCAAGCAAGAGAATCTATTGGGTGCCTCATTTTTCCATATTCATCAAATCGTTTTTCTTTGTGCCACCTCATCTCATGGGATGTATGTCTTGACATAAATAATCATCGTAACCATAGCTTAAGTGGAAAGTACCACAATACTTTCTGAGAAATTTTCTTTTTCTACATAAATAATCAGCTATCGTGCTTATACCTTAGCTTATTACACACTAAACATCTATCCTTATTTGCATGTTCCTTATAAAACAATACACAGTCATAGTGAAAAGCAACAATATTTTCAAACCCCAAACCAATACTTTTCAATATCTTCTTGCAGTCATTGTATGTTTCAGGAACATTATTGGGTGTCTGACACATCTTCTTCATAATTTTAAATGCCACATTAGCTGACTTGTCAATCCAAAGGTTGTCAGCTTTGCAATGAATCATTTCTACAACATAAGACAATATCGTATATTCTGTGCAGCCAACGTACAATTCTCTTTGAGCTTCTTTTAGCAACTTTGCACAATTATCAGCATCAACTCTATGGATATCCGTTGAATTTCGTACCGCCATAGTATCTTCCTCCCCCAATGTATCATATGATCCCACTGTATCTAGATCATCATTACGTAGTCTATCAAATGCATCATCAAGCATATCAAACATGTTCACGTTCTTATCATTTGTAGTTTCATCATCTGAGCTCTCGAAATTTTGAACAACCACGTCATCAGTATGCTCTCCATGATATGTCCATATTTTATTAGTCACATCCGATGATAACTTGCTTATGAGGGTTTTTTATAAAATGGAACTGCTATTAAGATGAATAATCGACAAACTAAACTCCATCTCAAATTGTAACAAATGAAAATGAACAACATCAATGCGGTGCATATATTTGTTGTAACACGTCTTGCAAGGACATTATATCTCATTCCCCTCATTCACATAATGACGAGCAATATCAATGAATCCCCCCAATCCGGAGCAAGAATATTGCGGTTAGAAATCTAGTGTCTCTCCATTTAATCCAGTGTCTCTCCATATAAGCTTATATGTTTCCTAGTCGGATCCAAAGTGTTGCTGGCCTACCTGTCATTGATTGCTTTCGAGCTGAGGGGATATCAACAAAACAAGGGAGAGGATAGCGAAAAGCAGGCAAAGAGGTAAGCACAGGTAAGATTGAAGCTGTTAAGGCATGGGTGGTGTTTTCAAAGTAAACTTCCCTTAACTCATTCCCCAGGGTAGATCTCTCAGATACTTGCCTGAGAGGTCTTACAAGTATTGGGCCTGACCGCGTGATGTGTGGGCTTACTGGTTCATTGCAACTCGGACCCGACTGTTTGGATTTTGCCAATGATGGGCTTACTGTTGTTTGGGCCTCGCTGGATTGAGCATGCAATCGGGCCTGCTTCATTCTGCTGACGAGATTATCATGACACATGTACGGTGCTGATCAGAAGACAGTTTTATGTATCATCAGCTACTCCCCCCGAGTTAGTAGGCCATCTTATCAGTCCACTAGATCATACTCTTTCGATTGAGTCTGAGCGATTTCCTCGAGCGGCGAATTACATTAATTGAGCATGCGCCAACTTGAAAACAGAAAAGGAATAATTCCTTTACTCTTTCGATCTCAGAGATTCTGCTTTGCCATGTTGTCTGTGGTGCTTTTGACTTTGCTCAACCTTCGTATTCAAAAGTTTGTACTTTCTCTCATGGAGGGCTGAGATTAGCTTTCCGATGAACTGTTCACCAAGGGCCATAAGTTTTTTGAGGAGAGGTTGTTTTCTGAATCTGATTTGAAGGTCCTCTGTAAGACGTACGAGATTCCTGATGATTCGGTGCTCTGGACTTCGGGTGTTGATCTGATGTCATTGTACCCTCCTGATGGGTTTATGTCTTCACCAAGGTATGCTTCAATCGGGCGTCCGCTTTCCTGTTATCAAGAAGATCTGGGAGTTCCCGGCATACTTCCGCATTGTACCGACTCAACTTATGTCGAACGGGTATAGGACTTTGATCGCCATTCTGATTAGGGCTAAGAACGCTGGTATCTGAGTGTCTTCGAGATCGATGCAATTGCTTACTTCTCCTTGGATAAATGAGCACACTGTGTGTGTGTTGACTTCGCCAACCTGTTTTGCCAAACTGCCTGATTATTTTAAATCATGGCATAAGTTCTGTTTCATGGCTCCTGCGAACTCCGCGTACTTTGAACTTGTTGGTCATCCAGTCAAGCGTGAATTTAGACAACTGAGTAAGTTGGCTTATTCTCCAGTCTTGTTTGTGTTAACTGCATATTAGATTGACCTGTTGTGGTTTTTGCAGGGGGATTCTCAACTTCACCACTTTCTGCTGAAGATAAAGCTACTTTGGATGCGTTCAGCGACATGCCTTGTCTGGAGGTAGAAGATGTCATTAAACCTTCTAATGTTGAGCGCAGTGGTCTATTGGCTCATTGGCACGTGGCTCCCACTGTGTTTTGGGTGAAGAAGCCAAAGCCTGAAGGTGTGTCTGTTTTGCGAAAGAGGAAGAGCCTAATGAGACTGTTGTTTCTAAGGGGCGTGATGCTCAAGCCGTAGCCCTTATCTCCCTTCTTGACTTGGAGAAAAAGTATCTACAAATGGTGGGCAAGGAGGATGTTACCAAATTGAGTACCAAGCTGGTGGAGTTTCTGAATAAGATGCTGCTACAGGCGGGCATGGAAACTTTGAATGGTCGCCCTTTTCAATAAGGAATTTAAGCTCCACTTCTCTCTGGATCATGAACTTGTTGAAAAATCGTCTGATCGTCAGCGTCATGGTGAAAAGTCCCTTTCTTGTCTGCCGTACTGTGCTCCATCTCATTCCCGTCCTCATATTGAACTGAGGACGAGTCCAAGGAATAACTTGTTTCCCTCTCTCCGTCAACTGATGCTGGATCGACACGCAAAAGATAGCTTGTTATTGCAGACAAAGGGAAAGTTGTTGATGAGGGCGCTGATGCAGTGAAGATGACTAACGGCGGTGCTGAGGTGATTCCGATTCTAAATGATCTTCATCCGGATGCTCAGATCAGTCTGCTTGCACCAGATGTAATAAGGATGAACAACCAAACTTGGCAACAGGAAGTTGACATCTCTTACGTTGCGAGGAAGCATATCATTAGGTGGAATGACTGGCGAGCGATATGCGCCCTGGAGCCAGTGGGAGAAACGCTAGGAGGGCGTTTAGATAAAAGGGCAGAAACATCTTGTGGTGCGGATGTCATATTTGAATCAAGTGGCCGCAGCTAGAATTGAAGTTGAGGCTGCTCGTGAGAGGGTGTATACCATGGAGTGAGTCTTCGTAAACTTGTTGAAGTCATACTCTAACGCTCTCCATGAGACTGAGTCATTCAAGAAGCAACTTAAAACTTTCTCAGATACTGGAGCGGAGTCTAGGTCCATGAGGTCCTTGTTTGTCGTGACTTGCAGCTTGCCCATGAGACTGTGGCTGGAGTTCGAGTGGATTGTCTGATGTCAGAGGTTGGAGGCCGACGTTGAGTTCAATACCAATAGTTTGTGGATCGCTGGAGAACAGTTCCTTCTGGCGCAAAGTGAGTTGAATATCGCTAATGATAAGCTGGACGTTGAACAGTCCAACACTGAAATCCTATCAGGCAAGTTGAAGCAACTGAAGCAGGAGCTTGCTAAGTCGAAAAGGGCGCGAAGAGATGTTTCTCAAGGCCCAGGGCACATTTGAATTCAGCAAAGTCGTGCATGGAAGGTTGGAACTGTTGCATCTGATAAAAGAGTATCTTGGCTGAGATCTCTCATATTATAAAAGGATTGCATATGAAGAGTTTGGAACGCCCTCCAATTCGTATGAAGACGAAGGCGACCCTGATGAAGGGATTGAGTGGCAGTACCTACAGATGTATCTCCTGTTCTTCCCCTCCTAAGTCTAGTTCTAATGTATTAGACTTTCCTCCTGATGAGGGATGAATCTTGTATTAGTTTGCAAATGAATAGTACTTCGCACTTATTTGTCTTCATTTGCTTTTCCTACTAGTTTTTACCTGCTTTGTCTTATTTCGACATTAATTGTCAAACGAGGAACTTTGCTGGGCTAGAAAGTTTATGTTCGATTCGCTGTTGGGAGCTTTGACTTCTTGTGCTGAAATAATTTATGCAGTTCTGGGTAGACTTATTTTTAGAGATCTGGGAGTGTAGTACATCCTCTGTCTAGCGGCTTGGCTGTCTATTGGATTAGCAGTTGTTGTTGCTATTATAAGCGTATTAGTCAGATTGTGGTCCCAACGCTTGCACCCTTGTAGATGATTGGACAATAGTCTTTGGGAGTCATCTGGGTCAAGTTTTCTGAATTCTGATTGGACTTTTGACTCGTCTTTATTTGCTATTCGTAGAATAAGCTTAATTGGATTGGGGGTTGTTATCACCAGTTATGACTGACTAAACTGGGGTCAGGTTTCGACAACTATGGTGGTCCCTAGCAAGCCATCTTGATCAGGTATTTAGGGCACTGACTAGACTCCCACTTTCCAACCCATCTTGATCCGTTCATGGCGGACTAGGAATTGGAGCGAGCCAGCAGTTATCATCGTCATTCGTTCTGACTAAACTTTTGGTGGGGGTTCGGTGATCATTGTTTGTAGTTGGCCAATGATCCCTGGCAAGCCGTTTTCACCTGGCTATATGAGCACTAACTAAGCTCTCACTTTCTACATAGTCTTAATCCGCACCCAGCGAACTAGGCTTCGAGCAAACCAAAACCATCGTCATCAGCGGCCACTGACTAAGTTTTGGTTGGGGTTCGGCGATCATTGTTTGTGTACGAGTATTTGCAATCCATCTTAATCAGGCGTTGAGAGCGCAAACTAGATTCCCACTTTCTAGGTCGTCGAAATTCGGTATTTGCGGACTAGGCTTCGAGCAGGCCAGAAGCTATCATCGACGATCGTCACCGACTAAGCTTTGGTCGGGTTCGGTTTCTATTGACCATGTTTGGACAATGATCCTTGACAAGCCGTTTTAATCAGGCATCATAGCGCTGACTAAGCTGCCACTCTGTAAACCATTGACACCTATTTAATTAACAGATTGGGCTTTAGAGTGTACCATAAGCGATTGTCATATGTTGAAACCGACTAAGCTTTGGTTAGGTTTTGCGACTGTTATCTACAGTCAGACAATGGGCCCTGGCTAGCTATTTTGGTCAGGTATTACAAACACTGACTAAACTCCTACTTTCTAACCCATCGTCATGCGTTTTTGGTGGGCTAGGTGTTAGAGCAGACCAGAAGCTATTGTAATCAGTCGGGGCTGACTAAAGTTTTGGTAAAAATAAGATTTTGGGCGTCTAAGTCTGATTTGGGTGTCCTGACTTACTTAGTTTACCTATAGAATTTTGGGAGTGTAAGTCTGACTTGGGTGTCCTTGCTTACTTAACTCGCCTGACAGTTTGATTCTAATGTAAGTCGGATCAATTGATCGGACTGATAATAGGTTGACCGACTTTAATGCACAACAACTAAATAATAGTGGAGTTGATGCCTTGGATTATGTGATAACACTTTGTAGGTGCGCTCCTTATTTGCGTGTGCGGGTGATGCGCTATTTTAGTAGCACACAACTTAATACCCTGCTTTGTGATTTCTAGTATAGAATAAGTAGGGATCGTTCTAGACCGGGGATTAGAGGGCTTGTTAATTACACTAATAATAATAATTAAAAGACAACTAACAACCTAATTAATTAAATAAAAGGGGATTGGATTTTCTAAATTAAATTATGAAAATAACTACGAAATTTAATGTAAAGATAATAAACTAAAGAGATGGCAAAGATGAGAAATTAGCTAAGGGTTTATCTCCACACACCAAACATATGCTTATAAATTAATCTTCAATAATCACTTGCTAACTCGTGAGAGACAATGCTCAAGACTAACCGTGACCGCACTGCATTAATCTTATTATTTTTCCAAGTTCGTTGAATTAAACTAAGCGTCGCTTTCAAACTATTCTTATCATGCTATCTAAACAGGAATCGCAAGTTAAATAGCAATCTAAGATCATTAAGTTTTTTGGAAAATATGAACACTGACTAGGCAATCACAAGTATGATCAGCATCTTGTTCTTGCCTAGGTTTTGACTTAACCTTACCAACGTTCCTTGGCATTTACTACTTGTGAGTACAAAATCATAACAATTAGGTGAAACTCTCCTATACTCTAGCCCCAAATCCTAGCATGCTTACTAAGTTGGCCACCTTAACAAACATACAAAGAAAAGTTTTCTATAAAGCAGTTAAGCAAAACACAATCACTAATAGCAAGAAAGACTAAATTCAATTAATTTATAAAGCACATGTTCGGGGCTTCGAATCCACCCCTAACTAAGAGGAGTTTAGCTAGACATATTAATTATGTTCAAACAGTAATCCATAATCAATAATCAAACTAAAATTAAGAGAAAGAGATGTTTAGAGATGAAAACAAAACACTGATCCGTGGTGGTACTGAGTGGAACTGGGGTGCGAATAGCGCGAACTTTTCCTTCACCCTCCTTGCTCACTTCGCGAGCTGCTCCTTCCTCTTCGATCGGTTTCTTCAACTCCTGATCCAGTGAGAAGGGGATGTGAGTGAGGGGACGACGATGGACAGCGAAGGAGTGAGGGGATGACGATGTTGGGCTGCTAGCGGAGAACGGGAAGAAGGGACGAAGAGGGAAGGACGAGGGACTGAGACGGTGGCTAGGGTTTGGCGAGGTGGTTCTTATGGTGATGGCGATAAGGGACAGTGAGAGAGAGAATTGAGGTGAGGGTTTTCGTGCGAGGAGGTTCTGCTTGAATGAAGAGAGGATGATGAAGGGCTATCGCGAGGATGAGGGATCTGCGAGAATAGGGTTTGATGGAGGCGAGGTGGATGGCTTGCGTTCAGGATGATGGAGATGGATGGTGGGTGACGGCGGCTAGGGTTTGTAAGCGTGGATGTTGTGTATGGATGCAGTGGATGGGATGTTGGATGATCTCTCAAAGCCAGGTATCTTCCCCCTTTTATTCTTGTTTTCCTCTTTCTGTGGTTTCCTTGTTGGTGTGGTTTCCTTGCTTGTGTGAATTCCTTTTGCAATTAGTATTCCTAAATTGCCAAGTTGCTTCTATTTTAAAATATTGTAATTGGAAACCTACACAAACATGAAAATAGCAATTAGTACCATAATTAACAAGTAATAGCTAAAAATATATATAGAAATATGGTACTAAAAATAGACTAATTATGCCCCTATCAAATTCCCCCACACTTATCTTTTGCTAGTCGTCGAGCAAATCCAAGAAACAAAAATAAAAGACTCAAATGACTCAATCTATACTTTCCAACATTTGTCTCGGAGATTTTGAACGGATCATGACATGTTAAGATTCTTTGTAAACACGAGATTAAATCCACATCATTCGAAAATTAATACACGTTCATACCAATGATATACAAATTTACAATTAAATCAATCCAAGTGACTGTGAAACTCAAGTGCGTGCCAAGAAGAATTAACCAAAATTCTCACTGAATGCACTCTTTTCTTTTTCACTGATTGTTTGGTAAAATCACTCTTCCTATTCTAGCTATATGTGAGAGGATTGATGTGAAAGGGAAACAAATAGCTCACATATGATATAACAAGAAAGAATGGCATTTTCTGACTTTTTTTTTTTTTTTTTTTTATAGATATATGATCTCATGGAAGGAATGCTACTACTTGAATGCAAGAACTAGGGACACCTCATTCGAATCTCCACATCGTGACATTGCAAGACACACTCAATCAAAAGGTCTTAATTCAGGTTGTAATGGGGCCAGGGGTCAAGGGAAGAGAAAGAACGGATATGAAATTTTCAAAGGGCTTAAAGAAATGGTGAAAGCATGCAATAAGATTAGAGACATTAGCAAAGAATCATATGGTTCAAGACATAAGTGGAAAAATGACGAGGTGACTCATTAATAATGAAGAGCTTCAGCAATTATTTTGTATCTACTGAAAAGAATTGAACTATCTGTATGGTACTGTAATACTGAATGGATAAAGATAAGGACTTGTATCCCTTTTGTAACTTTTTTTTTTTTTTTTTTTTTTGCAACTCTTTCTTTTTGAACTGTCTACCACAAGGGTCTTCCCCCACACTTGCTTTTCAACATACCTTGAACCACAATAAAGTATCTGCAAATCAAATTATGCTCCACTCGTTTTATTAGGTTAGGGATAGAGAATGAAGGTAATGAAATAAAAGGCTTAATAACAGGCTCAATGGGGTTAACCTAAAGGAAAAATATTATGGATCGGGATTATTTGGCAATGGTGGAAACTATGTGCCTTTATCATGTCAAGCATGTCATGCAATTCAATATGATGCTTTGAACGAAATTAATACAAGTTCTAGTATTTAATTCTTAATTTTGAAAGCAATCCAAGTAGCAACCAAAGCAAACAAAATTGAGATCATGCAACGAATTATTATTGACAAAAGAAATAAAAGATGACCTAACTAAAAACTCTCAAAATCAAAGGAACAATAGGCTCAAAACTCACATATGGGTTATAATGAGTTAAATTCAACTAAGCATGCTATGAGTACCAATTACTAAGTTGATTACATGTGAATTTTCATATGATAACCATAAATAAGCATTAACCAAAGAATAATATTAGATCTTGAATCATGTTTATAAATCATCTTAAAGTCATGCAATTAAAAACCAAATCTCATCATTGTGTTGGAAAGTATCCTAAGACTCAAAACAAATATAAATTATTTTTTTTTATGACACTAATACCAACAAAGAAAATAAAAACCAACAATTTTATTTTTTTTTTCAAAATAATTCAAAATAAAACAAATGTTTTGTTCCCCCACACTTAAATCAAACATTGTCCTCAATGTTAATAGATTATAGCACATGCAATGAAAGATTTAAACGCGAAAAAACAAACTACTAACAAACAAAAACAAAAACAACGAAAATAAAATAAAATGATAAAGAAAGCAAATCTGATTGGGTTGCCTCCCAAGAAGCGCTTGTCTTAACGTCGTGCAGCCTGACGGTATCTCCAATTAATCCTCAGAATAAGTGGGAACATGGAGTGATACGTCCTCCACGTCATGCTCCACAAATGACTCATAATAGGGCTTAAGTCGATGATGTTTCACTTTAAACTCCTTCCCGATTGTGACACTCCTAATCTGTATAGCACCATGAGGAAAAACATTAGTAACAATAAAAGGACCAACCCATTCAGAACGTAACTTACCAGTTCTAAGACATGATTGGAAAAGCAAGACTTTCATTCCAATGACAAAAGTATTTCCATGGATCATCTGATCATGAAAAACTATAGTGTTCTCCTTATAATTGCTTTTACTATCATAAGCCTCATCCTGAATCTTTTCAAGCTCATTTAACTGAAATTTCTTCCGCTTCTTGTGTCATAGGGAACTCCATTGCTCTCATATCCAACGGCAGTAGTGATGTTGGTCTCAAGTTCATTCTCGTTTCTGAGGTCTGACAATTTCTGGGACAAATTGTCATTCACATTAATAGAAAAACAAGAATGATTTTTATCAGGATATCTCGTGGCTTCAAAGATGTTGAAGCCAATCACATCACCATCAAATTCCATGGTTAGTTTCCCCGCATGTACATCAATATTTGTCTTCGCAGTTTTCATGAAGGGGCGCCCTAAAAGAAGAGGCAAAGGTGCTGATAATTCCGAATCTTCCATCTCAAGAACATAGAAATCTGCTGGGAATATCAAATGGTTAACCTGCACTAACACATCTTCCAACAAACCTCGAGGATATGCATTAGAACGGTCAGCCAATTGAATAATAACACCATCATTTTTTAACTTCCCAAGATTCATAGATCGATAAATAGAATACGGCATAACATTAATTGAAGCACCTAAGTCTAACATTGCATTTCAATTTTAGTATTACCGATAACACAAGGGATAGTGAAACTACCTGGATCCTTACACTTCGGTGGCAATTTCCTTTGAAGAACTGCGAAGACATTCTCACTTACTTTAACTACCTCTCCGTCTCGAAGACGTCTCTTTGTTGTGCAAAGCTCCTTAAAAAATTTTGCATACTTAGGCACTTGCTTAATAGCATCAAGAAGAGGAATATTAACTTGGACTTTTCGGAAGGTTTCCAAAATTTCCTTATCCTGTTCATCTTTCCTAGATTTGGCAAACCTACCTGGAAAAGGCACAAAAGGTGGAACAAGATTAGCAGAAACTGAATTTGGAATGCTCACCTTCTTACCTTGGAGTTCTGGTGTTCCAATGATGACTGGATCATCCTTTTGTAACTCAGTTTCCCTATTTCGACTATGTTTAGGGACTATTGGTTCATTCTCAAGTTGCCTACCACTCCTCAATGTAATTGCTTTTGCAGTTTCAAACCTGCCCTTTGGATTTGGAATGGTAGAACTAGGAAGTTTCCCTTGCTCGCGAATTTGTCCAATAAACTCAGCTATTTGTCCCATCAGTAGCTTCAAATCTGCTATATCTTTTGCTTGATTCTGCTGAGAAATAGTTAATGATTTCAGAATCTCATCATAATTAAGCGGCATACCTGAATTGTGCTGATGTGGTTCAGGTGGTCCTTGAAAGAAACCAGGGGGTGGCCGATTCGAAGTCTGTTGTTGAGGTTGTTCTGAATTTCTCCATCCAAAACTTGGGTGATTTCTCCAACCTTCATTGTAGGTGTTCGAATAAGGATTATTCCTATAGTGATTTTGCCCCTGAAAACCTATTGCATTGACATTCTCCCAACCGCCATTCTCAATCAGTTGAGGACATTGATCAGATGGATGTCCTGGCTTTGTACACACGCCACAAACCTGTGCAACTCCTAGCATATTTGGCTTCCCTAGGGCCTGAGTCACAAGTGAGGTAAGATTAGCCATTTGAGCTTCCAAACTAGAATTAGTACTTACCTCATTGACTTGGCGTGAAGGCTCTCCAATTCCTTCATACTGCTGGGCATTTAAGGCTCGGTTTGCAATCAAAGTTTTTGCTACTACTAGAGTTTTATCAACCAAAGCTCCTCCTTCTGCTGCATCTAACATCTGTCGCTCAAGAGGAAGCAATCCCTCATAAAAGTATTGAATCAGGAGCTCCTCCTTCATCTGATGTTGCGGGCACGATGCTATGAGAGTTTTGAAGCGCTCATAGTAAGCCGGATATGATTCTCCTGGACCTTGCTGTATGCCACTGATTTTCTTCCTCAACAAGATAATTTTGGAAGTTGGGAAGAATTTCTCTAGAAACACCTTCTTCATGCTTTCCCAAGAATATACTGTTCCGGAAGGTAGTTCATAGAGCCAATCCTTAGCCCTATCAGCCAGAGAAAAGGGGAATGCTCTCAACTTTAGGATGTTTTCATCCACATTTATTGGCATCATACTGGAGCATACAACTTCAAATTCCTTTAAATGTTTATTTGGATCCTCCATAGAAAGACCATGATACTTCGGAATATGATGAAGTAGGCTGGATTACAGCTCGAATGACTCAGTTTTGCCCTGCGCGGCTAATGGATACTGAATGCACAAGGGTGCGGCATTGTCCAAGGTGGATGCCGAAAGTTCTTTAATAGATCTATTATCTCCCATGTCGAACTCTTCAGATTCAGATTCAAAGCTAGATGTTTGTAGTTCTTTTGTTTCTCTTCTTCGTCTTCTCAATGTTTTCTCAGGCTCTGAATCGTATTCTACTAAGTTTTCGTTGGATCTCCTATTGTGCATGAACTGGTACCTGAGATAAAGAAAGAAAGAAAGCAAAAATCAATAAAAATAAAATTAAATAAATAAAAACTAATTAAGTAATCAACAACTTTTCTAATCCCCGGCAACGGCGCAAAAAATTGATGCGCTATTTTAGTAGCACACAACTTAATACCATGCTTTGTGATTTGTAGTATAGAATAAGTAGGGATCGTTCTGACCGGGGATTAGAGGGCATGTTAATTACACTAATAATAATAATTAAAAGACAACTAACAACCTAATTAATTAAATAAAAGGGGATTGGATTTTCTAAATTAAATTATGAAAATAACTACGAAATTTAATGTAAAGATAATAAACTAAAGAGATGGCAAATATGAGAAATTAGCTAAGGGTTTATCTCCACACACCAAACATATGCTTATAAATTAATCTTCAATAATAACTTGCTAACTCGTGAGAGACAATGCTCAAGACTAACCGTGACTGCACTGCATTAATCTTATTATTTTCCCAAGTTCGTTGAATTAAACTAAGCGTCGCTTTCAAACTATTCTTATCATGCTATCTAAACAGGAATCGCAAGTTAAATAGCAATCTAAGATCATTATGTTTTTTGGAAAATATGAACACTGACTAGGCAATCACAAGTATGATCAGCATCTTGTTCTTGCCTAGGTTTTGACTTAACCTTACCAACGTTCCTTGGTATTTACTACTTGTGAGTACAAACTCATAACAATTAGGTGAAACTCTCCTATACTCTAGCCCCAAATCCTAGCATGCTTACTAAGTTGGCCACCTTAACAAACATACAAGGAAAAGTTTTCTATAAAGCAGTTAAGCAAAACACAATCACTAATAGCAAGAAAGACTAAATTCAATTAATTTATAAAGCACATGTTCGGGGCTTCGAATCCACCCCTAACTAAGAGGAGTTTAGCTAGACATATTAATTATGTTCAAATAGTAATCCATAATCAATAATCAAACTAAAATTAAGAGAAAGAGATGTTTAGAGATGAAAACAAAACACTGATCCGTGGTGGTACTGAGTGGAACTGGGGTGCGAATAACACGAAATTTTCCTTCACCCTCCTTGCTCACTTCGCGAGCTGCTCCTTCCTCTTCGATCGGTTTCTTCAACTCCTGATCCAGTGAGAAGGGGATGTGAGTGAGGGGACGACGATGGACAGCGAAGGAGTGAGGGGATGACGATGTTGGGCTGCTGGCGGAGAACGGGAAGAAGGGACGAAGAGGGAAGGACGAGGGACTGAGACGGTGGCTAGGGTTTGGCGAGGTGGTTCTTATGGTGATGGCGATAAGGGACAGTGAGAGAGAGAACTGAGGTGAGGGTTTTCGTGCGAGGAGGTTCTGCTTGAATGAAGAGAGGATGATGAAGGGCTATCGTGAGGATGAGGGATCTGCGAGAATGGGGTTTGATGGAGGCGAGGTGGATGGCTTGCGTTCAGGACGATGGAGATGGATGGTGGGTGACGGCGGCTAGGGTTTGTAAGCGTGGATGTTGTGTATGGATGCAGTGGATGGGATGTTGGATGATCTCTCAAAGCCAGGTATCTTCCCCCTTTTATTCTTGTTTTCCTCTTTCTGTGGTTTCCTTGTTGGTGTGGTTTCCTTGCTTGTGTGAATTCCTTTTGCAATTAGTATTCCTAAATTGCCAAGTTGCTTCTATTTTAAAATATTGTAATTGGAAACCTACACAAACATTAAAATAGCAATTAGTACCATAATTAACAAGTAATAGCTAAAAATATATATAGAAATATGGTACTAAAAATAGACTAATTATGCCCCTATCAGCGGGGCCGAATCTGGCAGGGCATAATCTTGGGTCCATTAATTGAGGAGCCCAATCAGAAAAATCTTTTTGGATTAGCGTGCTAGGTATACGGCGCATTCTTTGAGACGGTTCAATATCGATTACTCCCTCCAATAATAAGGCTGCCTGCAGGGCCATTAATTCAAAAGATGTGGACTTGTGTAGTTGCTACTAAAACCGTTGTTTTCCCGATTTTTCGTATGGCATTTAATGTTGAAGTAACTGCTTGTTGACGCCTCTTCATGAACCATTTCACCTATATATTGACTAGCTATTCTGTGTTCAAGCACTGCAATGAGAATAGTAGAGCATGTTAATCAAATGCATCTTACCTAAGAGTTTGCATTGGGTTTTCCAAAGGCTGAAGGAAGATCTCCCTCACTGGAGTCTTTGAAATTTCTAACATTTGCGCCGATGAGTCTTGATAGGACTTGCTATTATTCAGTGCCGCTTTGTAATAACTCTCATTGCAATCAATAAAATATGTTTTATTTCTAGAATCTATCTTGTAAGAACAACTCTTCTAAACTGAAATGAAAAACAGAAAACAAGAAACAAAATCAAAGTAACAAATAATTTAACTTCGAGCAAAAACTGAGCTAATGCGGCCCTGAAGGAAACGCAAATGGTCCTGGCTCGGATTGCGTGGTCCCTCTAGCAAAGTTTTTTTTAAAAAAAAAGCTAACGAAGTTACTGAATAGTGGACTTCATGCTGGCGGGTAGTTCCTTGCTGATTAACAGCTCTTGGAGTTGGTGCATGTTTGCTGAAATATCGTTACTTAGCACTTTATTAGTCTGGATTGCGTTGCTAGCTTTGGCTTCTGAATCTCCTCATAGGTGTGCCTTTGTTATCTGAGCTACTCCGCCCTCATAGACTTGTCTTGGCCCGATGCCTGACATGTTGGTTCTGTGGGCTCGAGCTGTAACTGGCAACAATTCAGTTGCTTCGAGGCTGCATAAT
Organism: Berberis vulgaris; assembly: GCA_963556465.1. Taxonomy (NCBI): domain Eukaryota; kingdom Viridiplantae; phylum Streptophyta; class Magnoliopsida; order Ranunculales; family Berberidaceae; genus Berberis; species Berberis vulgaris. The sequence goes on along the minus strand of OY747136.1, from coordinate 31,425,713 downwards.
GGCAGTCTTTTGCCACTGGTAGATCTTGTCAGATAGTCCCTTGGGCACGGTTGGCTATATATATGCATTAGTACAAGATGGATACCACTGTTTCCATATGATGAAGCCACAATCTTCCCAGAATATTGTTGTAGGTGGACGGGGTACCAACTACCATGAACTCTTGGACAAGGAACTTTCGTAGATTGATCTTCCCAATGGAGAAGCATTTCTCTCTGCTAAATCCAACCATAGGATGGGTGGCAGGCGTTAGGTCTTTCTCCTGTAGCTACATGTTGCGAAATGCACTAAGGAATATGACATTTAGTGAGTTCCAGTGTCCACCAAAGCTTCCGTGAACGTCAGTTATGGGATCGGGTTGTGAACTCATGCGTGTTGTATTTGTCGGTCCTCATAATGAGATGGTGTTCGCGTCACGGTCAGTCTCCTCTTGTAGGACCTATTTTATTGTTCCCCTTCGGGATCGACCCCGTGGAGGATGTAAATGATGCCAGGAGCTTCTTTTTCAATCTCCTTGATAGCGTTTGCTCTTTCCTTTGCTAGACCTTGCCTCTTTTTCGAGCCTAGAAACTCCTTGAGTTTGCTTTCCCAATCAAGTACTCAACCTCTCCTTTGAGGTTTCTGCAATCCTCAATATCATATTCGCCTTCCTTAAGGTAGGCACAATATTTGTTGTTGTCGTGCCGAGCAGGGTCTCCTCGCTATTTAGGCAGCAACTTCAACTCTTCCCCATCCTTGATGGAATCTAGGCTGTCAGACAGACTAGTATTGAGAGGGGTGACAGACATGGACCTGAAGTAATTCGAGGCCTTATCCTGTCTACGGTGGCCCGAGTTGGTCTTGTTGTTTGTACAACTTCCTTTTGTTACTTTTATCGCCCTTTCTCTTCTTCCCCTATTTCTTATCCTTCAGAATAGAGGTTTTTTTTTTCTTCTGATTCCGCCTCTATTTTAGTGGCCAATATTTCATCCAAAGTAATGTATCTCTGAGAAAGTCCATAATATTGGTTGGGGGGTCCAGGGTGAGGAAGTCATAGAGCTTGCCTATTCCCAGACCCGAAGTGAAAACTGTGACAGCGGTGTCGTCATAAAAGCCGTCGATGAGGGTCAACTCATCATTAAAACGAGTGACGTGCTCCATCAGCGTCTCGTTCTGCTTTTGCTTTAAGGTCAATAAATAATGCGGACCCTGATAGAAGAATAATTAGGCTATTTTTAGTACTATATTTCTATATATATTTTTGGCTATTACTTGTTAATTATGGTACTAATTGCTATTTTCGTGTTTGTGTAGGTTTCCAATTACAAGATTCCAAAATAGAAGTTAAGAAATGCAAATTGGTTTGAATTAGGAAGACTTATTGCAAAAAGAAAACTACACTGGGAAGGAAACCTAAGAAACATAATTATAAAAAGGAGGATACCTAACTTTAGATAGACCACCCATCCACAGCCTACTCTTCCTCGCAATCAAAGCTGCAACAAGCCTCCATCCCTCATCGCAATCCAGCCACAGACCATTGCCATATCCATCAGATAACCATTGATCACCATCGCCAGACTACAACCCCCTTTCTTTCTTCATCTCCTTATCACCTAATCTCTCTCTCAGCCGACCGTCGTCCTTCTGTCGTCACACACTCACATCCCTTCTCGTCCGCTGACCACCCTCGTTCATCTCTCTTCGTCTGTCTAGTTTTCTCTCTTGCATAGTAGCAATCAAATCGAAGAAAGAAGAAGAATTGTTTTGTTTTCTTCATTTTCTATCCGCACCCCAACTCTTTCTCGCACCACCACGGACCACGCACAGCGACAGTGTTTTGCTTCTTTTACTCTCTCTCTCTCTCTTATTTTTAGTTTGATATTTAATTATGTATTGCTATTCGAACATGATTAATATGTCTTTCTAAACTCCTCTTAGCTAGGGGTGGATTCGAAGACCAGAACATGTGTTTTATGAATTAATTGAATTTAATCTTCCTTACTGATTAGTGATTGTGTTTTGCTTAACTGCTTTATAGAGAATTTTTCTTTGTATGTTTGTTAAGGTGGTCAACTTAGTAAGCATGCTAGGATCTGGGGCTAGAGTATAAGAGAGTTTCACCTAATCATTATAATCTTGTACTCACAAGTATTAAATACAAGGAACGTTGGTAAGGTTAAGTAAAAACATAGGTAAGAACAAGATGTTGATCACACTTGTAATTGCCCAGTTAGTGTTCATATTTTCTACATAACTTAATGATCTTAGGTTGTTATCTAACTTGCGATTCCTGATTAGATAGCATGATAAAAATAGTTTGAAAGAGACGCTAAGTTTAATTCAACGAACTTGGGGAAATAATAAGATTAATGCAGTGCTGATCACATTTAATCTTGAGCATTGTCTCTTACGAATTAGCAAGTGATTATTGAATATGTTTGGTGTGTGGTGCCATCCCTTTAGTTTTATTATCTTTACAATAATTTTTGTAGTTATTTTCATAATTTAACTTAGAAAATCAAATCCCCCAATAATTACTTAATTAGGTTGATAGTTGTTTTTTAATTATTCTTAGTGCTAGTTGGCAAACCCTCTAATCCTCGGTCTAGAACGATCCCTATTTATTCTACACTACAATCACAAAACAGGGTATCAAGTTATGTGCTACTAAAATAGCGTATCAATTTTTGGTGTCGTTGCCAGGGATTAGTAAAATTGCTAATTACCTCATTAGTTTTTTTTATTAACTTTTAATTTTCTTTTTATTGGTTTTTCTTTTTTTTTTCTGTTTTTATCTTAGGTACTAATTCACGAGCAATAAGAGATCCAGCAAGAACTTATTAGAATATGATTTGCAGCTTGAGAAAACATTTAGAAGACGAAGGAAAGAAACAAAAGAGTCACAAACGTCTAGCTCTGAACCTGAATCAGAAGAGCTAAACATGGTAAACAACAGATCTATTAAAGAACTTTTGACATCCACCTTGGACAATGTCGCACCCCTGTGCATTCAGTATTTAATAGAAACGTAGGGCAAAACAGAGTCATTCAAGCTGAAATCAAGCCAACTTCACCATATTCCAAAGTATCATGGTCTTTATTTGGAAGATCCAAATAAACATTTAAAGGAATTTGAAGTTGTATGCTCCAGTATGACGCAAATAAGTGAAGATGACAACATCCTGAAGCTGAGAGCATTTCCCTTTCTCTAACTGATAAGGCTAATGATTGGCTCTCTGAACTATCTTCCGGAACAATATACTCTTGGGATAACATGAAGAAGGTGTTTTTGGAAAAATTCTTCCCAATTTCCAAAATTATCTTGTTAAGGAAGAAAATCAGTAGTATACATCAAGGTTAAGGAGAATCATATCTAGCTTACTATGAGCGCTTCAAAACGCTCATAGTATCATGTCTGCAACATCATATGAAGGAGGAGCTCCTGATTCAATACTTTTATGAGGGATTGCTTTCTCTTGAGCGACAGATGTTAGATACAGCGGCAGGAGGAATTTTGGTTGATAAAACTCTAGCAGCAGCAAAGACTTTTGATTGCAAACCGAGCCTTAAACCCCCAACAGTATGAAGAAATTTAAGAGCCTTCACGCCAAGTCCATGAGGTAAGTACTAATTCTAGTTTGGAAGCTCAAATGACTAATCTTACTTCACTTGTGACTTAGGCTCTAGGGAAGCTGAATGTGCTAGGAGTTGCACAAATTTGTGGTGTGTGTATTAAGCCAGGACATCCATCTGACCAATTTCCACAGCTGATTGAGAATGGCGGTTGGGAGAATGTTAATGCAGTAGATTTTTAGCCCCAAAATCACTATAGGAATAACCCTTATTCGAACACTTACAATGAAGGTTGGAGAAATCATCCCAGCTTTGGATCGAGAAATTCATAACAGCCTCAACAACAAGCTTCGAATCGGCCACCCCTTGGTTTCTTTCAAGGACCTCCAGAACCACCTCAGCCTAATTCAGGTATGTTCATTAATTATGATGAGATTCTGAAAATGTTAACTATTTCTCAGCAGAACCAAGCAAAAGATATAGCAGATTTGAAGCTACAAATCGAACAGATAGTTGAGTTTATGGGACAAATTTACTAACAAGGAAAACTCCCTAGTTCTACCATTCCAAATCTTAAAGGCAGGTTTGAAACCGCAAAAGCCATTACATTGAGGAGTGGTAGGCAAATTGAGAGTGAGCCAATAGTCCCCAAACAAAACCGAAATATGGAAGCTGGGTTACAGAAGGATGATCCAGCCATCGTTGAGACACCAGAGCTCCAAGGTAAGAAGGTGAGTGTTCCAAATTTAGTTTCTGCTAATATTTCTCCAGCTTTTGTGCTTTTTCTAGGTAGGTTTGCAAAAATCTAGGAAAAATGAACAGGATAAGGAAATATTGGAAACCTTCTGAAAATTCAAGGTCAATATTCCGCTTCTTGATGTTATTAAACAAATGCCTAAGTATGCAAAAAATTTTAAGGAGCTTTGCACAACAAAGAGACGACTTCGAGACGGAGAGGTAGTTAAAGTGAGTGAGAATGTTTTCGTAGTTCTTCAAAGGAAATTGTCGCCGAAGTGTAAGGATCCAGGTAGTTTCACTATCCCTTGTGTTATCGGTAATACTAAAATTCAAAATGCAATGTTAGACTTAGGTGTTTCAATTAATGTTATGTCGTATTCTATTTATCGATCTATGAATCTCAAGAAGCTAAAAATGATGGTGTTATTATTCAATTGGCTGACCGCTCTAATGCATATCCTCGAGGTTTGTTGGAAGATGTGTTGGTGCAGGTTAACCATATTATATTCCCAGCAGATTTCTATGTGCTTGAGATGAAAAATTCACAATTTTCAGCACCTTTGCCTCTTCTTTTAGGGCGCCCCTTCATGAAAACTGCAAAGACATATATTAATGTGCATGCGGGGAAACTGACCATGGAATTTGATGGTGATGTGATTGGCTTCAACATCTTTGAAGCCATGAGATATCCTACCAAAAATCATTTTTGTTTTTCTATTAATGTGAATGACAATGTGGCCTAGAAATTGTCAGACGTCAGAAACGAGGATGAACTTGAGACCACCATCACTACTGCCGCTGGATATGAGAGCAATAGAGTTCCCTATGACACAAAGAAGTGGAAGAAATTACAGTTGAATGAGCTCAAAAAGATTCAGGATGAGGCCTATGATAATAAAAACAATTATAAGGAGAACATCATCATTTTTCATGATCAGATGATCCATGGAAATACTTTTGTCATTGGAAAGAAAGTCTTGCTTTTCCAATCGTGTCTTAGAACTGGTAAATTTATGTTCTAAATGGGTTGGTCTTTTATTATTACTAATGTTTTCCCCATAATGATATAAAGATTAAGAGTGTCACATCCGATAAGGAATTTAAGGTGAAACACCATCGACTTAAGCCCTATTATGAATCATTTGTGGAGCATGATGTGGAGGACGTCTCACTCCATGATGATTAATTGGAGATGTCGTCAGGCTGCACGACGTTAAAACAAACACTTCTTGGGAGGCAACCCAATCAGATTTGCTTTCTTTATTTGGTTAATGTTTATTCATGGCTATCATATGCAAATTCACATGTAATCAACTGAGTAATTGGTACTCATAGCATGCTTAATTGAATTTAACTCATTATAACCCATATGTGAGTTTTGAGCCTATTGTTCCTTTGATTTTTAGAGTTTTTAGTTAGGTCATCTTTCATTTCTTTTGTCTATAATAATTCATTGCATGATTTCAATTTCGTTTGTTTTGGTTTCTACTTGGATTGCTTTCATAATTAAGAATTAAACACTAGAACTTGTATAAATTTTGTTCAAAATATTATGTTGAATTGCACGACATGCTTGACATGATAAAGGCGCCTACTTTCCACCATTGCCAAATAAGCTTGATCTATGATATATTTCCTTTAGGTTAACCCCGTTGAGCCTGTTATTAAGCCTTTTGTTTCATTACCTTCATTTTCTATCCCTAACCTAATCAGAAGAGTGGAGCATAATTTGATTTGCAGATATTTTATTGTGGTTCAAGGTATGTTGAAAAAAAAAAAACGTTTGGGGGAAGACCCTTATGGTAGATAGTTCAAGAAGAAAGAGTTACAAAGAAAAAGTAGCACAAAAATTACAAAAGGAATACAAGTCCTTGTCTATATTATTTCAGTACCATACAGATAGTCAAGTTCTTTTCATTCAGTAGATACAAAATAATGGCTGAAACTCTTCATTATCAGTAGGACACTTCTTAATTTTCCTACTCGTGTCTTGAACTGAGTGATTCCTTGCTAATGTCTCTAATCTTATTGCATGCTTTCATCATTTCTTTAAGCCCTATATAAATTTCTTATCCATTCTTTCTCTTCCCTTGACCTTTTGATTGAGTGTGTCTTGCAATGTCACGATGTGGAGATTCGAATGAGGTATGAGCATATGGTGTCACTAGTTTTTGCATTCAAGTAATGACATTCCTTCCATGAGATCATATATCTGGAAAAAAAAATGTTAGAAAATGCATTTCTTTCTTGTTATATCATATGTAAGCTATTTGTTTCCCTTATCAATCCTCTCACATATAACTAGAATAAGAAGAGTGATTTTACCAAACAATCAGTGAAAAAAAAATGAGTGCACCCAGTGAGATTTTTGGGTTAATTCTTCTTGGCATGCGCTTGAGTTTCATAGTCACTTGGATTAATTTGATTGTGAATTTTTATATCATTGCTATGAACGTGTATTAATTTTCGAATGATGTGAATTTAATCTCGTGTTTACAAAGAATCTTAACAAGTCATGATCCGTTGAAAATTTATGAGACAAATGTTGGAAAGTATAGATTGAGTCATTTGAGTCTTTTATTTTTGTTGCTTGGATTTGCTCGAGGACTAGCAAAAGATAAGTGTGGGGGAAATTGATAGGACCATAATTATGCTATTTTTAGTACCACGTTTCTAAATATATTTTTGGCTTTACTTGTTAATTATTGTACTAGTTGCTATTTTCATGTTTGTGTAGGTTTCCAATTACAAGATTCCAAAATAGAAGCTAAGAAGAGCAAATTGGTTTGAATTTAGAAGACTTATTGCAAAAGAAAACAAAACAAGGAAGGAAACCTAAAAAACATGATTATAAAACGGAGGATACCTGACTTTTGATAGACCACCCCTCCACAACCTCCTTTTCCTTGCAATCAAAAGCCGCAACAAGCCTCCATCCCTCATCGCAATTTAGCCACAGACCATTGCCATTTCCATCAGATAACCATCGATCACCATCGTCAGACCACAACCCCCCTTCTCTCTTCATCTCCTTCTCACTTGATCTCTCTCTCAACCGACCGTCATCCTTTCGTCGCCACACACTCGCAGCCCCTCTCGTCCGCTGACCACCCTCGTTCATCTCTCACCATCTATCTGGTTTTCTCTCTTACATGGCAGAAATCAGATCGAAAAAGGAAGAAGAATTGTTTTGTTTTCTTTATCCGCACCCTTGCTCTTTTTCGCACCACCACGGACCACACACGGCGATAATGTTTTGCTTCTTTTGTTTTCTCTCTTATTTTTAATTTGATATTTAATTATGTATTGTTATTCGAACATGATTAATATGTATCGCTAAACTCCTCTTAGCTAGGGGTGGATTCGAAGCCCCGAACATGTGTTTTATGAATTAATTGAATTTAATCTTCCTTACTGATTAATGATTGTGTTTTTCTTAACTAGCTTTATAGAAAACTTTTCTTTGTATGTTTGTTAAGGTGGCCAACTTAGTAAGCATGCTAGGATCTGAGGCTAGAGTATAAGAGAGTTTCACCTAATCGTTATAATCTTATACTCACAAGTAGTAAATACCAAGGAACGTTGGTAAGGTTAAGTAAAAACCTGGGCAAGAATAAGATGTTGATCATACTTGTAATTGCCTAGTTAGTGTTCATATTTTTCACAAAACTTAATGATCTTATATTGTTATCTAACTTGCGATTCCTGATTAGATAGCATGATAAGAATAGTTTGAAAGCGACGCTAAGTTTAATTCAACAAACTTGGGGAAATAATAAGATTAATGCAATGTTGATAACGGTTAATCTTGAGCATTGTCTCTCACGAATTAGCAAGTGATTATTGAAGATTGATTTATGAACATATGTTTGGTGTGTGGAGATAGACCCTTAGCTAATTTTGTTTATCTTTTCCATTCCTTTAGTTTTATTATCTTTGCAGCAATTTTCGAAGTTATTTTCAAAGTTTAACGTAGAAAATCCAATCCTCCAATATTTACTTAATTAGGTTGTCAATTGTCTTTTAGTTATTCTTAGTGCTAGTTGGAAAGCTCTCTAATCCCCGGTCCAGAATGATCCCTATTTATTCTATACTACATTCACAAAGCAGGGTATTAAGTTGTGTGTTATTAAAATAGCGCATTAGATCCCTCATGAGCCGTTGGCTGCCCATGAAGCGTGTGAGAAACGCCAATGCCAACGTCTGGAATGAATCAATGGATTTCAGAGGAAGGCTATGGAGCCACATCAGTGCTGACGTCTTCAGGCTTGCAGGGAATGATCGACACATTATTGTATCAATCCCTTCCTTGAGTGTCATATTGTGTTGGAAGTGGCTCAAGTAATTGGATGGGTCTCATGTCTCGTAGTAAAACTCCAACTTTGGTAGGGTGTATTTCTTGGGCAGCGGTTCATCCATGATATTGTCCATGAACGGAGGGACCGTGAGATTAAACAACACGTCTGGGTTTGTGGCCCTGTTGCAGATGGGGTTGTGCGAGACATGCCTGTCGGCCTTGGGCATTTCTGTTTCTATTGGTCGTGACTCTTGTCCATTGAGAAATTGTTGGGGAAGCGCGTCTCTCCTGAACATGCTTTCTGGAACTTTCTGAGGACCGAGCCTTTTGCTGCTCATGATCTCTCCCTGCAGGTGGAGGATTCCGCTATTTGAGAGCCTCTAGCGTTTTTGCGATTTGTTGCATCTGTGTTGAAAATATGTCCACCCTTAGATCTGTTACGACTGCAACCGGTGAGGGGGTGTGGTGTGAGGAGGTTCCTCCCGTGGTGGTGGTGGAACGGGCGACGCTCTGCCGGTTTGAGCATTCGAAGGCTCAGCAACACTTCCATTGTTGTGAGACCTTATTGTCACCATCCCGCTAATTTTCTGGAAAAGGTGGAACTACAGTTTTTCTAAGGAACTCTGTCGTTCCCCACGGACGGTGCCAAGCTGATGTAGTTGATTCCCGCTCTCCTTCCTTGCTACTTAGCTAGACATGCACATGTAGCAAACGTGAGCGAAGGACCATTGTGTGGTGGTCGATGACACTCTGATGCTTAAGTTAGATAAGGCTTAGGAGAGGCTTAAAATTGTAAAATGAGATTATGTAGCGTACCTCTAGTTCATCGGATTTATATCCCTTTTATAGTGAAGAAGTCCTTGTTCAGCTAGGCATTTGGTGGCGTAGTTTATGGAAAAGATCTTGTTGTTGAGATCCTTTCCTAATTGAGAGCTATCTATGTGGGATATTTTCCCTACATAACTTGTGCACCTAGATCTACGAAGAGATTTCCCTTTCTGATTGTTGTCCATGCAAGTAAGTTTCCTTGCTCGATTGAGACTCTAATATATGTTTCCTAGTCGGATCCAATGTGTGGCTGACCTACCTGTCATGGGTAGATCTCTTAGATACTTGCCTTAGAGATCTTATGAGTATTGGGCTTGACTGCGTGACGTGTGGGCTTATTGGCTCATTGCAACTCGAACTCGACTATTTGGATTCTGCCAATGATGGGCTTAGTGTTGTTTGGGCTTCGCTGGATTGAGCATGCAATCGAGTCCGCTTCATTTTGTTTACGAGATTATCATGACACATGTACAGTACTGATCATGGGATGGTTTGATGTATCATCAACAATAATTCCATATCGTACCTTAGAACAAGTTGAAAGAACAATCCAAGTAGTCAAGGTAGATCTGCAACAACCACAAAACAAGTGTATCAGGTTTCCAATAATAGTATAATAAGTAGTTGAAGCAAGGACATGAGAAAAAACAAACAACATTTTTAATGAAAAAAATCACATATAAACTTTCAAAAAACATCATAAAAAGTGGTCCACTTACAAATTATTCCAATCTCAAGAACTTACAACCCAAGAAGAAGCGGAAAAGAAAGAAGAAAACATTCAAATCAAATCATAGACACTAAATTCAACCCATAAATTAAGTTTGATATTATACTGATGATGCAGTCATTTTTCGCTCCCTGCTTTGATCTAGTCCTGCTGACCTGCACAAGGAACGCACGCAAGCCACAGACCACCGTTGTGGTGGCCGATGGCACTCCAATGCTAAAGTCAGACAAGGATCTGAGGAAGGTGTAATGTTGTAAACAAGGAATTTATAGTGTACCTTAGCTTACCAACCTCATGTCTTATTTATAGTGCAGGAGTCCTGGTTTGACCAGGCCATCGATGGCATAGTTTAGAAAGGAGATCTTCAGAGAGATCACTCTCTAATTAGGAGTCGTGCTGTAAAAGGGAAGTTTCATGTTAGCCCTGTGCTCATAGATACACAGGAGATTATCTAAGGGTAATCCATAAGAGGATGTTTCCCTATGAGATATGTATTCTAGTATTTGTTTTTTAGTCAAAAGCGGAGAGCTGCTGGAATTGCCTTTCCGAAGCTGATCCTCGAGATACTAGCCTTAATAGGGCTTACGGGTATTGAGGATAGTTGTGAGATGTGTGGGCTTAGCAAGCTGTATGAGTTCGGGTCCGCTTGGCGGACTGCATTGGGCGGGTTTAAAACCGCTTGGGTCGAATCAGTGTTAGGCCGACGTTGGGGCCCGTAGTTCCTCGAGATCATCATAACACGTGTATGGCTCAGGGATGTGACCGTTTTGGTATATCATCAGCTACTTCGCCCGAGTTAGTGGGCCGTCACATCGGTTTACTAAGTCATCTCTTGAAAAGATACACCCCTCATAATGATCGAGTCTGAATCGTTTCTTGAGCCATGCGCTGCATTTATTGAACGTGCGTCGGTTCAGTGGAAAATAGGTGGGAACCAAATCCCTATTTTGGTCATCCATTGTGCGAAGTCCGACCCTTTTATTTTCTTTGCTTTTGAAGATATTGTTATGCTCATCTTTTGATTAAAAAGATTGTTCATCTTCGTCATGGCTCAACGAAACCTACTTGATGATGCAACCTTGGTCAGGGGCCTTGAATTTTTCGAAGACAGGTTGCTTACTGAACTCGGCCTTGCAGAAATTTGTACGAAGTTTGGGGTCCCTGAGGACCTGCCGTTGTCTGTTCTAAAGGGTGACTAGACGCCAATGTCACCACCAGTGGGGTTCATCTGCTTGCATCGAGGGATGATTCAAACCGAAGTCTGCTTTCCCGTTCTGGATGTGATTTGGGAATTCTTGGATTTTCTTGGGATTCCTTCGGCCTAGTTGGGGCCTAATGGATACATGATCATCCTTCTCATTCTGATTGGGGCGAAGGAAGCTGGCGTCCGCGTGACTCCATGAGTGATCTTGTTGCTGACTTCTCCTAGGTTGAAGAATAACGTCGTCTGCAAAATGATGTCGCCGCCTTGCTTCACGAATTTGCAAAATGATGTCGCCGCCTTGCTTCACGGATTCAAAGTACTTCTAGTTTAGGGGTTCCGCTTAAGCGGGAGTTCAGACCACTCCATAAGTACAACTTTCTCTTCTGGTTTCGTTGCGATTAATTGCATGCTAATCATTGCTCACATTTCTTCATAGGAAGATTTTCCACTACTCTTCTTACCCTAAATGAGCAAAACACTATGGAGACGTTCTGCGGCTTGTCAACGAGGAACGTGGTGGATGTCATATGTGTTCCTAACTTCATTCGCAGTGGGCTATGGGACAACTGGTACATGGCCCCCACTCTTTATCGAACATCGCAAATTAAGTTTGAAGATGAGGCCCCTTGTAGGAAGAAGAAGGCCGCTGGGGCCAAAGCTTATGTTTGTCCGACGCGGAGGAGCCGTTTGAGACACTTACCTCTTTCGTGAGTTCGAAGAGCTCTCATATCAGAATTGGGTTATCTTCAACACGAACCGCTCCAGTGAATGCAGAGCGTGAGCCTGATCGACCTGTCAGGGCGGAAGCCGATGTATCTGGCTGGGAGAAAGACTACGAGCATTTTGCCAGGGTCGAAGATATGTCGGATCTCAGTGCTGCACAGGCGAAAGCTTTGAGTGAGCGGTTGATGAGGGTTGCAATGGCGGCTTCTGTCGGTGCCGATTCACGCAGGACTGTTACAATAGAAGGTTCCCATGAAGATCCGCCTGAGGTTTTGGAGCTTGATCATCCCATTGGTGTGCTGTCTGATAGTGGCCGCGATGACACAAGCCAAGTTTCTTGTAGTCCACATTGTTCACTGTCTCGTTCCAGACCACAGCTCGAGGTGTTGGAGGGTCCTTTAGATAACTCGCTTCCTTCGGATCCTATTAAGCCATCTCACACTAAAGGGTTGGTTGTTTGTGACAAGGGAAAATCTTTGGAGGAGAGCCTGGGAACAATAGTGACTGTGAAGGGTGGTGCCGGTGTAATTCCTGATCTGGGATAACTTCATCCGGATGAGCAAATAAGCATGTTTGCACCGAACTTAGTAAAGATGAGCACCCAAGTCTGGCATCGGGAAGTTGATGTGGAGTATGCTTTGAGAAAACATATAAGTAGGTGTCATAGCTGGTTGATGGATTGCGCCCCAAAACCCAAGGAGGATCCGCTAGAAGGGCGTATGGATATGGGCTTAGAGTACCTTATACTGGGTATGTCTCACTTGAGCCATGTGACCATTGCTAGGACAGAAGTCGAGGCGGCTCGTGAGAGGGTGTACACCATGGAGCGTGTCTTTTCACATATGCAAGTGTTGTATTATGACGTGCTTTATGAAATTGAACGGCTATAGAATTTGGCTGAGGAAAAGAGGCTGGAGCAGACAGTTGTGGTTGCTAAGACTCAGATGGCTTGTCTGGAGGCCCTTGAGCGTGATCTAGTGGAGGCAGTGTCTGAGAGGGACAAACTCAAATAGGAGTTGGATCGGGCTCGCCAAAACATGAAGGTTGCGCAGGAAGTTGAGGCGAGTATTGCACTGCGGTCACTCGCTGAAGAGAATGCTTTGAAGGAGGCTGACTTGACTACTCGGAAGCAAAAATTAGAGGCCGATGTGGAGTTCAACGTTCGGGAGGCGAGGAAGGCCGAGGACCAGCTCAAATTAGAGAAGTATGAGCTCAATGTTGTGAAAAGTAGTTCGGCTACAAAGCAGTCTCAGGTTGATGCGTTGACTGGCAAGTTTGAGCTATTGGAGCATAAACTTGCTGACACAAAGGCGCGAGAGGAAAAGCTTCTGCAGGAACAAGGCAAGTGGGAGTTCCACTGGGTTGTACACGGCAGGCTAGAACTGCTGGCACTGATGAAGGAGGAGCACCCGGATTGGGATATTGGCCAATATAAGAAGATGTCATACGTAGACTTGTTCGTTGCCTTTGCATCGTCAGACGAAGAGGGCAGTTCGAACTCTGATGCTTAGGCTGTGGCGCATATGGACGCAACCCCTGCTCCTTCCTCCGTTAAGTTTAACTCTTATGTTTCTGTACCTTTTCCTGATAAGGAGTAAATTTTGTATATTTGTACCCATTTTGCTCCGTCTATTAATGAAAATAGTTTTATCTTGAATGAGTTATGTACTTGTTTTGTGTTCGTTGTCCCTATTGTGCGTTTTCTATTTCGCCTTGTCGTCTTATTTTAGCATAGGCTGGTTGGATCAATAGGAAGTCGAGTGGTCTGTCTGCAGTCGTGAGCTTGACCGTTAGCATTGTGAGTGACTCAGAGTCGTTGTTGCATAGTTATGTCCAACAATAGGCATGTCGCGGACAATTTAGCAGTGGGTTGTGTTACCCGGGCTGTATCTCGTTCTTAAGGTAAGCTGCTAGAGGCTTATCTCACTTTTCTGATTAATTGGCTGCAACCGCTGTCATAGGCGAGTTACGATAGTCGAGCATACACGTTTGAGCGTTTGTAGCGAGTCAGGGAGCTCGGGCTGGCATTCCATTCAACACCTGTCCACGCATTGGCTGGACGATTTATGTGTCGGCTTGAGTGGCTTTTGCCGATAGTCAAATGCCAACTCGTTTGAGTGTGAGGACGGTGGCTGAGCTATGATTTATCTTTGCGGACGCTGTTTTGGAATAGAGTGGTGACCGCGTGGCGAGCTGCTTAGGGCCCCCACCTTCCGAACCATCTATGTTCGAACAAAGTGGACTAGAGATTTGGGGAATAATGATTTGGCGACCATGCTGAAGAGCAGTAGTCCCATGGCGAGTCGTCGTCATCAGTCAGGGATTGACTAGTCTCCCACCTTTCGAACCATCTATACCCGCGTAGTGGGGGCTACAAGTTCGAGATGAAGGGGTTCGGAGACCATGTTGAAAGCACTGGCCCCTGTGGCAAGCCGTCAAAATCAGTTCGGGACTGACTAGGCTCCCACCTTCCAAGTCATCTACACTTGTGCGCATCAAGCTACAAATTTGGAGGTTTTCGACGGCCATGCTGAAGGGCAGTGGTCCCGTGGCAAGCGAAATCAATTTGGGACTGACTGGGCTCCCACCTTCTAAACCATCTACACCCGCGTAATGGGGGCTACAAGTTCAGGGTTGGTAATTTGGCAGCTTGGCTGAAAAGCAGTGGTCCCGTGGCAAGCCGTCGAGATCAATTTGGGACTGACTAGGCTCTTACCTTCCAAACCATCTACACCCGCGCAATGGGGGCTATAGGTTTGGGCTTTGATCAGAAGCTTTCGTTGCCAGTCGTAACTAGCTAGGCTTACCTGATTAGGTTCAGTGACCATTGACCGTGAAGGGGGCAATGATCCCTGGCGAGTCATCGTCACCAGACGCGATAGCGCTGATTAGACACCCACTTCCTAAACCATCGGGATTCGTGTTAGGTGGACTAGGTGTCGGAATGAACCAGAAGCCATCGTCATCAGCCTCGGCTGACTAAGCTTACCTGGTTGGAGAGAAGTTCCACCTGCTTGAGGGCATGCAAACCTATGTCCGTGAGCATCGAGCATTGTGTGGACATAATTACCTTAAATTGGCAAGTAATTCGCAGGTATGATCCGTGTGACAGAATTGACTAGGATTTCTAGTGTTCATGCCAGGCATGTGGTAGAATATTGTTTGAATAGTAGGCCGAGCCCATGGGCCCCAAGAGGAAGGGCTAGGATTTTTTGCACAAATTGCGCTACGTGTATGGCATAGATCGCGCGGTAACATGTGTACGACATAGGCTGCGAGATGGTTGAGTATCAGTTATTCCCACTTAATTGATGGGTTTGCGTGCAACACCATTAATTAGGCGAACGTGATTCGCGCATCTCCTCATTTTCCATACTGTATTCAATGCTGATAGTTAATGTTAAAGCGCCCGTTTGGTGAACCATCATGTTTATATAATGGTGTTCCTCAATCGTTGTAGGCACTATCTTTTGCGAAGCGTATCTCCTGCAATGTTCTTGCTTTGAGAAAATGCTTTGGGTTCTCCAAAGACTGAAGGGAGATCTCCATCATTGGAGTCTTTGAATGTTCTGACATTTGCCCTTATAAAGCATGATGATAATAGTTGTTATGTGTGGTCACTTGCTTTGGGTGGGCTCTTAGTTGATTTGTCGAGATCACGTAATTTCTTTTCATATCGCGGCGAAGAAATACAGATTCTCTTCCAAATGAAGGTCTGTTTTTTACGCACTGGTGCCTTGCCGCTGCTTTATAGCATCCAATTTCTAAGATAATACCGGTTCCCCACTTCGGAGTGGTTGCATCCACCACTTCTTGATTAACCCCATTGTCTCGTTTTGCTCCGGAGTTCAGGATCTTGAGACGAAGAGGAGTTGGACATGGTCCATTGGATTGGGCCATTGACTTTTGGACGCCCCTCTCATACCTGGAGCGGAATGTGCACTTTCAGTGCCTACCTGATACTTGTCCCAAGTTCACCCAGTCCACCAGATCGGTGCATGAGTTGACCATATCTGGTTGTGGCTTGTCGCGGGCCCCCAGTTGCCATTTTGTACCACCGTAAATCATATTTGAAAGTTGTGTTTGCTGGAGTTGATTTGGGGATGACTCTTGGAAGTGCCTCGAAGCGCGTGTTATTCCTTAGATCGTCTAATCCAGGCCATTTGTTGCTAGGTTTAAAATGGATCGTTGGGCAGCCGTGGCAGCTACGGCTGTACCATCAAAGGGCCTCGACGGAGCAAAAAACCATGACTTTCTTACATCCTCCCTCTCTTAATTCCCCCTAAAACTCCCTGAACCGGGACGATACAGATTATGAAGCATATCCAATAAATATTTCTAAAATCACCTATCCTATTTCGTGAGGTACTCTTGAATGAATGAAAGGAAGTCCATTATGGAGAGAAGTCATTATATTCAAAGTCTCTTATGAAGGACATAACTCATATTAGATCCCTATCAATATTCAAATTCAGAATCTAGAGTTCGAGCACAAATATCCTCCTCTGCTAGTGTGGTGCAGGACTTGATGAGCAATGGAGGCTAAATATTTTGAGGCTAGTCAATCTCAGACCCAGGGAAGTATTGCTATCTCATCGACCCTTCTTCTTTACACTGATAGTATTTGTCTTGGCTAGCAGGTCAATAAATGTCGTAATCTCAAAGTACTGAATCAAATTGCCCATCTTTTTCTCAAGTCAAACCTTTGATCCAATACCAGAGTACACTATCTCTCTCAGTACATCTCATCCTGATAAAACTACAGGTATAGATGGGGCACAAAAATTGGCCAGGAGTTTGATTGCCAAATCATGTCTACCTCTTCTATGCATTGCCTGCTTTGGGTACTTCTGTCTCTTGAGCAGTTGGATTGTCTAAGCGAGTCTTTATTCCATGTCGCATCAGATTCAAATGTTTGTAGTATGTAGTCTTTTGTATCCACTTCAGGGCGCCCGTTGTTAAATCTTTCCAGTAATCAATAGTGTGTTTGCGTAATTCTTTATTTATTTCTTGAATGTTTGCAAATCACATAAATTTTTAAGAATTAAAACTCTACATTGACTATCGAAAGGGAAATAAACAACTGAAGCAAACTAACTGTTGACGGAGAAAACTTGACGAGTTAACCTCTTGTGAATTCGTACAGCTCTTGTGGATTGTTGGTGTTATCAACAGACTGTTGAGCTTCGCTGATGTCATAGAGGCTACTTAAGAGTTAACCTCGTGGGGGAGTTAATTTCCATGCCGACGAGAATGTCGAGGGTTGTACTATCGCTTATCTTGGCTTCTCCGTTTCGCCAGGCTGAATAGCAGATTGCTCCTATATCGCTTGACTGTCCCATCTCACGGTAGCGAGTTACCGTTGCTGGGGTCTTGTGTGAGTGGAATGATGCATCTACAGTCACTAGGCCTGGCTCTGTCTTAGATTGCTCCGTGTGATCCGATTGAATCTGGGAGCATTCTATTTGTTTTAGTACGACATAATGGCAGTCTCGTGCCATAGGTTGGTTTCCATATATTGTTCCTTCAGGGTGGTTAGTGGTATACTAATGCACAGGTAAAGGGTGGAGACTACTGCTTCCATCTGGTGGAGCCATGGTCTTCCCAAGATAAGGTTGTAGGTAGATGATGCGTCTACTACCATGAAGTCCAGAAACATGATCTTTCTCAGTTGCGACTTTCCTGCACTACTGCTAATCATATATTCCCGATCGAGAAACATTTATCTCCGTTGAGTCCAATCAGTGGGTAGTCTGAAGACGCCAGGTTCTCCTCCTAGATGTCCATACTGCGGAACATGTTGTAGAACGGTACGTTGAGCAAGCTCCCCGTGTCCACTAGGGCTCTTTTTACCTCACACCTTGCAATGGAGACCGAGATGACTAGAGCGTCATTGTTCAACGCTCAGAATCCATCGAGGTATTTGTCCATAAAGGTCAAGGTGGGAATGAGGCTCTGAATCCTCGAGTAGCAGATGTGTATGTCCTCGTCCACGAGTTGTGTCCGCATATCTAGTAGAGTCCGCTTGCGGTACCTGTGCGACTGGTCTTCATACGGTCCGACTCCATGAAGGACGTAGATTATGCCTGGAGTCTCTCTCTATTTCTTTTACTAGCTCCCCCCGGTCCCTGGATCGTTTTGGTCACTTTTTAGAGCTCAGAAATTCTTTTAGTTTGCCCCTGCGAATCCAGTACTCAATCTCATATCTCAAACTTTTGCAGTCATTGGTATCATGGCCACCCTCCTTGTGATACGAGCAGTACTTGTTGTTGTCACGCTTGGAGGGGTCTCTGCGCTGCTTTGGGGGCCACTTCAGATCTTACCATTTTTCATGGAGTTTAGTACTTCTGACAAGCTAGAATTGAGGGGTGTCACGACTCCAGACCAAACATAGTTGGAGTCTTTCTCCGGCCTAGCCCGACCAGGGTCTGACCTGTTGTCACCACGCTTCCTCTTGCTCCTTTCTTCATCCTCGCGTCTTTTTCCCTCCTTTTTGTCCTTAGGAGCGGAAGGTTTATTCTCACCTTCGGTTTCTATCTTAATGGTCCTCTACTCTTTTAAGGTAATGTGCTTCTAGGCGCTATTGAGGAGCTCCATCGTGTCTAAAAGGGGTTCCAAGGTGAGGTCTTCGTAGAGCTTTTCTTCTTTTAGGCCCACAGTGAAAGCTGTCAAGGCTATGTCGTTGATGCAACCGTCAATCTGTGTCAGCTGTTGTTAAAGCGCGTGACATACTCTCTGAGCGTTTCATTGGATCTCTATTTCAGAGAGAGTATGTAGTGTGGGTCTTTTCGAAAACACTGACTTCTGACGAAATGCGTCAGAAACTCCTTTGCCAGCATCTTGAAGGAGTCGATCGACTTCGGCAGGAGGCTGTGGAACCACGTTAGCGTTGTCTTCTTCAAGCTAATGGGAAACATTTTGCACATCATCGATTCAGATCCTTTTTTGAGGACCATTACGTGCTGGTAATGGCGCAGGTTGTCGAATGGGTCGATGGTCCCGACGTAGAAGTCAAGTTTCGGAGGAGTGACTTCTTCGGAAAGGCCTCGCTCATAATACGATCTACGAAAGGTGGGACTGAGAGACGATATAGCACATTAAGGTCATGTGCCCCTCTGCAGAGAGGGTTCTGCGGGCCAAGCCTTTCTGCCCTGGCAGTCGGTTCCGCGTTAACTGTGCCACCTCCTTTGGTCCAGTGTGGACTAACAGAGGTCTGACTCTCCTGCGCCAGCTCTCTGTCGTCCTCAGGAGACAGAGGCATGTGCTGCTCCTGATCTCCATTAGCAAGCGGAGGGCTTTGCCGAGCGAGAACTTCCACCATTTTGGCGATCTGCTGTATTTGAGATGACAGCATGTCAATCTTGGGCTCCATCGTTGTTGTTGCTGGTATGGGGGCATGTGTCTGTTGCCCGTGCATAACCAGCACCGCAGAGAGCAGGGGTATGGTACCAGTCAAAGCATTTAATGTATTCCCTTGTTCTCCGTTGTTGCGCGATCTAGTGGTCACCATCTCTTCGTATTTCAAAGGGAGATGATGTTAGTGAGGTTAGAAACTTTGTTGTCCCCACGGATGCAGTCGTGTTTCACTCTCTGCTTTGACCTAGTCCTGCTGATCTGCTAACCTGCACAAGGAACGCACGTGAGCCACGAACCACCTTTGTGGTAGCCGATGACACTCCGATACTAAAGTCAGACAGAGATTTGATGAATGTTTAATGTTGTAAACAGGAAATTTGTAGCGTACCTTAGCTTATCAACCTCAGGTCTTATTTATAATGCAAGAATCCTGGTTCGACCAGGCCATCGAAGATATAGTTTAGGAAGAAGATCTTCGTAGAAATCCTTATCTAATTAGGAGTCGTGCTATAAATGGGGAGTTCCATGTTAACCCTGTGCTCCTAGATACGCAGGAGATAGTTCCTTATCTGAGGGTAATTCGGCAGAGGATGTTTCCCTGTAAGATATGTATTCTAGTATTTGTTTCCTAGTCGAAAGCAGAGATTCCTAGTCGAAAACAGAGAGCTGTTGTAGTTGCCTGTTCGAAGCTAATTGATATTCACATAATTATTACATAATATATCCCTCAATTTATATATGTTAGTGTTTCGATTATTATATTTTATAGTAATTATTTAGTTTTCATGTCTTTGTAGGAATTTGAGCGTAAACGATGAAATCATATTAAGGCGACAAGTTAAAGAACGACAATTGGTTGATTCTAGCAGTGGTACAAAGTAGAGGGTCACACATCTAAACCCAAAACCTAAACCCATAACATAAACCCAAAACCTAACCCATAAACCCAAAACCAAGCCCATAACTTAAATCCAAATCCAATGCTAAGCCCAATCAAACCCTAGACACATTCCCTCAATTATTCAAGATTCTGATTTATTTTTGCCTTAAATCACTCATTGAACCCTCCCCTGAACTTGTCCATATTCATTTTCTCCTAATTCTCTATAAATACAAAAATTAAATGGATGAGAAAAGAGAGGAAGAGAAGGGAAAAGAAAAAATTACAGAAAATTAAACCCTCTTCCTCACAACGTGATTTTCATCACACCAGAGCCACCACCATCACCACGAAACAGACCACCACGCCACTAATCACCGTGAAACAGGGGCGTGACAACCCTGTTTCACGTTAAAAACATCACCTCGCCACTGAGCCTTGCCATCACCACCATTACCCTTCATCGCGTCGTCTCATTCTCTCTCTCTGCCACCATCACCCGAGCACCACCACCACCACGAAACAGGGGAGTGACAACCCTGTTTCCCGTCAGACCTCCGCCTCGCCACAGACCTTACTCCCCTCTCTCGGCCTTCCTTCCCGTTTTTATCCCTCCTCCACCTCGCTCTCTCTGTTCCCGCATCACAACAGACCGAGAACCACCACCACGCCGCGAAACAGAGCCGCGGTTCCACCACCACGCCGCGAAACAGAGCCTCACCGCGGCTCTGTTCCGCCTCGCCGCCGCCACTGTTCCTCCTCTTCTCTCAGCCTCTCTTCATCTCGAGCTCCTTCCTGCTGTAGTGAGGATTTCAGTTTTCACCATCCTGATGTGAAAATTATCCAATCTTCTGATTTGGAACCAGACATAGGATGTTCCCTTTTTGGATCACGCAAGAATCCTCAGTTGTGTATGACTACTGGTCACTTTTGGAATGTCCTAGTGTATTTGGTGCCCCATGTGATTGCTATATTTGGGTGGACTGATCCTCAACTGTTCAGGTTGTTGATATACGACCATGGACTAAGTGTTTGTCATGTTCTTCCTCTCCACTTTTCGATACACCATTTTTTAGGAAGAATATTTGTCGGGCTGATGACGGTAAACCAAGCGCTCCTAGGAGGCAGCCTAGCTTTAGTTGTGTGTCTTTACTGTTAGTCTGGATTGATTTTCGAGTACCCTATTTAGTTGTGTTTCACTCATACTCGTTAGCTCCATAAAAGTTTTGACTTGCAACTTGCCTTCTTTTTAGTTTTCTTTGTTAGTGTCGAGTTTGCATTTTATCGATTTCTAATGAAAACTCCATGATTCTTATGTTTGTGAGCCTCATTGATAGATGACTTCTTGGAAATTGGTAAAATCTTCACCGCGATAATACTGTTCTAACCTCCTCTCATGTACTTATTTCATTCATTCGTCAGAATTATTTTGTTAAACATTGAGGACAATGTTTGGATTAGGTTTGGGGGTAGGGTTCATGAGTCGGTGAACTCTTCATAGTGTTTTCTTCTTTTCTTATTCTTTAAAAAAAAATGCTTTTCTTTCAAGAAAACTTGGTCTTTTGCGAGTATGAAAATATATTTTAAATGTTTTATGCTCAAGAAAATGCAAGCTAACTTGACATATTGGTATATTGATAAAGACTGAAAGTTTAGTATGATCCTTAAGTTAGATCTAGTTCATGAGGTTTTTCAACTCGATTATCTTGCACCATGAGCCATGTTAGCATAATTTGAAGTTGATGAGTGAAATATATGCTAGAAAACCTTAGAATAATAGTGGAGACTTAACCCTGAAAATTTTGAACCTTTCTATTTTTCTGAGGGTTATACATAAGCTCTGATTTTTCTTGAGTCCGTATTATCTCGTTGATGATCTCATTATTCTCATTTTTCTGATCAATTGCTTTGGGAATGACATCAAAATTGAATTATTACACTAGAACTTCTTGGCTTATTCAATTGAGATGTCATAATACTGATCCGAACTTAGGAAATGATCTAGGCATATTTTTTCTTTAGACCATTAACTAGCCTTTTAACTTACCCATAACATTAACCTTTTTGTAGCCTTTTGAGCCTTAGAATAACTTTTATTTGTTAACCCATTAACCTTTACCCAACTTTTCTGGGAATGTGTACGGATGGATATACTTAGTGTAAAAAGGGCATAAAAAAAAAAGTAAAATATGAGATATTTCATAAATCCTCTATGTGAAAAAAAAAAAAAAAAAAAAAAGGTTCAAGAAAAGGAAAATAGTTGAAAAAAAAAAAATGTCAATGAGGATAAAGATGTGAGAATGAAGAAAAAATTGATGGTGCGCAACATTGGTTTATTCTTGACAGCCCTAAGTGTTTGTTTAATGGGTGTATACATTCCTAGAAACTTTTCTTATAATCCTTTGACATCCCTTATTAATCATTACCCAAGCCCTATTACAACCCAACAAAGTCCTAGTTGATCTTAGGTAAAGGTCGGTTCCGTAGATGTGGAGATTTAATAACCAAGACCTATGGTGTTTGATTCAACATTCCCAAAAGTAATTGATATTCCTGTCCATGAGATCATGTTCATTCCATTCTTGAAAAGTCCGTTCTTCATATTACTATATGTGGGATGATTGTTTTCCATTATTTACTATTTTCCTCACATATAAACTGAGTGAAATACCAAATCTCTGAGTGTTTTATTGTGAGTGACATGAGAGGTTTGAAGTCAAAACAAACTTTCTACAGAAAATTTAGTCATTATTTTACTCTGAAATGAAAAGTTATGTTGATAATGCTATTCACACACACACACATTGAGCTGAGGATGATTATGAATTTTTTCTAACTTTTGGAGAATATTAAATTATTTTGAAATTGGTTGATACACTAAAATGACACTGTTGGTTTCTTGCATATCTTGAAGTTTTAAAATGAACACTGTTTGACCAAGTTTTGATTGAGTCATAATGTTTGTGGGTAACATTTATGGAAACCCTCACGAGACTATAACTCGTCCACTGGAGGTAATCTAGGGGTTTAAAGCCTTGTTGCACGTTTAAGGTAAGTGCAACCGATGATTCCTGCAAAAGTGAGTTAGGATTTTCTTTTTATTGTTTTGCTCGAGGACTAGCAAAATATAGGTTTGGAGGTATTTGATATTCACATAATTATTACATAATATATCCCTCAATTTATATATGTTAGTGTTTCGATTATTATATTTTATAGTAATTATTTCGTTTTCATGTCTTTGTAGGAATTTGAGCGTAAACGATGAAATCATATTAAGGCGACAAGTTAAAGAACGACAATTGGTCGATTCTAGCGGTGGTACAAAGTAGAGGGTCACACATCTAAACCCATAACCTAAACCCAAAACCTAACCCATAAACCCAAAACCAAGCCCATAACTTAAATCCAAATCCAATGCTAAGCCCAATCAAACCCTAGACACATTCCCTCAATTATTCAAGATTCTGATTTATTTTTGCCTTAAATCACTCATTGAACCCTCCCCTGAACTTGTCCATATTCATTTTCTCCTAATTCTCTATAAATACAAAAATTAAATGGATGAGAAAAGAGAGGAAGAGAAGGGAAAAGAAAAAATTACAGAAAATTAAACCATCTTCCTCACAACGTGATTTTCATCACACCAGAGCCACCACCATCACCACGAAACAGACCACCACCGCCACTAATCACCGTGAAACAGGGGCGTGACAACCCTGTTTCACGTTAAAAACATCACCTCGCCACTGAGCCTTGCCATCACCACCATTACCCTTCATCTCGTCGTCTCTCTCTCTCTCTCTCTCTCTCTGCCACCATCACCCGAGCACCACCACCACCACGAAACAGGGGAGTGACAACCCTGTTTCGCGTCAGACCTCCGCCTCGCCACAGACCTTACTCCCCTCTCTCGGCCTTCCTTCCTGTTTTTATCCCTCCTCCACCTCGCTCTCTCTGTTCCCGCATCACAACAGACCGAGAACCACCACCACGCTGCGAAACAGAGCCTCACCGCGGCTCTGTTCCGACTCGCCGCCGCCACTGTTCCTCCTCTTCTCTCGGCCTCTCTTCATCTCGAGCTCCTTCCTGCATCCCTCTCTCACGACCACCGTCGCAAGCGGCGCGTCAGCCAGCACGCAACCACCGCGACAGGAGCAAAAACAGGGCTCCGCCACCACTATCTGTTTTTATTTTTTTTGAGTTTTCATTACACCTCTCTCACTGATTTTCCATCCCTCTCTCTATTTTGCAGGTCTGGAGCAGGAGGACGCTCGCGAGGAGCGAAGAACAGCATTGCGAGCGCCGCTGTCGCGTTGGAGACGAAAGGCACTGTAGCAGAGGCGCGAGAATGATTTAAACTCTAATATTTGTTATTTGCACCCCTGATTCCCGCTCTGTACCACCACAGAGCTTTTGTACTTCATTTTCTCGGGATTCGTGTTCGGACCAACTGCTGAGTACCACCACATCGAGTTTGCGATAAACTAAATGGATTGTATAACTTATTGTGATTGATTTTACTGAATTGTGTGCTTAATTTTTAATTACAATTTATTTCTGAAAGTTTTTGATAAATTGCTTTTGCTTGAAATATTTTGTTAATGTTTGATAGAAACATGATTTAATTTAATTGGATTTTAACGATCACATATTCGGTGTAAGCAAGGGATTCTCATCCCTAAAGCTTCTCGTTTTTAAATTCAGTAATTTAGATTTAAATAATTTTTGCTAACTCATTGGTGAGTCCAAGCCCATAAAATCCACATTTTCTGTTATTTTATTTTTTCTCTTATTTTTAATTTATTTTTAGTTTAGTTTTAAAAATGCTGTAACCCATTATCCTTTAAATTAGTTTCAATTAAATTATAAAATTCAATTGCAACCACCTTCCTCGTGGGATCGACCCGTACTTGCCGTTGTCTACCAGTTAGGCACCGTGCACTTGCGGTTATTACAAGTGGGTTATATTAACCTATTTATTTAGGTTAGTTAAATCCGCATCACTAATCTTCGAGATACTTGCCTTAATAGGGCTTACGGGTATTGATGATAGTTGGGAGATGCGTGGGCTTAGCAAGTTATAAGAGTTCAGGTTCGCTTTGCGGACTGCATTGGACGGGCTTAAAACTGCTTGGGTCGGATCATTGTTAGGCTGACCCTGGGGCCTGTTGTTTATTGATATCATCATGACACGTGTATGACTCAGGGATATAACCGTTTTGGTGTATCATCAATTGGGATCAAAGTGAATCAAATCATCTTACACCCAATATGACTCATAAAGGATTTATTCAACTCAAACTCAATTGAAACCAAATTGCAAAGAAGTTAGATTATGGTTTAACAAATAACAACATTAGGGCTGGTTTTCCATCAAATATTAAAGGACATTGCAAAGAAGTGGCAGAAGGAGTTTTGGGAGTTGTAGTGGAAACTGCAAATGGGAAAGCAGATGACATGTGTTCATCTAAGGTGATCTATGAGTCAGATATGATTAGTTTAAGAAGCATCCATTGTGTTATCTATCCTGGTTTAAAATGAGATGATTGTTTGGTTTTGGAAACTTGTAGGCTTGAGAAGCTCAAATTGGAACAGTTAGCTCAGTTGACGACGGGTAGGAATCCAAGACACATCGAGAGACTGGCATACTTAATAATAATTGAGTAATTCTATATGTCGAGGGTTTGGGCGAGGTTTTGGGCGAGGGAAGTGCGCCGCACGCGCTTGCAGCTGACGTGTTGAAAAAAAAAAAAAAAAAAAAAATTGCGAGGGAAACGAAAAATTTGGGCGAAGAAGAGGGGGGAAACGAAGGCGAGAAGAAGAGGGAAACTCACAGCTAACCTGCGTCTCTCGCTTCTCGCTCCCTCTGTCTCTCGCTCCCTCTCCCTCTCCCTCTCCCTCTCCCCATTATCGACGCATTCGAGCTCCCTCTCCCCATTTTCGGCAGATTCGACCTCTCCCCCAAACGAAGCTCCTCCTCTCTCCATCAACACTGAAACGAACGAGAAGAAGGAAAATTTAGGAAGAAGAAGGAAATAAGGAGAAGAGAAGAAGGTCTCGTTCGTCCCTTCCCTCTCGCAAAAGGTAAATTTTCCCTCTCATTTTAGGTTTTAGGTTTTTGGTTTATGGTTTTTAGGTTTTGATTTTCCGTTTACTTGGGTGTTTTAGGTTATTGGTTTCGGAGGAGCAAGTTGGTTTTCATCGCTCGGACGCAGAGGTAAGCCCATTCTTCTTCTCTTCGTTTCGTCTTCAGATCTAGGCTTCATCTAGGGTGCAAATTTTTTTTTATTTCAGTGTTCTTGAGCCATCTAGGGTTCTTTTTTTTTTTTTTTTTTGTTTTATTTCAGTGTTCTTGAGCAATCTAGGGTTCTTATTATTTTTTTTTTTTTTTCAGTGTTCTTGAGCCATCTAGGGTTTTTTTTTTTTTTTTTTCAGTGTTCTTCAGCCATCTAGGGTTCTTCTTTTTTATTTTTATTTTGCAGTGTTCTTCAACCGAAGAGCTTCAGTGTTCATGTGGGTTCATTTTATTTTTTTCAGTGTTCATGTGGGGTTTTTTTTTTTTTTTTTTTTTTTTTTTATATGAATTGTGGGTTTTTTTTTTTATAATTTCAGTGTTCATATCTGTAGAATTTTTCTTTTTCTTTAAGATTTGTTTTCATCAAAACTATTCTTAGATCTATATTCTTAATCGTGTTAAGGCACCACATGCGAGGTAATACTCGGCGAGCCCACGATTATTAATATTAGATTAAAGAAGAATCTTCAAAATCATGACTATATTCATGATATTTATATCAGATCTAGGGTTCATTTTTTTTTTCATTTCAGTGTTCTTCAGCCGAATGTGGGTTTTTTTTTTTTTTTTTTTATAATTTCAGTGTTCATATCATGTATTCTATTTCCTACTTGAACTGTAAATTAGTTGAACCTGCCACTAAGGTCCTAGAATTTTTTTTGTTTAATTTCAGTGTTCATGTGGTTTTGTTTTTTTGTATTTTTCATTTCATTTCTGTTTTGATTTCTGCTTATCATCGCCCTGTGATTTATAAACAAACATTACAGTAATAGTCTATACATCTTAGGTTTATGTACTTGAATTAATTGATAGTGGTTGGCATGTTATAGGTGGATTGATCACTTAAACATTCTACAACATGAAGAAAAATGTTAAATTATCTAATTGTCCTTGCTAATGTTTTGCGGAAGTTTTATATAAACCATCAGTATGTATAAGATGTAAACATTACTTGTCATGAATTCACGATAATGGAATTAGGACAGCATTCATTACAACTTTAATTGAGTATCTTTAAATTATCTAATCGTCTTTGCAAATGTTTTAGGGAATCTTTATATGAACATGTATAAACAATAGTTGTCATGAATCCATGGTAACAAAATTAGGATGACATTATGACAACATAAGCTATGTAGATACACAGTAGAGGCAAATTATGAAAGAAATTAGAAATGCTAAATTATTTATTTCAGTGTTCTTCAACCGAAGAGCTTCATCTAGGATTCAATTTAATTGTAATAATATCAAAGGACGACCGTCTAAATCAAGGACGGTACTAGTTCTGCCATCCAGATTCATAGTCCATTAGCGGTTCGTAGCAAAGGACGACCGTCTAAATCAAGGATAAAATCCACCGTCGAGAAGGTGTGTAAAAGGAGACAAGGGAAAAAAAAGAAAGACACGCAAACGAATCAGGCCATTGAGACTAATCTGGTATGTTTTGCAATATGTTTTATGAATGTATATTTTTTTAAGTTACATATATTGAAAATGTTATTTACAAATGTCATTTGTAGGGTTTACAGTGTATGCCTCATGTTATGCCTCGTGAAAGCAATACGATGGCTAGTCAAAGCAATACACAGGTTTTTTTTTTATATTTACAAGGTATGAATCAGTAAGTATGTTTGCCCACTTATGATTTTTGTGTTTGTTATCGTTAAGGATGATAATACGGGGTCACGCGATTTACAACCTGGCAGCGTTGATCAATTCAACTCGCTCCTCTCACAGGTACATATTATGTATTTTGTATGTATCTCTTTGTACAGTTTGTTAGTTAAGTGTTTTGTATGACTCCTATTATTTGTTTTTGCAGCCGCCTTTGCAGCCACCCGGAATGGACTATACAAATTATAGGTTATGATAAGGTTAGTCATCGATGTCTGTGTATGGGACAGGCTTTACTTTGCTTGCATGGAAGAGGTAGCAAGCTTTAGTGTGGTATTGATAAGGAAATAGCGTTTGTAATTCAGATATTGTCAAGAGGCTTGATTCATGAAACCTACCTAGCTATGGAGGTAGGTTTCCCTAATGATATTTAGCTTCCTAATGATGCTTATTCTGTTTACAGGTGTACTTGCATGGGGCTCATGTGACATCTTGGAAGAATGATCATGGAGAGGAGCTACTTTTTGTCAGTGGAAAGGTAGTGCAGATGGGATCAGTTTATCCATCTTAGATTGCTGCCTGTTCCATGCTTTCATTTGTTATCTGATGCTTCATTGGGTCTATGAATTTTCAGTATTTTTATTTGATGTATCCAGTTCTCTACAGGCCTGAGGAGAGACGGTACTTGGTTGCTTGGTTCTGGCACATCAAATCAAATAAGGAGAGGCTTATGGGCGCCATAGACAGCATTTCATATCTGCTGAACTGGCTTGGCATTGCACTGCACGGGAACCTCTCTTCCCTTTTCAGTAATTTTTTTTTTTTTTCTGAAGATGCTTGCCTTGCAGTTGATGTAAATTCAGTTTTTGTAATTTCAGTTACTTGCATTGACACTATTTAGTATTTACTTCAGTTGATGTAATTTCAGTTTGCAATGTGTAAATTCAGTTGATGTAAATTCAGATGATGTAAATTCAGTTTGCAATGTCAGTTTTTATCTTTGAATGTGTATTTGTCGCATTGTTTGATAATGTGTAAATTCAGATGATGTAAATTCAGTTTGCAATGTCAGGTATTGAGGTCGTTTTTATCTCAGTTGTTGTATCAGTTGAATGTGTATCTGTTAGGTGCTCTGTGAGTTAGATGTTAGATGTCTGTTACCTATCTGTTAGGTGCTATATCTGTTAGGTGTTAGGTACTGTTAGGTGCTATGTGAGTTAGATGTTAGAAGCCTGAAGGGAGTCCTATAACTGGATTTTGTACAGGTTAGGTGCTATGTGAGTTAGGTACTGTTAGGTGCTATGTTTGTACAGGTTTTTGTAGCAGCGAGTAAATTGGAAGTCTGCAAGGAATTGGCAAGCTCGGAAGTCTGCAAGCAAATTAGTTGGCAAGCCTGTGGTTAGTTAGCAAGTGCTGTATTGTGCTTTCTGTCGTTAGCAAGTCTGTGGTTAGCTGGCAAGTTTGTGGTTAGTTAGCAAGTGCTATAATGTGCTGTCTTTGTTATGCTATATGGTGCTTTAGGGAGAAATAAAGGCATTAGGAACTATTATAAATAGGGAAGTCAGTTTGTAACAAATTCATTCATTGTCTGTAATACTTTACAATTCTATCTTTACATTGTAATATTTCAGAATCATTCAATACATAGCATCTACAATTCAGAATCAGTATTCTTGAGGTTCCAATACTCTTTGTTTGTTCTTGCTGAATGAGTCTTTCCAAGTTCCAATCCATCCAAGAATTCGTCTGACTCTGACATTGGTGCTGAAATTTCATTGTTTGGAATTCCAATTCTGCAGAAACATTACAGATAAGGTTAGTTCATAACAAAATGATTCATTCATTTTCTGTAAGAAATAATTGTACATTGAGCAACTTATTTCTCAACAGAACATATAACAAAATTGCATAGCTTCTTATTTCTCAACAGAGCATTTGTACTTCAGAGCATTTGCAGTCCACAGAGCAATCTCAGTCCTCTTCAGAATTAATGAATTGTTTTGTTATTTGTCTTTTAATCAGAATTCTACCAAAATCATTGAAAAATAAAACAATGATAAACCTGTTGCCAAGGCGAGCATGAAGATCGATGACCATTTGTTCTTCAATTTCTGATAACAATCCCCTCTTCAAGTATGGCCTCAGATAATTAGTCCACCTCAGTCTGCAACTTTTTCCACACCTTAACAATCCTGTTACCATGTAATACAAAATAAGTTCAACTAAATGTACTAGATAGATCCTTATGAACCAAAATGCATTAGAGACAGAAAAAAGGTGAATGAACCCATTTGAATTTTCTCAACCTTCTAACCCATTGGGAATTTTTCTTTCAAAATCAAGTATGCCAAAGTGATACAATTTCATGAAAAATTAGCTTTAAAATTAAATCCATTAAAAAAACAAGAAGCCCATTGGATTGTGCCAAAAAAAAAAAAAAAAAAAAAAAGTTTGAGTTTGATCTTTATGGCATTAACCATTGTAAACACATAGTAAAGGAAAGGGCCAAAGAGAATAGACAAAAGAAAAAGTGTCTAACAAAGTAGTAATCCATTGAAAGTCATTTTGATGCATGAGAAGGAAGAGGAGATTGAATTAGACCTGCAAGCTTAGGGACAGCCCTCCAACATCAAATGAAATGGCATGTTCATCTTCACTTACCATCTTCAGGAAGTAACTATGCCTGCAGAAGAAATGCTCAAACATCAAATGAGACAACATTTCATAGTTATAAAAACCATAGGTAAAGTAGCTCAACAGATATATACCACCGAGTGTCTCCAGTCAATTCAGGGTGGAAAGCAGTCCCAAGCAAGTTTCCTTGTTTTACAGCTACTATCACTCTCTCTTTGGAATGCAAACAGCAAGCTACACAATGAAATGACAAGCATACCATACGGAAGAAAAATATAACAATATGAAACACAAATTTCATTGGAATATGAAATATATTCACATCATACATATTTATGTACATATTACATTACATATAATTCCATCATTCGTCCAACTGCTTAAGAATATTTATTATACCTAAGATAATAAGTACAATTATCAAAGTATTGATTAAGTCCCTCGTGAAAGCCCAAGGATCATTGTTCCCTTGACTGACATTCGATGGACTGGCTTGATCGTTCGATGGACCGGCTTGATCGTTCGATGGACCGGCTTGATCGTCAACAACTACATTGTTAACTGTGACATCTTCATTGTTGTGGGATTCCTCCGAATCTCTCCTCGCCGCTTCTGAGCGAACCCACAACTTGTATGATTCCTCAGCTTCTTCAACTGACATAAACCCCTTGTAAGAAGCATGACTATACCCTGATACCGACGAAAAACATGCGGGCCAGTTTAGGTATACTCCTGGCTGACGACCTCGATAGACAACATACGCTCTGAATGCCATTCCTGCAACAGGAGGGGATATAAGGAAGAGGGAAGTATAGTGTGAGAGGCTATTTGAATTCAGGCGTGCGAACAAATTCGAAACTCACACAAAGGTGTAGATAAAGACGATTAGATAATTTGGCGTTCATACTGAGGGTGTTCAACCTTCAGTCATCAATCCACCTATCAACTGCTCCAACTACTCTCCAATAATTCAAAGTGCCAAAAGCACTATTATATTGAACAACCAAAGATAATAGAAACTAACACAGAGATCCCCTCAAAATTTTAAGAGATTCAAACAAAAACTTTGTACCCTCATCCAAGAGATCAGAACCAATAAAGTTGATCTGACACTATCTGCTCATAAGATGCTGCTATAAACTAAGTGGTTTCAGTTACTATTGCAAGAGTTGTAGGTGTCCAAATTTAGCATTTCTAATTTCTTTCATAATTTGCCTCTACTGTGTATCTACATAGCTTATGTTGTCATAATGTCATCCTAATTTTGTTACCATGGATTCATGACAACTATTGTTTATACATGTTCATATAAAGATTCCCTAAAACATTTGCAAAGACGATTAGATAATTTAAAGATACTCAATTAAAGTTGTAATGAATGCTGTCCTAATTCCATTATCGTGAATTCATGACAAGTAATGTTTACATCTTATACATACTGATGGTTTATATAAAACTTCCGCAAAACATTAGCAAGGACAATTAGATAATTTAACATTTTTCTTCATGTTGTAGAATGTTTAAGTGATCAATCCACCTATAACATGCCAACCACTATCAATTAATTCAAGTACATAAACCTAAGATGTATAGACTATTACTGTAATGTTTGTTTATAAATCACAGGGCGATGATAAGCAGAAATCAAAACAGAAATGAAATGAAAAATACAAAAAAACAAAACCACATGAACACTGAAATTAAACAAAAAAAATTCTAGGACCTTAGTGGCAGGTTCAACTAATTTACAGTTCAAGTAGGAAATAGAATACATGATATGAACACTGAAATTATAAAAAAAAAAAAAAAAAAAACCCACATTCGGCTGAAGAACACTGAAATGAAAAAAAAAAATGAACCCTAGATCTGATATAAATATCATGAATATAGTCATGATTTTGAAGATTCTTCTTTAATCTAATATTAATAATCGTGGGCTCGCCGAGTATTACCTCGCATGTGGTGCCTTAACACGATTAAGAATATAGATCTAAGAATAGTTTTGATGAAAACAAATCTTAAAGAAAAAGAAAAATTCTACAGATATGAACACTGAAATTATAAAAAGAAAAACCCACAATTCATATAAAAAAAAAAAAAAAAAAAAAAAAAAACCCCACATGAACACTGAAAAAAATAAAATGAACCCACATGAACACTGAAGCTCTTCGGTTGAAGAACACTGCAAAATAAAAATAAAAAAGAAGAACCCTAGATGGCTGAAGAACACTGAAAAAAAAAAAAAAAAAAACCCTAGATGGCTCAAGAACACTGAAAAAAAAAAAAAATAATAAGAACCCTAGATTGCTCAAGAACACTGAAATAAAACAAAAAAAAAAAAAAAAAAGAACCCTAGATGGCTCAAGAACACTGAAATAAAAAAAATTTTGCACCCTAGATGAAGCCTAGATCTGAAGACGAAACGAAGAGAAGAAGAATGGGCTTACCTCTGCGTCCGAGCGATGAAAACCAACTTGCTCCTCCGAAACCAATAACCTAAAACACCCAAGTAACGGAAAATCAAAACCTAAAAACCATAAACCAAAAACCTAAAACCTAAAATGAGAGGGAAAATTTACCTTTTGCGAGAGGGAAGAGACGAACGAGACCTTCTTCTCTTCTCCTTATTTCCTTCTTCTTCCTAAATTTTCCTTCTTCTCGTTCGTTTCAGTGTTGATGGAGAGAGGAGGAGCTTCGTTTGGGGGAGAGGTCGAATCTGCCGAAAATGGGGAGAGGGAGCTCGAATGCGTCGATAATGGGGAGAGGGAGAGGGAGAGGGAGAGGGAGCGAGAGACAGAGGGAGCGAGAAGCGAGAGACGCAGGTTAGCTGTGAGTTTCCCTCTTCTTCTCGCCTTCGTTTCCCCCCTCTTCTTCACCCAAATTTTTCGTTTCCCTCACAATTTTTTTTTTTTTTTTTTTTTCAACACGTCAGCTGCAAGCGCGTGCGGCGCACTTCCCTCGCCCAAAACCTCGCCCAAACCCTCGACATATAGAATTACTCATAATAATTTGATTAGTTAATCCGAAATTCTAACTGGTCTGGGAAAAATCAGCAAGGAGGGGGGCAAAAGTGTAAAATCTCCCCCAGCAACCTCTGATTTTCCAGGCCCGGAAGAATTACTCTTAATCAATACTTCATGATAAGTTAACAACTGAAGGAAACTCTTTTAAGATAAAAGGAAAGTTGAAAGTCGTGATTTTACAGTTTCATTCCGCTTACTTTTTACTTTCTTATGCTAACAGACAGGTTGGGAATGATGAGTCGCAAAGAAAAAGGGTCTGATCAGAAGTCTAGAACCCAAATTCAATTGAAACCAAGTGCCAGATCTAATCAAAACCCAAACTCAATTGAAACCAATTGCATATCTAATCAAAACATCAGTAGACAAACTTAAACAATATAATGGTGGTTTGAGTATCTAAGGTCACCTGGAAAGGTCTCAATAAACACACACACACATATAATGGTGAACTTGGCCACAATAAACACACACACATACTCTTTGTTGAACAGTGGATAATGGGTTCAATCCCAAAACCCCATTAAACCCCACCAATGGAAACTCTCAAACATGTAAACTAACATGAAAAAAAACTCTCGATTTGATCAAGCGACAAACAATCAAGATGAAAAGTTGGATGAATCAACCAAATAGAAATAGTGAAATCATAAGAAAGATAGTACGCAAGTGAAATGAAATCGAACATGAAAAAAAACTCTCGTTCTAATCAAACAAATCAGGACGAAAAGTTGGACCAATCAACCAAACAGAAACAGAGAAATCAGCAGAAAGATAAACGCATCAGTTTCGCTTCCTCCTTTTCATCGAATAGCTTGTTGCAGTCCCAGTGAAGCAGAAGAGAGGATTGCCCTGTTGCAGTCCCAGTGAAACAGAAGAGAGGATCGTGAAAAATAACGCACCTGTTTCGCTTTCTCTTCTTTGTCGAATAGGAGCAGGAGGAGGATCGCAAGACATGATCGCAATGTTGCAGTCCCAGTGAAGTAGAAGATCGCCCTGTTGCAGCCCTAATGAAGCAGAAGAGAGGATCGTGATGTGGGTTTTCAGTATGTAGGAAGTGTTTTGTGTTTACGAGGAAGACGGACGGTCCAAATTTTATTTCCTCATTCTTGGTTGGGCTTTGGAAGAAATGTGACGAGGTGCTAAGTTTTCTCACCAAATCTATTTCAATTAGGCTTCAATTTTACCATTCTTGTTGTGTGACAATTGCGAAATATTTATATGAGGAATTGAGAACAATTTTTTTTACTGAAGTACTATGTGACGACTCAAAAAAATTCCTCATGCAAACTCGAAATCAGAGACAACTTTGGAAGCATCACATATAAGTTCGCCACCTAATGCCAAATTTCTTGTAGTCCCTGTTGCAGTCCCAGTGAAACAGAAGAGAGGATCGCCCTGTTCCAATCATAGTGAAGCAGAAGATAGTAAGTAAAACAACAACCCCCATGTTGACTATTTCTCTGTGAATTTGATTGTTAAGCTACTGTTTTCCAGGTGTGAATTTGTATTCGTAACAATGAAAAGCTAGTTATATTTTTATTATCCCCTAATGCATCTACGATGATTCACGTTGATACGACAATTTTATTTTTTCTCTCAGGACAATTTTGGTTTAGTTTGGTTGCTGAAGGTGTGATAGCTGAACATAAAGGTGGTATTTTTTCTTATCAAAATTTTTCCATGTCTAGTCTTGTTGCTAGTGTCGAGTTCCAAGCATGTGAAAGTGTCTTATGGCCATTGAAATGGGAGTCTGCAATTGAAACGTAATAGAACTGATCATTTTTTCGGATATCAGTGTTAGATCATCTGACTTTTGTGTTTTTAGTAATTTAGTTTTGTCCAAGGTCATCGTGTAAGATTATCTATAAGACACATGTATGCTCCATATTGATTCAATGAGAAGAAAAAATGATCAAGAACAAAGCGTAAGCGTACCTTGATCCATGATAGCACTTCAAGAAAGGGATGAGTCTTGATCTTCCAGTTGATAACGTATGTTTTCTGTATATCTCTCTATAGATGAGAATTTCAGAAGAAACAAAACACACGCACAACTGGGGACCATAACCCAGTATTTATAACTGATTGGGTTATCAGTTATTCTTACCAATTTCTAATTTGGTCCGTTATCAAATTAGAAATTGCTTAAGTGTATCTACACATTAAGTCCATGACTTTTAATACCCTAGCGCAATTAACCATATTAGATCACAATTCATTGGGCTATACTTTAAGATAACAATACACATTAAATACATATGTGTGCCCACACATGTTGGATTTTTCCAACAATCTCTCACTTGGGCCACATATGTTTCCTTAAAAATGTGTATAACCTAATAAGGTCAAAATTTGCTATCACATATGAAGGTATTTCCAAACAATCTCGTCCATTAACTATATAGGTATAGAACTAAAGGAACTTTCGTCACATTTAGCGCAACTAAATCCATCAATAGTCACGTATACCCATACAATCAAATGACATAGATCAGTCATGGATGCGTAGCATGAAAATTACATGTAACGTGATCTAAACATGCCTATTTCCAAATGGTCTTACTTTAAACTTTATTGAGATCGAACTTTAACACAATAAACAAGAGTGTGAATAAACTGAATACTTTATTTATGTAGAAAATACCCAAATACACAAAATGTGTCCAAAAAACCAATATAGAGCAATCAAATATACAAACTCCCACTAAACCAAAATATCCTCAAATGATATAACACCCATATGAGCAGTGTGCTCATGAAAGACCTTGGGTGGTAATCCCTTAGTAAGCGGATCCGCAATCATGGAGTTTGTCCCAATGTGCTTTATGGAATTCTGCACTCTCTTTCTCAACCAGGAACTTTATGTCAATATGATCTGACCTAGATGAGCTCCTGTTGTTGTTGGCATATAGAACTGTTGAGTTATTGTCACAATATAACTTTAGTGGTCTTTCAATACTCCTCAGAATGCGCAGCTCGGTGACAAAATTTTGCATCCATAATCCATGATTGGATGCCTCAAAACATGTTATATATTCTACTTCCATAGTGGAAGAAGCTATGAGTGTCTGTTTGGCACTCCTCCAAGAAATAGCTCCTCCAGCTAATAGATAAATGTAGCCTGATGTGGATTTCCTACTATTTTGGCATCCAGCAAAATCAGAATCAGAATATCCTATGATCTCCAACTGATCTGATTTCTTATATGTGAGCATGTAATCCTTAGTTCTCTGTAAACATCTCATAACCCGTTTGGCTGCTTTCCAGTGATCCATCCCAGGGTTGTCTAAATATCTACCTAGCATTCCAACAATGAATGTTATATCTGGACGTGTACAAACCAGAGCGTACATTAGACTCCCAACAGTTGATGCATAGGGAATCTCTTGCATTTCTTTAACTTCAAGTTTATTCCTAGGGCATTTTTTAAGACTGAATTTTTCTCCTTTAGCTACAGGGGTGTTTCCTATAGCTCTTTTGCGATAATCCAAGAATACCCCGAGAGCGATCTCGGTGTATCTGAATCCCTAAAACAAAAAAAGCTTCACCAAGATCTTTCATATCAAATTTCTTTGATAGAAATTTCTTAGTTTCGTGCAACATGTCTTTGTTATTAGTGGCAAGCAGTATGTCATCAACATACAAAACCAAGAAGATATGCTTACTCCCACTGAACTTATGATACACACAATTATCAACTGCATTTGTCTCGAAACCAAATAAGACAATTACTTGATGAAATTTGTGGTACCATTGACGGGAAGCTTGCTTGAGCCCATAAATGGATTTCTTTAGTATGCAAACCATATTCTTCGGGTCTCCAGACACAAAATTTTCTAGTTGCACCATATTAATTATTTCATTAATGTCGCCATTGAGAAATGTTGTCTTAACATCCATCTGATGTAGCTCAAGGTCAAAGTGCGCAACAAGTGCCATCATTGTCATAAATGAGACTTTCTTTGAAACCGGAGAGAAAGTCTCTATAGTCGATGGCTTCCTTTTGAGTGAAGCCTTTAGCTACAAGACGAGCCTTATATCTCTACACATTATCTTTTGAATTCCTCTTGGTTTTGAATATCCATTTACAACCAATGGGCATTGTATTTTTAGGTAATGGGACAAGATCCCAAACTTGATTCTCTTGCATAGACTTGTACTCCTCATTCATAGCATCTATCCACTTTTGAGAGTTAGAATCCTGCATGGCTTGATGGAAGTTGATTGGATCACTTTCCATCAATCCATCATTTTCCTCATGTTCTTGGAGAAAAACTATGTAATCATCTGGAATAACATTTCTCCTTTCTCTCGTGGATCTCCTTAATGACATTTATCATTGAAGTTGTTGAGTTTGTTCCTCTGAAACATTTACTTCAATTTGAATAGGGAGTTGTTCAACATTGTCTTGTTGAGGTTCCAGATCTGCTTCTTGATCAATAACAGGTACAGAAACATGTACATTGTCAAAAACAGTAGTAGGAGTCGAAATCGATTCCTCCTCAAAGACAATGTCTCTTACCTTATTTCTCCCCCAAACTCAACATCCTAAAAAAAAAGTCAAAATTCTCGTTTAAAAAATAGATCTAATTGGGGAATCATAAAAGTTGTAGCCCCTAGATCTCTCTGAATAACCAATAAAGTAGTTGCTTACTGTCTTGGAGTCCAATTTTTTTTCATTTGGCCTGTAAGGCCTAGCCTCAGATGGGCATCTCCAAATGTGAAAGTGTTTTAAACTAGGCATTCGGCCTGTCCAAAGTTCATAAGGAGTTTGGCAGCTGCTTTAGTTGGTACTCTGTTTAGGATATAAGCTACTATATTTATTGCTTTTCCCCAGAGTGATTCTGGTAAGGTAGAATGACTAATCATACTCCTCACCATATCCTTAAGAGTTTTGTTTCGTCTTTCAGCTACACCATTCATGCTAGGTGAACCTGGCATGTGTACTGTGGGACGATTCCACATTCCTCTAGGAATTTAGCAAATGGCACTGGACGTTGTTCTCCTGAACCGTTATATCTGCCATAGTATTCTCCACCACGATCAGATCTAACGCACTTAATTTTCTTACTGAGTTGGTTTTCAACTTCAGCTTTAAAAGACTTGAATACATCCAGTGACGCTGATTTCTCTTGAATGAGATAAATGTACTCATAACGTGAGTAGTCGTCTATGAATGATATAAAGTATCATTGACCATTCCAAGAAGACGTAGGGAATGGTCCACAGATATCCGTATGTATCAATTCTAAGACGTCTGAAGATCTATTAGCACCTAATCTCTTTTGTTTGGTCCGTTTTCCCTTGATGCACTCAACACAGACATCTAAGTCTGAAAAGTCAAGTGAATCCAAAATGCTTTCTGACACAAGTCGTTCAATTCTATATTTGGATATATGACCAAAACGCTTGTGCCATAATTTTAATGATTTTTTTTTGTTTAGCTTGCATTTAGTACCCCGTGAATCCACATGCAAGGTTTCATTATATGATGCAATAGTATCAAGCAAATATAGGTTATCAAACATACTTAATGAACTAGTACCAACAATATTTGAATTTAATGAAAGACTGAACTGATTGTTTCCAAATGAACAATTATAACCAGATTTGTCCAATAAAGAAACAGAAATATTCCGTCTAAAAGACGATACAACAAAAGTGTCTTTCAAATCCAAATAAAAACTAGTTCTCAACAATAACCTAAAATGCCCTATTGCCTCAACATCTACCGAATTTCCATCGCCCACAAAGATGTATCTTTCAATATCATTTGGCTTTCGGTAGCTCAGGCAACCCTGCATAGAAACACTTATGTGAGTGGTAGCACCAGAATCTAACCACCAAGTGTTTCTAGATACTGAAGCTAAATTAACCTCAGAACAGACCAAAGTAAATAATGTACCTTTCTTGGCACACCAAGCATGATACTTACTACATTTTTTTTTCCATGTCCTAGCTTTCCACAAAAGAAACATCCTTGATTTTCCTTAGGTTTCTTTTGCTCTGGACCCTTAGCAACTTCATTTTTCTTTCTTTTCTTGCCCTTATCCTTAGAGGTACTTGCCAGATGAGTACTTTCAAATCTCTCTTGCTTCAACCTTTCCTTTTATTGCACACAATATGAAATGAACTCGTTAAGAGTCCATTTCTCTTTTTGACAGTTATAACTGACCTTAAACTGACTGAAATGTGCAGAAAGATAAATCAATACTAAATGCACGAGCAGGTCGTCAGACAACTCGAGCTTTAGTGCCTTAAGTTTGGAAGCAATGTGAGACAACTCCATGATGTACTCCCTTATGTTTCCCTTGCCTTTGTACTTCATTGAAACCAAGCTAGCTAAAAGCGTATTTGTTTCAGCCTTG
Organism: Berberis vulgaris; assembly: GCA_963556465.1. NCBI lineage: Eukaryota > Viridiplantae > Streptophyta > Magnoliopsida > Ranunculales > Berberidaceae > Berberis > Berberis vulgaris. The sequence goes on along the minus strand of OY747136.1, from coordinate 31,385,465 downwards.
TTGTTTTTTGCAAAACGTTTTTCAATTTCAACAAGGAAATCACTGGCCTTAGTTACCCCTTCAGATATTGCGTCTCTAAAGGCTTCTGGAATGCCACGCTTAATGATCATTAAACTCATGCGATTAGAGCGTTCCCACTTCTCAAAGTTCCTCCTTTCTTCAGAAGAACTTTCAGCCGTAAGAGTAGCGGGTTGCTCTATCTTAGTGCAAGGTCTAGATCCATGCAGCCAAGAACGATTAAGACGTTCTCTTTCCAATCCTTGAAGTTTGTCCCATTAAGCATTTGAATAATGTTTGCATGAGCAGATATTGTAGTAGCAGACATAATAGCTGTACAGAAAATAAACCTAATGAGCATGCATGTTCACATCATAATCTTAATAAATCTTGTCAAACAATAAGTTTATCTTTGGATCGACTTATTATTCACATGGAAACCTTATAATTGTCACATATTTATCACTACAAGTGTATGAAATTCGGCCAAATATTATCCTTCCTTTGGACCGAGTAATATCCGCATGAACTCACAAACACAAACATCTTAACATTCTCAATAAATTAATCTACATAAGAGAGGTCACTTTGGTGACATTTTATTTCAATTAGTTCAATCAAATGTTAGACCAACTAAATCAGTTATTAGATGCATCCAGAAAAACATTTAAATTTAAGATTTTCAAATAAATCGCCTTGAGAAAAATAATAAATAAATAACGGACCTAAGTAATGTACCTGATTTACTTGATTTAAGGTCCATTATTTAATTTCCTGATTTTTTTTATTATCAGGGTGGCTCAGACAGATTATGCAGGGTGCAAATAGTTCAAACATGATTGACCGGTTATCTGAACTGGACCAGGGTGACCCATCTAACCCAGTAGGGTCTGACCCTATCCCAGCAACCCGTCAGACCCAGACCCAATAGCCTAAATGTCTTTCAATTAAGTTGTGGCCCAATGAAAAATTTCAAATAAAACTGAAGGGTCCAATACAGGCCTTAACTTAAAAGTTGTTATACACATGGGCCTAATTCTAGTCCAACAACCTAACAGATCAAGATCTGATTCAAGCCTTAATAAAACTTGTTATACACTAGACTTAATTCTGGTCCAACAAACTAAACCCTAGAAATTTAACTAAACAAGATCTGAACGAAGCTGGTCCACTGCAGATCGCTTTTTCTGGAGTGTATAGATGCCAGGTAATAAACAATAACCTATGGTTACTCATGCTGAGTACCAGGATGTCGAGCAAACTATTCGTAAAATGACATGAGTGACAGGCTCCATTAAGGGACAGGTGTCAACGTTTGTCATCCTGAAAATTTACTCCAACAGGCAGGCAACAATCTCCATAGATTTACACGATCTTATCTGGTTGACCAATCACATTGGTATAACAATGTTTTGTTATATGTTCCAAGTTGTACATGCATGAGTTGCATATTCTAATCATTTTTTAATGAACCTAAGGAAATCAACTATTTAGGACTCTTATGCAACATGCACTAGCTAAGTATGACACAAACACACTTATTCAATAAAAACACACAGAATACAGTAGATTTTCAAGGTCTGTTGTTTTGTATCATACCTATGAGGCAACGAAATTGATCTTTCTTATAAATGGATCATAAACCTTTAAAAAAAAAAAACCTTGATTTTATGCCAAAAATTCATCCTAAATTTTATAATCTCTCAAATAATCAATCATGGAGTAGGCTCTGATACCACTTGTATGTAAGATTATCTATAAGACACATGTATGCTCCATATTGATTCAATGAAAAGAAAAAACAATCAAGAATAAAGCGGAAACGTACCTTGATCCATGATAGCACTTCAAGAAAGGGATGAGTCTTGATCTTCCAGTTGATAACGTATGTTTTCTGTATATCTCTCAATAGAAGAGAATTTCAGAAGAAACAAAACACACGCACAATTGGGGACCATATATAACCCAGTATTTATAACTAATTGGGTTATCAATTATTCTTACCAATTTCTAATTTGGTCCCTTATCAAATTAGAAATTGCTTAAGTGTATCTACACATTAAGCCCATGACTTTTAATACCCTAGCCCAATTAACCATATTAGATCACAATTCATTGGTCTATACTTTAAGATAACAATACACATTAAATACATATGTGTGCCCACACATGTTTGATTTTTCCAATACATCGATGTCTGTAAGATATGTTATGCTTATGTTTTAATGCTAAAAGAATTCTCGCATATTCATTCATGAAATTCTTGTACGACTACATCATTTTCTTCCTCATCATGTCTCTTAGACCTGGATTCACTACACCAAAAATACTCATCAGCAACGGTTTGGGACCGTGGGGGTAACCATTTGTCACAGCTTAGAGCCGTGGGTAGTAGAGGCGTCGCGAAATCATCATTGACGGCTTAGAACCGTGGCAACACATATTAGCAACGGTTTTATGCTCGAGGACGGTTGATGTTTTAGCCACGGTTCTAAGTCGTTGCCAAAGTTTTAGCCACGGTTTTAAGCCGTGGCAAGTTATGGCCACGGTGTACAGCCGTTGCAACAGTGTTAGCCACGGTTTTAAGCCGTTGCAACAATTTTAGCAACGGTTTTAAGCAGTGGCAAGTACTGGCCACGGTTTTAAACCGTGGCAAATTATGGCCACGGGTTTCAGCCGTTGTAAATGATGGCCACGGTTGTAAGCCGTGGCAAGAATAAAGTACCACGGTTTTAAGCCGTGGTAATCTTGTATTACCACGGTTTTAAGCCGTGGCCATTTAAAACAAAATTCAAAAAAAAAAAATCTGGTTTGTTGCGAGGGTTTGAAACCATTGCAAAATAATATAATACAAAAAAAAAATTAAATTTTTTTTGCTGCTGCTGCAGAATTGGAACAATCCAATTTCAAACTGATAATGCAATCACAGAGAATACTGGAAGATGATATTGCAGTTTCAGCAATCCAGCATTATCAAGAGAATCACAGAAAGGGAAGATAGAGAATTCACAGGAAGGAAAGATTTATTTGATTGGAATGTAAAGGTTACAATGGTCTGATAGACTAGAATGTATTAGGCACAATTCGAGATTGCCAATCTCCTTACTGAGCAGAATGCTCACTTGTACAATGTGTTTACAAAAATGAATCAATGCTTTCTGTTACAGACTCCCCTACTCTGTCAAACAAGTTGTGAATAAAAGATTCAAATATTTTATTATATAGAAATTAAAGTTTATTTTTTGTATTGTAACAGCAAATACAGAAAGTGAAGTCTGTACTATTATATCTCCGCTTATAGATTACCAACATTAAATACCAAAATGCACAAGACAACATGGGACGCATAAATCATTATATACAATGCAATATTCCAAACTGCTTCACTGAGGAAACTGTACCCTTGGATAGCATGCTCAGAACATGGAAAGGTACAGGAAATTTTTTTTTTGAGAATTACCTTACACAAGTATTTTATAGCTCGGAAAGTCGATGCAGCTATGTCATTTGGCAAAATATTCAAAAACTGTCACAGAAAGTTACTAGTTTAATAAGACAAAACTATACAGAAAAACTAGGAATGCAGGAGAAGCTGAAACTACGAATCCTTGTTAGTTTCCTAACAAATTCATGTTTATACTAACAAATCTTGAAGAAAAGATCATCAAGGTGCAGTGACAGAAAAGCTTACTTAAAAGAGAAAAGAAAAGTGCCCGGGGCAATACCTGTAACAACTTCACAAACTCTTCAGGTTCCTTGGCAAGACGCATTCCACGTCCTCCACCACCAGCAGTTGCCTTCAAAACATGGAAAAAAATGTTTCACTTACTACTCATCCAGTGAAAGGGGAAGTCTAGCTTACTGACAAACTTATTTTAAAGAGAGAAAATTCCTTAAGGGGGTTGGGACGGGGTGCAAGAGATTAAAGAAGTACTTGATCGCCATAACTACCTAATTGAAAAACATTTTCCCTAATATAGTCATGTGCAACTTCAGTGAACAAGAACTTTTTTTTATTTTTTTTATTTTTAATTTTGTAATGATTCCATAAAGATTAGAAGAATGTTACCTGGAAGCAGTGTTGACAATATTTGAATGTTTCCACCCAAAGGAGAAATATATACCTTGATCATCACAGGATAACCAATCTGATCAGCAACCTTGATAGCTTCTCTGTAGTCTGTAATCAAACAGATAAAGTGAAAGTTAAGTTAGGAAGCCAATGCACAAAACCACTGATGGAGCTTTAGCACAACAATTAATCAATCTATATACCTCCAACAATCCGTCACTCCCTGGTACAGTTGGCACACCAGCATTCTTCATAGTCTCTCTTGCAGTGGCTTTGTCACCCATAACACGAATGCTGTCAGGCTATAAGAACATAAGCCCCAAGATTGTAATAGTTATAATATGCCAGCTTAAGTTGAGAATATTAATTGAACAAGGAACATAATTTTCATAAAAGGATGTCACTGCTCATCCTACCAAACCATAATGATAAATTGTAATAGTGTGTCACATACAAACAAGATTTAAAAGCCTTCATAGAACATTTACATTTTCATCCTTTCAAGTTTCGATAACATGTTAGTGAAATTCTAAAATTTGGTTCGTTGTCTAATTACTTCATGATGCGTAAATGATTGGAACAAGAAATTGCAAGATACGATACTTTCTCCAATACATAAATACATACCCCAAAGTCAAAAAGAAACAAAATACATGGCTGTGACAGGATTAATGTTAAAAAAGGGTGTATGTTGATTAAAAGTACTCACGTTAGGTCCTATAAAGTTTATGCTGTGCTCTCTGCACATTTCAACAAAAGCTGCATTCTCGGCAAGGAAACCATATCCAGGATGCAGCATGGTACATCCACGGCTGATAACAGCAGATAAAACATTTGGAATCACCAAGTATCTGAGCAAGGAAAGTCACCCCAGTTCCCGATGTAAAAGTACATTGTGAGGTCCTTAACCCTTTAGCTTGCCCAGAAAACAAACCCTTGCAGAGAAACCACAAATCAGACAAACAATTGACAAGCTCTGCTATCCAAATTGACGAACATAAAATGCATGTGCAAATCATAAACCTTGTAAATAACATCTTTTGCATATAAATATTCACAATGTTAATAAAATATTTAGTTTAGTTGAAACATCAAATGTTAAACATGAGCATCCAAACATGTTCAATGTTTTGAATAAAAAACAAGTAACCAAAGACAAATAAGAAACATATTAGCAAACCAACCATCGTGAAAGCTTTCAAGGGGAAACTTGGTTCTCAATCTTTCCAACCGGATATCAATTAAAAAAAAAAAAATTTGAAGTATGGTACTTGGTCAGCTTCTTATGCCAGTCCACTCGCAAAACCAAGATGAAACAAATTCAAGTAATACACTTAATCATTAAGATGAATACCAAATGCATATAATTGTTATTCTAGAACCTTGTCATGCAAGTCAAACATAACCTTATAATATCATAAAAAGTTAGCTAGATTGCCCATGAAAACCTATATGTAATCAGAATCATTTCTAAAATTCACTCATCATTCATGAGCATATCTTTCATTTCTTTGTCATGAGAATTATGTTTCTTCTGGTTGAGGTGAGAATACTTTTCCCACCATGACTACATAAATAAATGACAATCCCATCCAATATTAGAAAATTGACAGTGGCTTCAATCGCAATCAAGCCCTTGACAATTTTCTAACACAACCAAGCAGTCTTAAAGTTTTTACTCAGAGAGAAATCTGAGCCATTAGACAGGCCACCTTATACGTTACCAAACTAGCAGACTAACCACATTCACACTTCATCATCCAATTAAGCACACTTCCTCTAAAGCACCTCACAGCCCAAAAACCACCAACAGATTGCAAGCATTACATGTCCAATTACTTCTCTTTCTCATGCACAAACACACACTACAACTTCTTCAGAACAAGCAGTAATAAAGTCCCCATTTTCTAAGAATTTGCCATCCCAAACACAACCAGGATGCCCAATGCCTTGCACACACACCACATGCGACTAAAACCGTGAATTGATGAACCAAAGACATGATGTAATCAAGATCGGCCAAAGAAATCAAGTTCGAAATTCACAAAATCGATTTCGAAATTCACCTCAGGAATTTGTGAATTTCTCAAATAACAACGAACAAACATTTGACTTGATAAACTAAAACCTCAACCATAAACACTTCAAAAATGATAACAGTTGAAGAGAAGTACCTCTAAGAAACCTTCCGTATCAGCAGCAAGAGCCTCCAAAGCCAACTGCGCCTCATTCAACTTTAGTTCAACCTTACTCGCCATATCTCCAATCGTAACTATCCCACCACGCAAATACACCGAGAAGCTAGAGCCATTGTTGAATAATTAATAATCAAATTAAAGAGAACCAACCATACCTATCTCCCCAAATCAAACAAGAACCAAAACCCAGATTGTAAAGGGAGGGAAAGCACCAGATAGAAAGAGGGAGGGTGACGAAGAGATGGAGGGAGCAGTGAGGGAGATGAAGATGAAGATATGGAGAGAGCGGTGAGGGCGATGGAGAGATGGAGGGAGCAGTGAGGGAGATGGCGAGATGGAGGGAGCAGGGAGGGAGATGGAGATATGGATAGAGCAGGGAGGGAGATGGCGAGATGAGGGAGCAGTGAGGGAGATGACAAGATTGAGGGGAGGGTGGAGTTTCATCGAGTTCTAACTCGAGCGCCCAGTAAAACGAGGGAGGGAATAGCGAGCGCCAAAAAGCCCGCGTTTTTTTTACAGCGTTTTCATTTTTGTTTACATCAAAATTTGATCTTTTGATAGCGTATTTAGCAAAACCGCTATTAACAAATGCTATTATTGGGCATTTGTGTTGTAGTGTGTCAAAGAACTCAAGATCTTATATGAGATCTCCTCCCTCCATCATGCACTCAATCATAGGGACAGTTGGGGAGGGAAGGCTCACTATAAGAGTTGGTGAAATGATGAAGAAATGTACATGTACATATACGCAAGTATACACATTGCAATTTTACATTCAATTTTCACTCTTTCTCAAACCAGTATCTGACTTAAGCATCGAAGTGCCTTCGGCCACCACAATGGTGATCCTGGGCTTAACTGCTGCTTTTTTAAGTTAGATATCATTGAGATCAGCGAGGACAGATCTGAACGCATCTTCAAACAACAAAGCGGAGTACGAAATGCTCATAGGGCTAAAGCTAGCTAGAGGAATCCGAGTAAAAAACTCACGATGTTCAACGACTCCCAACCGGTGGTCAATCAGGTGAACAGTGAATTCGTTGTCAAAGAACCATGAATTATGGCTTATTGCGAGAAATGAATCAACGCCAAAAGGTGGTTCAACAGGATACTACTCCACCGCTACTTAAGGGAAGACAACAAGGAAGCAGAAGACCTAGTCGAAAAGGCCTCATCCAGACAGAACGACTCCGACACACAGAGTTCTAGGAAAGTCTGCCCTAAAAGAAGAAGAAGGCTTTCACAAAAATTTATTCATTGATGTGGAGACCAACTAGATGAGCCCCCTGATCACCTACATAAAAGACGGAACCCTTTAAGCAGATAAGCTAGAAGCTTGCAAGCTGAAAACAGAGCGATACAGTACACTCTCGTCAATGAAAGATTGTACAGGAGATCAACAACTGACCCTCTACTCAGATGCCTGACCTCCAAGGAGGCAAACCAGGTCTTCCTCGAAATCCATAAAGGAATCTGTGGGAACTACCTGGAGGGATGAGACTAGCTCATAAAGCCCTCACTCTAGGGTATTATTTGCTGAAAATGCAGCAAGAGGCCAAAAATTTAATCCGCAAGTGCGATAAGTGTCAGAGGTACGCCCCATATACACATATGCCTGCCCAAAACCTGGTCTCAATGATCAGCTCTTCGCCCAGTGGGGGATGGACATCGTGGGCCCATTCCCCACTTTCGAAAAAAGATAGTTCCTCCTTGTGGCAGTCGATTACTTCACCAAATGGGTGGAAGTGGAACTCCTCTCTAAGATAGGAGAGAATCAGATCAAGAACTTTTTGTAGAAGTTTATCATCTGTAGGTTCGCAATACCAAAAATCCTGGTCAGCGACAACGGAACCCAATTCGAGGGTGGAAAACCCAAACAACTTTGCATTCAACTGGGCATCAACCATCACTTTTCTGTGCCATGTCACCCCAGGCCAATGGACAAGCAGAAAGTCACCCATTGAACTATCCTGAAAGCTATAAAGAGGAAACTCGATGCAACCAAAGGGCTTTGGGTCTCTGAACTTTCAGGCATCCTTTGGGTGTTCCATACCACAAAGAGGACTCCTACTGGAGCACTACACCAAAGTTACCTATTAATAGCAATTGATGATAGCGTTTTTTACGTTTATGCTATAAAAACCCAAATTCTAATGACATCACGGTATTAAAACGTTATCAAAAATTAGGCGGGCTTTTTGGCGCTTGCCCAAAAATTTACTTAGCATTCATCCCCTGCTCCCTCGCTCTCGCCCAAATACTCCTATTTCAAACCAAAAGAGATCGAGAAAGAGAAAGAGATCGAGAGACCCAATGAGAGAGAGATCGAGAGACAGTTCAGGGAGAAAAATAGATGGAGGGAGAGAGATATATCCAGGGAGAGAGCGAGGGAGACGACACAGGAAGAGGGAGGGTGCAGGGAGAAAGAATTTGAAGAAAGAAGAGAAGAAGAAGAAGAAGCGAAGCGTTAAAAGATTCAAGAGAGAAAACACACAACACAGCGAACACAAGAAAGTGAAATAGATCGATCAATTTCTCTCTCGATTAAATTAGATCCACTTCTCATTTCGAACCCTCTCTTCAACTTGCAGAGATGTCGAGTCGTCACGAGAGAGAGAAGGGCGTAAACGTTCAAGTTCTTCTCCGTTGCAGGTAAGCGAATCCAACTTTAGGGTTTCTCAAAATTTCGAATCTTTCTCTTTTGTTTCACTTCACTCTCTTGATTTGATGAATTTACTTGCTTTGGACTCTCTCATTTGTGTACTAATTTCTTGTTTTTCATCCATTGTTTAGGCCATTCAACGACGAGGAGTTGCGGAGCAATGCGCCGCAAGTGGTTACCTGCAACGACTACCAAAGAGAGGTCGCAGTGTCTCAAAACATTGCTGGGAAACAAATTGATAGGGTTTTTACCTTCGACAAGGTATTTTTTCTCATTAAGCAGTTTTAAAATATAGATCTATAGCTTGTGTGAATGGATTTTTGGGTTTTCAGATACATTTGATGGATTTGAGCTATGCTGGATGAAACCCATATTTTTTATTTTAACAATTTGGGTAGAAAACGGGTAAAATTTGCATTTTTTTGATATGAAAGCCATATGTGAATGGAAGCAAAAATAGATTTACTTGAAGTCCGAAACATTTGTGATAACGATAAATTTTTTAGTTTTGGGAAAATTTTCCATTCATTGATGTAATTTGTATATTAAGTTGATTTCCTCGTTGTCTAATATTTTTCCAATGATTTCCTTTATGTTTTGTATTCAATGTTGTGTTTGTGCATCCTGCATGTTTTTTGACCCTCAGCTCAACAAAAGAATTTATATGACTAGGCTGTAGTGCCCATTGTAAATGAGGTCTTAGAAGGATTCAATTGCACCATATTTGCATATGGACAAACTGGTACGGGGAAAACATACACTATGGAGGGTGAATGTAGGAAAGTAAAGGTAGAGATTGCACCTAATGTTGATTTAAAGGCCTTCCTCTCCCATTTTACTTGACAAGTAACAAAACTTGAGCATTTAGTTGCCATTGAATGTGACGATTTGCTAATGTACTATTGCAGAATAATGGGATTAAGGGGCAGTTGCCTCCAGAATCAGGGGTTATACCAAGAGCGGTCAAACAGATATTTGACATTTTAGAAAGTCAGAATGCTGAATACAGTGTCAAAGTAACTTTCATAGAGTTGTACAACGAGGAAATCACAGATTTACTTGCCCCAGACGAACTCTCAAAAATTTCTTCGGAAGAAAAGCAAAAGAAACAATTGCTTCTTATGGAGGATCGGAAAAGTGGAGTTCTTGTGCGAGGGCTAGAAGAGGAAATTGTAACAAGTGCAAGTGAAATTTTAACTCTACTTGAAAGGGGTTTTGCAAAACGTCGCACCGCAGAAACTTTATTAAACAAGCAATCTAGGTAATTATCAATCCATCGCTGTTGTGCTTATCTCAGGTTGTATTCGTGCCGTGTTAACATTTGTTTTCTAATTTCAGCCGATCGCATTCATTGTTTTCAATTACAATTCACATCAAAAAGCCACTCCAAAAGGTGAAGAGCTTATTAAATGTGGGAAGCTAAATTTGGTTGATTTAGCTGGGTCAGAAAATATTTCCCATTCTGGTGCCAGGGAGGTATATCCCATCTTGTACATTACTGCCCTTAAGTATATATATTTGGATGATACATGCGTTAGCAATTTATTTCTTTGCAACATGGAGTTTTTTTTAATATTTTTCTTAAGTATCATAATGGTTTTAAGTTTTCATTTAGATTTTTAGTTGTTATTTCAAAATCTGATTTGTTTATGGAAGATTACCAACGAAATTGAGACAGTATAATTTGAGAAGAACAAGTATATATATACTTCTATCTATTCATGAATAAATATATGTCAATGGAACATCTAAGAGTAGATTGAGAAGACATGTTGCGTTTAAATAGTTTGTGCTTCAGAACTTGTGACTTTTAGTGTGTATTTTCCAAAAACAAAATGCATCAAGTTTTCAACCTTCGGATATCTTTTCATACTATTACTGTGCTGAGTATGCTCTTGTTGCCTATTAGGTTAACCTTTTAATAATTGTATGAACAAAGTTGAAAGTGCTTTATCAGGAACAAATCTCTTCAACCTTAGAAAAATAAAATCTCTCTCTTTGTATTTTATTTGGGTGGCTGTTGTAATCAGTTTCTCTATTTGTCTTTAAATACAGAACATCCAACCATTGTTGGAGACACATTGTTTCTGAATCTTGCAAAAGAGAGAGGCCAAAACAAAAGAGAGTTTTTTTTTTTTTGAAGAGAAGAAAGAAGTAAACAACATGTGTGGAACAAACAACATGAACAAGAAGCAGCTTTCCCCAGACACTGTTATCAATTTGGATCAGTAAGTGTTATGTATTATTGATGTTATGTTTGTAGTTTTTTTTTCTTACATTTTTATTATTGATGGATGATGAGCTAATTGGGGTGTTGTGGTTAAATGATAGTGGTGATCCTACGATGTTTGAGGAGTACTGGCAAAAGATGGGAGAGAAGTGTACACTCACGATTAGCGGATACAAGTCCTTGAGTTATTTCTCTGATCCTAATAATATATGTTGGTTTATGGAGGCTGAATTGGGTGAGGAGATTAGGAGGCTGCATGATGTGGTAGGGAACGCCGTGACTGACAATCGTCATATCATCGTAGGGACTGGATCATCCCAACTGTTTCAGGCTGCACTTTTTGCACTCTCTACTGCTGATGCTGATGCTGAACAAGAGCAGCCCATGAATGTTGTTTCTGCTATCCCTCACTACTCTGTAAGCCCCCTCATTAATTTTCTTTCTTTTTTTGTTTTTCAATCTAATTTTCTTGGATTGGTTTAGTCTGATTATTTTGGAGTTGGATGGTTATTATGGTTCCTGACAGATTTTTTTTTTTTCATCAAGGTTTTGTTTGATTAGATTTTTTTTGTTGCGATTGACCTAAGATCCATTTGTCTATGCAGAGGGTTTTTATTTTTTTAGGCAATATTATAACAATTTTGACTTGTAACGTCCATACAGTCTAAAATAAGATGAGGAGTTAAATGTGAAGTAGGTCAAAGTAAAATTTATTAATGATCTCCTAGAATATATAAGATAAGGCAAACAATGTTATATATGGTGTGGTGCGGTCAATCATCATTAAGTGAGACACTAGTTTGAATCTTGTAATTAAAAGGGGTGTCATCATTAAGTGGGCTGATGGGTGGGATTAATGTGAAGATCTGTTCATCATCATTAGAAATCATTATGCCATTTTAAAGACAACTCTTTCCAGAACAAGGTTACGGTATGTTATTAATATTCCAAAAAGGAAAAAATAACTTTATGTAAGATCATTATTGTCAACAACATATATATAAACAAGTAGTACTTAATTTATGGTAACATGAAGAGATTGTTGAGTAGAGTCTGAATTCCTTAGTGATTTACAGTGATAATTATATCATGTTTATCCGTGTCTCTCTCCATATATATTGCATTGCTGGTATCTTCTCTTGATTGATTAACAATTGATATTAGTATTGGTTTGTTATGCCTTTTTCTAATATGTGGACTGGACTGGTCTGGTCTGGTCTGTTGCAGTCGTATCCAACAATATCAGGATTGTTATGATATCAACAAGGTAAGCAAATATAGTTGAAGAAATACTCAAAACTATTAATGTTATCAGGATTGTTATGATATCTCTTTTTTTTTCCTTCTCATTAATGGTTTTCTTTTTTCCTTTGTTATTAGGTTGTTCTTGGAATCAGTTCTTTTCTTATTGAACCAATGTGTCAACGGATGGGTTCAAGAGAAGTATGGGCACTGAGCAATTTCACAGTTTTTGCTTGCATGGCATCCATTGCCATCATTAGTTTGTTTTCAGTTGAGGGATATTCTGCAGGAATTCAACATGCGATGTCTCAGAACAAGGCAATCAAGATTGCTGCATTAGCTGTATTTTCAATTCTTGGCTTCCCTCTTGCTGTAAGTCCCAAGAATCCTTTTGCTATCTCCATTTTAAAGCACTTTGACCTGCAAAAGGTTTGCTGATATCACCTGTACTAAATGTTTGCTACTGCAGATCACCTACAGTGTTCCTTTCTCGGTGACGTCAGAGTTAACTGCTGATTCGGGAGGCGGCCAAGGTTTCTTTCAGATTTCGTGCTATTTCATTCTGTAATTTCATACTGCTGCGACAGTAAAATTTTGCTGTTCTTAACATTTTTTTTTCTATAGGATTGGCTATTGGGGTTTTGAATCTTGCAATTGTTGTTCCTCAGGTACTGTTAGACGTTTCTTTTTTGCCTAGTACAATTCCTTTCCTATTGATATTGCAAGTATAGTTGAAAAGCAATGCTATAAATGATAAAACAAAAACAAAGCAAAAAATTATAAATTGATGTTTATGGTTTTGCAGTAGAGTATTTCTTTCAGTGGCTATCAAGTAACTTTTGTTAATAATACATACTACTTGACATATAGATCTGTCTTTTTGAGGATTTTTTAAATGTTACATGCCCAAAAAAAGTGTAAAAGCATTTGTAAAATAACTTTGTTGATGTGCATAACTCTCTTTGCCTCCTCTCCGCTCTTAATCTTGTTTGTGTTCTGATTCTTGTACAGATGATTATATCACTTGGGGCAGGTCCATGGGATGCTCTTTTTGGTGGAGGAAACATACCAGCCTTTGTTTTGGCATCCATTTGTGCCTTTGTAGGAGGTGTTGTTGCTGTATTAAAACTGCCAAAACTTTCAAGCAACTCCTTCCAGTCTTCGGGAATGACCCTTTTATGCAGTTGGAGCAGTGCTTAACAAAAACAATCCTGACAAGGTATTTTTGTTTCCTTTGTTTAATTCTTTGGTGGAATGACCCTTTTATGGGTCAGAAACACCGACAGGTACTTGTACTCATAGTTTAACTTAGTCGAAAATCTTGGTATATGACTCTGGATAAGCTTGACAAGTTGGATGCAAGTTGTGGCAAGTTCGATCATCTTTATTTTACTTTTCCTTTCTCCTCTATGGTTTTCAAGCCTAATCATTATGTAACTTGTGTGTTTTGCAGATCAGACAGCCGATCCTATTCCTTTCGGGGTTGCAAGATGAGATGGTCCCACCATCCCACATGCAAATGCTCTATGATAGAGCAGCCACTGATAACAGCCACTGATAACAGGCGGTGCTTATTTGTTGATTTTCCAACTGGCATACATATGGACACTTGGCTGGCTGGTGGAGACCACTGCTGGAGAACAATTAAGCTTTTCTTGGAACAAAATGTCTGAGAAAAAGAAAGACGAATCAAATGGCAATGTCGATAGTAATTAGTCCAAATACTAAATCTCCTACTTGTAATTCTATTTCTTTATGCTTGAATGTAAATGATAGCTTGTCTTACAGTGCTTGAAAGTGAAAAACAAATTGATTTGTTGAGTTTCAAATTATATTAGAATAGCCATTCCACTTTTACCGCTGATGTCTCTATTTGATGGGATTTACCATCTTCAGGGAAATCTGATAAATATATCATTCACCTCTTGTTCAGTTTTCTTCGAAACATAGTTTCAAATTGTTTAGCTTCTATGGTTAAAGAAATCAGTGTTATAATAGCGTTTATCAAATTTCAAATTGATAGCAAATGAAATTAAAAAAAAAAAAAAAATTGCTATGTATACCTACCATAGCGTTTTTGAAACGCTATGGTAGAGTCTACAATAGTGCGCCTACTTACTATAGCGTTTTAAAAACGCTATAATAGACCCTGGGTCTATTATAGCTCCGGCAGACACAACGTTTTCTAAAACGCTATGGTATCCTACCATAGCATTTTTGAAACGCTATTAATGGCTTTTTTTCTTGTAGTGGAGAGACATCATTTGCGCTAGCCTATGAGTCTGACACAATGTTTCCAGTATAACTAGCAATACCTGTGTTTAGAATGGAAGAGTTCAGGATAGAGGACAACGATGAAGCTCTGAGAGTCAGCTTAGACTTACTCGAATAGCGGAAAGACGAGGCTTCTGTGAGAATTGCAGCCTATCAACAAAAGATGGCTCAACATTACAATAAGAGGGTTAGACCTCGAGAATTCAAAATCGGAAATTGGATACTAAGGAAGATCCAGCCAAGTACAAGAGACCCTAAGAGGGCAAGCTAAGCCCGAACTGGGAAGGTCCCTACAAGGTTACTACGATCAAAAGGCCAGGAACCTACTGGCTAGAAAACTCGGATGGAGAGCGCTATAAAGGTTGTGGAATGTAAAACACTTGAAGAAAAAGAAATATTATTAGTAAAGGTAGTTTATTTAAAGATTGACATTTCATATAACTCCATACCCAGGCACAGATTTAGTCTAGCTACTAGACCACGATGGACCCACGTGGGCCAAACCTAGTCCATGGACTACAACCAGGCGAGTCTCATCCATAGACAGCTCATTGCTCCAGAGATAGCCTAGTCCAACCTCTGAACCACGATGGCACCCACGTGGGTCGAACCAAGTCCATGGATGGTTCACCGCAAGCAGGCGAGTCCCATCCATGGACGACTCACTGCTCTTGAGATAGCTTAGTCCGACCTCAAGACCACAGTGGCACAACTGCGGAACAAACCTGGTCTATGGACAATCCACCACAAGAGGGCGAGTCCAGTCTCCGGACAACTTGCCGCTCCCTATGGAATCTGATCTGAATACAGGGGCCATAATGGCGTACAGGCGGCCAAGCGTAGCCATTTAGCTAGATGACGACAACTTGATGATAAATGACCTAGTTCGCTTCAAAGCCAAGGAATTCTAGTGCGAACCGGACCCAGTCCATGGATAGTTCACAGCAGGTAGCCAAGCCTAGTTTTTTTAAGGACGACCATGGCTTGACGTATAAGTGACCTAGTCCACTTGAGAGCCAAGGAACTACAGTGCGGACCGGACCCAGTCCTTGGACAATCCACCGCAAGCGGGCGAGTCCAGGGTCCAGAAAACTCATCGCTTCCTATGGAACCTGACTTGAATACGGGGGCCACAATGGCGCACAGGTGGCCAATTCTAGTCCTTTTCAGGATGAAAACAACTTACCGCATAAGTGTCCTAGTCCGCCTCAAAGCCAAAGAACTCCAAAACAGGTTGAACCTAGTCCTTGGACAGTTTACCACAAACGGGCGAGTTTGGTCCACGAATGGCTCACAGCTCCAGAGATAGCCTAGTCTTCCTCAAGAACTAAGGCACACACATACAAGTCCAGTTATCAGAAGACTCAACACATTCAACAGTTCCATTCCATATGGACCATGACAACGCTCTAACCACTATGACTCCACTAAAAAATGAGTCAGAATATGGTCTACTCCATTGTTGCTCAAGTTCTCTACAGAGCTAATTATTTGTACTTCAATAGGCCAACGCCTACTCAGAAAGCTGGCAACCCGCAAGACACGACCAACCTACATGAATGACACTCTTTAGTGACTTTCTTGTCATTGGCGAATCAGGCTATTTGGCCAAGGGAACTACATAGGTTGAATCAGGACCACGGGCATCTCCTTCAGAAATAGGTCAGCCTAGTCCCTGCTCAGAGTTAAAACTGTCTCATTTTTTCGCAGTCCAGAAGATTTATTCGCACAAGAGAACATGACTCACAATCATTCAGAGCATTCAAGAAAAAAAAATTAAAAAAAACAGACTTGATCAACTGGCTAGTGCAAAAGTTTACATAGTACAAGTATTTAAGCTTGGTGCAAAGCAAGGGACAAGTAAGGATAAGCTAGAATACACTTCAAGATTTTGCTCCGCCAATCTGGCTTCAAAAGAGGACTTGAAAGTGAAGCAAAAAGAAACGATCACCCAAAGTTGGTTGCTACTGTTATCTCCCAAAAATAGTAGTGGAAAGCAACATGGAAGCAACAGAAGATAGAAGACAAACTTGGCCCCTAAAAGGAAGTTTGTACTTCCACTATGCAATATGAGAAGAAAGTCGGAGGTCCCATAAGACCACTGGAAGCTCACTCAAACCAGGTGGCTTCGCCCAATAAGAGGTCTTATCAAGACTCATAGCTGCAATTGTTAGAACATTCAGAGACTCCACCAATAGAGATCCTCATTCATCATCTGGAGAGGTCAAAACACATTATCTGGAAAGGCACATTCGAGGAACATATGCTACAATGCTCATGGCAATGTCTGGCCCCAAAGAGAACCAACTTATTTGTATGCACGACGGTTCACAGAAGGAAGTCACCCAACAGTTGGATCAACATTAAATGCTATGTGGGGAATAACTGGGCGACGATTCCAATTACAACTGCATCAGTCCACATTCATCGAATTAATGGACATCAAACAATCACTCAATCATAGACGTACACGTGGCATGGGCTAACCCAAGTACATAAAAATCTTTAGCGCAGTCCCAAGTGGACCCATGCTCAAGACTATTGTTCAGCCCATAAGTCAGGTGCCCAAGTCCAAGACACGCCAACCCAAAGGCACATGTCTTAGGGTTTTGCCCAGTACAATAAGGCTTGAACAATGGATCTTAGAGTTGTCACAGGCCCAAGATCCACTCGCACGAAATCAACTCTAGCCCAATCAAGCATCGGGTCCTAAACTGTGCTATTAATATGGTGACTAATCATCGCATAATCAGTTATTATGCGCTATGAGGGGTTGGACCAAAACGCACAGGGTCGAATCAGTTGGCATTTAGCGACACAACAAAATTGGTCAAAAATCGGTGAGTCGGCGCTTAATCGGCCCAGCTGTCTCGCCGATTTGTCAGTCTATATATAATAAAAAAAACCTAACTCGATCGAACTCTGATTCATTGCAGGCTTGCAGCTGAGGACTGAAAAAGAAGCAACGAAGATAAAGAACTGAAGAAGAAGAAGGGACGAAGAAGAAGAGAAGTAGATCTGACCTCGACGACCTCTTTTCCTCCCTTCCTTCAACCAAATCATCCCAAATCAGGTACGTCTCTTTTCCTCCTTTCTTCAAAAAAATGTTTGATGTTTTCTCTCCTCCCAGTCCCTCTTCCCTCTCCTCCCAGTTCCCCTTCCCTCTTCTATCTCCTCCCGGTGACGGCTATGAATCAACCAAAAAAACTGTCACATCTTCTCTCTTTAGTTTTTGTTGTTTTTGTTGGTTTTCCTTTGACTATTTGGACAGTTTTTTGTTTGTATTCAAGCTTTTAAAGAGAAAACATCAAACAGAGTATGTGGATTATTAGATGTTGATATTGCTAAGTCGTGAATGAATAGGTCCTAATCTAAATGACATCATAAAAGAAATATTCTTTTGGATTAAGTAGATCTTCTGAATCTGAGGACTAATTGAATTGCCCTTAATGGTGTGATGGTCTATGATAGATTGGTGTGATGATTTTCCCTTGGTATATGCTGTAGATATAGCCTCTCCATGGTCTGTGATGTTTATAACTATTCTTTTACCTAGTATGAAAAAAATATGAATTTGTTTTCAATTTGGCACTTTAATTAGTTTATTTTATGTATTTTATTATGTACTAAGATTTTCTTATTCTTGTTTCGTATTTGTAGATTATGTCATAAGGAGGTTCAAATCCTATTACCAATTCAACATCATCAAGTTCCTTGAAAAGGGCATCCGACGACATAGCATGGGAATGGGGAGAATGTACAGACTCAAACAATAAAACTTGGATAAAGTGCAAGTTTTGCTCGAAAGTAATTAATGGAATCTCAAGATTTAAAGAACATCTTGCGCAGTAGAGAGAAAATGTAGCACCAAGTTCGAGTGTGCCGGATGATGTGCGAATGAAGTGTTCTGCAACATTACTACAAGTTTAAAAAAAAATATTTGAGAAGGCTAGAGTTAAACAAATTCTTGAGAGTGATATTTTGATGGGCGGAGAGGATAATGATTTCGAAGAGGTCCAAGAGAGGCAACAAACATGTATTGATGGTGGAGCCGGAGGCAGCCAAAAGATGAAGGCTGCTAGAGATGTGAGAGGCCCACTTGATACCTTGTTAAAGACTGGCATGTCCAAAATGAAGCAACCAACTTTGGATAGAAATAACCCCCATAATGAAAAATTAAAAAAGGTGGCTTGGATTGCTATTGCCGATTGGGCATATGAAGTTGGACTGCCATTTAATGTCGTTCGGACTCCAAAGTTTAAAACTATGGTCCACGCTATTGGAGACTATAAAAGAGGTAAATATTTTGACTTTCAAAGTTTTGATCATTAGTTCATTTACTATTGTTTATTACTTTATTATTAGTTTATTGTTACTTATTTAGGTATGCATGTTCCAAGCTATCATAATATGAGGGTTACACTGTTGAGAGATATGTTGGAAGAGACAAAACTGTTTGTCAAGTCCCTAAGGAAACATTGGAAAAATTTTGGATGCTCCATAATGTTTGACTTTTGGACTGATGGAAATGGTCATCCATTGATTAACTTCTTGATGAATTGTCCACAAGGAACAGTGTTTCTGAAGCCAATTGATGCATCTGAATATATCAAAGGCGCTGCACTTATTGTGGGAATGATAAATGAAGTTATTGCGGATGTAGGAGAGGCCAACATTGTTCAGGTAAGTAAGTTTATAATTCTATATTCAAGTAATAATTATTAATTGCTTTATAATTTTATTAATCGAGCACTATATATTATTGTTTTAGTATGTCACCGATAATGGCTATAATTTTAAGGCTACGGGAAAGGAACTAGAGAAGCAACATCCCAAGATCTTTTGGACACCTTGTTTTGCTCATTGCATCAATTTAATCCTCCAAGATTTTGGTCATAAGTTACCAAAGATACACAAAGTTTTGCCAGAAGCTAGATCTATTGTGGTATATATTTATAACCATGGGCGGGTTTTGAACATGATGAGGAAGTTGATGAACAATAAAGAGTTGCATAGATCCTGTGTGACTAGATTTGCTACCTCATATAATACATTGCAAATTATTTGGGATAATAGGTGTCATTGCAAGTCTTGTTCGTTTCAACCCAATGGAGGCATAATAGTTTTTCAACCAAGACCGAGGGGAAGAAGATTAAGAATCTAGTGACAAGAAGTGATTTTTGGGAAATTGTAGAGTTTGCTTGCAAAATTCTTGGTCCATTAGTGGAAGTATTATTTTTGGTGGATTCAGATGAAAAACCATGTATGGGTTACATATATAAGGCCATGGATAGAGCAAAAGAAGGAATACAAAAAAATCTTGGCCTAGATGATGAAAGTAGAGTTCTGGGATTGGTGTGAAAAATTATTGATGACAGGTGAAATGATCAATTACACCATTCTTTACATGCAGGTATTAAAGCCTAAACTTACATTTAATGTTTTATTTGTTTATTTATTTATTTATTAAATAAACATTGAACTGAGATCCTAGTATGTTGTGTCCAACTGGCTTTTACTTGAACCCCTCAATAATTTACAAACAACATTTTACTCAACTTTTGGGGAACAAAGAGATTAAAACATGACTTTTTGCATGTATTGATAAGTTGTTACCTGGGGATGCTAGAATGATCGTATTAGCATGGAATTGAGGATGTATAGAGATTCATTAGGGCAATTTGGGGCTGCATCAGCGAAACGCCAAATCGACACATTCCCACCTGGTAAGTAATTTACACTTATAAACTACAATATTACTTATTTACACTATTAATTTTTACTTATAACTTTTATGATTTTATTGAATAGTCAAATGGTGGATTAATCATGGGTTTTAAGTTCCTCTCCTCCAAGGTTTTGCGATAAAAATCTTATCTTTGACTTGTAGCGCTTCACCTTGTGAGCGCAACTGGAGTGTATTTGACCGTGTAAGTAATAATTATTAGTATAATCACTACAAGTTTTTTTCCACAATGGTTTTAAATATTTGTGAGTTGTGACTAATATATTTTTATATAATTTCAGTTGCATTCTAAAAAAAGGAATTATCTTTTGCAAGCAAAATTGAATGACCTTATTTTCATTCAACAACAAAAAGAACGGAAAATGAAGGAAATGAATGCAAACATAAATCCACAAGCTCATGATCCCATTGTCTTGAAGGACGTTGATGATTGGCTCATTCCTATGGATAATGAGCTACAAGATTTTGTGAGGGATGGCGATGATCTCACATGGTCACAAGTTAGAGATGCATTAGGAGCTACTGATCATAGGCCAAACACGAGGAGTATGCGCGAAAATCAAATGAAAATACTTCGTACTCATTTCATGATGAAGAAGACCAGGAGGATGTTGAAGAAGATGCAGATATGGAAAAACACTGATAGTTGTAAAAACTGAGGATGGAAATTTGTTTTGATTTAAATGTTTTGGACTATACATTTGTTTATGCTACTTTTGTTATAGAAGTAGATTGATACTTCGTACTCATGTGATGTGAACATGATTACATCATTTGCTTATGCTACTTCTGTTGCTCTATACGACTATACATTTGCTACAACTCTATAATGTGCTATCTTTGTTTATGTATACATTTGCTACTGTTGTTACTTTATTTTTTGTTGTTGTTACTTGCAACTCTTGACTTCTTGCTCTTATTGTTTGCAGTTCTTGCTGTTGGGGTTATTGCTATGAGTATCTGCTATTGCTACCACTTATTGTTGTTTTCGCTGTGTTGGTTGTTCGTTAACAAGTTCAAGTAACTATAAGTGTTCCAACCTGCAAAATTAAATTCATTTGATTAATTAGTAAAGTAATATATGATTATGATTACATATTTACACAATTTTGATTAATTGTTTGTTTTGTAATCTATGACTATGATTAAATTTTAAAAATATATACTTTGAAAAAATTGTCCGCATAATTCCGACTACTCCCGACTAATTACGAAAAATCGTAATGTGGTCCTGACCGCATTGCGACTGCGTTTTGCATTAACTACATAGGTCCTAAATAGAGTTAAGTGTCGAATAACTCAATCATGCACAGGTAATATCTCATGCAAGATCTCCCTCCACCACACCCTCTGTGATACCCGTGTGTGGGCGGACCTGAGGGAGAGGGTGCGGGAGAGGCCCATGATGGCGAAGCCCAATAGGCCCGTGGATTCCAAGAAGGGTTGGGCGAGCTACCAAGGGGAGATTATAGTCTCACATTGCCTAGGTGAGGGAAGGGGATGTGATATATATGTATGAGGTTGGATCTACAAAGTACTATGGTTTTAAAGTCGTGCGGGCCTTGCGCCCAAAGAGGACAGTATAGTACTTTCTGGATCGGGTCGTGACAAAATGGTAACAAAGTCGGACCTAGCCAAAAGTGTGCCAATGAGGTCGTTGGACTCCCTTAGGGGGGTGGACTGTGATACCCTTGTTTTGGCGGACCTGAGGGGGAGGGTGCGGGAGAGACCCATGATGGCGAAGCCCAATAGGCTCATGGATCCCAAAAGGGGTTGGGCGAGCTACCAAGGGGAGATTATAGTCCCACATAGCCTAGGTGAGGGAAGGGGATGTGCTATATATGTACGAGTTTGGATCTACAAAGTACTACGCATTTTAAAGCCGTGAGGGTGTTGGGCCCAAAGCAGACAATATAGTACTCTATGGCACTACACCAAAAATACCCATCAGCAACGGTTTGGAACCGTGGGGGTAACCAATTGTCACGGCTTAGAGCCGTGGGCAGTAGAGGCGTCGCCAAATCACCATTAACGGCTACAAACCGTGGCAAAACATATTAGCAACGGTTTTATGCTCGAGGGCGGTTGTTGATTTATCCACGGTTATAAGCCGTTGCAAAAATTTTAGCCACGGTTTGAAGCCGTTTCAAAAATTTTAGCCACGGTTTTAAGCCGTGGCAAGCACTAGCCACAGTTTTAAGCCGTGACAAGTACTGGCCACGGTTTGAAGCCGTTGCAAAAATTTTAGCCACGGTTTTAAGCCGTGGCAAGTACTGACCACGGTTCTAAGCCGTTGCAAAAAGTTTAGCCACGGTTTTAAGCCGTGGCAAGCATGAATTACCACGGTTTTAAGCTGTGGCCAGTAAAAACAAAATTCAAAAAAAAAGAAATCTGATTTGTTGCGAGGGTTTGAAACTGTTGCAAAATAATATAATCGAAAAAAAATTTAAATTTTTGTTGTTGCTGCAGCAAAATCACAGCCCCACACCTTTTTTTTTAAGTTAAACCTCCAGTGGGGAGGGGCAGCTTATGGGATGCCAGACCTTTATTACTTATCAAAAAAATTGATTTACAATCAAAACGGGGGTACATTACAACTTTACCTGTATAAAAACCAAACAAAAATGGACAAAATAAGTATGAAATAGAATTACAAATAAGACAGTGAATGTTAGAAGTCAGATAGACTACTTATTTATAGCACTAACAATATTGACAGCTATTCTAACAGAACATCTAACAGTAACTCTTCCTAACAGAGTACTAACAGCAGTTTGTATATCAGGAAAGAGAAGCAACACTGCCTAACACTGCGCCCTCGCCTTGCACCCAGCAGCAGCACACCTGCCTGCGCAAAAGCAATGCCATGTTTTGTTCCGAACCACACTACATCCAGCCACTTTCCAGCCCACGCATATCACGTCCATTGCTTGCAATCCCCGCCAAGTTCCAGCCTCGACTAGGGCCATTCAGTTCTGAGCAATCAACTGCTCCAAGCTTGCCCCCAACACCCAGCCAGACCGCACTAAATAGAGTGCCCTGCATCTCCATAAACTGAGTGCACCATAGCACCCTGGCAGCCTGAATTGCTACAGATTTCCTTCCCGAAGGCCAGCATCCAGCAAGCCAAAATCCCCGGCAGAAAGTCTGTCGCGACACCACATAATGCTAAGCTTGTTCTCTTTCTGATATGATTCGACATATTGCAGGATTTTATAGACCTGCATCACAAGTTAGATAATAACACAGTTAAAGGAAGCATTATCCACTTTGAAAAGCTCATTGCCAGACATCTAAACATGAACATGTTAGTGATTGGCAGAGACATACTTAATGTCTTATTGAACAGGTAGCCGACGTCGTCAGGTAGGATTTCCATATTGAAAATAAAGAGAAATGGCAGCAATGCTTGACATCTGAACCGCACCCACAAAATGTTGACAACCATTTAGTGTACAATCGATAATAAGTTCATAACATTTTCTCAGAAAATAAATACAATGATCCATCTGTCATATCATTAGACCCATCTCACACTTCATGTACTATGTTAATTTTAATTTTAACATAGTGCTCCGCACATAATACTAATAAATTGTCAGAAAAAACATAAAGTCTAATCATCATTCGATGTGGTTACATACCAACTCCATTGTTCTTATTCTGATCATTCACACCAAGCCTTGCCACTGAAAACAATAATAGATGATCAACTTAGAACTAAGGCTGAAAATTAAAAGGAAATGAAATTTGTATGATGTGGTTACATACCAACCCCATGTTACTTAGAGTTGTATGATGGCTGATCTGCCGAGCCAATGACCCAGAACAGGAAGCAATGGACCAACACAAAATCCAGTTACAACCCCAACTACTGCTGCTACTACAACGTCCTGGACGAAATAACCTGCAAGCAATTGACAAAATTGTGCTATTTACGCATAAAGAATCTTAATCAGAATCAGTATAATCAATATTCAAAGTGACTCTGTATCAGACTTCAGCTATTTACGCATAATGAATCAGTCTAGATCGCTACTCACTAGCTTAGCCTGGTGACCTTTTCATGAAGAAAATTGCAAACAATAAATAATGCACTTCTCCATCCAAACAATAATTGTGAGGTATTTATCATGTCTAATGTGTATCAGCAATAAGTAGATTAAACTATGATTATAGGAAAAATTCATTATGAATATCAAATATAAGTAGACAGGACAGGGGACAGCACGCAGAATAAGCCAATGATAAAGATGAGGTGAAACATTGAATAAAAGTATCTTTTAAATAAACACTAGTCGAAAATAAGACGCAAACCTTGGTTGTTCTGTAGCTATCTGGGAGCCGCAATGTTCGACACTGAGCTGGTTCACTGATTTCAGTAAGTTTCCAAATCATTGATTTATCATTAGCTTCTTCAAGTCTCTGTGGATTATATTGTTTTGGTACAAGTAGTTAATTCCCTTTGAAACATCAATAGCTACTTTGAGTGCAGTTGGAAGTCTGAAAATTCCCTTTTGCTTATGCAAAAAATCATACACACTTCCACCAGACATAAATTCTGAAACATAAAACCCCAAATGAAACTGATGACGATTAAAACAGGATCAGAGAAGAATTTGGTACATAGAGTCGAAACTGAAAAGGCCTCCTAATCAGCATACAGCAGCAAACAGATCTGGAAGCCAATCGATTGCTTACCTGTCACAATGCATAAACTTGGAGGTCTGGTACATGCTCCAATGAACTGTACCACATTCTTATGTCGAACCTTCCTGCAATGGCAAAGAGCAGTAAGTGGAAAACATTTGAAGCATGAAAAGGACTCCAATCAAACCAGCAAGTGTAAAATGAGAAAGACATAAACTATTGCCCTTTGAGGCTCCATTTGTGTCATCAAAATTTCATTCTGGAATGCAAAACTTTCTGGGAAACATCAATAAAAATAAAAATTACAAAACTGATTTTTGCTCCATTAAGAAAATATAATGATTAAAAACATATCAATGTGTGTGCATTGAGGAGTTTATGGTTTGCGTACGCCTCAATGCCCAGAGTCTTAAGGGGGATCCTAAATGGACAGTCAAACTAGAAATTGGACTCTTTTAGTCAACATCTAATAATCAGAAGCATAAATATCTTGAACATCATAAATGGACACTATCCAAATTCGAAGAAAAAACTAAAATTTGACAATTCTAGTTTAACAAAACCAGATCTATCTGAGACAATGTCTAGAGAACAACAGTCAAGATCCATATGAAGATTCTAAAAGATAACATAGTAAGGAAGACTTATTTAAGAAAGATTTGCCATCTTTGGATGACAGTAACTGAATTTAGAAAACTATAAATGTTATTAGAACAAAGCAGAGCAAGCATGACCAATATCCTGAGGAAAAAAACCAAAAATGTTAAGCCATGCATGTCAAAGGGCTATCAATTTACGAACCTCATTATATAGACTTCCTGAGCAAACTCTTGCTGCATATCTGCACTTACGCGCTCAGGCTTGAGGACTTTAATAGCCACTTCCTGGCTACAATAAGAGCCTTTGTATCTGGGTCCAGAAAAGGAAAAAAAATTGCAAGTGGTTCTACGGCCAAAAGGGTTAAGTAAAAGCATGGAAAACTTACAGATCTCCAAATGATCCAGATGCAACTTTGTTTTCAAATTTCAACAGCCTAGGGTCAATTTCCCAGACATCAGTGCCATCAGTAGGTATTTTTACAAGATCAGGGATGATTTCAGTTCCAGCACGCCCATCCTTGCTGAATGGAGGGGATGAATGTGGTCTCGATCAAGATTGCATCTGCAGTGAATCTTCAAAATATGATATACAAATTGCTGTATTCTCACAACTAAAAAAAAACAGGGAGAATAAATAAGTTTAGACCTTCAACATTAATTACAAGTACATGTTACGGATCAACCAAACAGAATCAGAACTACTAAATTCTACAGGAATGGGAAAGGAATCTTATGCACATTTTTACCTGTAAACATGGACGAAAAGTAAAATAAAAAAATAATTACCTAAATCTTCCCAACTTCCTTTTCCAGAGCATGCCTAAGCTGCTCAGTTTCCTAAATTTCCAAAGAGTGATGAATCAAGAATTATATCCTGAACCCAAACAACAAAAAAGAAAGAGCTATATTTAAAAGAACCAAATAAATATCTATTAAAAACCATAGTGGCTCACAAGTTAACATGTACATAAAACTAGATGAAATACAACTTCTAAAATATGGAAGAGAGGAGAACCTAAAGCTCATGTCTAAGGTTATAGTCACACACAGGTGGCACAGTTTTATTGGTTACAAAAACAACCTGTATACATACTGGGAGGACTAGGATCAAGTTTACTACTACAAAGACCAAATGATAGACGACATAACACAGAAAACAAAATAACAACTGAATAACAAAATGTGGCGATAACCACTT
The DNA here is from genome assembly GCA_963556465.1 of Berberis vulgaris. Classification (NCBI taxonomy): domain Eukaryota; kingdom Viridiplantae; phylum Streptophyta; class Magnoliopsida; order Ranunculales; family Berberidaceae; genus Berberis; species Berberis vulgaris. The sequence continues at coordinate 31,358,597 of OY747136.1, read as the reverse complement.
AGTATGGATGAGGAAATCATACTGATTAACAAGGCATTTTTTTTTTCAAAATGTGTACCAGCTGAGTTGGTAGAGGTGTAGCTGATCACACATCACAGGTTCGAACCCGGCCAATAGCATGTGGTGGGGAGGGCTAAAAAAAATAAGTTTCTTTTTTGTTGTTGTTGTGGATTAATTAACAAGTTTTCACATATCGGTGGTTCAAAACTACAGTATTCCAACATTTTGTGAACTTTCCTTTGTTAAGTTTTGAAAAAATGTCAATTTTCATGTACTTTTTCCTCTTTTTCTTTTTTTCTTGTTATGTACCAAGATCAATAACAAGTTCTACAAATCCAATAACCCCAGTTATTAAGTGAGTTCCAACTTCCAAGGTAAATATTAATGAGTGAGCTTCATGGCAAGAAGTCGAGTGAGCTTCATGGCAAGAAGTGTAGTGCAACTTTGAGCTTTACTTTGATTAATCAAATAGAAAATTTTCTATTTTAAACTGTGCCAAAACTCAAGTATGTGGCCACCATATCAAGTAAATGAATGCCAGAAATAAGAGTTAACAAATTATCAGATGTTCCAGAGACTTGGTCATGTTTACTAGAACACCTTTAACCTTAGAACTAAGAAATGAGGATTTTCCTTTTATCAGCAAAACATAGCAACAATATTAACAATAAGAACCAAAACGACCACAAAATTTAAAATACATAAAATCTGAATCATATAAAAGATGTTAGCTACTAGATTTTTAAAGCATTTCAATTCAGCAAACTTATTCAAACACTTTTTGAAAGACAAGAAGGTAGTAAAGAACCTTGGGACGCTCTCCACGCCCACTGGTTCTACGCTAAAGTTTCCAACTTGAGATTGAGATTACGAAAAGCAAAGAATCAGTATAAGCAATTTGATAGTGAAATGACAGCTAGAAAATCATACTGGAATCTGAAATGTTTAAGAAGCTACAATGGCCTCTGTTTAAAATACTGTATTCCTCTTATTTACTTTCTCCAATCTGAGGGATTATGGGACTGTTTGCATACATATGCAGTAAAAGCCAGTCATCATAACACATCGCATGTTACAAAAAAATAGAAAAGCCCGTGACTTTAACACCCATTAATCAAAATGAGAAGTTCAACACCAAACCTGCCCAATTTCCAAGTTGAGTCCAACAAAACCCTCCAAAGCAGCAACTGTCACACACAAATGCTCAAGCTTCAATCCACATAACCAATACCCATCATTCTATCCAAGCTAAAAAAAACAAACCTTTCACTTAAAATTGGGTACTAACATTTCAACAAAAACTCACCTCTAACAATATGCATGCTTATCAGGAAGATGCGAAGGAACAAAAACTTACGTCATTCATACTGAACATCTTCTAGTATTGTTTACGGTACCCAGAGCATTCTTGGGCTCCCTCATTTGGGCTCCCTCATGACCTATGGAACAGAAATTCAAATAAGAAGAATAATGTAGCAGTATTAACACTCGTACTGTTGTACAACCATCAGCTTGACTCTCAATTTATGTTTTGAGCATTCCAGCTTAATGATGACATACATAGAAAATAAGAAAGATCAAAATAGAACACACAAAAGTAACCCACCTACATGAAAAGACCAGAAAGAGAAATTAGTCTTACCTGTTTGAATATGCTTGAAACAGGGTCCAGACCACGAGGTATCTTAGAGAATAGCCTAAACATCCTTGACAGGTCCTCCACCTACAGATTACATAAAATTACATTTGTGCTTACCATCTTACAAAATCCCAATTCCAAGTATGTGTGTGATTCTGTGTCTATGGAAGAGAACATGGACCAGGTATTTACCTTGTCGTCCCTAAGCAATGCATGGCATCCAGAGTGTTCCTTTTCAAGTAGTTGGCTCGCATATATATATAATAGCTCATGTTGCACTTTTTGCCAAAGGAACATATATTCAATGAATAAACAACTGAAAAAGAATTCTATACAACTTCCTAAGGCGTACAACTCTTATAAAAAAAATAAAAATAGAAGATTTTGAAAAAAGGAAAACTCAAAATTTATTAATTGACTCAAATTATTACTTTGTTTTACTTCTTTAGCATCATCTATCTAGCCTAACCACAGGCTGAGAAATGACATATACCATAAAATTCTAGAAACAAAAACAAATCTCCAATAACTTATGTTCGCTGCTAGAATGCAAGTAATGAGCTACCCTGTTTTTTTCTCGTTTTAAGCACTCCTCGGCCTGAAAATTACCACGGCACCAATATCACCAACCAGATTATCAGGAACAAAAGACAAATTCAAAGCACAAAAAAACTAATAGGTATTTCACCTTTAGCATGTAATCTGGACAAGAGTCCTCTAGAATCCAATTAGAAGCCTTCCGAGAATAGTAAGCAGTTGTATCTTTAAGCAGAGCTTCCTCCGCATAAGATTCACCGACAACTTTTTCCAACTATATGACACCAAAATAAATATTTTTTGCTAATTAAAACTACAAATTCCTTTGGAACTCAGTTACATTATCTTTTATTTTCAGAGTAGCTAAGCATAATGGTACTCCATTTTCCAAAAAATTGTTTTTTTTTGACACCATGACCATGTAGTTGTGCATATTAGCGTGTTCAGCAACTTTGTCCAAGTGTAAATAAGAAATTCCAGGGTATGTCTCAATCAATGTATGGGAAGGATTTTTTTTTTCGGTGGAACAAAACTTTTCATTAAAACTGAGAAAAACAAGTATGGAAGTTGTAAATCCCGATAACAGGATATGTAAGTACTCATCATGCAGAGTTGCATTATGGAAGGAACTCAACAATACTGTTTAAAATCAAACCCAAATTGAGAATTTCAGATTTCTTCATAGAAAAACAACTGCTTGTCTTTCAGTAATAAGCAACTGTAGTTGAACTCAACTATAATAAGCAAGTGTCACAGTCGTTGAAGTTCAGTAAGATCTACGAACATGGATAGTTTCTTAAGTCATGGTTTTTATCTGTCAAGCTAACTTAGTTAATGGTCATACTCCTAAACTGCAAATGACATAATTCATCACTACATACAAGAGCAAATATATATGGAAACAATAGAATAGGGAAACGATGAGTTCTTTCATGGCAATACTTTCATATCAATCAAACTCAAGTCATGGTGTGCATTGAAGCAATATATACCTCATATGGAGCTTTCCTGGTACTAATTGCATCATTTTCATTAAATATAGGAATAACCCTTAAACGTAACAACGCATTCAATGTTTCAGAAAGCTGCTGTCTGAAATTTGGATCTCTAAAATCATTATCAGTCACAAGAAGTTGAGAGGATGTCACGTCCAACTGCAGAATACGTGCTACATGTTAGTAACAGAAAGAACCTAAAGCAGATTTGATGAAACAATATATGTTTCTACTTATGAATGAAAGAAATGTAGACAATGTGAATGGCAACTAATTGTTCAAAATGAATGATGGTGCAAAATTCAAGAGAATGGTGTCTTCTCACCTGACTAAACAGAGCATCACAGAGAGCCATAAGACCACTCTGTCCAACAGCTGCACACGATTTTCCATCAAGCTCATTTTGTGGCTTCTGAAGATCATTAAAGCTGTAAAATATAAATTACAATGAGTTGTTCTCCCTCTATGTACACCAAATGACTAATGCAAACGATTTTTCATACTTCCACAACTGACTATGAATAAATAAACGCCACTATTTTAAAACTAAAAGATGCATCAAAAATCTAAATGCATTCTTGTGGGGAAACATAACTGTTCAGATTTGCAGATGAGAGAGAAAGGAAAGCCCTGCTATGGACTCCGTTTTTTAAATAAACAAATACATAACAAACAAAAAACAATCTGAAAATAATGAATAACATGGGGAAATAAGAAATTAGTAAAAGAGCATATAACATATACTTTTAGTATAAATTATCATCTATTTTGATACTTCACTTCAAAAAAAAAATCCCATTCCATTTGTTTGGACGCTCTCATACTTGATTGGATACTCCAATGGAAACTCCAGGCTTACATATTAATCATCAGTTCCATGATCACAGAAATCAAGATAACCACACGATTAGACTCTTTGGTATACAAAAATAAATCGATGTTATCCTCTTATAATTGAACACAGCAGCAAACAGTGCTTGAAGGTGAATAGGTTGCATTAGAAAACGATCATTCTCTTAAGCAGTGGGAACTTACAAGCAGGGACTCCAAGCATGAGAGCTAATTGGGTTTTCAGAAAATTTTCTATGCATTACAATAGAATTTATAGCTTGACCCTTAAAGTGGAACAATACAAATTGAAAGTTGTACTCTGTGGAGAAAATAAAATACAGAGAGAGGAAAATCATAATAACGGAATAACCTGCTATTGACTAATCTCCTGTATCTAAGCCTTTGGCGACCAACACCAATAGCTCCTGAAGCTACCAAAATAACCTCAAATCCTCTAGAGTTAAGATCTTTAATCTGCGGAAGATTCAATTTAGAAACTTATTACAAGTATGAGCTTCAAATGACACAAATGAACCAAGATAACATTTGAAACATCAATACCTGCTCAGAAAGAGCTCCAAGTCTGCCTAATGCTAACCGCCCATCAGATCGCGTAACAATGGTTGTACCAACCTTTATTAACAAATGCTCCAAAATTAGTAATTAGTTTAGATATTGAAAACAAAAATAGACAAAAAATGTTAAGTGCAACAAGAGTTTGATTAAAACTTGAATAGTAACCGAATCACGAGAACACAATCATTCACTAGAAATTTTAATAGAGGTTGACGTATTGTTTCATAAAAAAATAAAAAAAAAGGCGAGATGTTTTGTGAAAATACCCTTCAGGTCAGAAGTGCTTATCTAAACCTAGATGTTTTGTGCCCCTAAAAAATTTGCAGGTTAAAAAATAGATCTGAATGATTCCTTTTGCAGGGGAAACAACTATGAATGAATGAGAAAAAGGTTTGTAGTATCATTCTACTACCCTTGACATCCAACATCCTTTATTGATCTAAGCATGCTTCAAATATGTATATTAGGCAATATACCTCACATATCTTAAATTTCTTCATTTGTAGTATCATTAAACAAGGGCAACAATGATAAATCAATCAGATTATCCCTTGAAGTGAAATTTTTCCACTAAACCACAGATATGTACTTCACTTCAACACTAAACTTTAGTATCTAGTATCTACATCAATTCACAAAGTAGAAAACATACAAACAAGGAAAGAGACCACAAACCTCAAAAATTCCATGGAGTTGGTGAGTGGAGTAGTTGTAAAGGAAAAGAGGCAATCCTGGTGTTATTTGCCTCACTGAATCCCTGTACCTTGGAGGGAGCCCTGAAAAATCAAAATCACAAACAACATAATATCAAATCAGATGTTTCTACAAATCATGCCTACCCATTAATCAATAAAACCCAATTTCCAAAATTCAATAAAACCCATCAATACCCATGGATCAAAACATCAAATTAAATTCAAATGATCACTCAAATCAATTAACAAAGATCAATAAATTAAAAAAAAAAAAAATTGAACTTGAACAACAAAAAGCAAAGGAAATTGGGGGAAAGCTTACCAAAGAGTTGCCTCTTCAAGTTCTCTTGCATGGTATCATTATTGCAAACAAAGATATACCCACCAACTGGTTCACTCCTTGGAAGTGACTCTGATGGTGGAAGAGTCTTAACCGTTGTTCAGATTTTACGACTTCTTTCGACTTAACTTGTTCAGATTTTATGACTTTTTTCGACTTAACTTGTTCAGATTTCACTTCATCCATCGAAACCACACCGTTGTTCTCTTCCACAAAACTCAACCGAAACCTTACATTTAGTACATCATCGAATACAGTAGTGATAGAGAACGAACGAACGAATGGTAAAGGATGAGATTAAGCGAATTCTTACCTGCTGAGTCGAGCTGCAACGAACGGATGCTGGATTGGATCTCATCCTCAATGTCTACAACAACAACAACAAATCAGGCAAATGGTGAGAGGAAGAGATTGGGAGAGGAAACCCTAACTTTTCAACTTTGCAAATGGGGAGAGGAAGAGATGAAAACAATAGACTATTCTGCTTGAAGAAATCATGCTTGGGGTGCCATGAAAGATGAAGAAGAGAGGAGCTTTTGAGAGAGATTTGTGAAGAGGGAGAGAATGCGCCAAGGAAGAAGAGAGAAAGAGAGGGGCAGAAAGGCAAAGAGGATGAGAGGTCAGGGGCACTTCGATCTGCTGTGAATGAGGGGGGAAAGAGAGCGAGACTGATAGGGAAGCAAATGTAGAAATGGGAGGGAATCGAGCCACGTGAATTTTAGTTTTTCCCGCGACTTTCATAGCGTTGTAGTGCCTCCACACAGGCACGTGAAAAGCTTGTAGCCACGGTTTTAAACCGTTGGCAGTTAGCCACGGTTTTTGGCCGTGGCAACCCTTTTGGTGTAGTGTATAGCCACGGTTTTAAACCGTTGGCCATTATAGCCACGGTTTTTTGCGGTGGCAAATAAACCAACGGTTTAGAGCCGTGGCCATCTCCTTGTAGCTAAACAGGCCTTTTGGTGTAGTGTGTATCGGGTCATGACACCCTCGATCACAGGGACAGTTGGGGAGAGGACTTGCTATAAAAATCGGTGAAATGAGAAAAAAAAGGTACACACACATATATGAAACTATACACACTGCAATTTTACATTCAATCTCCACTCTTTCTCAAACCAGTATCCAACTTAAGCATCAGCGTGCCTTTGGCCACCACAATGGTGATCCTGGGCTTAACCGCAACTCTTTTCGTAGGTTAGATAATACCAGGATCAGCGAAGACAAATATGAACACATAAGTAGGCAGGCTTGATCTTCTTCCAAGTTCCAATGGAGATGACCACAATCATCCTCTCCTTATTGCCTGTGAAGTCTCTGTTGCGATGTAGGTCAACTGTAAAACCTGGTGCTTGTTAATCGACAACCTGGAATTTGTCAAAATGCATTACTTGAACTTTTTCTCAGACAATGATTATCCATCCTCTATAACTTTGAATGGTAAATCTATAGGCAAATGCTTATCTTACAAGATTACGATCTTGAACAACCTATCATCACTTATTAGAATTCAAGTGTTAATAATACATTCCATGATCCATCAGGATCAGGGTGGTCTTCGTTAATCCATGCAGTGGGTTGTTTTGCTTCTGTCATGTTAGATTTTAGTGTGCGTTTTTAGTGCTTGTTTATTCAATTTTATGTATTCAGTTTTAGTTTTTTTGTAGCAATTTTTCTTTAAAACACCTATATTTATTTTATTGTTTGCTCTTCGTGTGAATCGGCACCAACTGTGGGAGTTCGTAAGCATTTTAGAGTAGAATTAGATAACTGTCTTATGAGGTTCCTCCCACTGTGTTTATCTTGCTGATGCAATTACTTATTTAGGTAACCATGTTGTTTAAACTTGGTTGTGACTTGAATCAAGGGGAGTGAAATACAACACTTTATAATTATATAAATAACAAAAACAAAAATAACTGCAGATTTGATATGGCAAGTTGATGTTTTTCCTAGCTCTTTAAATTTCATTGAGCATGCTTAATTACAACAAATCAACCTAGCATTATATAATGGCTCAAGAGGCCTTTCTGTCAAATGTTTATGGTAATTGAAATATGTGGAGTTAAAAACCTATTATGATGCAGGCAGCCATGGTGAAAACCTAGAATTGAAATCTTCTTTATTATGCATACAGCCATAGAAAGGATGGTTTGCACTTGACACAAAATGAATGGTGGTTGTTGTTGTTTGAATTGCCAGTTCATCTTCACAATCCCCCCCTCTCTATGAGCAGATCTCTCTAAAGCTTCCCACTTTCAACATCGAGTTCCTCTTCCTTTACTTCCTTGCAATCTCTCTAAGGTGGCGTTTATTTTTTGTTCTGATCAGAACTTTGGTTTTGAATAAGAAGTGATTCACTTTTACTGGGTGTTTTTTTTACTTCTTAATTAGAACCAGAAGTTCTTAATAGGTTTTGAAAAATTCAATCAGCACCAAGGAGGTGCTTGGTTCTTAGTGCTAACCACTAACTGCTGATTGCTGGAAAAAAAACCTAAGTTTTTGGTTTGTTTCCCCTCTCTATCAATCGTTTAAAATCGATAAGATTGGGATCAAACAACCCTTGTCGAGATAAAATCAAACGGCCAATCCAAGACATTTTCAACTTCTCTGGTGTATCAAACACATTTTTATTGCCTCTTTCCCACCAAAGAGCAAAGCACTCAACAACCTTCACATTCTCTCTATCTCTTTACTACAGTAGAACCACGATCTTCCCATCTCCAAGACTTATGCTTCTCTTTTGATGCTCTATTTCCAAATTGTTTAACAGATCAGAGATTCAGATTATTTTAGATGTATTCTTTGTTGGAAATATAAATGCTGCAAATTAAAAAAGGAACGAAGTTACCAATTTTCTTGGGTTGAGTAGCGGACTAGGTCGCTCTCTTTAAGACGTTTCGCGGCTCTGCCCAAGATTGTGCAAGCAGTTTGATAGCCCCGTCGTCCCCAGGATAAAACAACCCAGAATTCTGTATCTGTCTCGTTCAATCACATGCACTGTTGACGAACGGAATTTTATTCACCCTTTACTTAATTTTGCTCGAAATCACAAAAGCAATGAAATAAAGAAGACTCTCTGAAATATGAAGTGATTTACTAGAAACAAAACTCTGGAATCTCTTGTTTAAAATCTCTGATATGAAAAGTTTACTAGAAACAAAACTCTGGAAGAACTCTTTGAGTGAAAGACTTAAAAGCAAAAGTGTTTTTCGATATATTAATTATCCCAGAGTTCTCTTGTATTTATAGGCTGAGAGGATCTGCTGTGAGTAAAAATGCCTGTAATGGCGGCGAAAATCGTGGAGAAAATTAGGAAAAAATCGTGGGGGACGTTGGAAAAGAGACCGGGTCTTCTCTAAAAAACTGTTTAATCTCGAAACGACCCGACCCTCCTTCACAAAAGTGTGGGTACTCCTTGGGGTCCAAGCCCAAGTCCAAACACTATCCTTATTAACTCCTCCACAATGAGTTACATAGAAGATATGAGACTAAATTATAGAGAGAGAGAGTTTCAAAGTTCAAAAAACCATTTTTGTTTTAAAAATGCAAACTCATTTTTTTTAACAATCCCCCACTTGAATTTAAAAAAAAAAATTCATCGAGCAATCTATAAATATAAGACTGTGCATAAGCAAAAATGTCTTTCAACTGGACTCTTGTTTAGTGTTCATGATTTAGATTATACTAGAGCAACTCGTAGTTTTGAACTCTATCTCTAACAACATTACACACACAACCTTACTAGGGTGAAGTCTAAAAAAGCCTGTGTTTTAAGGCCATGCACGTATATCCCAGTGTAGTGAAGGCTCTAGGAATTTTGCCCACATATTCCATAGGAAGCGGCCATACTTCCACAATCACTTAGGTGAGTCTATCAAGAGTACTCCTCTAGCTAGGTACTCCACTCCACATAGAGTATAGATATCATTAAGAGTTTTTAACTCATCCTACCATCGTTTCAGGAACTCATGCTTCAATCTAGGAATGGAATTACTATGAGGTCAGCATGATTCACTTCATATCATTCACGACTTGTTATTACCCATTGAACCTATTTCTTTGGATCTCCAGTTTATAGGTTGGGTTACTATCATGAATAACTCATCAATCTAAGGGCATAAGTCCCATTCCTTTCAAGGTTTTGAAAACCTTCTCTCTAGCTAATCCTTTCGTCAAAGGATCAGCCAAGTTCTCATCAGTACGTACATGATCCACTCTCACAACACCAGTAGATAGAAACTCTCTAATTGTACTGTGCTTACGACGTATTTGTCGTCTCTTGCCGTTATAATAACGGTTTTGTATCTTTGCAATAGCCGTGGTACTATCACAATAGATCAAGATAGATGGTATCGGTATTTCCCATAGAGAGATCTCTGCTAGCAGGTTTCTTAACCAACCTGCTTTCTCACTAGCCGTGGCTAGTGCTATCATCTCTGACTCCATCGTGGATTGTGCCAGAATAGTCTGTTTCTTTGATTTCCAAGAAACAACTCCACCAGCTATACTGAAAATATAGCCATTGGTGGATTTTGAGTCATCTGAGAAGGTGTTCCAATCATCATCGCTATATCCTTCAAGGACAGCGGGAAACTTCTGATAGTGTAATCTGAGGTTCTTAGTCCTCTTCAGGTACCTCATGACCTTTTCAATAGCATGTCAATGTTTTATACTAGGTCTACTGGTAAATTTGCATAGTAGTCCCACAACATAAGCTATGTCGAGCTTAGTGCAATCGGTAGCATATCGTAGGCTACCAATGATGCTTGCATACTCAGATTGTCTAACACCATTACCGGTGTTCTTGAACAACTTTACACTAGGATCACTAGGAGTACATGCAGGTTTATAGTCAGAGTAATTATATTTCTTTAGGATCTTCTCAATACAGTGTGATTGATCCAAAGAAATTCCATTTTCAGACCTAGTAATCTTAATACCAAGGATTACACTTGCCTCTCCAAGGTCTTTCATATCAAATTTCGCACACAATAAAGATTTCACTTTATTCACGACATGAATATTAGACCCAAAGATAAGCAAATCATCCACATATAGACATATAATAGTGCAAATGCCATTTTCAAATTTAAAATAAATGCATTTGTCACTTTCGTTCACTTTAAAGTCATGTGAGATAATAAGATTATCAAATTTTTCATGCCATTGTTTTGGAGCTTGTTTCAAACCATAAAGAGATTTATCTAGTTTGCAAACTTTATTTTCTTGCCCTGGAATTACAAAACCTTCAGGTTGGTTCATGTAAATTTCTTCTTCTAAGTCACCATTAAGAAACGCAGTCTTAACGTCCATTTGGTGCAATACTAGATCGTGTATTGAGCAAGAGAAATTAGCACTCGAATACATGTAATTCTGGTAACAGGAGAATGTGTCAAAGAAGTCAACATTTACTCTCTGTCTAAACCCTTTGGCTACAAGGCGAGCCTTAAACTTTTCAACATTTCCATCGAGTTTCATTTTCTTCTTAAATACCCATTTACAACCTATTGTCTTGCAACCTGGTGGCAAGTCAACTAAATGTCAGGTTCTATTAGACTCAAGAGAGTCCATTTCATCATCAATAGCCTCTTCCAAAAAGTTGGCATCTATAGAGGATAAGGCTTCTTGAAAGCTAAGGGGATCCTCTTCGACTGTAAAGGCATAGAAATCGGGGCCATAGTTTTTAGAAGTTTGGATCCGTTTACTTCTCCTAGGCTCATATTCTGTGGCTTTATCATTTTCATTCATCCCGATCATAGGCACGTTATTAAAGGGTATACCCCCACTATTCCTCGAGAAAAAAGGAAATCTATGTTCATAGAAATCAACATCGTTCGATTCTATGATAACGTGATCACTAAGGTTATAGAATCTATAGGCTTTGCTGTTAACGGCATATCCTATGAATACACACTCATATGCCTTACTGGCAAGCTTGTTCCTTTTAGGATCAGGAATTCTAACATAAGCTAAACAACCCCAAGTTTTGAAATATGACAAGTTTGGTTGTCTATCTTTCAAAATCTCATAAGGAGAAGTTTTATTTTTCGATTTAGAGACTCTATTTAGCACGTAACAGAATGACAAAATAATCTCTCCCCACTAGTGCGATGCAGTATTGGAGTTAAGTAGAATGGCAACTACTAACTCAGTAAGAGTTCTATTTTTCCTTTCAGCTTTGCCATTCATCTCAGGAGAGTACGGTGCAGTTTTTTCATGAATAATTCCATGAGAATTATAAAACTCTATGAAATTACTGTTGTCATATTCAGTGCCTCTATCACTCCTAAATCTCTTTATTTTTCTATTAAACTGATTTTCAACTTCTGTTAAAAAATATTTTGAAAATGTCAAATGCTTCACTCTTATTTTTCATCAAGTAGATGAAGGTATAATCGGAGCAATCATCAATAAACGTAATAAAATAACATTTTCCATTTCTAGTCAAAACACCATCAAGTTCAAAAATATCTGAATGTATTTAATCTAAGGGTTCAAATTCTCTAACAACAGATTTATGTGGTGTTTTGGTTATTTTAGCTTGGCTACAATAGTTGCATTTTTCAAAGTCATTTAAGGAAAATTTTGGAATTAATCCTAAGTTACTCATGTTTTTAATTATTCGCTTATTAACATGACAGAGTCTAGCATGCCAAGTATTAAAAGAACACAACATGTAAGCAGAACTAAAAAATTTATTAGCATCCACATTCAATTTAAACATACCATCAGTGGCATACCCTTTCCCACAAATACATTGCTCTTAGTGATGGTATACAAATCAGTCTCTATTATTTGAGTAAACCCAGCCTTGTTAAAAAGGTAACCAAAAACTAAGTTCTTCCTCATCTCTGGAGTATGCAGGACATCCTTCAGGATGACAGTCTTTCAAGAGGAAAACTTCAGTTTTACTTCGCCAGTTCCAGCAACGATAGTGGAGTGGGAATCACCCAACAACACTTTCTTGTCCTCAACTTTAGAATAGGACTTGAACATTTCTCGATCATAGTAGACATGTCGAGAAACACCAGTGTCAACCCACCATCCCTCGGATCCACCAACAAAGTTGATCTCAGAGATCATGGCAATAAGTTGGTATTCGGTTAGGTTCGCCTGCAGAGCAGGACGAGATCCATTCCGGCAGTTCCTGGCCATATGACCTGGCCTACCACAGGTATAACATAGGAACCGTGCTGATTCATTTCTCTAGGGGTGTTTTTGTCCATTCTGATTTCGCGGAGGATTCTGATTCTGTTGGTTGCGGTTCTGGGTGTTCCAGTTCTGATAATTTCGATTCTGATTGTTTTGGTTTTTATTGTGACTAAGACTTTTCATAGTCTTTCCACCGGGTTTCAGAGCCACAGGGGTGGATTTCTTTGGGTTAGAAATAATCAGAATTTCATCTTTCTAATCTTGTTTCCGGGCTTCCTTCTCAATCCGAAGTCGGGTAATCAGACTTTCTAGAGAGAATTCTTTGGTTTTATGCCTAAGTGCATTCTTAAAGTCTTTCCAGCTAGGGGAAAATTTATCTATCACAACAGCTACTTGAAATTGCTCATCTAAGGTCATGTCTTCAGATATGATTTCATGAGAAATTTTTTGTAGCTCGTGAGATTGGGTTTCCACAGACTTGTCATCAGTAATTTGGTATTTCAGATAACGACCGACGACATATTTCTTTGTGCCAGCCTCCTCAGTGTCATATTTTTTCCTAAGGGATTCCCAAATATCCTTAGCAGATTTTTCAGAACAGTTTATCAGGCAGACCTTTCAGAATAAAATTCTTACACAAGAAGTCATTTTCAATCCAGCAATCTAATTCCTTAGTGCGGGTTTCATTAGGTTCAGCAGCAATTCAGGTTTTTCAGCATTACATATATAAGCGACTTTTTGCGTAGTTAAGAAAAACAACATTTTTTCCTCCATCTTTTAAAGTGTTGACCCTCAAAACGAAAGGGCTTGTTTAGGTCCTTAATAGCAAGTTCAGTAATAGTAGACATGGCAGATATGTATCATCTTAAAATTGTTGGAAATATAAATGCTGCAAATTAAAACAGGAACGAAGTTACCAATTTTCTTGGGTTGAGTCGCGGACTAGGTCGCTCTCTTTAAGATGTTTTGAGGCTCTGCCCAAGATTGTGCAAGCAGTCTGATAGCCCTGTCGTCCCCAGGATAAAATAGACCAAAATTTTGTATCTATCTCGTTCAATCACATGCACTGTTGACGAACAGAATTCTATTCACCCTTTACTTCATTTTGCTCGAAATCACAAAAACAATGAAATAAAGAAGACTCTCTGAAATATGTAGTGACTTACTAGAAACAAAACTCTGGAATCTCTTGCTTAAAATCTCTAATATGAAGAGTTTACTAGAAACAAAACTCTGGAAGAACTTTCTGAGAGAAAAACTCAAAAGCAAAAATGTTTTTCGATATATTAATTATCCCAGAGTTCTCTTGTATTTATAGGCTGAGAGAGGATCTGTTGTGAGTAAAAATGCCTGTAATGGCGGTGGAAATCAGGAAAAATCGTGGGGACGTAGGAGAAGAGACTAGCTAGGTCTTCTCTGGACTCAGTCTTTTTCTCTGCTTTATTTATTTTTCAGCAAAAAGAATGGTTTAATCCCGACCCAACTTGGTCGGTCGGACGGCGGCGCGCGTGTTGAGTGGACAAACATTGGTTTAACTTTCCCCTCCTTCACAAAAGTGTGGGTACCCCTTGGGGTCCAAGCCCAAGTCCAAACACTATCTTTATTGACTCCTCCACAATGAGTTAAATAGAAGATATGAGACTAAATTATAAAGAGAGAGTTTCAAAGTTCAAAAAACCATTTTTGTTTTAAAAATTCAAACTCATTTTTTTAACATTCTTTCCCCTACCTTTAGTTGTCTTTGTTTGAGGAACCTCGTCATTTTCTGGATTGAGCATTTTAAGATTGTAAAGGTCGAGGCCTCTATCTTGCACATCAATTGGCTATTGGGCTTCACAAATTCTAATAAAATAGGTTAAGGTTATACGAATTAGTTGTTCACTTTAATACCCTGGGATAATATTAATTATGCTCAAGCACTATGGGGTTGTTTGTTACTAAGTCAATCGATTCTTAGAAAATATATTGTATTACCCTCATTAATAATAGTTAAAAAAAGTTGGTCGTATTATTTCAAATTCCCAAATGGCACGAGCATTGGAAAGCGTGGAATAACGAAATGCGTGTTAAATGCACTTATATTGGTGTTCGATTGTCAAAAAATGAATATTCGAAAGATTGTTTAACAGATAGTATTCAAATAAAGATTTTATTTCCTTTTTTCCTAGAACCTTGGCATGGAGCTAAAGTATAGTTGGATCATAGAGATCCAATAAAAAGAAGAGAAAAAGCGATAATTTTTGTTTTTTTAACAATTTGGGGACTGGAACCTGAATGTCCTTTTGGTTCTCTCCGAAAATGACATTCCTTTTTTAAACCTGTTTTAAATGAATTAAAAAAAAAACTCTTAGCTGTAAAAGAAAAAAACACAAAGGATTCTAAAAACATTTTCTATTTTAAAATAAATAATCTTCAAAACTAAGTCCAAATCCAATAATGGAAATAAAAGAAGCGAGTATAAATATGAATCAAGAAAATGATATAATAAGTAATTAGATTTGAATCGTCTATTAAATCCGTGGGTTGGATAAATTATTCACCAACTATAAAAAATAAATAAATAAAAAGATTTGTCCGATAGGACAAATACAATTAGAAATCAAATTGAAAAAATAAAAAAGACAAGAACAAAATATTGCAAATTCCTGATATAAACAGTAGTCTTAATGAAATGAGTTGTGATGATAAGAGATTAGAATCACCAAAAGAGATTTGGCATATATTAAAAAGAAGAAGTACCCTATTAAAATGTAAATGTTATTATTACAAATTTATATAGAAAGGCGTTACATAGATATTCTTTTATCTATTCAAAATATATATATAAAAATCACTTTAAAACTCATTCTGAATTATAAAACAAAATTTTTGATAAATATATAAACAAATCAAAATACAATTCGTTTTATTATGACTATAAAAAATCATTTTCTAATACTAATATTAGTAATAAAAATTTCACCTATTTTTTCTGAACTAGCTTCCTTGTCACAGGCATATGTTTTTTTTTACAAATTATCACAAACATCAAGTTTTAACACCAATCACTAGATATATGTGCTTCAATATTAGGGAACACTTCTTTTTCTTAAGGATAGAATAAAGAATTTCTGTAAAAGACAAAAGAATTCCTTTAAAAGATAATGGAAAGCGCGTTAAAACAATATCCCTATCAATACATTATATTTTAGACTAGTTGGTCTCGATTATTAGTGAAAAAATGGCAAAAACAAACTCGTCAAATTTTGATTTAGATGAAAATGATCAATTAATTCATTACGAGAAACACAAAATTTTTGCAGTGGATTCAATAATGAAAAAAATATAATTTGAAAAACTACAAATATGATCGTTTAGCCCATAACTGGTTTCATTATAAGGATAAGGACTCATATTTTTATAGATAAAGAAACGAAGACGAAGAGTTTCTCGATAATTACAACACTTCTAATCCTAAAAATGTTTATATGCCGGTAGATATATCTCTTAATAATTATCTAATAGAAAATTATGATATGAATCGAACTTTGGGTAGAAAATATTTTAATTGGAATTTTTGTTATTTTTCTTTTAAAACAAAAATCATTATTAAGTGATGGACAAATATGGAAGTGAGGCCAAAGTGATAAGAATGATCATTCTTCTAGCTTGATTCATAAAAAAATCAACCTAGCCAATCCAATAAAACTTTCCTTTAACTAGATGAAAATGAAAGAAGAAATACAATATAAGCCTATATCTGATATGGATGTTTGGTTTTTCCCAGAATTAGTGTCACTTTATGATGCATGTAGGATGCAACCTTGGATCATACCAATAAATCCCTTACTTTAAATTTAAATGGAAATGATAACCTTGGTTCACAAAACAATCTCGAAGAAGAACAAAAAATGACTTTGAATAGAAATTATTTAATCAAAATAAATTAGAAACTAAAAAATTAAAAAATAAAATAAATAATAAAACCAGTACAAGGAAATATTTAATCAGAGACACAAAGAGAAGGGAATAAGGGATTAGATTCATCAAACCAAAAAAATATATATATAGAAGAAAAGAAAAAAGAAAACCAAAAATATATATATGGAGGATCATACAATAAAAAACCTAAAACAAAAACCAAAAAGAAAAAGCCATAAATACTCGTTGTACACTGGAATTAGGTTTTTTTTTTTTTTTTTTTTTTTTTCTGAAAAAGGTTTTATGGTTTTCAATTAAAATGGGTTGATCTTGTGATTGAAAAATTGATAAGTAATATCAGAATATTTTGTCTATTGCTTAGATTGGAAAACCCAAAGAAAATTGGCATAGCCTCTATTAGAATAAGCGAACTGAGTATGGATGTAGTGCCAAATGCGAAAACTTTACCTGTTGCAAAATTACTAAAAAAATGAAACATTGATTGTTGAACCAAATCAGATATCTATAAATTGGAATGATAAATTTATTATGTATCAAATCCTAGCTATTTCACTGATACATAAAAATAAGTACCAAACTAATCGAGGATACAAAAAAAAAAAAAAAAAAAAACAATGTTGATAAGATAAAAAGAAATTGGGAAAAAGAAAATGGAAAAGAAAAAAAATGAAAAGTTACTAGGTGGGGTCTTGATAAATCCATTGCACGACATCAAAGGTTTTTTAAGAATAAATACAAAAATCATTATGATTGGCTTAAAGTATTTTATCTCCTAAACTTTGTAGAGAATTGAGAATTCAAATTTGTTTAAATTAGAAGAATGTAAATGTTGGGGGATAGAAATACAATATTTTGCAATGGTAACTATGTCCCATTTTTTAGATAAACGACGACAACTTGATAGAGATACAAAAAATTTGATGAAGTTTAAATTGTTTCTTTGGCCAAATTATCGCTTAGAAGATTTAGCTTGCATGAATCGCTATTGGTTTGATACATATAATGGTCATCGTTTCAGTATGTTAAGAATACATATGTATCCGCGTAGTTGATGATACACTTCTTATGGATCGTGTACCATAATGTAAAGAGTGTTACATTATGGTACATGATACCGATTCAATGATTTTATCAGATCAGAAATGAATTGCCGAAATCCTCTCATCTTAGATCCAAATTTTAGGGTGCAAAATTGAACATCTATCCTCTTTTTGTATATATATTCAAAAATTGTAAAATTGGATTGATTAATTTAAAATAAAAAAGAAGTATACTAATACATCCAGATTAGTTTATATTTATTTTGTATAACAAATTAAAATAAATTATTATTACAGATCGCTAAAATCAATATTTGTATTAAAAAAACAACACAGGGAGGGGGCAATGAATTATGGTAAAAAATTCATTCATCTCAGTTATTTCGCATAAAGAGAAAGAGGAAAATAGGGGGTCCATTGAATTTCAAATATTTAGTTTCCCCAATAGGCTACGCAGACTTACTTCACATTAGAACTCACAGAAAATACTATTTATCCCAAAGAGGTCTCTAGAAAATTTTGGGAAAACATCAACTGGCTTATATGTCAAATAAAAATACAGTACAATATAAAGAGTAAATAAATTTATTGGATATTCGCGATCCAAAAACTCGTTAAGTTAATTTTAAATTATTTGATTTATTATATTATATTAGTATTATATTATTTTTTTCATTTTAAAGAACTTCATTTTCAGCAATTAATGGAATAATAAATCGGAGAAAAATATATGAATGTACCAAGTACAAGACAAGATCTCATGATAGTCAATATGGGTCATCACCAACCATCAATGCATGGTATTCTTCGACTCATTGTTACTCTTGATGGCGAAGATGTTATTGATTGTGAATACATATTGGGTTATTTATACAGAGGAATGGAAAAAATTGCAGAAAATTGAACTGTTATACAATATCTACCTCATGTAACACGTTGGGATTATTTAGCTATTGTGTTTACAGAGGCAATAACAATAAATGCACCAGAACAGTTGGGAAATATTCAAGTACCTAAAATAGCTATCTATAATAGAGTCATTATGCTGGAATTGAGCTGTATAACTTATCATTTGTTATGGCTTGGCCCTTTTAGTGCGGATATCGGCGTGCAAACCCCATTTTCTATATTTTTCGAGAGAGGGAGAGAGAGTTGATATATGATTTATTCGAAGCTGCTACCGGTATGCGAATTATGCGAATTTTTTTTCGTATTGGGGGATTAGCTGTTGATCTACCTCATGGCTAGATCGATAAATGTTTGGATTTCTGTGAATATTTTTTAACAGGGATTAATGAATATCAAAATCTTATTACGAAGAATCCTATATTTTTTGAACGAGTTGAAGGAGTGGGTTTTATTAGTGGAGAGGAAGCAATAAACTGGGACTTATCCGAACCCATGCTACGAGCTTCCAAAATTCCATGTGACCTTTGTAAAGTTGATCATTATGAGTGTTATGACGAATTTTATTGGGAAGTACAATTGCAAAATGAAGGAGATTCATTAGCTCGTTATTTAGTCTGAAAATTAGTGAAATGACAGAATCTATATAAATTATTCAACAATTCTGGGGGGCTTATGAGAATTTAGAGGTACGACGTTTTGATAGAGCAAGAGATTACAAATGTAATGATTTTGATTATCGATTCATTAGTACAAAACCTTCGCCCAATTTTGAATTGGCGAAACAAGAACTTTACGTGAGAGTAGAAGTCCTAAAGAGATAATTGGGAATTTTTCCGATAGGAGATCATAATGTTTTTCCTTGGAGATGAAAAATTCGTAATGGAGATCATAATGTTTTTCCTTGGGATTTGTTTCTACCCCCAAGGTACACAAAGGATTTGTGTGTAGATAATGTAAGTTA
The DNA here is from genome assembly GCA_963556465.1 of Berberis vulgaris. Taxonomy (NCBI): domain Eukaryota; kingdom Viridiplantae; phylum Streptophyta; class Magnoliopsida; order Ranunculales; family Berberidaceae; genus Berberis; species Berberis vulgaris. The sequence goes on along the minus strand of OY747136.1, from coordinate 31,339,001 downwards.
TCCTTAAGGGGTATTTCCGCAAAAAAAAAAAAGAATCCTAATGAGGCTTTAAGTTAGTAGAAACAATTTGGCAATACTTCTCCACGATCCCGATCCAGAGTATGCTCATATCCACTGATTAAAGAAATTACTATTAGGAACGAATTAATCCTTTATTTTCTTTAGATTTCTTTCTTTGAGAAATAAGAATAAGAACGAAAGAAATGGAATGCATTTCCAATAAAAAAAGTTCTTTATTTATGCGTCTTAATAGAAATAGAATTCTTATCATGATACAAAAACTAATAGAATGTCGAATTTTTTTTCATATTTGAAAGATATAAGTTGATTTTTTTATGAGTATTTTATTTAAGGATTGAGTTATTACTGAACAAAGACCAATTTAAATTCTAAAGGCTAAGATCAATTCAGAAGCCCTTTTTTTGTTATTTATATACTTATAGCAAACAAAATTGCATTGGTCTAATTTTGGACTCTCGGATGTATCTTTACCCAATCTACTCTACAAACAAAACATATCGAAAAAATTCAGTCCTTATATTTATTTGTGGCCATGGGCGAGCCGTATGAAGCCAAAGTCTCATGTAGGGTTTTGCAATAGCGATGAGACCAGTGATGTTATCATCGACTATGATTATCTAACAGTTCAAGTACAGTTGATATAGTCGAGGCGCAGTCAAAATATGGTTTTTACGAGTGGAATCTATGGCGTCAACCTATAGGGTTTATGTCTTTTCTAATTTCTTCCCTAGAATAATGTGAAAGATGATCTTTTGATTTACCAGAAGCAGAAGAATAATTAGATGTGGGTTATAAAACCAAATATTCCGGTATAAAATTCGGTTAATTTTACATTACTTCCTATCTAAACCAACTAATTTCTTCATTATTTGTAACAGTTTCTTACTTGGGCGTTTGGAATCTCTCTATTTCGTACATATTTATACCAAATTTTTTGGGAATTAATGAAGTACGTGGAGTCTTTGAAACGACAGTAGGTCTTTTTATTACATTAGCTAAAACTTTTTTGTTTTTATTCATTCCTATCGCAACAAGGTGGACTTTACCTAGAATGAGAGTGGACCAACTATTGAATCTTGCGTGGAAATTTTTTTACATGTTTATTTAGGTAATCTACTATTGAAAACTTCTTCTCAACTGTCACTGTGAAGACATAGGATATTTTCAATTCAAAACTTTTCTAAATCAAGGGAAAGGAACATTAAATTATTCATAGATTCACGATATGTTCCCTTTGGTAACCAGGTTGTTGAATTATGGTCAACAAACAGTCGGAGCAGCAGGGTATATTGACCATCCGCACCTGTAGTCAAATGAGAGTCACTGCAAAGCTTTATGATTACCTTATTCCACGCAAATCGTTTACCTATAACTATTCAATATCCTTATGATAAATTGATCTCATCGGAACATTTCCGTGGTCGAATACATTTTGAATTTGATAAATGTATTGCCTGTGAAGTATGTGTTCATGTATGCCCTATTGGTCTACCCGTTGTTGATTGGAAATTGAAAACTGATATTGGAAATAAACGATTGCTTAATTACAGTATTGATTTCGGAATCTATATATATTTTTTGGTAATTGCATCGAGTATTGTCCAACAAACTATTTATCAGTGACTGAAGAATATGAACTTTCTACTTGTAATCCTCAAAAAATAAATTATAATCAAATCGCTTTGGGTCGGCTACTTATGTCAATAATTGGAGATTACACAATCCAAACAATTATGAATTCAACTTCAATAACAATTACCAATTCTTAAGATTATGTTTTGCTCTCAAGGAACGAAACTTCTTTCATTTTTCTTAGTCAATAACTCAGAATCCCAACCAATGATTGGTATACTCGTGACATGCATTATATTGAAAAGAAAACATATTCATATATCTGTTACGTGATGATTTCAAAATCGAAAAATCTATTCTATAGAGAATATATAAAATTTAGAAATTCAATTCTTAGCGACCCTTTTTCGTATAGAGAAACGGAATGCAATTAAAATTAATAAGTATATCTACAACAACCAACACTCCTTAAGTATCGTATTAGTTCAATTTCTATTAGGAATGTAAAAAAAAAAAAAAAAAAAAAAGGTAATGTCTTTTTTCCTGGTCTGGTCAATAAGGTCATGAAACATTTAGAATTAAATTATCTCCTATTATACATATAATGGATTTACCATCATCAATACATGATTTGTTTTTAATATTTTTAGGGTTGAGTTCTATAGTCGGCAGTTTAGGAGTAGTATTATGTACCAATCCAATTTATTCTACCTTTTAATTAGGATTGGTTCTTGTGTGTATATCCTTATTTCATATTCTATGAAACTCCCATTTTGTAGTTGTTACACAACTTCTTATTTATGTGGGTGCCATGAATGACTTAATTGTATTTGTTGTTATGTTCATGAATGGCTCATAATACTATAACGATTTCCATCTTTTGAACGTTGGAGATGGGATCACTTAACTGGTTTGTACAAGTATTTTAGTTTCACTAATTACTACTATCTCAGATATGTCATGGTACGATATTATTTGGACCACTGGATCAAACCAAATTATAGAGCAAGATTTGATAAATAATGGTCAACAAATTGGAATTCTATCAACATATTTCTTTCTTCTATTTGAATTTATTTCTATAATTCTTTTAGTTTCCTTGATCGGTGCAATTGCTATTGTTCGTCAGTAAAGTAATAAATACGAAAAAAGAACTTCATTAGTTTTGTCTTATCTCCTCTATTTTTCCTTCAATTCCATTTGAATTTTCTGATTGTTCATGTTTAAAAGATCAATGTTTTAGTTTGATCTATTACTAATAATTTTATTTATTATGTACTTGTTATATTCTAGTCAATCAAATTGATTGAATTATTGTTCTTATTGAAATGACTCGAGATGAATTGATGATGAGTAGTTCAATGATGCTTGAACATGTACTTGTTTAAGTGCCTATTTATTATCCATCGGCATCTAAGGATTGATTACAAGTCGAAATATAGTAAGAGCACTTATGTGTCTTGAGCTTATATTGAATGCGGTTAATATGAATTTCGTAACATTTTCTGATTTATTTGATAGTCGCCAATTAAAGGAGACATTTTCTCAATTTTTGTTATTGTTATTGCAGTCGCTGAAGTAGCTATTGGCTTAGCTATTGTTTCATCAATTCATTGTAACATAAAATCAACTCGTGTCAATCAATTGAATTTGCATAATAAATAGTAACGAGCAATAAATAGTTATAATCATAGGTATTTTATTTATAAATAAAAAAATAAAGAATATTCACTAATTCAAATTAACATGTGGTAGAAACTAGAAACCTATGATCCTTTTTGCTAAAACGTAAGAAATCAAAGTATCTTGGCCTTCTCTCATGTGCAGATCCAGAAGTAGATTGATTACAAACAAGTTCTGGTAAATCTAAATTATTGAATCGTCTGGTTCATAAATCTATGACTCATTTACTAAATTGAAAATTTATGACGTTCAAAAATTTTATAGATACAATGTCACATTTAGTAAAGATTTATGATACATGTACAGGGTGTCTCAACATGTACGAGCCTGCTCCATAGATGTATTAGAAATGCTACACTAGAACATGACCGGGTACATTAAGACCGAAGTCGTAACCATTTATAGATGGAGCTTCAACATCAGCTAAATCTAGATGGAATTTGTGAGCATTATGTTCACGCATAGCTTCCATACTAAGATTAGCACAATTGATGATATCAACCCAAGTGTTAATTACACGACCTTGACTATCAACTATAGATTGGTTGAAATTAAAACCATTTAGGTTGATAGCCAAGGTATTGATACATAAAGACATGAACCAAATACCTACTATAGACCAAACAGCTAGGAAAATGTGCAAAAAATGAGAATTGTTGAAACTAGCATATTAGAAGATCAATCAGCCAAAACAACCATGAGCTGCTACGATATTATAATTTTCTTCCTCTTGACCTAATCTGTAACCTTCATTAGAAGATTCATTTTTTGTGGTTTCCCTGATCAAACTAAAGGTTGCCAAGGAACCATGCATAACACTGAATAGGGAGCCGCCATATACACCAATTACGCCTAACATGTAAAATGGGTGCATAATGATGTTGTGTTCAGCCTGGAATACGATTATGAAATTGAAAGTACCAAAAACCCTAGACGCATACCATTAGAGAAGCTTCCTTGACCAATTGGGTATATCAAAAAAACTGTAGTTACAATTGCAACATGAGTTGAATATGCAACAACCCAAAGGCGCATACCTAGATGGAAACTAAGTTCTCACTCACGACCCATGTAACAAGCTACACCGAGTAAGAAGTGTAGAACAATTAGTTCATGAGGACCGTCGCTGTATAACTGATAAGCACCCAAAACATCAATTTTTACACCCCTAAATATACAATTGTTAAGTCCAATTATCCAATAAAAATATCTCATTACGTGTAATTTGTGCATTTTGTAGGAATTCAAGCACAAATCTCAAATCATGCATAAAGTGGCACAATAAGGCTAAATTCAACAACTAGAAGGCCCAATGAGAGTTCAAATGCATTCATAAGGATTAAAAAATTTTAATCCCAAGACCCATGAAGTCAAACCCTGAAAGCATCAGCAACTACGGGTCTTAAGAAAATCAACATGAAGATTTGGACATCCACATGGTCAACTTTATCATTAAAAAATCTCTACAAAACATGTTTCCTTATCCAATTCCAACACCATTACTTGTTTATTCAACCATGTTTTCGTGTTTCCCTGTTTAACTCAAACCATGTTTCCTTGTTTCACTCAACCATGTTTCCTTGTTTTATTCAACCATGTTTTATTTCTTCACTCAACCATGTTTCCTTATTTCACTCAAACCCTTTTACCTATAGTCCATAAAGGATAGTTTTTTTAGTTGTAGTTCTTGGCTTTATATTTTTGCTTCATAGAGAAATGCATGTACTACATTTTAATTCCATTGAAGAAGTAAGTTTTATCTTTGTTTCTCTTTTTCAATTGTTTCTCTTTCTCTTTTAACTTTTAATTTATTCTCACCATCCATTATTTTACTCTTCTCTTTATTCTTTAAATTGAAAATCATATTTGTCTTCTAATCCACGTGAAGTAGTCGATAACCCCTACTTCCACTATGCATTGTTGAAGTGTATTGTAGGTTGAAGGATAAAAATAAATAAAAACAATAGTTATTTCTTTGATTGATGTCGAAAATCATGCAACGATATTAATGTCGATTTTTTGCATCAATCAAATGGCGTCATTGCACATCACTTGGTGAAAGAAGACATTCTTGAAGATAAAACTTTGGAGACAATAAAGAAGATTTTTAACTTCTTTAATTTTTTCCCTTTTCTTAAATTGTTTTTGTCTTCTTTATGCGTTTTTTGGGTAATTTTCAGCATATAACGGAAACAACACAGCTGAAGACGACTCAAACAGTGTTCGTTTAACGTGAAAAGTTTACAGCAAATTTCGTGATATTCCCCTGAATTTCTATAATATTTTCAGATTTTTTTGAGGTCGGTTGCCTGTTGAACAAATTTGTTTGGAAAAGTGGGTGATAAAGCTGCGAAATTGCCCAAGACTTGTTGAAGACCTTTTTTTTTTTTTTTTATTTGTAGTTTCTAGTGAGGAAGAGAGTTTATTCTTTATTATTATTTGTTAATATGCCTCGAATGGTCGAGTGCAACTTGTAATAGTTAGGCATTATTTTAACATTAGGTTGATTGTTAGTTTTATGTTAGAATTAATTCACTTTAAAAAAATAAAAAAAACAAAACAAAACAAAAAATTCTGACCACCAAGACCATTAAACATCTTTGCATGTGTAATTGTTTGATTTTGTGAATTTATTTAGATAGCAATCGAAGTCAGAAATAAAAGATTGTTCTTTGAAAAGGGTTTTTTTAGTGGACAAACCAGTGGTGTTTTGGGGGAGAGAGCAATTGCTTGAACCTAGGAGGAGTGACTCTCAAATAACACTTCTCTCTACTCCCACGGTGGAGACCTTGTGTCTGAGCTCACAAGTTAGTAAGTATCTCTTTATGGGTGCTGAGTGAAAATCGATTTAACATTACTTGGTGTTTGTTTATGTTTATGCATCTTAACAAACTGCCTGGTTGCTTATGTTAATAAACTACCATAAACAGGGAAAGCAGACCTAGCCCTGTTTTTGAAATTAGTGGGATTTCATCACCCACCCCATCACTCCAACTGTGTGAAACCAAGGCACATAATAAAATCAATTAAGATTTGAGACAACTAGAACGGTGTTCATAAGACAACTACGATCAAGGTTATTCTGCTAAATTTTGTGTTGACTAAAGCTAAACGTGACATTAGGTTTAATCATTCAATGAACTCCGAGAGGCCACTGCCACATGGGTAACTCGCTCGGTACGCCAAGTCATTAGTAAGCTGCGGATCGCAAAAACACGTGGTGTAACTAACAGTTTTGGCTAGGAGCACCCACCCTAAGTACGTATTTTTCACGCATCATTCTCATAACAATCGGTCTACAGAGTGGTAGCATAGGTACAGTTCTTCATTAGACCATGTGATCTCCTGTCACTTGTGCAATAATCTGGCTTCTTGTAAGCGTAACTCTGACCTCTCGATTTTGGACTTTGTATTGTTGGATACAAGCTTTTAGGTTCATCTATTAGCACCCTATCTAATCAGGCAATAATAGATAACAGCGTAACGCCCGCTGATTAAAATCAATTTTGTCCCTCACAGATTAACAAGATAAAATCCCATTAAAACGTTGTTTGCTTAGATTTGGCATTTGTGTGGTTCAGAAGTGATTGTTGCTTGTGTATATCTTCTTAGCAGTCATCTAGGATACTTGATCTTGTGCTTTGTCATTGTCATCTTTCTAATCCATTTTTTTTCCTTTTATGAAAGTTTGGGAACGACCCAACAAACGCTTGGTTCGTACCCAAAATTTTCTAACCACCCTAATCCACTCTTTGCTTCTTCACCACACTCATCCCCACCTACCTTCCCTCACTCTCCAATCAACAGTGAAATGGAAGAATGTCCAATTTGGGAATACAATGTTCCCCTTGCTGCTAATGTGAACAAATGCATTGAGTTGCCCTATATCACGACAGCTCAATTTGATATTAGACCGTCTATTATTAATATGTTGTCGAAGTTTTGTGGGCATGATCGAGAAAGCCCATATGTCCATCTTGGAAAGTTTCTTGAAGTTTGTAGTACTTTTAAGAACCAAAACATAGATGAAGAAAATGTCAGACTTCGCTTGTTTCTTTTCTCTCTTGATGACTGGGCCACCTCTTGGATAAATTCCCTCCCTGCCAATTCCATCAAATCATGGGAGGATTTAGTTAGAAAGTTTCTAGCGAAGTACTTCCCCATGAGAAAGACCCTAGAAATTAGAAGAGAAATTGAGGAGTTTACTCAAACAGATGATGAACTTTTTTATAAAGCATGGGACCGCTTTTAAGATTTACTCATCAAGTGCCCCCATCATGGCTTTGAAAAACGAGTGCTAGTGCAGAGTTTCTATAATGGATTGATTGTCAAATCTAAAAATATGATCGAATCCATGCATCAAGTGGAATTCATGTGTAAAACCGGTATTGATGCTTATACCTTTCTAAGTGAACTTGCTGATGATTATCGACAATGGACTGCCTGTAGAGACTTAAAACCCAGATCTTTTAGAAAATCACGTCTATTTGTACCAAAGGAAGATCTTGGACTAGACATCAAAACCTTCCTCAAGGATTTTGCTAAGGAAATTAAATCTATTGTGACAAAGTCTACCTCTAAAGCCAAAGAGCAGACTTATAAGCCTTGTACCTTTTGCCTCAAAAGAGATCGTATAGATTTTGATTGTCCTTTAACTTTAGGTGGCAATGAATCTCCAGAGGAGGTGTGTGTATTTAACAATGAACGTAAATCAAACACATTCGGTCAAACATACACATATGCAAATCGACATCACACTAACTTTTCCTATGGTGGTGACTTTTATGAACAATCACCCAGAAGTTCAGGGAATCCTTCTGTGTTTCAACACCCTAGGCAACCTAGTGGACAAGCCCACAACTCACGCACTTATCCCAGACAGGTTCAATATGGACTTCAATCTAACCAGTTGCAACTGAATCAATATCCACCACAAGGAGAACCTCTTTCATATTGGCAAAATCAGCCTATGAACCTTTCTATGGTACTTGTCCCTCATAATTCCTATGGTCAACCTCAACTTAGCAACTTCTGGGACTTGGTACCTCAAACTCAATATGTTGCTCCTTTACCACCTCCAAAACCATCATTGGAGGATATGATGCACCAATTAATGACAACCAATGTTGTTAATTCCCAAGCCATCCACCAGCTTCAACAACAGTTGCAATAGTTAACCGTGGGAAGGGAAAAAGGAACATTCCTCAGTCAACCCATCCTTAATCCAAAAGGTGCTCCCCAAGCCCGTGTCAATGAAATTGGTATAGTGTTGATTCACATGGAGAAGTTAAAGTTGTCACCACCCTTCGTTCTGGCCGAGCAATTGATAATGACATTGAACAACCCAAGATAACTGATGTGATTTCCAAACAGAACGTTCCTAACCCAATTGAGAACGCTAAAGGTTCTTCTCAAACTAGTTTAAACTCACACTCTCAGCTTCCCGTAGAGCCAAGAAAGTATATACATAAGGCACTTTTTCCCAAAGCCTTTTTAGGTAACAAAAAATAGAAGCAATTTCAAGAAATACTAGAGATTTTTAAAGGAGTACACATCAACATCCCTCTTTTGTTTGTTTTCCAGCAAGTACCAATCTACGCAAAAAAATTCAAGGACATGTGTACTAAAATGAAAAAAATGGAAGTACCTGAAACTACAAACCTTGCAAGCGATGCCACATCGCTTATTCAACAAATTGGAGTAGTTAAGTACAGGAATCCAATAACCCCTACTGTACCATGTTTCATTGGAAAAGACTTCGAAAGTCATGCCTTGATCGACTTAGGAACGAGTGTGAATCTCTTACCTTATCATATATATTTAGAACTTGGGATAAAGGAGATGCAACCAACAAAGGTAGTTTTAAGCTAGCAGATGAGTCAAAACGATACCCTAGATGAATAGTTCTGGATGTGATTGTTCAAGTTGCAAATTTCTATTATCCAGTTGATTTCATCATCTTAGACACTAGCTCGAGCCCAAATTATCAAATTCTTGTCATTTAGGGCGACCCTTCTTAGCAACTGCGGAGGCCGACATCAACTGTAGAAGCAGTAGCATGTATGTTTCCTTTGGGAACCTTAAGCAGAATTGAATATTTTTAAGGCCTTGCTAAGGAAAGATGATCTCGATATGATTGAGGAAGAAGAAGTGTGTATGATTCGATCTTTTGAGTCTATGGCTCAATCGTCACCAGATATGGACGAGGCTATTGAAGAGGTCAACAATATGTTGGATAATGTGCCCATAATGCATATACCTGAATCTAAGCCATTATCACTTTATCAATATGAGAAAGAGTTGTATTTTTCATCTTCCTTCATAAGACAGTCACAAGAGGGTTACTCATCCACAAGTACTTAGAAATCACTAGAACTTAAGCCTTTACCAAATGAACTGAGATATGCATTTCTCGGTCCTGCCCAGTGATTATTGCCTCAGATCTCACTGATGAACACAGTTACAAGTTGTTGGAGGTCTGTAAAGCTCACAAGTCAGCCATTGCTTGGAATATTCATGACATCAAGGGTGTTGACTCTATTGACATCAAGGGTGTTGACTCTATTGTCTGTGAGCATCATATTTATTTGGAAGATGAAACCAAAACCTCTAGAGAGCCCCAACGACGTCTAAATCCACTTTTGAAAGATGTCGTAAAAGAAGAAGTGTTGAAACTCCTGGATGCAATCATCATCTATGCAATCTCTGATAGCTAATGGGTTAGCCCAGTCCATGTGGTTCTTAAGAAGTCAGGAATTACAGTTATTGAAAATGAGAACAGGGAACTTGTGCAACAAACAGTGAAAAAGGGATGGAGAGTATGCATCGATTATCGTAAGTTGAATTCTAATACTCGGAAGGATCATTTTCCCCTTCCCTATATTGATCAGATGCTTGAGAGGTTAGCGGGTCATCCTTACTATTGTTTCTTGGATGGATATTTGAATACAATCAAATCCCTATTGCACAAGAGGATCAAGAAAAAACCACATTCACCTATCCGTTTGGTACCTACGCTTATCGTCGCATGCCTTTTGGGCTATATATGCAACGCACCCACGACATTTCAAAGGTGCATGTCTAGCATATTCAGTGATATGGTGGAAAATTTTCTTGAGAAATTTATGAATGATTTTTTCAGTATTCGGCTCATCTTTTTACCAATGCCTACATCACCTCTCACTTGTCTTAGAGGGTTGCGAAGAAAAATGTCTTGTTCTAAATTGGGAAAAGTGTTACTTCATGGTGAAACAGGGCATTGTCCTTGGGCACGTTGTCTCTCCAAAAGGCATTGAAGTGGACAAAGCTAAGATTGATTTCATTTCATCTCTTTCGATTCCAAAATTTGTTAAAGATGTGCAATCTTTCTTGGGGCATCCTAGATTTTATCGCCGCTTCATTAAAGAATTCTCAAAGATTGCACGCCCTTTGAGCAGTCTCTTAGCCAAGGATGTTCCCTTTCTTTTTGACGATAAGTGCATATCTGCGTTTCTACATGTTAAATCTGAACTAGTCTCAGCTCCTATCATCCGAGCTCCTAATTGGGCGTTACCTTTTGAGATTATGTGTGATGCCTCTGACTATGGTGTAGGTGCAGTTTTGAGCGAGCGAGTCAACGAAGTAAAAACAACTTCAGATCGAACCACCAAAATAAAACTCGAAGGAAACAACTTCGAGACAACCGAATCAACAAACCAACTTGAAAGAGGCAAATTCCATTTTGATTAGGCAATCCGAGCAAACAATTGAGGAACAAGTTAGTACAGCTCAGGAGAGCCTTGGATAAACTAACACACCATATCAACAAAATAGAAGACAAACAGACAAAACAACTTTTTCACAAAAGCTCTAATACGACAAAGACAAGGTTGAGACATACGTACTGAAGCATATGAAAATTCAAATCAGCAAAAGACAGACAAGGATATAGTTGTAAAAATCAAAGGTGGAATAGATATCATTTAGACAACAACGAACAAACGAAGTCAACAAGAAGAAAAACAAAGGAGAAACACATGTTATTTATTCAAAAGCTACTCTATTACATTCAAAGATAATAAAGGAATAGAAGATTAAGGGGAAAGATCTATAACATCTTCAACAATACTATTTGCCGAAAGAGGAGTAGCCGGATCATTGACATGAACTCTCTCTTCAAGAGGAGAAGGTGGCGGCTCTTCAACCATTCGATCACCCAGAGGGTCTTCAACACCCTCTTCATCCTCGTAGGTCCGATAGACCAAATGGAGGTATTGAGACAAATCAACACCGAGACCCTCAATATAATCCAGAAGCTCATTCCGACCATCGACAACCCAATCCACCAACCTCCATAACACGAATCCTATCCTTAACATTAGCAAGCTCACTCCTGGCTGCTATAAGTTATCCCTCAGCAGTAGTGAGCATCGCTGAGGAATTTGCCTTGACCACGTCAAGTGAAGCCAATAATGGCTCCACCCTTTTTCGGTAATGTCGTGATTTTTAGAGTACTCTATCACGGCACACGCGGCCTCATCATGAAGTGCCTTATCAGTGGACAACTTTTTCTCCACATCATGCAAACATGCATGAATACCGTCTAATTCAGCTCTTAAAGATTCAAGCACGATCATAGACCGATCCTGCACACCCTCCACCTCGGCCAGAAGCTTGAGCAACCCCAACTGCTTTGATCCGCTCAGAACATCATGCTTTTAATGCGTCGTACATAAAGAACATGCGAGAATACCAATAGCAGCATGGAAAGCTTCATCTCCAAAGAAATCACAAGATTACGATTGGCCTGATGACCAGAACCCATCACCCCTGCGTAGGCAAGATGGGTCATCTCGTCCATTACAAGCCTAAGGCCATCATCAAGATGAAAGCTCAGATCCAGCACGGGCATCAAAGGCCTCTCCACCGACTGTCTGTGTCATTCATTAATTAGCTTACGCGCACCGTCCTGCACGCCAAGCCAGGAAAACCAGCAAAACTTCCCATCCAATTTGACATGAATCTCTTCAGGAGTAGGTTCATTCCAACTAATCTGCAAATTAAGAACACGGGGATTCAGAAGTATGGAGGAACCACCACCCATAGTCGAGAAAAGAGAAGGAGAAATAGAACAATCCTCACCCTCTCGTTGCGCAGCAAAAGCAGAACGATTATCAGTTCCAACAAGAAGATAAATGCTTAAGTAGGTTGTAGAAGGAGAAATAGAACGAAGAGACCGTGTCTTAGGAACTTGATCACAACTACTAATCTCTTTAGACTAGACAACAGACAGTTGGAGCATCTTTCAACTAAAGACTGAGGATCCTCATTGGAACACTTAGAAGCATCAAGACCATTATAAGCAGTAAGGAGTCTCTTTTCGCCATCGTCCAACGGACGAATGGTATATTTTTCACTCTTTTCCAATGCCAACTTTGTCCTTTCCGCCTCTTGCAGAGAGCAACGATCCTCCCTCGCAGGTTCTCTATCAACAAAACCTGAGTAAAAAAAACATGACAAACAAAGTCAATGAGTCGTTTCTTGTTCGGAACACGGTCAGAACTTAGAAACAACTGCTTCGACAAACTAACAAGCCTTGGTACTTTCGTCTTCCTGGAAGTCAGACCGGTAGCAGAGCTAACAGGAGCATCGAGATCCATAACATCCGAGCTCACTTTCCGATCAACGACGACATTACCACCATCGACAATGACAGCATGGACAACAATCTCCGCGACTTGCCTCTCATTTAGCAGAGCCCGTTCAGCTTCATTCATGTTGTACAAACCGCTGCACCTCAACATATAATTAGTAAGATAGGTATCCAAAGGAATTACAGGAAGTTGCAAAAAACGCTCGTTGATAACCTGTTATTTAGTAGTCAATATTCCTTCACCTGATAGGAACCTGGAAGGACCTCACTATCTGCTGACCCCATAAGTTGAAATAGCCTGAGTGGACAGACGCAAAAAACCAACCCCGCGACCAACTCCTGATGTTGTCATTAAGGTTTCCAAAACATGCAGGAAAACGAAGGAAATAGGTGTGATCGGGTTTCACGCTAGACCCCATCAGATAATGCAAAACTCCAGCAATTAAAGTGATACCAGATTAATGGCCCTGATATACGTGGAAACCATTACCCTCCAACCGTTCGGGCCCATCTGAGTAGGAGGAATATTAAGAAGATCTAGATAATACCAGAATAGCTCCGAAACTGGAAATCGAAGATCGGCATAGAACATTCGTGGGTAAAGCGCAATATATCCCTTTCTCGGACGACAATGACTGACATTTTCACAAAGTAGAACAATCTCAAGGTTGGGAGGCAATGAGTGGTTGGAACGGACGCTATCCAATGTAGCTTGAGAAGCCTTCTTTGGGGAAAAATGAGTTTCACAGGTAGTAAGCTGCTCACCGTCCACTAAGTCACCAACAGACATCACGAACAGGCAAGAAAAGATGAAAAATAATAGAAAAGAAGAAATTACCCTAATAGCAAAGATGGCGTAAAGGAGGAAGCAAAGTCGTCATGTCACCTTTTATACAACTGAGCAACGAAGAGACTGCTCATGGAGTGACATACGGGACATAATGGAGCGCGAAATTCCAAAAAATATGCTCGAAAACAAACAGACAATGAAGTAATCGGGGCGATCGACCGACCAAAACTTATTAACAACATTAAGTTTAGAGCAAAGGTGCGATTGAGATACCAACCGTCACATAGTTAGTGGATACGCGAACATACCCACTAACTAAGGGGGGAGTAGCGGATGATACATCAAAATAGATTGATCATCACGGCCATACACGTGGCATAGAGCATCCATCACGAATATATAAAGCCTAGTCTATTGGGCCAGCTCATAAAACCCAAGAAGAATAAGGCCCAGACAAGGCCCACCAATGAGAATACATAAACAAATCCCGAATCCAGGCCTGACACGAGTTCACTCATAAAGAAGATGAACGTTGCACCAAAAAAAAGTCGTGGAGGGAGTTACGCCTCCACGGACGTATCTCCATTAAGGAGAAGACTGTTACGAGAAACATTTCATTTCGTTGCGCCTCACATGCTTAAGTCACGCAGAGAACTAACCGCAACCATTATAAATGGTAAAGGGAACATTCGACATAGGTATGCAACTTTAACTGAGTCTTGTCAAGATTTACTTCCTTCTTCAAACGGAGTTGCTGACTTAAGTATCGGAGTGCCTTTAACCACAAAAAGGTGGTTCTTGGCAGTCTAACATCTATTTTGTAGGTCAAACTCATAGGAGGACGATTTTTGGATGCATCAACGATCTCATAACAAATCATTCATGATTGGCCAGTCATTGATACGAATAATATCAAAATTCCAAATCCGTTCTTTATTTAACCTCCACGAAGAAAAAATGACTCTTGGGAAGATCAAAGAAAGAACTTGTTCTTCTTCTATAAAGAATTCTTCCAATAATTCTAACCTAATCTTTTTAAAAAAATGGACAATACTTTTATGTTTACGAGACAACGTTCTAGCTCATGAAAGTCGAAGGATATACTTTACTCGATATAAACTCTTTTTTTATGATCAACTATAATAATGATAATGACTTCTGCATATCCGCCCAAATCTATCGATAATATCATAATCCGATGAATCGGTCCAAAACGACTTACTAATGGGATGCCCTGATGCATTATAAAATTTCGAGTTAGCGAATGATCCAATCAAAGTAATTATAGGGTCTATAGTATCAAACTTTTTTTGTAGCAATATCAATAATAAATGAATTTTATTACATTTGACTCCTAACCACAGAAGGCTTTAGTGGTACACTTGAAAAATGGCCCAAAAATCAAGGGAATGGTTGTATAATTGATTTATATGAACCCTATTTGGTTGAGACCACGATTCGAAATGATATTGCAAGAGATTTATAAGTTAATACTTCCATTTAATCGTCGAAATAGGAGTTCCTTTTAAAGCCAGAATAGCTTTTCCTTGATATTTGACATAATGTATGAAAGGGTCCTTGAAAACCCAAAGGACGGTGTGAAAATCATTACTAAAAACTACCCAAAAAAATGTGTTCTCTCAAGAAAGGCACTAGAAAATGTTGATCGTAAATGAGCAAATTGTTTACTGGGAAAGGGGAATATCGATTTGCATTCATATACATGAAAATTATATAGGAACAAGAATAATTTTTTATTCTCGTTTGAAAAAGCAAAAAAAAATTTGAGTAATAAGATTATTCCAATTTTGAAACTCGTAAACAAAAAATCGCAATAAATGCAAAGCGGGGATATCTTGTATACAACAACAAAGGGTTTGAATCAAAAGTTCCAGATGGATGGGGTGGGGTATTAGTATATCTAATACATGATTTAAATGCGATAATTTATCCTCTAAAAAGGGAAATGCTAAATGAATTGATTGTAAATTTTAGATTTTTCTATTTCGTTTTTCTCTTCTAGGGAAGTTATTAAATGTAGTGAAAATGGAATTTCCACAATGATTGTACAACCCTCTAATACCATTTGAGAATAAAAATTATTCTTATGATCTACAAATTTATGTTGTTGAGGGATATAGTTAATAATAAGGATTCATTAAAAAAAATTTCACTTAGTATGGTTATGGGGAGAACCTTTTTCCGCGTCAAGTACTAATACATTTTTAACGTCTAATTAGACTGGGAAATCCTTCGAATTTAAGAACAGAAGCTCATTGCTTTTTGTTTACCTATAATTGGAGCCTAATGGCTCTATCCATTTATTTACTTGACCCACTAGGATTTCTATTTTTGTACCGATCTAAGAATTAAAAAAATTTGTACTAATCTGGTAAGAAGGAAGTACTCTTACAGTTCTTTGTGGTCTTACAAACTCTACCAACTGTATCGATGAATTCGTTCTTTCATCCAAATGTCAAAGATTCTTGCCGCACGTAAAAGCCGAGTAATCTACCGTTGAGTTAGTAACCTGAATTAATGTAAATTTGGTTTGTAGATTTGATCGGAAATAACGAGATTGGATTGTGCGACCCCATCAAAACATTAAGTTAGAAATACAATTAAAAAATTTATATTTCTATAAGTAAAAGAAAAAATAAATTTTTTTTTAGGGTTGGTGATAAATAAATCTATTTATCCACAATGGAAATATAGTTATTCCATAAACTTATGTCAATATGAACGTCAAGAAACCAAAAAAAAATTTAAAAATAATTGTATTGGATTGGCACTACAGAGATAATAAAAAGTTTGGGTGAGTAGTAGATAAAGGAAATTACCTAGGATAAGAAGAAAATTGCGAGTTTATTCAATATATGTCAAGGCACAATAAGCAGACTAGACTTTATTTTTTGTGGAGTTTAAAATCACTGGATTGAGGAGAATCCTATAATTTTATGGATCCTCTTAGTTCATCTACTCACATGATCTTATTTTCTATCCCTCCCATATCACATAGAAAATCTTTTTGTCGTTAATTATTTGTTCTATTTCAATAATTTTATTTCACTAAATTTTTAAATAAATTAATGCTAGGTTACTTAAAAATCTCTTCCTTCTTTGAAATATCATGAACTGATCATGTAGGTTGAGCACTTTTTTCAAGGAAATATATAATAGCGGGAACGTTTAAATAAGTTTGACTTTTTATCGGATCGTAAAAACCCATTGTCCGAAGATCCCTTCCTTCTCTTCGAGGTCAAACATCGATTGCAACGATTTGATAGATAACTCATTGGGATAGGTGTAGATGAACAATGCCCCCTTAGAAACGTATAAGAGGTTTTATCCTGGTACAGCTCTATAAAGAATGAATTTTTATAGATTTAGAATTTATCTCTATTTCTATTATAGAGTAATAGAACACAGTGACAAATAGATTTCTAAATTCCTCAAATCAATTAAATTAGACTATGATTTGATTAGTTTTTTCTTTTTCCTTCTTGTTTTCCCAAAAGATCATTTGTACTTGTAACTAAAGTTGAATAATTTGAAAGAGTTAAAAGAAACTCCTTAGATCCTTGGCATTTCATTTATTGAGCTCTCTCTAAACCCATCTTAGTCTCGTTTCTAATCAAAAAAATTTATTCTTTAATTTGATTTGGCTCCAATTGAATTGTTGAAACAATTGAAAGGGCATTTTCTTGTTACGAGATCCTTTATCTTTGTTTAGAATCATTGGGTTTAGACATTACTTCGGTGATCCTTAATCATTTCAAAAAGGCGCCAACACACCTTTTTTATTTCTTTCTAGCGAAGAATCATAAGAACGATTGATTCCCATGAGATACACTTTTGATCAAAATAGTTTTTCTCAATTCCAATCAAAAAATTTAATCCAAAAGTTAATTTTATAGGAATTGGACCGTTTCGATTTCTATATCAAAGATATAATTACGAAGTTGAAACAACTTATTGATTGACACTAACCCTAGATCCTTGCCTCTGAGTAATGAATCAATCATTTCTTCTCGAGCTCCATTGTGTACCATTTACTTACAACGGAACTAAAAACTAATAAGAGATATACTGGAATAAAACAAATTTTGTCGAGTAAAAAGCACCTTATATGAAAATGATGGATACAAAAATTCACAACCAATCATGTCCTTCAAGTCACACGTTGCTTTCTACAACATATTTTTAAACAAAGTTTTACCATAACATTCCCCTCAATAGGAACTGGTATGGAATTGATTCAATATGGAATCATGAATAGTCATTGGCCCAATTTGGACATAGTAATGTAATCCATATTTTATTCTATAACCTATGGGTGGATACTTATCTTGAGAAGTCTCAGGATTCTATTTTGTTAACCCCATATTTTTTTAATGAAACATTTTAGAATTCGGGATCAAGAGGGAAGTCGCCCTATTTTCAAATAATAACTATATAAAGTAACATAAAGAAGTTGGGGAATATAGAAGTTTTCCTTTCACATTTCGATTAAGAATGCAGCAAAATGAAATAAAACAAATTAAATATAAATAAATATAGGACATAAGGTTTATCTAAGTAGTTCAATATGACTACGAGCCAGACATGCATATGCGAAAGAGCCCATTCTTTTTTTGAATTATATTATACATTTATGCACGTTCCCATCTTAATAAGGGGAATTAAGGAAGGGAAAAGGGAATCGCCATGTTTCAATTTTTCATTGAATCTGTTGAAACTAAAAACTAATTTAGGATATAGCGCGTCTCATGTCATGTTGTCCCAAGTAGAACTTAGATAGGCGATATGCGCATAATTAGACATAAATACAACCCCTTTTGCGCACTATATTAGTTTTCCGTGAATTTGACTAACATAACAAATGGGTCACAATGTCTCTCCTCTCTGCGAATCTTTTTTGTCTTTATCGCATTTATAGGGAAGAGATTATAATTCCGGAGTTCCTTGTCTTTCTTGGTATTCAATCAGAGTGTATTATCATAATAATAGGTGAATTTTTTTTATCACTTTTTATATTGTATTCAAGACTCCATAGCATAAACCTAAGCGGCATAAATTTTCTTTTCAGGAATTTTTTACCAAGTCATTTCCATTTGTATTTGTTGCAAATTCGAATAAAAATGTTAAGTAGAAAAATATTTTGTATTTCCCTGCTTATATCATATCGTATTTCATACATTACATACATGAAGTTGGGTGAAATTTCATGCATTTCAATAAACAGAATCTATATTCCATCATTGCTAGATAAATCCATATGGTTCGATGGAAGAATGAGCCAATGCATGAGATTTTTCCAATAAATGGGAAACTAAATAAATATACTTCAAGATGTAAATGAGGGAATGTCTACAATACCTAGGCTTAGTCAGATACAATTTGAAGGATTTTATAGATTCAATGATCAAGGCTTAATAGAAGAACTTTATAAGTTTCCAAAATTGAAGATATAGATCAAGAAATTAAATTTCAATTATTTGTGGAAACATATCAATTGGTAGAACCTTTAATAAAAGAAAGAGATGTTGTGTGTGAATCACTCACATATTGTTTCGAATTATATGTACCGACGGGATTTATTTGAAAAACGGGTAGGGATATGTAAGAACAAACCATATTTATTGGAAACATTCCTCTAATGAATTCCTTGGGAACGTTTACAGAAAATGGAGTATACAGAATAGTGATCAATCAAATATTGCAAAGTCCCGGTATTTATTACCGTTCAGAATTGGACCATAAGGGAATTCTAGTCAGTATCGGTACCATAATATCAGATTGAGGAGGAAGATCAGAATTAAAAATTGATAGAACAGCAAGGATATGGGCGCGTGTGAGCAGGAAACAAAAATATCTATTCTAGTTCTATCATCAACTATGGGTTCGAATCTAAGAGAAATTATAGAAAATGTATGCTACCCCAAAATTTTCTTGTTCTTTTCAAATGACAAGGAAAAAAAAATGGGTCAAAAGAAAATGCTATTTTGGAGTTTTATCAACAATTTGCGTGGGGGTGGGGGGATCCGGTATTTTCTGATTCCTTATGTAAAGAATTACAAAAGAAATTTTTTCAACAAAGATGTGAATTAGGAAAGATTGGGTGACGAAATATGAATCGGATACTTAATCTTGATATACCTCAGCACATTACATTTTTGTTAACGCGGGATATATTTGCAGGTGCGGATCACTTGGTCGGAATGAAATTTGGAATGGGTACACTTGATGATCTGAATCACTTGAAAAATAAACATTTTCATTTCTGTAGCAGATCTTTTACAAGATCAATCGGATTGGCTATGATTCATTTAGAAAATGCGGTTTGGGAACTATAGGTGGAGCGATTAGGTAAAATTTGATACCGACTACTCATAATTTGGTAACTTCAACCCCATTAACAACTACTTATGAATCCTTTTTCGGCCTACACCCCTTATCTCAACTTATGGATCAAACAAATCCACTGACACAAATAGTTCAGGGGCAAAATCAAGTTATTTGGGTCCTGGGGGGTTGACAGGGAGAATTGTGAGTTTTTGGATACACGATATTCATCCTAGTCACTATGGGTGTATTTTCCCAATTGACACTCTGAAAGAAATCAATGTTGGACTCATTGTATCTTTAGCAATTCATGCGAGGATTGGTCATTGGGGGTCTTTAGAAAGACCATTCTATGAAATTTCTGAAAGCTCAAAAGAGGTACGGGTAATTTATTTATCACCAAGCATAGATGAATTCTACATGGTAACGACCGAAAATTCTTTGGCAATAAATCATGGTATTCAAGAAGAACAGGTTGTTCCATCTCGCTATTGTCAAGAATTCCTGATTATTACATGGGAACGGATTCAACATCGAAGCATTTTTCCCTTCCAATATTTTTCTATTGGAGCTTCCCCACATTCCTCTTATCGAGCATAATGATGAGAATCGAGCTTTAATGAGCTCCAATATGCAACGTCTAACAGTTCCGCTTTCTCGATCCGAGAAGTACATTGTTGGAACTGTGCTAGAATGTCGAGCGGCACTGGATTCAAGGGTGTCCGCTATAGTCAAACACGAGGGAAATATCGTTTATACTGATACGATTATTTTATCAAGTAATGGAGACATTCTAAGTATCCCATTGGTTATGTATCAACGTTCAAAAAAATACTTATACTCATCAAAAACCCAGGTTCTAGTGGATACATGCATTAATAGGGGACAAATTTTAGCGGGTGGTGTTGTTATAGTTGGTGGCAAACTCGCTTTAGGAAAAAATGTATTAGTAGCTTATATGCCCTGGGAGGGCTACAATTTTGAAGATGTTGTACTCATTAGAGAATTTTCGGTATATGGAGATAATTATACTTCTTTTCATTTATGGAATATGAAATTCAGACTTACTTGATAAGCCAAGGCCCTAAAAGAATCGCTAACGAAATACCGAATTTACAAGCCCATTCACTTCGCAATTTAGACAGAAATGGAATTGTGATGCTAGGCTCTTGGGTAGAAATATGTGATATGTTAGTAGGTAAATTCATATTGCAAATGGTAAAAGAATCATCATATGCCCCGAAGGATAGATTATTACGAGCCATACTTGGCATTCGAGTATCTATTGCAAATGAAACTTGTTTAAAATTACCTTTAAGTGGTAGAAGTCGAGTTATTGAAGTGAGATGGATCCATTAAACAGGGGGTTCCAACTATAATCTGGAAATGATTTGTGTATATATTTTACAAAAACGTGAAAACCAAAGTAGGTGATAAAGTAGCAGGAAGACGTGGAAATAAGGGTATCATTTTAAAAAATTTGCCGAGACAAGATATGCCTTATTTGCAAGACGGAACACGTGTTGGTATGGTCTTCAACCCATTAGGAGTACCTTCACGCATGAATGTAGGACACATATTTGAATGCTCGCCCGAGTTAGCTGGGGATTTGCTAGATAAGCATTATAGAATAACACCTTTTTGATGAGAGACATGAACAAGAGGCTTCGAGAAAACTAGTGTTTCTAAATTATATGAAGTAAACAAACAACGAATCCATGGGTATTTGAACCTTAATACCCAGTAAAAAACAAAATATTTGATCGAAGAACGGGGGATCCTTTCGAACAACCTATTATAATAGGAATGTTTTATATCCTGAAATTAATTCATCAAGTTGATTATAAAATCCATGGACATTCCAATGGACCTTACACGCTTGGTACACGACAACCCCTTAGAGAAAGAGCCAAGCAAGGGGGACAACGGGTAGGAGAAATGGAAGTTTGGGCCTGAAAAGGATTTGGTGTTGCTCATATTTTACAAGAGATGCTTACTTATAAATCTGATCATATTAGAGCTCATCAAGAAATACTTGTTAATATGATCATTGGAGGAACAATACCTAACTCTGGGGATGCTCCATAATCTATTCGATTGGTCGTTCGAGAACTACGATCTTTGGCTCTAGAACTGAACCATTTCCTTGTATATATGAAGAACTTCTAGATAAATAGGGAGAAAACTTGATCGGAATGAATCATAATTTTTTTTATGATCGATCAGTATAAACATCAACAACTTCGAATTAGATCAATTTCTCCTCAGCAAATAAGTGCTTGAGCTGATAAAATCCTACCTAATGGTGAGATGGTTGGAGAGGTGACAAAATCGTACACTTTTCATTACAAAAGCAATAAACCGAAAAATGATGGATTATTTTGTGAAAGAATTTTTGGGCCTATAAAAAGTGGAATTTGTGCTTGTGGAAATTATCGAGTAATCAGATATAAATAATAAAAAACCCAAAACTTTGTGAACAATGTGGTTGAATTTGTTGATTCTCGGGTACAATGATATCAAATGGGATACATTAAACTGGCATGTCTAGTAACTCATGTGTGGTATTTAAACTGTCTTCCTAGTTATATTGCAAATCTTTTAGATAAACCCCTTAAAGAATTAGAAAGCCTCATATGTTGCGATGTGTTATTTGATCGAAATTATTATTTTAAAGATTCGGAATGAGAAATTGTCATCCCACTCAATCTGATTGGGGTGCCTCGGCTACATGTCTCTCGGGAGAGTAACATGAAGCTCAAAATTTCTAATGTATTCAATACTCTAAAAAAAGGGAGTTGGTCTATGGTCGATTATGTAACAGAGAAATAGGAATTACTAGTTGTACCTTGTTAAAAAGACATCTTTTGTGGAATTAACCATTCAATTTCTTTTAGAAAGAATTTTGCTCAAAAGTAAACAAATATGACATGGTTATGAGAGTCTATTCATCGCATATAGGCTTTAATTTAATAAGGGCATCATGAGATAACCGTCGAGGTTAAAAAGAGACCTAAATCGAATGGAACGATATATAAATATAGACAAGTAAATACCTTATAGGTTCCAAGGTATTCTTTGTAAAAAAATAGAGTAAGTCTATGGAGCCAAGTTTTGGAGCCACTTTTGGGCCAAGTTTTGGTTTTCTTACACTTTTTACCCCTCTCTTTAAAACACAACCTCAAACACCATCTATAGAAGGGGTAGAAGTGTAAAAAACCAAAACTGGGCCTAAAAGTGGCTCCAAAACTTGGCTCCCTAGAATTGTTATAAAAAATAAGAGGGGGATTCCTCATTTGAAGGGAAGTAGACTACTCAAGAATTTTACATTTTATTTATGTCATAACTGATGAATAAGGAATTTAGAAAATCTAAATAAAAAAAAAAGAATGAATTGATGAAATGTTGGTTGGTCCTGACCAGGAACTTGAGTAAGGAGTAGATCTGTGTTGGGTTAATTTTTTTTTTAAGCTAGAACCCCTTTTTTATCTTTATTTGGTGTAACTACTTGAGCCGATGAGAGGAAATTGTCATTTCTGATTTTGAAGGAGGGAAATCCTATAGGAACCTATCCCAATTTTTCTTTTGCTCTACCCTTAGCTAAAATACTTACTTTCTTACGATTATGAGGTTCAATCGAATATGAAATACAATCTTGGAAATACAGGATCCCCTTCAAAATAGAGAAATCACAACTGGAGCAGGTGTTATCAGAGAACAATTAGCCGACTTAGACTTGCTACTTATTATAGATTCCTCATTGGTCGAATGGAAATAATTAGGGGAAAAAGGACCCATCGGTAATGAATGGGAAGATAGCCAAATTGGAAGAAGAAACTTTTTTTTTTGGTTAGACTCATGGAATTAACTAAGTATTTTATTCGAACAAACATAGAACCAGAACGGATGGTTTTGTGCCTATTATCTGTTCTTCCTTCCGAATTGAGATCAGTCATTCAGATAGATAGGGGTAAACTAATGAGTTCGGATATTAATGAACTCTATAGAAGGTTATTTATTGGAACAATACTCTTACCGATCTATTAACAAGAAGTAGATCTACAACAAGGGAATTGGTAATATCTCAGGAGAATTTAATACAAGAAGCCGTGGATACACTTCTTGATAATGGGATATTCGGACAACCAATGAGGGACAATCATAATAAAGTTTACAAGTCATTTTCAGATGTAACTGAACGCAAAAGGGGAAGATTTTGCGAGACTCTGCTTGGTAAATGGGGCGATTATTCGGGGCGTTCTGTCATTTTCGTGGTCCCTTCGCTTTCATTAGATTGTTGTGGATTGCCTCGCGAAATAACAATAGAGTTTTTCCAGATAATTGTAATTCATGGTCTAATCAAACAATATGCTGCTTCCAACACAAGAGTTTCCAAAAGTAAAATTCGGGAAAAATAACCAATTGTGTGGGAAATATTTCAAGAAGTTATGTAAGGGCATCCTGTATTGCTGAATAGAGCACCTACTTTGCATAGATTAGACATACAAGAATTCCAACCCATATTAGTGGAAGGATGTGTTATTTTTTTACATCCATTAGTTTGTAAGAGATTTAATGCAGACTTTGATGGGGAACAAATGGATGTTCATGTTCCTTTATCTTTGGAGGCTCAATCGAAGGCTTGTTTACTTATAATTTCTCATATGAATATCTTGTCTCCAACTATTGGAAACCCAATTTCCGTACCAACTCAAGATATGCTTATAGGACTCTATGTATTAACGATTGGGAATCATTGTGGTATTTGTTCATATGATACCTAAGCTAAATAATTATAGGATACCTATGGGAATTCAGTTCGGGTCTCTCCATTTCACTTAGTATTATAATTACTGAATTTCTACACGAACCAATATCGAGTAAAGGACATCTTCGAATCACTGACTCAAACCTATTGTCCCAGAACGAGCCGATCTGGTCTTTCACAACAAAGCGATAGACAGAACTGCCATGAATTGACATATTAGCAGATTAATAGATCAATTTGGAATGACATATACATCACATATCCTGGATCAAGTAAAGACTATGGGTTTCCAGCAAGCCACTGCTACATCCATTTTGTTAGGAATTGATGATCTTTTAACAATAATGTCTAAGGGATGGCTAGCCCAAGATTCTGAACAACAAAGTTTGATTTTGAAAAATCACCATCAATATGGGATGTACACGCAGTATAAAAATTATGTCAATCCACTAAGATATGGTATGCCACAAGTGAATACTTGCGACAAGAAATGAATCCTAAGTTTGGGATGATTGATCGTTCTAATCTAGTCCATATAATTTGTTTTTCGGGAGCTAGAAGAAATGCATCTCAGGTACACCAATTAGTAGGTATGCGATAATTAATGTCGGATCCCCAAGGACAAATGATTGATATACCCATTCAAAGCAATTTACATGAAAGACTCTTTTTAACAAAATATACTTTTTCTTGTTATGGAACCCGCAAAGGGGTTGTGGATACTGTGTTACAAACATCAGATGTTGGATACCTCACGTGGAGGCTTGTTGAAGTAGTTCAACATATTGTTGTACGTAGAACAAATTGTGGCACCCTCTGAAGTATTTATGTAAGTCCTCCAAGTGAGATGATAACATAATGAATTTTTATACAAACATTAATTGGTTGTGTATTGGTAGAGGTTTCCGATGCATTGTCGTTAGAAATCAAGATATTGGGATCAGACTTGTGAATCGATTCATAACCTTTCGAGCACAACCCATATCTATTCGAACCCCTTTTACTTCCAGAAGTACATCTTGGATATGTCGATTATGTTATGGTTGGAGTTCCACTCATGGTGACCTAGTCGAATTGGGAGAAGCAATAGGTATTATTGCGGGTCAATCTACTTGGGAACCCGGGACTCAACTAATATTAAAAACTTTTCATACCGATGGAGCATTCACAGGCGATGTTGCAGAACATGTACGAGCTCCTTCTGATGGAAAAATTAAATTCATTGAAGATTTGGTTCAGCCCACACATACACATCATGGTCATCCTGTTTTTCTATGCTATATGGAACTATATGTAACTATTGAAGGTCAAGATATTCTACACAATGTGACTATTCCACCAAAAAGTTTTATAATAGTTTAAAATGATCAATATGTTGAATCAGAACAAGTGATGGGAACTTCCACCTTGAATTCTAAAGAG
Organism: Berberis vulgaris; assembly: GCA_963556465.1. Classification (NCBI taxonomy): domain Eukaryota; kingdom Viridiplantae; phylum Streptophyta; class Magnoliopsida; order Ranunculales; family Berberidaceae; genus Berberis; species Berberis vulgaris. The sequence goes on along the minus strand of OY747136.1, from coordinate 31,312,769 downwards.
AGGATTCGAAAACATATTTATTCTTACTCAGAGGGAGAAATGCACTGGAGTACCCTTATATACCATTCACCCGAATATACATATGTTGAATGAAAATCTGTTCCTAATTTCTCAGTTACTAATGATCAAATGAGACACAACTTTTATAGCTCAAAGCATCTTGGTTAAAAAAAATAAAGGAGAGGTTTCTTGATTATTCAGGACCTGATCAAATCACCTGTAATGGTCATCATAATTTCATATATCCAGACACTCACCACGACATTTCTGATTTCTTTTTCTTTGCAAAGAGGAGAAGAAATCAGATTTTCATTCCATTTCAATATAAGCAAGAACTAATAACTCGTTCAGGTATCTTGATTGAAGTACCTATAAATGGTATTTTAATTAAAAATTGTATTCTTGTTTATTCCGATGATCCCCAATACAGAAGAAATAGTTCTATAATTACTAAATATGAGGCTAGAGAGGCACATTCAATCGTCAAAAAAGAGGATTTGATTGAGTATCGAAGAAGGCCAAAATACCAAAAGAAAATAGATCGATTTTTTTCATTCCCGAGGAAGTGCATATTTTACCCAGATCTTTTTCCATAATGATCTGAAATAATAGTATTATTGGAGTAGATACACGAATCACTTTCAAGACAAAAAGTCGAGTAGGCGGGTTGGTTCGAATGGAGAAAATAAAGATTGAACTAAAAGAATTTCAGGCGCTATCCATTTTTCGGGAGAGACAGATAAGATATTCTGGCACAACGGCATCTTGATACCATCCGGAACGGAAAAAAACTTCTATGGAATCAAAAAAAATTGAAAACTTGGATCCATGTCCAACGGATCATCTCTACCAAGAAAAAATACTTTGTTTTGGTTCGATCAGTAGTTACATGTGAAATAGCAGATGGGATAAACTTGGCAACGCTTTTCCCCAGGATCCATTGTAGGAAAGGGATAATGTGCAACTTCGAATTGTCAATTATATCATCTATAAAAATGGCAAACCCATTCGAGGGGTTTATCACAAAATATCCAATTAGTTTGAACTTGTTTATTATTGAATTGGGACCAAGAAAAAATGGTTCTTCTATGGAGAAGGTAGATGCTTCTTTTGTTGAAGTAAGGGTAAAGGATCTGATTCAAGATTTCATAAGAATGGACTTAGTGAAGTCCCCTATTTCATATACCATAAAAAGAAATTATCTGACAGGGTTAGAATTGATTCTCGCTAATGGATCAGATGGCACCAATCTCAATCCTTTGTTTTATTCCAAGGCAAGGATTCAACAATCACGTAGCCAACATCAAGGAACTATTCGTGCGTTGTTGAGTAGAAATAAGGAGTGTCATTCTTTCATAATTTTGTCATCGTCTAATTTCTCTCGAATAGGTCCATTCAAGGGTTTGAAATATACGATTGTGATAAAAAAAAATTTTCAAATAAAATGGATTCCAAATTTCCAAGTAGGAATTGCTTGGGTATTTTAGGGATTGTCCCTAAAATTGTGAATTTTTTTCATTTTACCATTTAATAACTCATACTCAGATCTTGGTAAATAAATATTTTCTACTTGACAATTTAAAACAGACATTCCAAATCCAAATACTTAAATATTATTTAATGGATGAAAATGGGAGAGTTTATAATCCTGATCCATGTAGTAACATTATTTTGAATTTATTCAATTGGAATTGGTATTTTCTACATTATGATTATTGTGAAGAAACTTTGACAATAATTAGCCTTGGACAGTTTTTTTTTTTTTTTGTGAAAAATTTAGGTACATCTAAATATAGACCGCATCTAAAATATGGTCAAGTTCTAAGTGATCATGTTGATTTTTTTGTAATAAGATCTGCTAAGCCATATTTGGCCACTCCTGGAGCAACTGTTCATAGTCATTATGGGGCAATATTTTCTGAACTAGATACGTTAATTACATTTATATATGAAAAATTGAGATATGGTGATATAATGTAGGGTCTTCCAAAGGTAGAACAAGTATTAGAAGTGCAATCGATTGCTTCAATATCAATGAACTTAGAAAATATGGTTGAAGGTTGGAACAAATGTATAACAAGATCTCTTGGGATTCCTTGGGGATTCGGGATTGGCACTGAGCTAACCATAGCATAAAGTCATATCTATTTGGTTAATAAGATTCAAAAGGTTTATCGATCCCAGGTAATGAAGTTCCATAATAAGAATATAAAAATTATTGTATGTCAAATAACATAAAAAGTATTGGTTTCAAAAGATGGAATGTCTAATATTTTTTCACCTGGCAAACTGATTGGATTGTCACGAGCGGAACGAACAGGGCGCTTTGGAAGAAACAATCTGTTACTGAGCCATCTTATTTGTAATAACGAGGGCGTCTCTAAATACTCAAAGTTTCATATCCGAAACAAGTTTTTAAGAAACCACGTGAGTTTTAGCAAAAGCGGCTCTGCGGGGTCATATCGATTGGTTGATGGGTTTGAAAGATAACGATGTTTTGGAGGGTATGATACCTCTTGGTACATGATTCAATGGATTAGTACACCGTTCAAGTCAACATAGCAACATTTCTTTGGAAATCATAAATAAGAATTTATTCGCAGGGGGCATGAGGGATATTTTGTTCCACTACAATATTATTTTCTTTTTTAAAAACAATTCTTAATAGTCAGTACAAAAAAAACTGCGGATTCAGTAGCATCCTCTGCAATAAGGGCTCGATATCATTATGTTAATAAAAATGGCTTGGTGGTATGTCAACAAATTGGTCAACTATAGAAATAAGACTTCAAATGTTCTGGGACTTGAGAGTAGAACAAAGGGTGGGAAGATTTAACTGTCTACCGAAAAGAGATGCAGCAATGCTGAAAAAGCAATTATCTCACTTGTAAACTGATGTAGTCGAATCCTATTTTTCTTGACCTTGACTTGCAAGAAAAACACACGTGAGCCAAGGACCATCGTTGTGGCGGCCGATGGCACTCCGATGCTAAAGTTAGATAATGCTTGAGAAAGACTTAAATCGTTGTAGCATACCTTTGTCAATCAACCGTGTGTCCTATTTATAATGTGAGAGCCCTTCTTTGGCTAGGCCTTTGGTGACATACTTTAGGGAAAGGGATCTTGTTGGATATCCTTTCCTTGTTGGGAGTCGTCCATGTAGAAGAGTTTTCCTACATGACTTGTGTTTTTAGATCTACGGAAGCGATTTCTTTTTTGGAGTGTTGTCCATGCAAGGGAGTTTCCATGCACGACTTATACTCCGGTATTTGTTTCCTAGTCGAAACCATTGTATTGTTGGCATGCCAGTCTTCGATTGATCCCCAAATACTTGCATGATTAGGACATATGGGTATTTGGCTTGACCATGTGACATGTGGGCCTAGTAGGGAATTGCAATTCGAGTCCAACCTTTTGGATTCTGCCAAAGTGGGCTTAGTATTGTCTGGGTTTTTCCATATTGGATCAAGGTCCACTTTGCTTTGCTGATGAGATTATCATGACACATGTACGATGCAGATTAAAGGACAGTTTGGTGTATCATCAGCTGCTCCCCCCAAGTTAGTAAGGCATCACGTCGGTCCATTAAGTAATTTCAACAGGAATTGTACAGTCATGATGATTGAGTCTGAAACATCATCTTGAGTGGCCCACATCATTAAATGAGTATGTGACTGCTTGAAAAAGGGGTGTGAATCCCAGGCCCTATATAAGTTTTTGTCTCTGCGTTGGAAAGTTTTTTTTTACTTCTGTAATCTTTCTGAAACTCCTTCTTGTTTTCTTGCTTCTGCGTTCTTGTTTCTAATCTTGCAAGTGCATTCAAAAGTTCACACTTTCTTTCATGCCAGACAATGTTGAACTTACTACCAAACAGGAGTTGTCCTATGTTTGCCAAAAATTTTATGTTATAAGAAGGTCAGTGAATCCGATTTGGTTAAGCTCTGGAATGAATATGGGATTCCTAAATACTTGGAACTTACCCACTTGGGCACTAATCAAAACCCGCTATCGCCTCCGTAAGGGTTCATTGCTTTGCATAAAGGCATGTTTCAATCTGGGCTCCGCTTCCTAATTTCAAAAAATATGTGGCGATTCCTGACATATCTTCGCATTCCTTCAGCTTAGATGGTACCAAACAGGTTCAAGACTTGATCATTGTCCTTATCAGGGCGAAGGACACTAGCTTTCGTTAACCTCATGGGTGGTCCATCTGTCGACTTCCACTCAGCCGAATGCTCACAGGGTCTGTCAGCTGAGCACGCTGGCCTGCTTGGGTTCACTGTCGAACGACTTCAAGTGCAGGCAGATTTATTATTTTCTAGTTTTTTTGAACTCTTCATACTTTAAGCTGGAGGGGCGTTCGATTGTTAGATACTTCCAATTCGATTGTAATAAGCATAGTGTTCCCTTCCCTTTTGTTGTCCAATCATTGTGGATATTGAATCATCTTTTTATTATTTTTTACAGGGAGATTTGTGGCTCCAACTCTCACCAAGGACGAGGATTCTATAAGGAAAACGTTCAATGAGCTTTCTTTTATGACCATTGAAGAGGTTATGGCTTCGAGCAACATTGTGTGGAGCGGGTTGTTCGAGTACTTCCATGTAGCTTCTACTTTGTTCAGGTCGTTGCCAAAAGAAAAAGGCAATAGTCGTTCAAAGAAGAAAAAGTTGATGATGCCTAGCCCTACAGGGCAGTCTGAGTTGGAGGTGGCTTTGTCGCCCTTTCATTGACCCAGAAGGAAGCGAGTCGGTTGCAAGATTGATTCATTTTCTGATCCGCTGATTCCGTTCGAGAAGGATGTGATAATTGCGAAACCTAGGATTAACCAGTCCGTGTGAGAAATGGTTTTAGGAGAGTTGGGTATTGTGCTTGAGCCTCCTACTTCTATTGTCGATCTAGAGGAGGATCGTTCGGGGATGGCGGGCTTTGGCTAGGTTGAAGCTTTGCGTCTTGCCAGATCCTCAGATATTGATCCTACCGTCAAATCTACTGATGCACCCCGCTCTGCTGAAGCTGCCGCCCTGGGGAGTGGATCTTATATTTCTCCCCCGCCCTTAGATCCTGGTATTGGGCATCGAGTTGGGCCTCTAGTTGAGAAAGCCTCGGTTGTGGAACTGGCATCTTTGAAGGGTCCCTTCGGGACATTGTCAACATCCAGGGGTGAAACAGGCGTGTCATTGGATCGTGAGTTGCACCCTAACACCCGCAATAAAGTACATGCTTTGGAAAAGGCTTTTTTGAACTGCAGAAGTCATATTCCGACGCGCTCTACCGGATAGATTCCTTAAGCATGAAGTTGGACGAGTCTGGTGCTGGGACCGACTCTGAATCAGTGCGGGCCGCTAGGGCTGATTTTGAGGCCAAGGTTGAGCTAAATTTGACCAAGGCTGGCTTGGCGTTCGCTGAAGCAAATTTGGGGCACACTCGGGAAGAATTGAAGCGCATGGACGAGGTGGTGGGCAAGGCACAAGCTGATTTTCAAGCCCAAGCTATTGAAAAGGAACGAGCTGAGTCTGAATGGAATGCCCTATGTCAAAAGCTTGACTCTGAAGTTGTTGACAAGCGTCGTCATATCCATGAAGTAGAGGACCAAGCTGCTTCTGCATTAGCTGAGCTAAGTCCGCTAAGGCAGCAACTAGTAGAGGAGCAATCTCATGTGAACGCATTTGTAGAGGGGCTGAAGAAGGCGGGGATGAGTCTAGCGGTTTTTGAAGCTCATGAACAGAAGCGGCATGCAACTTTGGATTTTGTTGAGATTATCCGGGGTAGGCTGGAACTGTTAGGGTTCATTGAAGAAGAGAACCCTGATCTTGAGCTTTATTTTAGGCGATACAATAAGGCTTTTTAATTGAAGATCAACGAGGAAAAAGCTTTCAATCCAGCACCCTCGACTGGCAATTCGGGACTGATGGGGATTTAACTAACCTAAATTAATAAGTTAATTCAGCCCACTTGTAATAACCGCAAGTGCACGGTGCCTAACTGGTAGACAACGGCAAGTACGGGTCGATCCCACGAAGAAGGTGGATGCAATTGAAATTTTAGAATTTAATTAAACTAATTTAAATGGAAAATGGGGTTACAGCATTTTTAAAACTAAACTAAAAATAAATTAAAAATAGGAAAAATAAAAGATAGATGAAATGAGATGGGTTTGGTGGGCTTGGACTCACCAATGAGTTAGCAAAATTATTTAATCTAAATTACTGAATTTACGAGAAGCTTTAGGGATGAAAATCCCTTGCTTACACCGAATATGTGATCGTTGAAATCCAATTTAAATTATATCATGTTCTTTTAAACCTTAACAAAGTATTTCAAGCAAATACGCTTTTACCAAGTATTAAGTGTCTTTTTAGGGCACACTTAATCAAAGTTTAAGCTTAATATTTTTAGCACATGCTTTGAATATTGATAAAGGGTAATTCTAACTACCAAGCATATCAAGTTTAATTACTCGAACATGCAAGGTGAAAGCAATTTATCAAAAATTCAGAAATAAATTGCAATTAACAATTAAGTACACAATTCAGTAAAATGAATCAAATTAATTTATACAACCCATTTAGTTCGTCACAAACTCGATGTGGTGGCACTCAGCAATCAGCAGGTGGTTGTGCACGAATCCCGAGGAAATGGTCCCAAAACGCTCTGTGGTGGTACAGAGCAAAACCGGGGGTGTGAATAGCCGAATAACCGAATTTGACTCTTTCTCCCGCCCTCGCTACAGTACTGCCTCGCCCGGTCGTCTTCTCCAGCGCGACAGCGCCTGTTCTCGCGGCTTTCCTTCGCTCCTCGCGGCCTTCCTCGTCCTCAAATCATCTCCAGAACCTGAAAAAGAGAAATAGAGGGTGAGGAAACACCAATAAAACCGCAAAAACAGAGAATGAAAACGAGGACAGGAGCTCCCTGTTTCTGAGTTGCGAACGCTGTCTCGCGAAGTGGTGGCGGAATTGCTCGGTCTGGTCGTGACGGTGGTCGCGAGAGAGGGAGTCAGGAAGAAGCTCGAGACGAAGAGAGGCCGAGAAATGATGGGAAACAGGGTCTGCGAGGCGGAACAGAGTCGCGGTGCGGCTCTGTTTCGCGGCGTGGTTGCGGTGGTTCTGTCGCGGCGAGTCGTGGTCTGTTGTGGTGGTGGGACTCGTGCGGAGGTGGTGGCGGTTGTGTGGACAGGGGAGAGGAGCAGAGAGTGGTGGTGGAGGGAAAATTGGACGTGAAACAGGGTTGTCACACCCCTGTTTCACGGTGGTGACGGTGGCGGTTGCGGAGCTCGGTGGTGGCGATGGTGAGGTGACTGTGTGCTGAGTGAGTGGAGTGAGTGAGAGATGGATGAGTGGAAGAGGGATAGGTGGTGGTGGTGAGGGTGAGGTGAATTTGAGAGAAAGAGGATTGAATTTTTCTTCCTAATTTGCTTCTTTTCCCTTCTCTTTTCTCCCCCTTTTCTCACCCCCATTATCCTCTATTTATAAAAAATAGCCAAGATGAATAAGGATGAGATGAGGGGAAGATTCATCAATGAGGGTAGGATTGGGTTTGGTTTTAGGTTATGGATTAGGTTATGGATGGGGTTTAGGTTATGGATTAGGTTTCGGGTTTAGGTTTGTGGGTTTTAGGTTATGAACTAGGTGTTGGGTGTAGGTTTGTGGATTTTAGGTTAAGAGATAGGTGTTGGGTGTAGGTTTGTGGATTTTAGGTTGTGAGCTAGGTGATGGGTTTAGGTTTGTGATTTGTTTTATACCACCATTGAAATTGCCTAATTGTCGTTTGTGACTGCTTAATATGGATTCATCGTTTAAGCTCAAATTCCTGCAAAGATATTAAAACGAAATAATTACTATAAAATATAATAATCGAAACACTAACATGTACAAATTAAGGGATATATTCTGTAATAATTATGTGAATATCAGGGACATGCCTTAGATGATGCTGACTTATCCTCTGTAGTCCCTTCTGTTGTAACTGTCCCTTCGGCCTCTAGAGTCATAATCCTTAAGATACAACTTAAAGAGAACTTGTTAAGTGTTATTTCATAATTGTAGTTTCTTAGCTTCATTGCCATGTCGCTGTGTTGGTCTCTTAAACACATAACTCGCACAGTATATTTTGAAGTCATTGTACTTCAGATTTCTTGGACCATTTAAATCTGCTTACTGGCATACTAGATAGTGGGTTGGGCTAGAAGCCATTGTCATCAGTCAGAACTAACTAAATTTTGGTCGTGTTTGGCGATCGCGTTCTGTGGAAGAACAATGATTCCTGGCAAGTCATCGTCATCAAGCTCGAAGAGCACTGACTAGACTCCCACTTTCTAACCCATCATCATCCGTGCTCAACGGACTAGGCGTTAGAGCGGACCTGAAACCATCATCGTCTATCAAAACCGACTAAGCTTTGGTCGGGTTCGCAAATCACTATCTGCGAAAGGACAATGATCCCTAGCAAACCATCGTCATCAAGCTCAAAGAGCACTGACTAGACCAAGGTAGTCAAAATGTGAAGCAAAGCAGAAGCGAAATCCGATGGCTTTATTTTTTCAAAAAGCAGAACTTAAAGTAGTGGCTTTACGCAAGTGAATCGGCCCATAAAAACAATTCATGTTATATTTTTTAAAAACGCATAATGGAAGTATTTTCTCTGAAAAATTAAAACTATGATATCCTTAATTCTATATTAATTACATATTGCTAATGTTAATTGAATTTAAAATTTTAATTTTTTTCTTGAACTTTTTAGGCGGGGTGTCCGTACTGTTCATCGTCTTCCTCCTCGTCTTCATCCGCCTACATCCGAGCAATCCGGCAAGTTTCTCTACTAAAATCATCTCATCTCTTCTTTCTTTATTCCTATTCATTCCCTCTCCCTTTCCATTCTTTTTTCCAACCAAAACAGAGAAAATAAGTCAGATAATTGCATAATGCTCATCGTCTTCCTTCTCCCCCTTTGCCTGTGTCCGAGCAATCCGGCTGGTTTCTTCACCTAAAATCTCTTCTTCCTTTCTATTCCTATTCCTTCCCTCTCCCTTTTCATTATTTTTTCTGACCAAAATCAGGGAAAATCAGTAAGATAATCACGTATTATTCATCGTCTTCTTTCTCCCCCTCCGCCTGCGTCTGAGCAATATGGCTGGTTTCTTCGCCTAAAATCTTCTCCTCTCTTCTTCCTTTCTATTCCTCTTCCTTCCCTCTCCCTTTTCATTCTTTTTTTCCGACCAAAATCAGAGGAAATTAGTAAGAGAATTCGAAAAAAAAATGGAGACGTTTTGTAACATGAAGCCACCGCTTTGGGCACTTTAGGCGTTGGCAAAAAAACGCAAAAAGCCATGGCTTTTTGTGGCTTCAGAGTTGTGGCCTGGCTTTGACCGAAGCGAAGCGAGATGTCATGGCTTGGCTTGGATTTTGGCTTTAAGTGGTGAAAAGCCATGGTTTTGACTACTCTGGACTAGGCTCCCATTTTCTAACCCATTGTCCTCCGCGCTCGACGGACTAGGCATTAGAGCGGACCAGAAGCCATTGTCATCAGTCGAAACCGACTAAACTTTGATCAGGTTCGGTGACCACTATATGTGGATGGACAATGATCCCTGACAAGCCATCGTCGTCACGCTCGAAGAGCATTGATAAGACTCCCACTTTCTTACCCATCGTCATCCGTGCTCGATGAACTAGGCGTTATAGCGGACCAAAATTCATCTTCATTAGTCAGAACCGACTAAGCTTTGGTCAGAATTGGCGATCACTTTCTACAAAGGACAATGATCCCTTGCAAGCCATCATCATCAAGCACTGAGAACGCTGACTTGACTCCCACTATCTAAGCCATTCTCATCCGCGCTCGGCAGACTAGGCATTAAAGCGGACCAAAAGCTGTCGTCATCTGTCGAAACTAAGCTTTTATCAGGTTAGGCTTCCGCTTGGGCTTGGGCATGTAAGTCTGACTTTGGTGTCCTGACTTACTTAATTCGCCTGATAATCCGATATGGAGGCCGAACCAATAAATTTGATTCTAGAGTCGAATCGCCATAGATTGACTGGATACCTTGGATTTATTGACAATGTCACTGTAGGCGTGCTATGTGTTCCATATCGTTTTAGGCTTTTATCGTCCATGTCTTCTAACCAATATGTCCCTGGCATATTGACCTTGGTAACTTTGTAGGGTCCTTACCAATTCGGATTCAGCTTGCCTACGCCTGGTTCTTTAGTGTTTTGTTGTGTTTTTCTAAGTACCTAGTCTCCCACTTTGAACCCACGTGGCTCGACTTGCTTGTTGTAGTACTGAGCCATTCTTTGTTGGTCTTGGCGGAAGCCTAATCCCTCATTTCTTCAAGGAGGTCTAACCCGACGCGTAATCTTCGACTTTGCCTTTCAGCCTGAATTCTTCTATTCAAAAAGTTGGCATTTCTAGCTCCACCGGAACCAACTCTTCCGACACGTAAGTTAGGGCAAAAGGTGTCACCCCGATTGGGGTTCTTTTGGTGGTATGGTATACCCAGAGTCTTCCTGGTAGCGCTAAGACCCACTTTCCCATGGCCGCATCAAGTCTTCTATTGAGCACTTCCAAGATTTTTATGTTGGTAACTTTGGCATGGCCATTGGCTTGCAGGTGCCCTGGCGAGGAGAAGTGGTGGTTGATGCCAAGATCTTTGCATAGTTTTTCGACCTTTCTATTTTTGAATTGGGTTTTGTTGTCACTGACTAGTGCCCTTGGAATGTCGAACCTGCAGACAATGGAGGCCCATATGGATTTCTAAATTTGTTTTTAGCCTAGCTTGGATAGGGGCTCTACTTCGACCCATTTGGTATAGTAATCCATAGCTACAAAGAGGAATTTCTTATTGGCTGAGGCTGAGAGTGGTCTGACGATGTCCATTCCCATTGTACTAACGGCCATGGGCTAGTCATCGGAGTCAAGGACATGTACATATACGGCGCAAACCTTTGACATTTGTCACATATGCGGACGGTATCGTTAGCGTCCTGCTGCATTTTTAGCCAATAGTACCCTAAGGTTATGGCTTTGTGGGGCCAAAGTTCTCCTGCCTAGGTGGTTCCCGCAAATGCCATTATGAATTTCTTTAAGAACATGGCTCGCTTCTAAGGGAGTTAGGCATCTGAGTAGGGGTCCCAAGGTTGACATTCTATATCGTTTGTCACTCTATATAGTTTGTCATTTAGGAGATTGTACCGCGCAACTCTGTTTTTCAGCTTTCTGGACATTGTCTTTTCAGCCAGGAGGACTTCATTATTGACATATTCATTGATGGGATTCATCTAGCTTGTTTTTACGTCTGTCGCGTAGACTTTGCTGGACTCTTCTTCCAGACTCGGTTGCTCTTGGAATTCGATGAGCCATAAAAAATCTCAGCAGCAGTTGAGGCCTGCTTGCCCAGTGTGTTGGCACTTTCGTCGTCGTCTTGGGGTCATTGTAGGAGTTCAAACCTTTTGAATCTGCTCATGGCATTGATTACCTTCTCGTGATAAGCCATCATCCTAGGATCCTTACTATTGAACTCCCCCTTGACCTGGTTGACTACCAGGCGTGAGTCATTGTACATGGTTAGCTCATCTACCCCGATCCCCTTGACGAGCTTCAGGCCGAATAAGAGGGCCTTGTATTCTGCTTCATTGTTCGAGGTGGGCAAGCTGAACCTGACAGCTTTTTCTAGGGTGAAACCGCCTGGATAACAGAGAGTAATTCCAGCTTTGCTTCCTTTTACTGTGGATGACCCATCACAACGCATGATCAATCTTTGGTCAACTAACCTATGTTCTTTGTTGCCAGACTCTTGTTCACTACCGCTAGTAAATTCAGCGATGAACTCCGCCAACGCTTGAGCTTCAATGGTTATTTTTGGAGCATGGTTGATATTGAACTGTCCTAGTTCTACTAATCATTTAATCATCCTGCCTGATATTTTTGGCTTGTGCAGCACTGTGCGGAGTGGATGTTTGGTCAGGATCGTTATTGAGTGGGCCTAGAAGTAGGGCTGCAGTTTCCTGGTGGAGATGACTGGTGCCAGAGCTAGCTTATCTAGGTTCGGTTACTTTGCCTCTACTTCTACGAAGGTTTTGCTGGCGTATTACACTGGTCTTTGTACTCCATTATCGTTCCACACGAGAGTTGAACTGGCGACGTGCTTTGAGACGGACAAATATAAGTAAAGTGTCTTTCCTGGCACCGATTTCAAAAGTAGTGTTGTACTTCCCATGTATGCTTTTAGACTCTTGAAGGCTTGCTCGCACTCTTCATCCCATCTGAAGCGTTTGCTTCCTCTCAAAATTTTCAAAAGGATGAGGAACTTATCAGATGATTTGAAAATAAACTTGTTGAGTGCTGCCACCCTTCCAATCAGGCTTTGAACTTTCCTGGCGGTAGTCAGGGATTTCATATTGAGAAGAGCCTGAATCTGCTTTGGATCGACCTCTATCCTCTTCGGTTCACTATATAACCTAGGAATTTGCTTGACTCAACCCCAAATGTGCATTTTTGTGGGTTGTGCTTCATCCAATACTTGTGGAGCTGATTGAATGCTTTGCCAAGGTCGGCGATGTGATCTGGATTGTGGAGGCTTTTTACCAGCATATCGTTTATGTAGACCTCCATGTTCCTACCGATTTGTTCCTTGAACATCCGTTTAACCAGTCGTTGATATGTTGCTCATGCGTTCTTTAAGCCGAATGACATCACCCGATAATAGTATATACCTCTTTCAGTTATGAAAGAGGTGTTATCTTGGTTTGGGGGTGCATCTATATCTGGTTATACCGGGAATAGGCATCCATGAAACTCGGGAAGCTGTGTCTAGACTGGCTTCCACGATTTGATCAATGCGGGAAGAGAAAAGTTGTCTTTCGGACACGCCTTGTTCAAGTCTGTGTAGTCTACGCAGACTCTCCACTTCCCATTTTTCTTTCTTATAATGACGGTATTCGCCAGCCAGTCTAGGTACCGTGCCTCTTTAATCATGTCAACGTTGAGTAGTCTATGTACCTCTTCGTTTACGATATGGCTTTTTTCAGGAGGCATGGGTCTCTTCTTCTGCCTGACTGTTTTCCACACGGGGTCAACCTCCAATCGATGAGTGATCACAGAAAGGTCAATTCCCACCATGTCCCGCATCGTCCAGGCGAAGATATCCTGATTCTGCTGTAACAATTTTTTTTAGTTGTTCTGCTAATTTTTGTTTAGGCGAGAACTTATCTGGATGACTCTGTTGTTGTTGGGGTTGTCGAGGTGGATCGTGATAGATTCCTCATCTGGTTGACCGACATTGGGTTTTCCCCTTGGACTAACTGGAGTTTCATCATATGTGTTGGAAGATTCTTTTTTAATCTCCGGGTCCAGGCTCTGAGATGTCATAGTGATGTCATAGTCGTGGGCCCGGTCTGTAGTTGATAGATGTCAAGCTGCTGTAGGGCTGTGTAGTGGCAGTCTCTGGCTTTCGGCTGGCTTCCTTATATGGTGCCTACTGGTTGATTGGTAGGGTACTTGATACACTGGTGCAAAGTAGAAATTGTTGCCTCCATCGGGTGGAGCCAAAGCCTTCCTAGGATGATGTTGAAAGTGGATGGGGCGTCGACCACCATTAACTCCTGGAAAAAGACCTTCTAAAGTTGTGTTTCTCCCGCTACTACGGTCAAATTGATTTTCCCGATAGGGAGTCATTTCTCCCTGCTAAACCCGACCATGGGGTGACTAATGGGCATTAGGTTTTCTCCCTTTAGCTGCATGTTGTAGAACGTGTTGAAGAATAGAATGTTCAAAGAGCTCCCGGTGTCTACCAAAGATCGTTTTACTTCCCAGTTTGCTATGAAGACCAAAATTACCAAGGCGTCAATATTCGGAGATTAGAAGCCTTGGAGGTCTTTATCTGTGAAAATCAAGGACAAGATCGGAACCTGGGCTCGAACGTGTTGCACCTGTTGGCTCTCATAGGTTGATTGGATCCGCATCTCACAGAGCGCCATCTTTCGGGACCTAATGGATTGTTCGACTTCTGAGCATACTCCGTGCAAGACATAAACACGGTCATGTGCCTAGCTTTTAGTTTTGATAACGGCCTAGTCTACTTCTTTTGCCCAGTCTTGCTTGACATGGGCTCAGAAATTCCTTGAGTTTCCTCTTCTTGATCCAGTGCTTATGTTTTGGTATCGTGGTCGTTGTCCTTATGCAAGGAACAATATTTTCCGCTATTTCGTGGCGAGGGATTTCCCTGAAGTTTGGTGGGCCACTTCACTTCACCCCAATCCTTGATGGTATTGAGGATATCAGACAGACTGGAGTTGAGGGGAGTGAAGGATTGAGAATCGACATAGCTAAAGGCATGTTCTTGCTTGCTGTGGCCAAAGTTTGGCTTGTTGTCATTTCACTTCCTCTTCTACTATCGTCACTCTCCTGTTTCTTTTGGTCCTTCTTGTCTCTGGGACAAAAGGGTTTATTTTGGACTTCGCCTCCTTCTTAGCGGCTACCATCTCATCGAGAGTGTTGGATTTTCGGGCACTCTTCAGCGTGTTTGCAATATCAGTTGGAGACTCCAGAGTGAGGAAATCATAGAACTTGCCTCTCCTCAGACTTGAGGTGAAGGTTGTGACTGAGGTGTCGTTAGTGCAATCGTCGATGAAGGTCAACTCATTATTGAAGCATATGACATATTCCCTCAATGACTCGCTCGGCTTCTGTTTAAGGGTGAGTAGGTAGTACATATCCTTCCTGATCCGCTGGCTGCCGACAAAGCGCGTGAAAAATGTTGTTGCCAGTGTTCGAAATGAGTCGATGGACTTCGGAGGTATGCTGTGGAACCAGGTCAGCGCAAATTTTTATACACTTGTAGGGAATGACCCGCACAATACTGCTTCAAACACTTATTTGAGCGCCATTACATGTTGGAAGTGGTGTAATTGATCGAACAAATATGTTGTCCCATCGTAGAAATTCGGCTTTGGCGGAGTGAATTTCTTTGGTAGTGGATCATTTATGATGTGATCTATGAACGAAGGGACGGTGAGGTTGAATAGCACGCCAGGATTGGTGGCCCCTAGCCGGAGGGGCTTCTGCGAAGTGGGTTTGTCGACCCTAAATGTTGGGTCTTCGTTGGTCGTTCATCCGCATCTAGTCCATTGAGAGCCACAAGGGCAGCGTGGTTGTCACGATCTGATCCACAGAGTATTATATTGTCCACTTTGGGCCCAAGGCCCGCATGACTTTACAACACGTAGTACTTTGTAGTCCAACCTCGTACATATAGTACATCACCCTCCCGCACCCAGATGATGTGGGACTATGATCTCCCCTTTGTAGCTTATCAACCCTCTTAGAATCCATGGTCTCTTGGGGCTTCTCCCTCACCCTACCCCTTATTAGGTCCACCCACACAGGGTATCACAGTCCACGCCCCTTAGGAGCCCATCGTCCTCGTTGGCACACTTTCAGCTGGATCAGGCTCTGATACCATTCTGTCACGACCCGATCCACATATTACTATATTGTCCGCTTTGGGCCCAAGGCCTACACGGCTTAAAAACACGTAATACTTTGTAAATCCAACCTCGTACATATATAGTACATCACCCTCCCACACCCCGGCGATGTGGGACTATGAACTCCCCTTTGTAGCTTGCCAGCCCTCTTGAGATCCATAGGCTCTTGGGCTTCTCCCTCACCCTCCCCCTCAAGTCTAACCACATAGGGTATCACAGTGGCTCTTCTGAACAAGTTCTCTAGTATCTTCTGAGGACGGAGCTCCTCACTGCTCCCGATCTCCTTATGCGGGTGGAGGGTTCCATTGAGTGAGTATCTCCACCGTTCGTGCAATTTCCTGCATCTGGGTTGACAGTAGATCCACGCTGGAATCCGCCATAGCTGCTACCAGCACGGGGGTCCAAGGTTGTTCTTCCCGTGGTATCGGTGTCGCAGAAACTTGCGGTGCTCCTCCAGTTCAAGCATTCGAAGATTTTGGGATGTCTCCATTGTTGCGAGATCTCGTGGTCACATCTCTCTGGACTGTGAAAAAGGGTGATATCATTGTTTTTAAAAAAACTTCGTCGTTCCCACGGACGACGCCACACTGATGTAGTCGAATCATGTTCTCCTTGACCTTGACCTACACAGGGAACACACGTGAGTCAAGAACCACCATTGTGGCAGCCGATGACACTCCGATGCTAAAGTCAGATAAAGCTTGAAAATGGCTTAAAGCTGTAAATTGTGTGTTGTAGCATAACTTTGTTCATCAACCGTGTGCCTTATTTATAATGCCAAAGTCACTACACCAAAAGGCCAATTTAGCTACAGTAAGGTGGCCACGGCTCTAAACCGTTGGTTTAATTGCCACGGCTAAAAACCGTAGCTATAACGGCCAACGGTTTAAAACCGTGGCTAAAAAAAATACACCAAAAAAGTTGCAACGGTTTAAAACCGTGGCTATAGCTGCCCACGGTTTAAAACCGTTGCTATATCCGCCAACGGTTTAAAACCATAGTTACAAAAAATAATTTCGCGCTTTAATTGGAGGGAGTTGTTTGGCGCTTTGGCGAAAAAATTTGGGGAAAAAGCAGACATGGGAGAGGAGACTGCACTTTGGCGAAAAAAATTGGGGGAAAAACACAGTGGAGAGGAGAGCAGATTTGGCGAAAAAAATTGGGGAAAAACTAGGGTTTTCGCCTTGCAGCTCCCTTTCTCTATTTTTGTTTCGATCATCTTCGCTTCTCTTCCGAGATGGGCACATCTAGCAAGAAGTCTCAGGTAACACTTCTTCCCCCTTCTCTTGTATTTATGATTCAATCGATCGATGTTCATGTTATCTGTTTCTCGGTCTTGTGTAGGTCGTTGCAGCCACCCCTGTTTCTGCAAAATCTTCAAAGAAAGGATTGGTTTGCTTTTTATCTTTCGATTCTTTTCGTTGCTTGGATTAGAGTCTTATTCTTTTCGAAATGACACTGCTCGTTATGTTGATCAAGGGGGAGGCAAGAGGAAAGGTAATGTGGTGCTTTTCTTTGCTTTTTATATGTAGTAAAATTCAGTTTGTTTGCAATGTTTGCCTTATTAGCTCTTGTTTTGTTCATGATATGTTTAGGTGCATTTGTTGTGTATTTGGAGCCATGGCATGCAGATATCTTTGAGTTTTTAGATCTTAGGAAGAATCATGGAAAGGTAAGATTTGTTGTGTTTGGAATTAGTTCTTTTTTTTTAATATATTTTTTGTTCTAGTTTAATCTTTCACTTGAGTCACCACTCTAATTCACATTATCATTGTTTTTTCTCAAATCATTGTAGGAAGAACACTGAGCTCGTGGGGAGGTTAAGAGGGAAGAGAGCGCGAATGGGGAGGTTAAGAGGGAAGAGGAACTGGTTTTGAACGATACCCAATTCTCGAAATTAGACGAGCTTCTTACGCAGACTCAGTTGTACACTCAATTCCTGCTGGAAAAAATGGATGACATAACATTTGTAAATTTTCAGATACCCATTTGTTCATTTTGGAGTCTGGTTTATGAATTCAATTTATGTTTTTTTTTATTAATTTAATTCGATGTGTTCTCAGGAAACAGAGAATAAGAAGGAAGGGCTCGAGCCCGAGCTCGAGCCAACAAAGGGAAAGAAAGGGGGTCGAAACAGGAAAGCCATCTCACAAACAGGTAGTGTAAGTTGTTTAAATCTCTTTGGAGAGAATATTTATTGGGGCAGAACATTTCTTTTGAATGAGTGTTGTTATTAATGTAGTTACTGCAAAAAACTGTGTTAGTTAAAGATTCCGCCTTATCAAATTTAATCATGTTTTAGTTCCCCTTGATGTGGTGAAATGACTGAAAGTAATATCTTTTATTTATGAGCGAGGCTAGGGAACCAGGTTTTGGGATTTTATCATTTTTTCGAGATTACCTGGTTGCAAAGTTTTCTAGCATTTTTGTTTATTTATATATGTGTTAATTCTACTTCATGTGCATTCATGTACTAAAACAATGATCTCGTATTGTTGCAATTTCTTATTCTGCTTGTAGAACTGGAAGATGTTTGATTAGAGGAACAAAACAAGTTTTAACTTTTCATGTTAGCAGTCTTAATGAAGTGTATCACATAATGTACATGATAGCTTCTTCACGTTCTATGAAATGAACATGATACCAAACATGCTTTAAATATTGCATTGAATAGGACGTACAGACGTTAGATTGGAGCGACTATCAATGTTCTCTACTTCAGTATGGGTGTTTTCAATTATATTTCAGCTTTTGGATCTCTGATGGGTAGAGTGGAGCTGTAAATTGCAGTTATGAGTTTCTCTTTGACAATTCTAATGAAAAGTTTACCTTCAACTACATTTTCCTTTTACGTCGAGTATGTCAAAAGTAGTGAGCACACCTAAGTGGATGAATCCTTGAAAGTGTAGCCCCTTCACTAACTAAATTGAAATGAAATTTGTGTTTATTTATAGTCCTGACATTTCACTCAATTTTGTCTCAAACTTGTGTGCTAATCTCCTTCTCTCTTTTCTCCTCTATTCTTTTCTCACCTTTTTTTCTATCGTCTAACAGCACCACCGAAAGAGAGAGCACAAACACTGAGAAGAGAAATCATGTCTTCTCCAAGCAAACGCCGAGAGATGGATTTGATGAAACTGTAAAGTCTAATTTCTCTAATACCCAGTTCTTTTTCTTCTCTAATTGTGTGTATTTGATGTCTTTTTTAGTGTTTTAAAGACTGAATTTTTTTTAACCCTTTTTTGTTCAATCAATTAGGATGATGAGTGACTACAAGGTGGATATGATCAACGATGGCATGCAAGAGTTCTATGTGGATTTCCATGGACCTAGTGATAGTAAATCATCAAAACTTTTGATTTTATGTTTCATCTTTGGTTTGTTCTTAGTAAAAATCTGATATTTTTGATGTGTTTTAGTCTCTGAGTAATGGGTAGTTGTTGTTTTTCAAGTTTTGTGTCAATTAATCATGTTGATCTTGAGTAGATGTTCAAAGCTTTGTGGGTATTTGATGTTTTGATTCAATCATGTTGATCACTATTGGATGCTTTTCTGTACTGGTGGGGGCAAAGTTATGGAATTTTCAATTAGATTGATTTCTTGAATTTTCAAAGTATGTTAAAGTCTTGTAGAATACTAGAACCTCATTTTTAATCTAATGGTTTTGTGCATTTGAGTCCATGATAACATGGTCTTTCTGTATGGTGGCATCACCTGTAGACTAGTTGTTTACTTCATTTCTTCAATGTCCATTTTGCTTGTGGGTTGGATGTGGTATTTGCAGTTTACACAGAGGGATTGGTTTATTCTGTTAATGGGTCTTGGCAGGTCCTTATCATGGAGGGGTATGGAGGATAAGGGTAGATCTCCCTGATGCTTATCCCTACAAATCTCCATCAATTGGATTTGTTAATAAGATCTACCACCCAAATGTTGATGAGATGTAAGCCTATTGAATCTTAAAACGCCGTGTTTCGGTTTTCAGTTAATTTCAAGTGGTTGTGATTTGTCTATCTACGTAAGGAGAAATGTTATAACTGAAAATGTTTCATTGGGTTTCAAATTTCAGGTCAGGCCTTGTTTGTTTGGATGTTATCAATCAGACCTGGAGCCCCATGAACTTCTTGGATGTAATTATGATGCTACTAATTTTCTACTAATTATGATGCTACTTAAGTTTCTATTCATGTAATTAAACGTGGTAGTCTAACTTGATCAGCTTGCTTGCTGTAGCAAGCAGCTCTTACTAGCTTCTTGTTTCTTTGGTTCCTTTTCTTTTAAATTTTATGCAAGGAAGCAAATAAAGCAAGCAAATAATTCTTGTTATGTCATATAAGCTAAAAAATTATGTTTAAAATAGAGATCATATAAGCTAGTTTGAATCTGTTCTTTATTTTATTTTTTTGTACTTATTGTGTAAACATCTTTTCTTTTGTACCTCCCCTGTCTTGTGTATTCTTTGAAAGAGGTTGCATATTTTTCCTTCGCTCTTACTATGACTTAGGTCTGAACTGGTTGATATGATGCAGTGTTACAAGCCCCATCATCACCAGCTGCTAAATGGTTTACTGCAAAATCAGTGAAGAAGGTAAATTTGTTTGTGGTTATGTAGCTTGTTGATACAGCAGGGAGGGTTTTGGAACTTATTTTGATATTGGAGCAGGTCGGGTATGCAAGCATTAACTTTATTCTAGTCATTCCCTGCTGGTTATGTAATGAAGTATTAACTTTATAAAGATAAGTTAACTATATCTGATTGGTTTTTTTTTTTTTTTTAGTTGCGACATATATGTATGAAAACAAGACAAAATTTACAAAATTTAAGGATTTATTTCCCTTATTAACTATCTGATTGGTTTTTTTTTGTCACTATGATAGCCCTTTTGCACAGAAACCAATACCAAAGTCAACCTTCCTTGCTTATAATCTTTCCATCATCTCCAACTCATAATCAATCAAAAACCATTAGCTTGTCATCTTAACCCCCAATTTTGATTGTTCGCTCTACAAGTGTTAATAAAGAAATATACAGAGTTTATTGTGTTGATGAAGTGGATAGGCTATCACAGAAAACCTATTTCACATGTACGACTGATTTATATGCATGGGGTGGTCAAGGACCAATAAAAATGTCAAAATTTTTGCCCATATATAGGCTGTTCAAATTACAACTGGGGCGGTCTGAACTGCCCCAGTAGTCACTGAAATATGGAGATTTGTGCCTTGTACCTTTTTTCCTTGGTTTACTAGACTGAGATAATGAGGTATAAGTATTGTAATCTCTTCTTGTTGAATGATGTTATCTTTTTGCTCCAATCACAACAGTTTTATGTTATATGTTTGGATGAAAATGAGTTGTTTTCTTGTATTGGGTTTCATTGATTTGCTCTGTTTTTGTGTGTGGGTGTTGCAGTAAGAGATTGATCAAGCTTGTGTTATGTTCTCTTGTGTGTCGTTTTGATGTTAATATGCAGGGTTTTGACATTAACTTGAAGTGTCTCGTTTCTGGCCAACGTGTCTGACAATTAGTATCCATGTTGTTGTTATCTAACTTATTGACGACTGTTCTTGGATAAAGCTCTTGATCTAATTTTATTGTAGTATTTGCCAAATAGTTGAACAATTAGTATCCATGCTTCAGGGTTAATTTTGAAATCCTTCAGTTGAACTACAATGTGCCATCTGCTGGAACTGTTTTACTGCTATTCAAGATTTACACAAATAATTGAATTTTGTAGGCAATTTCTACATAAGTTACTTAGAAGCTACCCACAACATTGATGCATGCACGAGCCATTGTTGCCGGCTCAAGACATTAAGAATTGGAGCTGCTCTGTCTAGTTTTTTTCGGTGCTGCAATACACTGGACAGCACGCTCTGTTTTGACAGAGTGGTCTGTCCTGATGCACTCTGTTGCTTTTTTTTTCTTCTGTTGTTAGTTTTTTTTTTCTTCTGCTGTTTGTGATTTGTCATATTCTGATCCATGTTCTTCCACATGACCTGCCTTGCAAAACAAAAAGTGAAAACTTTTCTAAACTTCTTAGGAGGTAATGTTGTTAAAGAATATATTTTAATTTGATGCAATATGCAATATAATTATGTAGAACTAAGAGCAAAAACCATGAATGGAACAATCATCCCGTTACTTGTTTAGTTCTAACTTCTAACAACAATCTTATATGTTTTGACTCAGTGGGTTACCACACAAAAATATGCAGCGATTCTATTTTTGGGACAAATGCTCGCACAATTGAAGAAGAAGTCTCCAAGAAAGTTGATATGTTTGCAAACATGCTTATACGAAGTGCTCAACAGTGCAATGAGGAAAAGGTAATAATACCAGCTGGCACTTTGCATATCATTTCCTTCTTACGTTTCTACTTACCAAAGGCATGCACATCACTCTTCAAGTTACGACTATTTAACATGCCTTCTCAGTCTTTGTACTAGTGTTGCATATCCATTGCACTTTTCAATTATTTGGTTTGGAAAAAAAATTGTTTGTCATGTTCAAGGATATCTCGTGATCCTCATACCACTTAAAACATCTACAAAGAGAGGTGTACTCGTACACTCCATGTCCAGCGACACTTTTATAGTTGGGTGCCAATTGACTTCCTAGCTAATCCCATGGAGAATGAGTCCCTTTGTCTAAGATATTTTAGTTTTTCAAGGTGTAAACCTTAATCAAGTCTAAGAGCACACTTCTTCTTCTTCTAAATACTCATGAAAAGAAAAGTACATTATGTACTCAGGTGAGAGACATTTCCCCAAAGTTTTCTAGGCAGAACAAGATTCTAAACTAGCCGCCAGGCAATGTTAAGAGTGGAACTCTTCCTCCATGAGGAGCAAATGTCAATAAAGGAATCTGGCACCACTCAAAAAATTCAAAAGCGAGTCAAGAAGAAACTCTATAAAACCAACAGGGTTGAATGTTACAATAGCCTCTCAATAACCTGCAAATTGCAAGATAAAATAAATAACTAAATTGTTTGGAAAACATATAAGAAGATAACTAAAGGAAAAAGAATTTAGAGATATGCTCTTCAATAACAATTTAATGGTAAAAAGATCTCCTATGATCTTGGTTTTCATCTTTTGCATATTATTAGTAGTAGCTAGTGAACTCCAACCTATATGTGCCCTGAACTTCTCTCTGATATTCCTTATGGTACTAAATCAGATATCTGGTCCTTAGGTACATTACCTTTACTCTACATATGATTTGCAATGACCTTTTAAGTTGTTTATATGTTGAATTTTTTGCATTCTGCAGGATGTTGTATATATGAAAATGACTACTCTCAAACCTGCATTTAAAGCCTTTGTAAGTTGCTGAAACTCTTTCTTGAAATTCAATAAGTTTGATTGATGACCCAACTTTGTTATTATTGATTATAATAAGCATTTTTTTTGGTTCAATTTAATCCTTATGTTCTGAATGATTGTTTTGTATATAAACACGTCAATGCTCATCTCGTGAAAAAACGTCAGCTCCCTAGCTTTGGATTCAGTATTACTGCACATAATAATACTTCTTTCAAAAGAAACGGAGTTTACTGTCTAGCTTACCTTGCCCAAAAAAAAGAGTCTACTACCAATTCCATGTGGCTCATCCTTGAACATCTTATTTATGTTTTTGCTATTCTCAATATTTTCATTGAATTGTACTATAATGTAAGTGCAATGCATTAAATTAGGAAAATGTTGCAATTCTTTAAACTTGTGTTCAGCTTTTGGCTTTGCTCTGTTGAGATTATTATCTTTCGAAGTTGAAAGCGTTTTCATATACATGTTTAGAGAATGCATCTGAATGAAAATGCAATACAAGAGATTCATGACTGAAATCACCCCATGTTTGTCGGGGTATTACTATTAATATTAGAACAATATAAATAACCGGAAACTAATGTTATTTACAGGAGTCTCTCTGGTTGTCTATTGCTATTAAGTTTAGACATGCTATCCACAGTAACAGAAAAGGCCAGTTAGATTTTGACTAATTGATGCCCTTTAATTTCATTGCAGGAAATCTTGTTCAATGAGGACCACCCTCTTCTTTTGAATTTATCATTTTCAGTTAGTCTAAGCCTTCTCCATATGACTAGCTGTTGTCTGATGGCTCTGATTCCCTTCTACTTGGCCTTCCAATATTGCTTTGTGAGTTAACAGTTGTTTATTATGGGTCTTTAACCTTGTTTTTTTGTTTGGTTAAAGTACTATAGTTATATGCTACTTTACCACATTCTACTTCTCAAATTTTGTTGTATTTTATTCTTAAAGCAGGCTGCACTACATGCTCTTGGAAACATCTCAGGAGAAAACCGTTCAGCTAATGATGCATTGTTGAATGATAATGCAGAAGAATGCCTTCGACATCTCATCTATGAGACAGCAGCTAATAGTTCAAAGCCGACACCATCTGTTAGTATACCTCCTGCTATTGCATTTGATAAGTCAATAGCCTTTGCTCATAGTTATTTTTGTCTTGTTTCTATCAAATTGAAGTTGAATTGTTTGGCTAATATTCTAGATTAGGATTAGTTCAACACTTTGTCCAGGTTCTGAAATATCTGTGTTGCTGGTACATATTTCATTCTTAAACTTTTACTTAGTTTTTTCCCCCATAATAGAGGGTATATATTTGTTAACGTTGTTTTTTTTCTTCTTCCTGTTTTTCTCTCCATCTATTTAGTGTAGCACTGATGATTTTCTATATTTAGAACTTAAAAACGATAAAGTTTTCTCTTATGAAGTAAGGGAAGTTTATAATAGGAAGTGTGTTTTATTTTTAAATTTGAACTTTCTACTAGTAATTTTATTTGTTCAACATTTTAATCCATTTTCAATTGCCAAATATAGGTTGAATTGTCAAAAGGCTGCGATGCGCAGTTTGCGATTGGCTCGAAATCACTCTAGGTCTGAGCATGAAAGGCTTGTCTACGAAGGATGGATTTTGTATGACACTGGTCACCGTGAAGAGGCATTGGCTAAGGCCGAGGAGTCTATCTCCATTCAGAGATCATTTGAAGCATTTTTTTCTCAAAGCATATGTAGCAGACACACACCTGGACTCTGTGTCTTCAACTTACGTCGCCCAACTTCTGGAGCAAGCTCTTAGATGTCCTTCTGATGGTCTTACCCTTACAGATACAGAGCGGCAGGTAAGCTCAATGGTTCTTCATTTTTACTGTGTTCTACACAACTTGATTTAATTGGAAGTGTTTCCTATCTTTTCCTATCTGATTACTAGATGTCCATCCTCTTAAGCCTGGTTTTGACGTCTCTTAAAGTTCTTGAATAAAGTCTTGCATATGTTTTATAAGATAGGAATCACTAGGCACTTAATTGTTTGATATATCATAGAAAAATCATATAGTTGAAAAAATTATTATGTTGGAAGAAATTATTTGTTTGTTGAGACTCCTATGTGACAAAATGGCCCTTTTAAAGTTTCTCTTTTACAGTCTGATCAGGTGGAAGAAAACAATACTAGGGTAGATTGTCTCGAAAATAGGGACTCCTATGTGTGGCTGTTTGCTGTATGAACAAGCTTGAATTAGTCAAGCTTCTCCTCACACTGAGTATTAAGTTCATGAAGAAGGATATAAGAAAGTGCATATGAAAATATGATTTGATGGATTTTGGGAGGAGAATTACGTTTAGGAATTTTGACTATGATAGAGCAGAAAATAGGTATCGTTTTCAACTTGGCCATTCAAGGATAATGTCTCAAGTAAAAACTGAAGTTATTTATGAGACTCTGATCAAATAGATTCCATGGAATTGTTAGCAGTATTTCTTGGAATTTCTAGTGTTACTAAACACTCCCAATTGATTAGAAAGTACTCGAAGTGAACCCCATTCGCCATTGTGTTTCATGCTCTGTTCATTATAACAAAGATTACAGAAGTGGTTCAAATAACTAGCAATGTGTAACAAATAAAGAAGAGAAGATGAATCATAAGATACCCATTCCTGTCACAGACAACCGGTCCCTTGCAGTTACCAAAACCTGATTATTTGATTGTTTATTTCTAGCCAAGTACCCCAAATCATGGCATAAAGACACAATGTCTTCCTCTTCCCTTATGCTTGAAAACACCCAAAGCAACACCTAGTCATCACAAACTCTGCATAGAATAACATGTACTCCATTTTCTTATGATCTTTACAACTTTTCTTCTCACTTTACTACTTTATAAACTTTTGTTGTATGCTAAAGGGGCTGTGGCAACTGCAGCTATTGGAGAAATTTTGGTTAGAGCTCAAAGGGAAGATGAATGCCTTAGTGGCATCAAGTATTCTGGCCCAGGGGACAAATCTGTTTTTCTTACTGATTTATTTGCGTCAGTTACTTGTACTGCCCAACATGGGAATTTCCAAAGGCTCTTCTTGGATCTTACCGGAGTACATCCACGCCTTGATTTTCCTTCTGGATCAAAGCTTCTTGCTGGAGCTGTTCGTCTTGCAGAATAAATATATAGCTCACAACCACCTCATGCGCAAGCAGTCCAGGCAGTTTGCCCAGATGTCACCCTTTCACTCCAGCAACAGGTAAGATGATTGTCTTTGTCACTGTGTCTTAGAGTCTTTAGTTCGTGTTAATATTCCCAAGGAAACTACTCCTGTAAGACAGACCCATCCTAAGTTTTGGATTGGATGCCAGTTGAGAAAAGGCCAAGCAAGCCTGAAGTTTGTGGAACCTGACAATTTTGCAAGATGATAGCTTTTTCCTAGCACTGAATTACATGTATAATGCTCAGGAGGTCATGGTTTGAAAGTTCTCTATTTATTGATTGCAGAATTATGCGGACATCCATGTTTTGTGTTTCTTTAGTAGTGACTTATAACAACTTAAAGAAGAATGTATATTAGTTCTTAAATAGTCATGTATTTTTTCTGATAAGGTTTTATGACACTTCTAAGTTATAACTTGAACGAGTTTACTGACAATAGCTTCCAAATAAAAGGTTGTGTTATTCATTTTGACATACAAATTTGCAATTTTCAGGTACCTTGCGATGGTTTTATATCATGCGGGTGACATGGCTGGAGCTATAACACATCAACATAAGGAGCTTATCATTAATGAAAGGTGCCTTGGTTTGGACCATCCTGATACTGCACACAGGTATGAACTTGTTTGGATTGTTTTTGAGAAATTTATCATGGATATAATTACCCAATTGAACTGCGTTAATGTCGTGCAGCTATGGTAATATGGCCCTTTTTTTACCATGGCCTCAATCAACCGGAGCTCGCTCTACGTCATGTCTCGAACAATGCTTCTGTTAGGACTGTCTTGTGGGCTTGATCACCCTGATGTAGCTGCAGCATTCATTAATGTTGCAATGATGTATCAGGATATTGGAAAGATGAATATTGCACTTCGTTACTTGCAAGAAGCATTAAAAAAGAATGAACGCCTTTTAGGTGTGGAGCATATTCAAACTGCGGTGTGCTATCATGCTCTTGCTATTACATTCAACTGCATGGGTGCTTTCAAGCTTTCTCTTCGGGCAAGTCCATGAGAATAAATGTATTGCATATTCTTTGACCATTTGATGTAATTGTATAATCTGGTCAACTGACAAATGACAAAACGTGCACAGCATGAAACAAAGTTTGGCACATTTGATGTAATTGTATAATCTTATTAATTACATTACTTTGCCTCTATTCGTTTAAGTTTGGCACATTTAAATTTTTATTTTCTAGAAATAAAACTTATAAGATGTAATAAAAAGTCATTTGATAGCAAAAAAAAAAAAAAAAAATTGCCACGGCTTAAAACCATGGCTAACTATTGCAACGGCTCAGAGCCGTGGCCATGACTTGCCACGGCTTATAACCGTGGTTAAAACCTTTGCAACGGCTTATAACCGTGGCTAACATATATTTTGCCACGGTTTTTAGTCGTTACTGAGGATTTAGCGACGCCTCTACAGCCCACGGTTCTAAGCCGTGCCAATGGGTTACCCCCACGGTTTAAAACCGTTGCTAATGGCCATTTTTGGTGTAGTGAGTCCTTCTTTGGCTAGGCCTTTGTTGACATAGTTTAGGGGAAAAGATCTTGCTAGAGATTCTTTCCTTGTTGAAAGTCGTCCATGTAGAAGAGTTTCCCTACACGACTTGTGCTCCTAGATCCTCAAGAGAGATTTCCCTTTTAGAGTGTTGCCCATGTAAGGGAGTTTCCATGCTCGACTTATATTCTAGTATATGTTTCTTAGTCATAACCAATATATTGTTGGCCTGCCCGTCTTGGATCGATCCCCCAAATACTTTCCTGATTTGGCCTTATGGATATTGGGCTTGACCATGTGATGTGTGGGCCTAGTAGGGCGCTGCAATTCGGGACCAACCTTCTAGATTCTACAAAAGTGAGCTTAGTGTTGTTTGGGATTTGCAAGATTGGGTGGAAAATCCAACTTACTTTGCTCTGCTGACGAGATTATCATGACACATGTACGACGCAAATTAAAGGACGGTTTGACATATCATCACCAACATATCTAGCTGGCATCAAATATATGACAAGGCTGCATGATATTGTAATCATTGTTGATCAGCAAGAAGAATATACGGTTCTTCGAGAATGTGTCACTTTAAGAATTCCAACAATTTGTTTAATCAATACAAATTGTGACCCGGATTTCTCAGATATTTCGATTCCCGCCAATGATGATGTTATAACTTCAATCTGATTCATTCTTAACAAATTAGTGTACGCCCAAGTTATAGTGATATAAGAAATCGTTTATTAATAATAAAATAAGTCCATTACTTTGGAATCAGTTACTTTTTCTGAATATAAAAAAAGAGATAAAATTTGCAGAGAATATTTTGTAATTACTTGGTATTCGAAATATACAAGTAGGTTAATCGAGAAAGAGATGGTCTAATCAAAATAATTACTTTTTTTTAG
This sequence comes from Berberis vulgaris, assembly GCA_963556465.1. Classification (NCBI taxonomy): domain Eukaryota; kingdom Viridiplantae; phylum Streptophyta; class Magnoliopsida; order Ranunculales; family Berberidaceae; genus Berberis; species Berberis vulgaris. The sequence continues at coordinate 31,284,359 of OY747136.1, read as the reverse complement.
TTCTAGTTCTTCAGAGGTTAATATGAATGTTTTACCATGCTCCATTAACACGCTAAAGGGGCTATATGATATATCCGGTGTGGAGGTAGGCCAACATTTCTATTGGCAAATCAGAGGTTTCCACGTACATGCCCAAGTACTTATTGGGTTGTAATGGCTATCTTACTAGGTTCAGCCGCTATAGTTGTTTGAAATACACAAACCATTCCTATTGATGGTCAAAATTTCTTAGAATATGTCCTTGAATTCATTCGAGACTTGAGTAAAACTCAAATTGGTGAAGAATATGGTCCTTGGGTGCCCTTTATTGGGACAATGTTCTTATTTATTTTTGTTTCTAACTGGTCAGAGGGAGTTAGAAAATCTTACAGCTATCCCACGGGGAGTTAGTCACATCCGTGAATGATATAAATATTATTGTTGTTTTAGCTTTACCGACGTCAATGACATATTTCTATGAGGGTCTTACAAAAAAGGGATTGGGTTATTTCGGTAAATACATTCAATCAACTCCAATCCTTTTATCAAATAACATCCTAGAAGATTTTACAAAACCCCTATCACTAAATTTTCGACTTTTTGGTAATATATTAGCTGATGATGTGCTAGTTGTTGTTTTTAATTCTTTAGTACCTTCGGTAACTCCTATACTTTGGATGTTCATCCATTTCTACATTTTTTTATTTAATAAATAACATGGTAAAAAATACAAAAAATGAAACTAACTGATGTAATTAGGTTTTTGTTCGAAATAATATTTCTTTATTATATTGTAATATGACCTATTAGTAATAGTGCAATTAGGGCATTGTTTAGGATAAGGGTTTGTTTTAGAAGTTAGGTTAGTTATAAGTAAGACATATGTTTCTCATTGTTAGTTAGTTGATTGATGAAAAGAAGTTTATTTTGTTTAGTTTATTTATCGTCGATTTACTTTCTTATTCAATTTATTTTATTTGATTTTCAACATTATCTTCACTTTTCGTTATTCCACTAGTTTTATTCTATTAATTGGTATTAGAGCTAAACGTTTCATATTGTTTTGGTCAATTTGGAAAAAAAAATCGAAATAAATATTTGGAGAAAAGATAAACGACGAAGAGTTTATGAAGAGTGCACATGATATTCGCAAAATTCAGGCAGAAGTGATGGCAGCCTGTGCGAAATTAAGGGTATAAGTGATGGCAGAATTCAGAGAATGCAAAAGAAGCATGGTTGGATAATAAGGTATTTCATGTTAGCCAACCAAAAGCCATGCAACTAACACAAATAGCAACACTGCATCCGTTACCGGTAGTCCCACCACCAATGCTGCCCAACAGAGCTTGATGACCCTCATCTTCCCCTGCATTGTTCGAACTAAAATCCTAGTTCAAGATTCTTGTTGATTGACAGACTACAACCATTCAAAAGGTTGATCGACAGACCACTGTCCCCTTCATTATCGATTGATCTGCTTGGTCGATCATCTCAGCCACCGATCCATTGTCGTGTGCTCCACAAGTCGACCATTTGCATCGATCTCCTACACCGGACGATCGACTACTACGATCTTTACAACTAATTAATCACACTTCCTGACTTTCCCCACCTCCATTCAACTTCAACTACCTCCATTGCAGCCCCATCGACGTCGAACTGCTTCAGGCTTCTCCGTTGCCCATCTCCCTCCTCCTCTACCAGCCCCTCGTCATCGCTGTTACCTTCATCTTTGGACACTCTCTTTCACCCTCACTGTTTCATTCGTAACATATTTTTCCTCTAAGTCCATACTAAATATTTTCATTTTAGTCCATGCCCTTGAATCTTTAATTAAGTCTCTAAATCCATCTTGTTATTTACACCCCATTCGTTTGGCAGTACCACCACATGTTGCTTATGATCCAGTTTCTTGCCACCGTCAGACTGCACACTTGACACCACACGATACATTTTCGAATCCAATTTGGGTCAATTTTGTCTATAAACTTGAAGACAGGTTTGCAAACAGTATTCAATTTATGAAGTGGGTTTCATACGCGAAATTCAAACATTATGTTTTTAAGAGAAGTTTTGATTTGATTGTTCATGACACAAGCAATTACAAAAAAATGATCGAGGTCGACATCTACTTGGACACTTCACATTCTGTTACTGCTTGTGCTCGTACTACCTCATTAGCTTCAAGCTCGAGGATGAGCTTTTTTTAACCTAGGGAGTTTGATGTGATTAAGTTTATCTTAGGAATAGTATTTCTTAGTTATATCGTAATAAGATCTATTTAAAGGCACTGCAATTAGAGCATTATTTTCTATTGGGTTTAGGATTTGTTTTACAAATTAGATTAATTTTAAATAAGGCATAGGTTGCCCATTCTTAGTTAGTTAATTGGTGAAAATAAGTTTATGTCATTTATTTATCATTGATTTACTTTGTCGTTTTATTTATTTTATTTTATTTTCAGCTTTATCTTTCAATTTTCGTTGTTCTACAAGTTTTATTCTATCACTAACCCATGTTGTGTGTAACCCAATCCAATAACCATGTTAGCATAAAAAAACTTTATTTTTGTAGAGCATTGAAGGGACGACCAAATGACTCAAGATTGTGTATTGTGACCATATAAATTTAGATATCCTTTTAATTAGTTTTAATTGCAAAATATGTAAAATTGTGGGTACGAGCAAGACATCACACATTTTCAAATCCCTTGCCTTTAATCATGTATATGTGCTTTCTACTTGCATATATTATTTATATTTTTCTCTTCTTACGGTAGAATATTAAAAGATTTCACTTATTTAGATAGAATAGAAAGCATTTTTTTTAATTTTCACTATTAATTCCTCAAGGTTTATGTGAACAATTAAATTATGAGGCATTGACAAGTTAGGCAACGAAATGACTTTTACTAACCCAGAAGGACTCTCTTAGTTTTCATTGTAAATAAAAATTCTTTATAAATGAATTATTTGTCTATAATGAAAACTAAGCTGATCCTAAATGGGCAGTCAAAATAGTTTAGAATTTGATTAAATTCGAATTTTCTATTCAAAATTTATGATATTCGCTAAAAGGTCAACGAATATTTATGATATTCTCGATATATCCTCAAATATCCATGACATTTAGTCATATGCCCACTTATCAAGGCTTTTTAAACACGGCTTAGGATTGTTCAATTCAACTCCTAATATGTTGAAGAGATTTCCATTAAGTCAACTTTCATTATTTTAGTACGTTTTTTATTAAAAAAAAATTATGAAGTTATCTATATATAAATTCCAGAACAAGATTTGTATTAAATTTTGTCATTGATCATTAAAATCCTTGAAAACTGTAATTTTTTCTTTTTGTAATTTCAAAAAAACAAAATTTTCGTGAAATCTAATTCCTTGGTCATCGATCATTAATATTGATGCGTCAAAAAATCGTCCTCCTGTGAGTTTGACCTGCAAAACCACTATTAGACTACCAAGGACTACCTTTTTGGTGGCCGAAGGCACTCCAATGCTTAAGTCAGTAACTCTGTTGGAATAAGGAAGTAAATCTGGACAAAACTCAGTTAAAGTTGCATACCTTTGTCAAATGTTTCATTTACCTTTTATAATGGTCGTAGTTAACTCTCTGCGTGACTTAAGCATGTGAGGCACAACGAAATGAGATGTTTCTGTAACAGCCTCCTCCTTAATGGAGATGCACTCGTGGAGACATAGGTCCCTCAATGGCTCTTTCTTAATGCAACGTTCTTCTTCTTTTATGAGAGAACGTGTAATAGGCTTGGATTTGAGCTTTGATTCATCTAGGCCTGGATTCAGATCCCGCTTACGCTTCCTTAGAGGTGGACCTAGTCTGGGCCTTTATTATTGGCTTCAATTCTTCTGGACCTTATGAGTTGGCCCAGTGGATTGAGCGTTGTATTCTCATGATGGGGCTTTATGCCACATGTATAGTCGAGATGATCAGTCTAGTTTGATGTATCATCAGCTACTACTCCCCCCTAGTTAGTGGGCATGTTGACGTGGGCACTAACTTTGGTGACGGTTTGCCTTTCAATTTCATCATTACCTTGTATTTCATGTTGTCAGTTGCTTTTTGCGAGTTGGTGTCTCAATCCTTTACTTGCCCGTTTGTCTTTCGTGCACATTTTTGGGTTTTCTCGTAGCCATCATATTTCACACGATATCCAATGATCCATTTCTTCATTGCTTGGCTCTATAAAAGGAAATGTGACGAATACATTTTTCCTCTTCACGCTTCCTTTAAATTTAGGGTTTGCTTGCTCTTTCATTATCTTCATCTTCATTGCTTTTTTGTTCTTACACGATGTCTGTTGGTGACAAGTTAAGTGGTAAGTCGCTAGCCCTGTGTGAGGCTCACTACTATCCTAACAGAGCTTCTCAGTCGACTTTGGAGACCCTTCGTTCTTATTATAATCTCCCGCCTGACATTGAGATTGTTCTGCCCGGACGGGGCGATAGCCCTTGTAACCCAAAGGCTGGATACATCGCATCGTACTCATACATGTTCTCTTCTGGCTTTCGATTCTCCATTCTAGAGTTGTTCTGGGAATATCTGAATTTTTTGGGCATTCTTCCAGCCCAAATGAGCCCTAATGGTTGGAAGGTGATGGTTTCTTCTTACGCGAGGGCTCTTTTGTCTGATATTCCCTTAACCGCTAGGATCATGCATTCTATGGTCGGGATCTTGCATTTTATGGTCGGTATGTTGGTGTACAGGGAGATATGCTTCCTTCGCTCCCCCAATTGTTTTGAGAATCTTAGTGATGACATTTGTGACTAGTAATGGTCTTGGTTTTATGCTTTCGTGAATTTTGGCTACTTCCAATCGCGAGGTCATTTGATTTTTCAACCATTACGAGTCCCTAATAGGCGGAAAGATTTTCTTATATCCGCTGATGAGTAGAAGATCAGTGAATGATTATCTAGGCTTTGCCGTTTTCTCGTGGAGGCATTATTTATAGCATCCTGGAGCATTGTGTTTTGTACACTATGGGTGAAGCAGAACGAGCTTTGTTTACTGAATCTTGTACTAAGGTCCATGCTATTTGTGTCGCACATGGTGGCGTTAGTGATGCTAGCATTGATTGGGAAGTGAGATCGGTCCAAGACGCTACGGATCTCGATGCTTCTATTGTTACTTCCACTCCTGCTTTGTGAAGGAGGAAACTTGCAAGGTCTACAAGTCCATCAAGGCGATTGCCTGTAGATCCCGATCATTTTTCGAGGAAGAAACGACTTTAGCATCGTAGTTTTGTTCGGTCTATGACTCGTTAGAGTTCTTGTCGAGATATTGTTTCTCTCCCGAGTCCTGCCCGTGATGATGCTGCAAAGGGAGATCTTGAATCTCTTGAGGAGGATGAAGAGCTGAGGCTCGTATTGAAAAGGAGACTACTCGTCCATTGGATGCCGATGCAAAAAAGCTTTTGTCTGCCTATCATGTTTCAAATACTGTTGAGTTGTCTAATGAAGACCCTCGAGTCATTGATGAGAAAATGCTTCAGTTGGCAATGGAGCAGTCTAAATATATCGCTGGCGGTCAGTGTTTCAGGGATCATTCACCCTCTCCATCTATTGATATCAGCAAAGCAGCCGAGTTTCTAGTTTCCTCTCCTATTCGACAGGTTTCTTCTGCTCCTGCCGCTACTGTCAATCATTTCCTTGCTGCGGATGCTTCCCGACGGGAGGATAAACGTGGTTTCTCCATCATTATTGATATTCCATCTGTTCTACCCGCTGTCGGAAGTGGTTATTTGGTGCTTTTGGATCCCCGTGTCCTCCATCCACGGATTAGTTGGATTGAGCCTTGGCCAAAGGATACTTGTATCAAGTCTGACGGTGAGTTTTGTTGGTTTACCCATCTTGACGTATAGGATGGTGCACGTAGACTAGTAAATGAATGGTACAAGCGGTTGGTGGAGAGCCCTTCGATGTCTGTGCTTTACCCGTTTGATAATATCGATCGTGATTTTGAGCAGATAATGGACGGGATGAATCATTTTGCTTACGCGAGGGTAATGGGCTCGGTTTATCGAGCTGGTTGTGATCACGTGGTTCTTTTAGAGAGGAGGTTTGTAGCGTTGTTGCTGGTATTTTCTCATGTCCTTTCCCAATTTGATGTGTTGAAAATGCAATGTGCGGGCGCGGAGAAAATTGCCACAGCTATTCGGGAATCTTTGACAGAGGCGAAGAATATACGGGATAAGTCTGTTGCTGATCTCGATTCCTTGAAAGCTAAGCTAGATGAGGCTTGCGCCCGTCTTCATGATGTGGAAAAAGAATTATCGACTGAGAAAACAGCTTTCGATGAAGCTTCTTTTTTCTGCAGTCCCTTATGTGTGACGCTACTGAGAGGCGAGTGGAACAAATAACTGTTGCGCTTGGTGATGTTAACGGTCGATTCGACGTTTTTTGTGTTTAGGTGACTTGGGTGTTCGACCTTTACTTCGTTAGTTCAACATCTCGGTCGATTCGAAGTTTTTTGTGTTTAGGTGACTCCGGTGTCCAACCTTTACTTCGTTAGTTTGACATCTCGGTCGATTCGAAGTTTGTTTGTGTTTAGGTGACTCGGATGTCCAACCTTTACTTTGTTAGTTCGACATCTCGGTCGATTCAAAGTTTGTTATGTTTAGGTGACTCGGGTATCCAACCTTTACTTCATGGCTGATCAAACCAAAAGTTTTGCGTGTCCGACTTTTATTGTCTGACGACCTTGTACGACCAGTTTATTGACTTGTTTAATTTGTTGTCCGCACAAAAATTTGGAGTCCATGAATTCATAATCTTTATTGATGTTTCCTTGAGTGTTTCATCAGTTTTGCCCATTAAGGCTCTTATACTGGTTTGGAGTGTGGTTTGTTTCGTCCTCCTTCGCTCGTTGTCATCCTTTGTATTGAGGGCTAGTACTTTTGTCACTTTGTTTTCCTTTGCTTTTTCCTCGCATGTTGTTTAGTGGTTCGATTCAAACTTGCAACTGCTGATGAGGTCTTTTTATTGGTACGAATCGGATGATGCAAGCTTTCCATGTTTTATGAAGTGCTTCGTTGGTACCCTTGTTCCCATATAGATCGGTTCGAGTGAGGGGCTTGCCTAGCTGCTTTGTTTCCTATGGCTATGCAGTGTGTGGTGTATATTAATTCTTTGGACTGTTATTTGATCCCACAACAATGTCTACTTCATTTTTCCATTTGATCTGTTTTCCTAGCATCCCAATGAATTCGTCTAGTAGTCCTTTCTAAGACCAGTATTAAATTTTGTCTTTTAAGTTGTAACATTCTTCGGTATCGTGCCCATGATCCCTATGAAATTAGCAGTATTTGTTTTGTCTCTCCCTTCTGGGTCCCCTTTCATCCTTTGTGTCCAGTTAATGTTATCCCACTTCGCCATATGTTTTAGTATGTTCACTCAACTTGTCTTTAGAGTTGTGTATGGTTTGTACGCGGTCTTCATTACATCCGTTACCCGTTCATGTCGAGCTCGCGATGGTTGCAGCCTCCTAAATTTTAGTTGTCGTGAACTGCTTCTTCCATTACTTCGATGTTTCTTTGACATGTTGCTACCTTCCTGTTGTTCATTGTCTCCTCTTCTTTCTTCATTTCGTTCTTGCTTTCTTGAGAAATTTTCTCGTTAAGAGTGTCAAAGAAGGGGCTTCTCTTCGACCACAAAGGTTGTTGCAGCTGTGTCATCACTACATCCGTCGATCATTGTCAATTCATTCGTAAAGCTGGTGACATATTCCCGTATTGATTCTTCGGATTTTTGTCTGATATGCAGGAGGTAGTGCGGCCATTTCTTCATCCGTTGGCTTTCGATAAATCTGGTGATGAAAGTGGTGGTTAGAGCTTGAAAGGAATCTATCGATCTTGGTGGCAGATTATTGAACCAGTTCATCGTTGTAGAAGTGAGGCTGATTGGGAATGTTTTGCATAGAATTGATTCCATAGTCTCCTTTAGGGTCACCATGTGGTGAAAGTGTCTCAGATGATCGGCGGGTCGGAGTGCTATCATACACCTCGAACTTTGGTGGAGTAAACTTTTTCAGCATCTTCATGAGGGCGTTGGAGAATGGTGGTTTTGCCAATTTGTATAACACATTAGGGTTTGTGACTCCTTTTCTGAACGGGATTTTGGTAAGCGTTCCTTCATATGATTTTCGCCTCGAGGAAGTTCGCTGCTCTCGAAGTTTCTTTGTTGGGGTTCTACTAGGATTTTGCCACTCTCTTGAGTTTGATTGGCGGAGTTTTGTTGTGGCCGTGCTTGAACCAGTTAGCTAGTTGAGTGTGCTTATGTGCTATCCTTCCCAGCATCATTGTTACGTGTTCCATTTCGGTTATAAGCAAATTTACCCGAGGATCCACGGTCACGTCAATAATTGTCTGGATTATTGCGTGCAGTGGACCCTCATTCTCGGATGCTATTGGCTCAATGATTCGGGTTGTATCTATTCCTTGAGCCATTATTGATGTGTCGGCGGGAGAGTGGTCACGATCATTACTAGATTGGGGATCTGCAGACTACATTATTCCTTCTGATGGCTTCTTCGATCTTTTGCTAGGTTGTGGTGAGTTTTGTCATGTGTGTTCTGTCTTAGAAAAGGAAACTCGTCGTTCCCCACGGACGACGCCAAACAGATGTGTCCAAAAATCGTCCTCCTGTGAGTTTGACCTGCAAAACCACTATTAGACTGCCAATGACCACAATTTTGGTTGCCAAAGGCTCTCTGATGCTTAAGTCAATAACTCTGTTGGAAGAAGGAAGTAAATCCGGACAAAACTTAGTTAAAATTGCATACATTTGTCAAATGTTTTATTTACATTTTAATAATGGTCGTAGATAACTCTCTGCGTGACTTAAGCATGTGACACACAACAAAAGGAGATGTTTCTATAACAGTCTACTCCTTAATGAATATGAAATCGTGGAGGCGTAGGTCCCTCCACGGCTCTTTCTTGGTGTAACGTTCTTTTTCTTTTATAAGATAACGTGTAACGGACTTGAATTTGGGCTTTGATTCGTGTGGGCCTGAATTCAGATCCCGCTTATGCTTCCTTAGAGGCGGGCCTAGAATGAGCCTCTGTAATTGGCCTTAATCTTTCTGGACCTTATGAGTGGGCCCAGTGGATCGGGCGTTGTATTCTCGTGATGGGGCTTTATGTCACGTGTACAGCCGAGACGATCAGTCTATTTTGATGTATCATCAAATATTATTATTTGCTTCTTAATTTTGTTTCTTGTGGACTCGAGAGTTTTTTTCTTGGGATTTTCAAGGTTTGTTTTGTCCTATCCTTCAATTAGTTTAGTACAACTTTATTCAACAAACATAACTTTTTGTGTGTCAAAATTAATTTATTTTTTGTACCTTTTTATATTTATAATTGGTTTATTCATTCACATAATTTCTACCACCTAACTCGAGCTCTAATTTGTACATTCATTTTAGACAGTGTTCTAAAAAGCGCTAGGTGGTGGGCGGATGGCGAGCAGGTGCCTAGTGCCCAGGGGCCTAGGCGGCACCTAGGTTTTGTATTATAACTTTAATAATTTACAAAAGTTAAGCATAATACCTTATCAATTATATCCAATTTAATGCCAAGATACATATGCAAAATTTAAAAACATGAAAAATTAACTATCATGAACAAAATTATTAAAACTGAAATGACTAAAGTTTGTCATGATGGGTACTTTATACAAAGTTGAATTTGTAAACAAATATCCAAACATACTCTTTTATTTTTCTTTAAATTGCATGAATAACCTCAGTCATGTTTAATAAAATCTACATTACTAAAATTGATACCGGCAGACATATACTGAATAAAAAATAATTAAATTTTTTATTTCTTAAAAAGAGGAAAAAAATAAAATAAGAACACAATCAGCCTTAATAAAAAAATAAAATAAAAACTCGCCCAGACCGCCTAGACCCTGCCTAGGCCGCCCAAACTTGCCTAGACTGCTAAGAACATGCCCAGCCATTGATCTGGGCGTTTTTCTACCGCCTAGACCGATTTTTAGAATACTGATTTTAGACCTTGCAACATGTCGGGTTCGTGTCAGGTATACATGACACAAAACATGTCTCAGTTGCTGTGAGGTTTCTCATTCATGACCGACATTTCAATCCATTAAAAAACTTAGTTGTGTGAGAGAGAGATCCACAGGTGAGGAAGGCATGGATGCACCTAACTCCCAACCATACTTTCAAAGCCCCCCATATGTACAAAAATTAAAATCCCTCGAGTCAATAATCAAAGCACACACCTCTGCATCACATAAGATTTCTAGTCCTCAACTTTTCCACTATTATTTAAAAAAAAAAAAAACTATTATCATCTTTTTCTTCTGAGAATTCCCTTAAAAATAACTTGATTTGATCACCCTAGATGCCCAAGTATGCATTATTCTTCTTTCATCTTCATCTCATTAACTTTTACATCTTTATATTATTTTCTCACAATTTCCTAAAATATTTACATAATAACCACTATTATATATTAAAAAAAAAAAAAAGCAATAACATGTCACTCTAGGAGAATAAAATAGGGGGTTTAGTTGCAATTAAGAACATAGAAAGAAGCGGGAAGAAAGACAATTTTGGAATATCACGGTAAGAGCAGGACACGAAAATGAATGATTTGTCTGAAGTGATAAAGTGGAAGACAATTGCTGGAGCTTCTATCAAACACAAGTTCTACCAACTAAAAAGCTTGGGTGTCATTGAATCAACATGTAATTTTCACAATGCAAAGTAGATTAACAATTTCTAATTAAACCATGTCTAAGTACATTAATATGAAATCCACTAGGCACAAAGATGTTGAAATTATAGATGGGTAGTAAAGAAAAGAGAGTTTTCACTAATTAAATGACTCATCAATTCCGTAACCCAAACCAAGACTCCAACCTCCTCCATTTATTTTCCTATTCCAAACACATTAAAATCCCATCTCTCTCTTTCCTACAAGGCAAATAATTCAATGAAAATCAGGGGTCCGTTTGGATGCACGAAATACAGATATGGAAATTCAAACTACTTTATGTGAATTCCGATTCGGAGGCCTTCCCTCGGGCATGAATTCTCGTGGATGATAGGAAAATCATAATTGATTTTTTGACAGTAAATAAATAACTAAATAACGAAAATATGCATAACAGGGGAATAAATTCCATTTCCCATCGAAAATAGCTTATCAAATAGACCCTGTAAACAAAACAATAGAAGAGGATTGGATGGGAGGAAGGTTTTGTGTTGGGTATGGTAATCAACCCATATGCATTGCTCTTACTTTTTCTCTCCCTTTCTCACCTATACGCAGTGTTCTAAAAAACGGTTTAGGCGGCGACGTTAGAGAAATGTCCAGATTAATGGCTGGGCGGGGTGAAAAATCGGGTAAGCGCCTAGGCGGGTTTTGGGTGGGGTCTGGGCGGTTTAGGCAGGGTCTGGGCGTCTAGGCGGTCTGGGCAGATTTTTTTATTTTTTATTTATTTTTAATAAGGCTGATTATATTCTTATTTTATTTTTCTTTCCCCTTTTTTTTAGAAAGAAACAATTTAATTTTTTTTTATTCAGTATATGTCTGGATGATTACTTAATGAATTTCTCAAATGATCGTACCAATTTTAGTAATGTAGATTTTATCAAACATGACTGAGGTCATTTATGCAATTTGAATAAAAAATAAAATAGTAAATTTAAATATTTGTCCACAAATTCAACTTAAAGTACTCATCATGACCAACTTCAGTAATTTGAATTTTAATAAATTTTATTCATGACTGTTAATTTTTCATGTTTATAAATTTCACTTATGTATCTTGACATTAAATTGAAATTAATTGATAAGGTATTATGCTTAACTTTTATAAATTATTAAAGTTTTAATACAAAACCTAAAATCGTCTAGGCCGCGTTGGACACCTGCTCACGCTTTTTATAACACTGCCCTATTTACTCTCTCTGTCTCTGTCTCTGTCTCTCTCGTCAAAGAATTCAACTAACATTAAAGTATTTTGTCCAGAAATTCTAAATGGCAAGGAAACGAGCGAGGGGAGGGAGGTGGCGGGGTGGGGACCGTTCACCCCGCTGGGAATGCACGCACAAAAAATGACAGCACGCATCCCGATGGGGTGAACAGTCCCCACCCCGCCACCTCCCTCCCCTCGCTGTTTTCCTCGCTCGTTTCCTCGCCATGTAGAATCACTTTATTTTGTCTGCAAGAGAGAGAAGATGATGAGACGAGAGGAAGGGGTTACTTGGGAACTACTTACTACAACTACACAAGAAGGGGAAAACAAGTGGGCAGGTAACACGTGCACTTGCTCATTCATTAAAGCCGTTAAACACACAACTATACAACCTCTCTATTCCCTCTTACAACATTCTCTCTCTCTCTTCTGTATTCTAAATTCTAAAAATTCTAAACAAAAAATCTCGACAGCCAGGAGGCTTTCTTTCTTTCTTCAACAATTCCTTCCTTTGCTGCTGTACCCATTCTCATTCCCATCGTTTTTTAACCCTCTTATAATGCTTCCTTCGTATCTGTAAAAAGAAATCTGATTTTGGGTTCTAAGGTTTTATTTCTGTTTCTTGTCTAAATCTCATTTTTTTTCCTACTATTTCTGAGTTGGGGTTTTCTCTTTTTTCACTAATTGTAATGGGTTTTGTTTTTGGACCTTGGGTATTCTTCAGTTTAATTTCCAAGTGAGTGCGCTGGATTTGTTCTCAACCCCATTATGAATTTTGTTGTTTTGGGTATTTTTGCTGGACAAAAGTGTTTGCTTTCATGTTGGTTTGGAGATTTTTCTTGCCAGTGTTAACGTGGAGCCGGTTTGCAATTGCTCTCTTGTTGTTTTACTGTTTGAATTCTAGATGTTATGTAGTTCTGTTACCAATTTTTTTTCTTTGAATTTTAATTCTATGTGATCCTTCTCATGTTAGATGGACTAAATTCAGTTTCAACTTTCTTAGTCTTTTGTTGCTTGGTTTGGTTTGTCATTTATAGTAATGCTGAGTTAATAATGTTCAATTTACAGACTTGATGATTTGGTGAAACCCCAGTTCATATTGACTTATGATTTGATATATTTTGTGATAATTAGGATAATTAAGAGACAAGGAACTTGATTTAGTAATATGATTCTAATACAGCATGTTTGAAGGCAAAAATAATTCTACCATGGCTGGAAATTGGTATGGGAACGGCACTGTAAACGGAACCATTCCAAGCAGAAATCCCACTACATCATCCGAAGTTGATGAATTCTGTTATACACTCGGTGGGAAAAGGCCAATCCATAGTATCTTGATTGCAAACAATGGGATGGCCGCGGTGAAATTCATGCGTAGTGTTAGAACATGGGCTTATAGACATTTGGGACTGAGAAAGCAATCTTGCTAGTGGCCATGGCGACCCCCGAGGATGTGAGGATCAATGCTGAGCACATTAGAATTGCGGATCAGTTTGTGGAAGTCCCCGGTGGAACCAACAATAACAACTATGCTAATGTGCAGCTCATTCTAGAAGTTTGTATTAGATTTGATTTCTTCTTTATATAGAGAAGGACTTATCTGTTACTTGATTATCCATTCTCGATAACAGTTATGTGATTTTGACAGAAGAAACAACCTAATGAAAGATAACTATATAAAGGAACTGTGCCCTTAAATAATAAAGAAATAAATTTCACATCTAGAAGTCTTGGACCTTGGTTTTGATCAGTTGTTCCAAAATCTGTTATTGTGCTTGTACTAACAGCTACTTTTTGTGAAGTAGAACTACTATTTCGTTTGAAAGTATAGTTAGTTATATTAAAATTTTAACATCCTTGTGATCATTAAGTGCTTCTTTTGATTTTGGGCCATCCTCAGTTGGCAGAGATAACACATGTTGATGCGGTTTGGCCTGGATGGGGTCATGCATCTGAGAACCCAGAACTACCAGATGCACTGGATGCAAAGGGTATTATATTTCTTGGCCCTCCAGCTTCATCTATGGAAGCACTAGGAGATAAAATAGGTTCATCTTTGATTGCTCAAGCGGCAGGAGTACCAACACTCCCCTGGAGAGTCTTATTGCTCACATGTAAATCTTCTTACAGATGTTTATTTATTTCCATGTGTTGATGTATTTAGAGTCTTATTGCTGAAGTTCTCTTCCAGGTTAAAATTCCCACAGAGAGTTGTTTGGAGTCTATTCCTGGTGACATCTATCGTGAAGCCTGTGTTTACACAACAGAGGAGGCAGTAGCAAGCTGTCAGGTGGTGGGTTACCCTGCAATGATAAAGGCATCTTGGGGTGGTGGCGGCAAGGGCATAAGAAAGGTTTGTTTCCTGCTTGACTACAACATGTTCTTTAGATGTACAAACTAAGTCCGAATTTTCTAGTATAAAGATTGATAATACAGATATAATTTTCACAAGGGTTTGATTTCTCCTTGGTCTTTTAACTTTACAGTTTTTAAAATAGTAATCTCTTTTTTATAGGTTCATAATGGTGATGAAGTGAAAGCATTGTTTAAACAAGTTCAGGGCGAAGTTCCTGGATCTCCAATTTTTATAATGAAGGTTGCTTCCCAGGTGAGTACATCCTTAGGTTGCCACTTGTTCAACGTAGTGCATAATCTCAATAATTCTGGGACTGAACCTTGTTACAATAAATTGAATCTGCTTATCTAGAGCCGACACTTGGAAGTCCAGTTACTCTGCGATCAATATGGCAATGTTGCAGCATTGCACAGCCGTGACTGTAGTGTTCAGAGACGGCATCAGAAGGTGACATGTAATTTTGTTTAGAACTTCGAGCTATAAAGGAATTGCATTAGTTTATTGTTTTCTTCCTTCTATTTGGGTCGCTAGCCTGACTTGATTATAGAAAATGTCACTGCGCTTTGACATGTTTTTGTTTCCCATAGATTATTGAGGAGGGTCCAATTACAGTAGCACCATTGGAGACTGTGAAAGAGCTGGAGCAGGCAGCTCGAAGGCTTGCTAAATGTGTGAACTATGTTGGAGCCGCTACTGTTGAGTATCTATACAGCATGGAAACTGGAGAGTACTTCTTTTTAGAGCTCAATCCCCGGCTACAGGTTTGTGAAACTTTGTGCTCGTAATACAGAAAACTTAATACTTATTCTTACACGACAACTTAAGTAAACAGTTCATCTATTGATGATAATACTATAAACTTAATCTTCCAAGAAAAGATAATTTGCTGCACTGGAATTCCTGTGAGATTGTGAAAGGCGAGATTTTAAGATTGTATACCACATATAAATAAGACCTCTAATTGATCTATTGATTTTTCTGATAGTTTTATAAATATTCTGTTCTACATGTTGAAATGGCACAAAGTTGTAAACTTTGAAAAGGAACAATTTATAAATGGCCTTTGATACCATTTCAGAATGTCAACAGCGCACACTGGTTAATCTTCAAACATATCGTCAGAGTTAATGCCATAACTGTTAAATTCTAGTACATGTCTCATTGTAGTTCTTTTCTCCGCTGCAATGAATATGAGGATGACTCTGTTCATACAGTTCCTTATCAATCCCTCCACACAGGCTGAGGATGAACTCAGGTATCCAATTAGTGTTAATGCTAATCTATCCCTGAGAAGGGAGGGGCAGGGGGGACCCTCCCCTACTCAGAAGTAGTGAATGGGGCAAGGAGCACCTACAAAAGACAGATACACTGCTTAACTCTAGAGTGGAGCTTTGAGTGTATGCAAAGTTCTATGTTGTCTTCCAAGACGCTGTTTTTCAAAGTTCAGCCAACCCCTCCCATTGTTTGCGAGATCTGCTGAACAGTCTCCTATGCCTCTCTCTTCCAATCTGGTGAGGGTTATTGTAGGAAGGACTGAAGGACACAATTGATGACGATTTATTTATTTATTATTTTTTAGATAAAGGAAATAGTCCTGTCCACTTCACATCATTAGATATACGACCTGACTTGTTGAGAAGCATATTCCTCACTGTGAGCACAAGGGTCTTAAAATAAAATATGGCAGTTGCTTTCTCCACTATCATTAGTTCACACTAAATTAGGTTGGTGTTTCACAAATCTGTCATAAAGTGAGCTTGAAACTGGGTGTGGTGGGACCTTGCTACACTAGCTGAAATGATTAGTGATGTGGCAAACCTTCATAAATGGATGGTTTGGGTATCAGCGGAACATTGCGTCCACTGTTGCTGCACTCTGTAGGTAAGTGTTTGAAATTTAACATACAAATGTCTTCTCTATGCTACGTGCTGCATCCAACATCTCACACCATGTTGGACACCACCAATTATTAGACTCCTTGTTCCTAGGTCCAAAAAAAAATTCATAGTTATAAAAAGTGTCAACATAATAGATAGGCAAGTTGAATCAATATTTGGGATTCTGGGATTTGGGAACTATACAATGATGTCAACTCCTGATTCCTGTGGGAGAACCTGTATCCGCACTTCTTCGGTAGTGACATTAAATCACTAATAACTTCAAGAGCAGAGACCAACTCACCTTTAGGAATGTTCCTATCTATGCAATCCACCAGAAGTTGTTAATTACATTAATTCTATGTTAGGTGGAGCATCCCGTTACAGAATGGATAGCTGAAGTAAACCTTCCGGCGGCCCAAGTTTCAGTTGGGATGGGCATTCCTCTCTGGCAAATTCCTGGTGTGTATTTGTTAGAATCTTGGTGTCCTACTTTTATATTTTCAAAACTTTTCTTTGTGTTAATTGTGTTTTTTTTCTTCGATCTTGTGTTTGTCAGAGATAAGACGATTTTATGGAATGGAACATAGTGGGGGGTATGATGCCTGGAAGAGAATATCTGTTGTTTCCATCCCCTTTGATTTTGACAAGGCTAACTCTGTGAAACCGAAAGGTCATTGCATTGCTGTGCGTGTAACTAGTGAGGATCCAGATGATGGTTTTAAGCCTACTAGTGGTAAAGTACAGGTTAGATTTGATGGATTTTAAGTAAGATAATATTTTTTAACCTTTTTTTCTACTCCTATGATAAAACAATTGGTTCTTTATTTTTTTTTACTTGTTGCAGGAACTGAGTTTCAAAAGTAAGCCAAATGTATGGGCTTACTTCTCTATTAAGGTATACATTCTAAGGTACTACATGCACTGGCTCATTTGTACCTTGAATTTAATTGTAACTGAAGCACTTCCTGTCGTGTTTGCAGTCAGGGGGAGGCATTCATGAATTCTCAGATTCTCAATTTGGTAGGTTGTTGCCTCTGCCATAGTAATTAAATTTGGTTGACGTTTAACCAAATTGATTTGTTGAATCGTGAAAAAAACTTGTACAATTTAACTGAGATCTAGCCTCTCATGTGGGTTTCTATTTATTATAGGCATAAATGTAAGTATATACATGCATGCAGACACAAATATATACACACTAAGATTTTGAATAATGCCAACTCTTTGAGACAGACTAATTTCTAGACGTAATTACGTAGGTTCATCTACAGCATATCTTGTATGACTTTTGTTAAACAAATGTATTGCATAACAGGACACGTCTTTGCTTTTGGGGAGTCCAGAGCCTTAGCTATTGCAAATATGGTGCTTGGGTTGAAGGAGATCCATATTCGAAGAGAAATTCATACAAATGTCGATTATACTGTAGATCTTTTACATGTAAGCTTTTTATGCTCTGACCATTTTAATTGCCATCTAATTGATTTCACACATTTAGAAAACAGAGATTACACATGTAAAAGGTTATTTGCAGGCTTCAGAGTATAGAGACAACAAAATCCACACTGGCTGGTTGGACAGCAGAATTGCGATGCGAGTTAGAGCAGAAAGGCCTCCTTGGTATCTCTCAGTGGTTGGAGGCGCTCTATATGTAAGCACAGTTGATTTTCTTTTTTTTTTTTTTTTTTTTTTTTACAGTTTCTACATGGGATGATTACTGTATGTTACATGTTGCATTTTGTTTTCAAATGTCGATCCTAATCATGCATGTGGTATTTTCACTCTGTCTTTCACAGAAAGCATCCAGTACCAGCGCAGCCATGGTTTCTGACTATGTAGGTTATCTTGAAAAAGGACAAATCCCACCCAAGGTATTATGATTTGTTACCCTTCTTAAAAGAATTTAGGTGTTCCATTCCGATTTTCCCGTTGATGTTCACTAATAAAGGAACTCATTGCAGCACATATCACTTGTTCACTCCCAAATATCTTTGAATATTGAAGGAAGCAAATACACGGTAAGTTTCCTAATCATTCTTGTAACGGATTTGTGTTTATCATTTTCAAGAGTTATTGAAACTTTTCACCCAATGGACTTTCTTGGGCTTATCTAATTCTATAGAAGGTTGATTTTTAGATTGACATGGTAAAGGGAGGGCCAGGAAGCTATAGATTAAGGATGAACCAGTCTCAGCTTGAGGCAGAAACACATACTCTGCGTGATGGTGGTCTCTTGATGCAAGTAAGCTTCTGCTTTCTCGTTGCTATTGCCCTTATTGTTTGCTTTTGCGTGATAATTTTTCATCATGTCTATATTTACCCCACAAACTAAAAAAAAGAAAAAGAAAAAAGAAATGGTAATAAGCAGGAGTGATGATTAAGACCACGTCTGTTGTATTAATAACAACCATAAGTTTATTTATTTTTAATAAAAATAGTTTGGCTTCTTAAATTATCTACAACTTAGAAAGCATAAATACCTAATCTTCCAAACGTTTTAATATATGGTTTGACTTTAGGCAGAAGGAAATGATTCTATCCTAACAGGCCTATGTGTTGAAAGGTCACACTGTTTATTAGTAATGTTAATTTATATGTTGTTTTAACCAATTCTAACTACCTTGAGTGTATAATAGAACATAATGACTTGTATACTAAATTAAAATCAAAATACGGTTAGAGGCTTTGAGCGATGAAGTACACTTCTTAACTTAGTTATGTATTTTTTTCAGTTTTAAACTTAATTCTTTTGTATAACTTCCGCATCAAATATTGCTTTCTACAAAATACTAACATATATTCTTCTTCTTAACTCGCTGTTGACATAAATTCAAATGTTACAACCACATCTTAAACCCATTGCTTCAAAACTATATCAGACAAGGAATGCATAATTTGCAAAAACATATATATTGGTAGAACTTGATGGGATAATTAAAATGTCAAAAGGATGGGAACCTTCAAAAGATAAGTAGAGAAGTAAATGATATGTACAAAGAATACTAAAATATTAATTGCCATGTCCAGGAGTATTGACAAGAATGTTGGTGTCTGACATATAAGTATACCTTTTTCTTCAAAAAATGTTGTTACTTATTTACTTAATGAAACGTTAGCACCTTCATCTGTTACCTAAATGGACTTGTGAAAAATTTTAAGGTAATTTTGTAGAAATTGTTTATTAATGAAACAATTAAGTAGGATTGTTCATGGAACCTGAAACCGCAAACCAAACCATATCAACCGGTTTACAAATTTCTAAACCTAACCGAACCGAACGTGTCATGAAACCGGACCAAAATAAATCAATTAAACTAAAAACCCAACTGAACCAACTGACATAACTATGCTAAACCGACAAAAATTATGTATTATCTATTTTTATCTTGTATATATAAAATTAAAAATATGTATTGATTTGGTTTTTCAATGTAAAACCTAAAAATGAAAAAAAAAACCTGAACCAATCACTTCGGTTTCAAAATGTTACAAACTGAACCAAATTGATATTGATACAAAATCAAACCAAATTGGTTGGTTTGGTTTGGGCGGTTTAGTCGGTAGATTTGGTTTTTTGTTCAGCCCTGCAATTAAGCAGTCTTTTTTTTTTTTTTTTTTTTAATGTACTTGACAGAATTGAGAAAGCAGCTTCCTGAAATTCAGGATTAAAAAATATTTTTTATTCCTAGTCCAAATTTGTAATTCATGCCTGTTGTGCATGATTGTACTTGTTGCAGTTGGATGGAAACAGCCATGTGACATATGCTGAGGAGGAGGCAGCTGGTACTCGTTTGCTAATTTTATGGTTTAGAGCTTCAAATTGTGAGAACCCAGAAACCCAAATTTCATTTTTTTGAATCATTTATATTGATCAAGACTCCTGAAGTCTGAAAAGAACAGAGTAATTAAGTAGGTCTAGTTCCTTTACTTATTTATGAATTCAAAACTAGAGAATGGGTTTTGTTCTTTATGGATTACAAATGCTTTGTAACCTTACTATCTTCTTTGTGAATTTGAAGCGTAAAATGTCATTGAAGCACTTCTACATCTTTAATTTTACATTGTTGTTGGAAAATTTTTAAACAAATTGAGTCTTCATGATGAAGGTGGTTCGGCTTTAATCAGACACATTAAAAAGAAAATGAGGAAAGAAAAAAATGAACCGGGATATCATGGTCCAGTCCCGATTCAAAACGGTCTGGAGCAAACTAGGTGAGCCAAAAAAATATTGCTTTCCCGACCCGTACCATTCCCGTTCCACTGTACCGGGATTGGAACTTGGATTAGCCCACACCCGGACCATGTCCACCTCTACTAGATTATATTGGCATAATCCTCTGGATGTGGAGTATTTTTGTTTGTACAAAATTACCATTCTAGAAATATTTTCGGTGCAAAGTAATACGGTTTATCTTCATGGGTTAGTGGGATAGGTAGGTTGGTTCTTCCTGTTAAGTCTACCATCTATTTTGCTTTTGAATGTTTGTCTTGGTAGCTTGGTTGTTAAAATAATCTACAATGTAGTTTCTTTTTAAGTAGCTTGGCAGATAATTAGTAAAGTTATATAATTACAAATTTATACCATTTTGATTAATTATTTATTTTTTGTAATATATGACTGATTAAATCCGATTAATTCCGCTTAATCGTAATGAACCGCGCTGCGACCGTTTTACGATTTAACTGCATAGACTAGCAATTGTTGTCTTATTTCTTGTTTAGGTATTGATGTTGAAAATTATAAAAATATCTATGAACAATCTTTTTAAGAGAGTGAAATTGTACTGATATAACAAAAACTTACATTGTACATTGAGTAACATTAGAACATAGATCTGACGAAAGTTATCTCAACTCACTAAGGACTTGTATGAATGTCAGGATGTTACCAACTCCATGGTTATTGCCTTAATTGATAAACTCTTCTCAAATATGGTTTTCCTCTCTGAACTGCTCGGAAAACGGCACAAGAAGTGAGTTGGGAAAGGATTTTCCCAGTCTTGATATGCACGGTTTACAATATCCAACTGTTAACCACTTCCGGAACCAGGGTTGGATGTTAATCCTGAACGGCATAGAAAATTAGGCCAAACTTGGTTTTCCAAAGAAAATTGTAAAATATCTCACATCCATTTTTTTTTCTTCCTTATAAACTACTTTATGTACCCATTATTCCGTATAATTTGTAGATTATTAACTTTTTCTTATCCACATATAAATGATCATTACCTGGACATAATTCATATGTAGTCATCATAGTTCTTTCGGTTTCATTAAATGTGTGATGGACATGGATGTCTTTTTCGATGACAAACATGATTACTGAAGGAAACTGTCTACATGCTTTATTCTTTTTCTGGAATGACATTCTCTTTTAACTCTTTGCAGTGGGGATGAAGAGCAGGCTCAAGAAAGAATAAACAAATTGGCCAAGATACTTAAAGAGAAACAAGTAGGGTCTGCTCTTCGCTCTGCAGGTGTCGGGCTTATTAGCTGCATCATACAAAGGGATGAAGGACGGGCTCCTGTAAGGCACTCGTTCCAGTGGTCTCCCGAGAAGCTCTATTATGAAGAAGAGCCTCTACAGCACCACTTGGAACCTCTGCTATCCATTTTTCTTGAACTGGTTTGTAGTTGAATCATACCTATTTTCTGTTTGATTTGACTGAGCAGCGTGTTCATATCTGTTTCACTTCATTTGTGTTTTGTAATTCAGGACAAACTTAAAGGTTATGAAAATATACAGTATACTCCATCTCGAGATCGGCAAAGGCATATGTACACTGTTGTGGACAAGCCACAACCTATTAAAAGGATGTTTTTGCGAACCCTCGTTAGACAATGCATTACAAATGAAGGTTTCTTGTTGTATCAAGGGCAAGATGTAGGAACAACCGAAAGGCGGCGAGCTTTGTCCTTTACTTCTACTAGTATCTTGAGGTCCTTAATGGCTGCGCTAGAAGAGTTAGAATTACATGGACATAATGCAACTGTGAATGCTGACCATGCTCATATGTACCTTTGCATCTTACGAGAGCAACAAGTAGAGGATCTTGTGCCATATTCAAGGTAGTTATGGAGCATGTTTGTTCTAATGGTATCTTTTCCTTCGTGATGACTTGGCCTCTTTCTTAGGTTCCTTCTCACTTTTTTGAAATATTTTAGGAGTGTCAACATAGCACCTGGTCAAGAAGAAGCTACAGTTGGAATGATTTTGGAAGAACTGGCACATGAGATCCATGAGTTTGCAGGCGTAAGAATGCACTGTCTAGGTGTTAGCGAATGGGAACTGAAGCTTTGGATGCCATCACTTGGACTTGCTAGTGGAGCTTGGAGGGTCGTTGTTACTAATGTTACAGGTCACACGTGCACAGTGCATGTAAGTTTTTTCAAACATTTTTATATGGTTAAAATAATGGTTTCAGCCCCCATTTTCTGTTAATGGGAGGCACCATACATCTTTCTAGGCGAAACATTATGACCGTATACGTCTCGCTAAAGGCTATATCACCCCCCATGGGTATCAACTGCTCTATCTAAGCTGCTGCCGAAAGCTAACGGATGGAGATATTAAACTATTAAGAAATACACGAGTTAAACTACCTTTTGAAATCATGACCTCTTTCTTAATAGCATCACGTTACATAGGAAAGATTCTTCTTGTAGGTTTACAGAGAGGTCGAGGATGATGACAACCACGAAGTGGTCTACCACTCAGCCTTCACCGCAGTGGGTCCTCTTCATGGTGTGCCAGTGACTGCTCGATATCAGCCTCTAGGAATCCTTGATAGGAAACGTCTGCTGGCGAGGAAAAGCAATACAACTTACTGCTATGATTTCCCTCTGGTGCGACCCTCAACCTTTTTTCTTTATGAACAAATCTTGATCAGTATGCCTATGTTTTATAATCTTATAAAGCATAATTTTGCAGGCATTTGAGATGGCATTGCAGCGCTCATGGGATTCCCAGTACTCGGGTATTAAACAACCCAAGGATAAAGGTCTTTTAAAAGTCGAGGAACTCGTTTTTGCTGACAAACGAGGCGCCTGGGGTACTCCTCTTGTTCCAGCAGACCATCCACCTGCTGTAAATGATGTTGGCATGGTGGCTTGGTGTATGGAGATGTCTACACCTGAGTTTCCCAATGGAAGGACTATTCTTCTTGTCGCAAATGATGTCACTTTCAAAGCTGGTTCCTTTGGCCCTAGAGAGGATGCTTTCTTTCTTGCTGTATCCAATCTAGCTTGCAGTAAAAAACTCCCTCTGATTTATTTGGCAGCAAACTCTGGTGCCCGCATAGGTGTAGCCGAGGAAGTAAAAGCTTGTTTTAGAGTGGGATGGTCTGATGAATCAAGCCCTGCAAGTGGGTTTCAGTATGTGTATTTGACTCCTGAAGATCACAAACGCGTTGAATCCTCTGTGATAGCACATGAATTAAAAATGGAAACAGGAGAAATTAGATGGGTGATAGACACCATTGTAGGGAAGGAGGATGGTCTTGGCGTTGAAAACTTGACGGGTAGTGGAGCCATTGCTGGCGCGTATTCGAGGGCATATAAAGAGACCTTTACCTTGACCTATGTGACAGGTCGAACGGTTGGAATAGGTGCTTATCTTGCTCGCCTTGGAATGAGGTGCATCCAGCGGCTTGATCAACCTATTATTCTCACTGGGTTTTCTGCATTAAACAAACTTCTTGGGCGGGAGGTTTATAGCTCTCACATGCAACTTGGTGGGCCTAAAATCATGGGTACCAACGGAGTTGTACATCTGACAGTTCTAGATGATCTTGAAGGTATTTCAGCCATTTTGAAGTGGCTCAGCTATGTTCCTCCCTGTATAGGTGGGCCCCTCCCCATTTCGACTCCCATGGATCCTCCAGAGAGGCTTGTCCAGTACTTGCCTGAGAATTCATGTGATCCCCGTGGAGCTATTTGTGGTGTTCAGGATATTAAAGGGAGATGGTTAGGAGGCATTTTTGACAAGGATAGCTTTGTTGAGACATTGGATGGTTGGGCGAGGACAGTTGTGACAGGGAGGGCAAAGCTTGGGGGAATTCCTATAGGAGTCGTTGCAGTTGAAACACAGACAGTGATGCAAGTTATTCCTGCAGATCCTGGTCAGCTTGATTCCCATGAGAGGGTTGTCCCTCAAGCAGGGCAAGTGTGGTTCCCTGACTCTGCAACTAAGACTTCTCAGGCACTGTTGGATTTCAACAGGGAAGAGCTTCCTCTTTTCATAATGGCCAATTGGAGAGGCTTCTCAGGTGGGCAAAGGGACCTTTTTGAGGGTATCCTTCAGGTTGGATCAACCATTGTCGAGAATCTCCGCACTTATAACCAGCCCATTTTTGTGTACATTCCCATGATGGGAGAACTTCGTGGAGGGGCATGGGTTGTTGTAGATAGCAAGATTAATCCCGAACACATTGAGATGTATGCTGAGAAAACTGCCAAAGGAAATGTACTGGAGCCAGAAGGGATAATTGAGATCAAATTTAGGACAAAGGAACTACTAGAGTGCATGGGCAGGCTTGATCAACAACTGATCAATCTGAAGGTAACACTCCAGGTTGCCAGGAGAAGTGGACATTCTGGGACGATTGAAAGTTTGCAAGTGAAGATTCGGTTGCGTGAGAAGCAGCTCTTGCCAGTGTACACACAGATTGCTACCAGATTTGCTGAGTTGCATGATACTTCTCTCAGGATGGCTGCTAAAGGAGTTATTAGAGAAGTTGTAGACTGGGAAAATTCCAGATAATTTTTCTACAAGAGGTTACGTAGAAGAGTTGCTGAAGGGTCATTGATAAGGGTTCTAAGAGATGCTGCTGGAGATCAATTGTCTCAGAAATCAGCCAATGACTTGATGAAGAAGTGGTTCTTGGTTTCCAAGCCCTCTGAAGTTGGAGAAAATGCCTGGTTGGACGACGAGGCTTTCTTTCGGTGGAAGAATGATCCCAGAAACTATGAGGAATACTTGCAAGAGTTGCGGGTTTAAAAGGTATCGCTGCAGTTGTCTAATATCGGTGAGTCATCATCAGATTTACAAGCTCTACCTCAAGGTTTGGCTGCTCTACTAAACAAGGTAATCTCACTATATTTGCTTTATCTTGGATCAGATATTCTCCTTAGTTTCTTCAATATTTAAGTCATTCTTTGAACGAAATGTAGGTGGCACCATCTAGTCGGGAGACGTTGATTGAGGAGCTTTGCAGAGTACTCAACTGATGAGGTCCTCAAGCATAGTTTGGCAACCGTTTGTACCATGGCATTAGGTATCATGTGTTGACCTTAAATTTGTAATCCTATCAAAATCACCCCTGTTGATCTAATAATGTTCCTTGTGAACTGAATTAAATTTGCAATGAATCAGAGGGTGAATTGAAGAGGCTCTACCATACTCTCTACTGCTTCCGTAAGTGTAAATTTCGATAGCGCCTAGCTGATTAGGTTTAGGAAAATTCATACATGGTCTGTCTGTAATGTTTATGAGGGGTGAGTTGATATGGAGACAGCTTCCTGCATACCCTATTTATTGTGTTTCTTTCTTCCCCTTGGGGAGAAATTTAGTGGATATGTATGTCATGGATAGTTGTTAATTTTAGTTAATGATAAAAATGAAGCTTCTCAAGTTACAAATGTTATATTCAGTAGTTGACTTTGTTTATACCTCACGTTCGATCTAACAACCTGGAACTTTATAGAAAGGGGATGAATGAAGTTTGATCCTCCAGGTTAGGAAAGAAAACATAGTGAAAACTTTGAAGTTTTGGAATTGTAGGAACTAAAAAGCAAGATCACACACATTCTCAGTAGAGTTGTATCCTAGAGAAATGGGAACAAGAAACTGTTTGTAGACATTAATTCACCAACGATATCAACATATAGAATACCTTCCTTCCTGAAATATTATGGATTTATTTGTCAAAACCATATACGATGTTGGGGTGAAGCAAGTTCAACTTGAAGATCGATGACACAAAAGTAAAGATCCAAACTTCAAACACACATTACAAATTTCAAAATCTATACATCTTTCTTCTTATACAAACTGTAAGGGCTCAAACTTCATTAAACATTTGAGGGAAGGAACCATGAATAAAAATAATTGAGTATGCAGCAAGGTTACCAACAACAGAGATTAGGGATGGGAGTTCCCACACTGAAAAGGCTGATGATGTTCACTGAAGAAAATAGTTGGAAAAGTGAGTTTGAGGAAGAGGTTGCCATTCGCCCAAGACATTGGTGGTATGCAGCAGAGCTGCAGATATCTAGTTATTGTATTTTTCCAAATCGAAACAAGGACATCATATAGCTAATGAACGTGCAAGCTGCTGAGTTCAAGTATACAAAATATAAATAATCCTCTTGAAAAATTGTTACTATTAGGGAACTCTCTCTCTACTACATTTCCTTCTTCTCATTTGTCTTTCTAGATCTCTAGTCATTTTATTTAGTTAAACCCATTGTGTGTTTGACCAAATTAAGCTCTGAAAGAAAAAAATCGTCATTTTCAAAATTTGCCAAAGCTTACAATATCAATGTAAATTACCGAGTTTTTAAACACACTATATTGAGCACCCAAGAAAGTATTTGTCTGAATCGAATCTTTGGTTCAATCGAAATTTGTATGCAAGTGACTTTTGGTTGGTTGAAGAAGCACTAATTGTTTGTTAGCTAAACAAATTGCATTTTTTTTTAAACCCTTGACCCTCCCTACGCCGCCGGCTGGGTTTGAATGCATGATGTGTGATTTCATCTGCCAAACCTCTATCAACTCAACTAGTACACCTTTTGTTTTTTTTTTTTTTTAACCTTTAATCCTTTCCACCCCATGCCGTCGGTCAGATTTAAACCCATGACATGTGATATCATCCGCGACACCTCTACCAACTCAACTGATTAACAAATTGCCTTTTTTAAAATACTAAAACAACCTAATTTTTCTACCTAATTGGTTGTTGCACACTAGCCTCCAATAAGTCAAGCACCATGCTTTCAGCTCAATGTTTAGTTGACGACTAAATTTAATATTCATCACTTCTCCTATCGTTCCAATCCTGTAATATCAAATCCATCTGAAAGCATGGAGTTCTCTTTGGGTCTTAATCGGACAGTAGGACCAAAGGTTCCAATATGTCAAAAAGCAAGGCTTTCAAGGAAGAACAGTTTGAAGATCAATGTTTCATGTAAAGCTTCAATTGCGTTGGCCACAGAAGTAGGGACAAATAGTAACTTCTATGAAAGTTCTATCTCTTGGCTTTGAGGATGTACGTTTTGATGAGATAAAGAAAGCTTATGGAAGATTAGCTCTTCAATGCCATCCTGATCTTTATCCCTTTTCCAAGAAGGAAGAATCAACAAAGGAGTTTGTTGAGCTCCAAAAGTCATATGAGACACTGTTTGACCCCAATTCTCGCTCTAGGTATGATCGTCAACTATGTTTGGGTGGTTCATTTCATGTTGATATGGGATGGGCTCATAGAAATGAATCAAGATTCTGTAGGGCAGTTTGGGAGAACCAACTAGATGGATTACAAAGAAAATCTCATGATAAAATTACAAGGAATAATTGTTGATGCATGATTTATGTAGACATGTAGGAATAATTTTTTGAGTTGATTTTCCGCTTTATTATTATCAATTGAAATACAAAGATCAATTTTCTGCCTCTGTCAATCTTGTTTTTTTTATCACAAAAACCTGATAAAATCATTAATCTTACTGTCGTAAGCTTTGAAAATTTAATAGGCATAGCACATAGCAAGTTACTATAAGAATCCAATCTCAGGTAGACATGTTTGGTTGAATGATTGAACGCATGTATGAAAAGGAAATATCAAGCTAAAAACATTTAGGGAGGAGGACAACCCTCCTAACTTGATGCGGTAGGAATGATTAGACATGCATAGCAGCAAAATTTACGGAGTTGGAGTTGAAGATGAATCTTTTTGTTGAAAACTAGAAAATTTGGGTCGTTTAAATGATGGGTTTCTTAGAAGTGTTGGAGAATTGTTGAATTACAAAGTGTTTGAATCAGTTTGTAACTTGAATGGAAATCAAGTTAAAGTGGAAAGTGGCGGTGTTGGAAACAATTCGAATTAGAAATTGGTAGTGGTAGATTTGTTTAATTTAATTAGAAGATGGAAACACGGTTTTCAAATTTGAATGAGTGGAGTCTTTGTTTATACTCCAAGTAATAGAGTCTTTGCTTCTACTCCAAGTAATTGCTAGTTTGGTTCACCCATGGAGGCCTATAAATAGGACATCTTCTGAGAGTTTTAGTGCATCCAAAGGCAAATCTAAAAATTGGTTTGGAGCTTCGAAATTTAGAATTTGGTAATTTGTTTGGTTTGAGTTTGTAAGATCTCTCTTCTTCAATTCATTAGTTTGGATTTTAGTTTTTTAGGTTTCTTTCTAGAAATCGATTTGTGAGAGAGGTTGTTTGTCAAGAGTTGAAGTTGTAATATGTTTCTAAAGCAATAAGATTTGACAATTTTTTTGGTGGATCTAGGCAATTTTGTCAAACCAAGTTAAATTAGTTTTGTTTGGTTACGTATTGTTTCTTTATTTCTTTACTTCACAACAATTAGTTTGTTTGTGCAATTGTTATTATCTTCGTCAACTGTCAATTTATGTTCTACATTCCGCTATGCTTCGGTTGGGCGCAACTTCTTCTGTATTCCAACAGGGAAGAATTAACTAGGAAAAATGTTAGAGACACTCTTTGACCCTATTTTGCGCTCTAGGTGCAATGCAGCTATTAAGATAGTTGGGTCGTGGTTCAAATTCCTTTGATTTTTAAGTGGAGAGAGCAAAGTGTCCGTACTCCGGGTTGGTCAAAGGTAACCTTCTAACCTTCCCACTTGCATTCCTTGTTTATGTAGAGTGAGCTGAGACTACAAGCAACGAACTAGAAAGTACTTAATGCAAATTTGCATCACTGTAGTGTGTAGCCTAGAAGTCTGAGAGGGTGTTTGTTTTTGTTCTGATTGGAGTTAGAAGTCTTAATAAAAAGTAGGACACCCTACCGAGAGTGTTTGTTTTTACTTCTATTTGGGTAAGCACCATGAGGGGTGTTGATCACTTAACACTGAGTGCTTAATGAAAATTCATTCCAATAATAATCGCACAATAAATTTGTAATGACTGATGTTATTTCTCTTTTACCGGCCATCCCCTATCCTCCATTTTTCCTATATCACGTGAGAAATGTCATCTACACCACCACTAATCCCCCCTCCTCTCCTTCGCCTCTTCCTCCTCACTACTCTTTATTTTCCTTCAGTTGTTGGAGATTTACAAGAAACATAGAGTGATATTGCATGGTTTTTGGTGGTGGTGGTGATGGAAGGCGATACACAACTTCCTTTGTTATGTTAAATTATTTGATGATTTATTCAATCATTGGGTTAATGAACATTTGATGCATGATAAAACCGAGCAAACTAATAGTGACCAACCACAACTTTCTCAAGTATTTGGATCACATGAACAAACTGATAAGGTTAATTTACGAAATAATATTGCTAATGTTTTCTAAATATACTTGTTTATGTTTGATATTCTTGTAAAGAAATTTATTGCTACATTATCTAGGATTTGGATAATTATTGGGTATGATTTTAAGAATAATATTTATATTATATTTTTTTCAACTCATAGGGAAAAATTTGTCAAACAGATTCTATTCAGCACCTAAACCAAAAACTTTAATTTTACAGCTTCTAATCAGCATCTCATTTAGAAGTGAAACAAACGGTTCATTCAGAACTTCCAACTTCAGCTTCTGAACACTTAAAAAAATAAACACTACATGAGTTTCCTGTTTCCCACTTTTGAATTTACAATACAGGAAGGCTTCAAATCTCAAAAGGTTTGGATAAAGGTTTAAGAGGAATTAGAACACAAGGACGTAGATGATCCCTTGCCGACTCAAGTGACATTATTTCGACTCAAGTGACATTATTTTATTGCAAATGGAGTTTTTTTTTTTAGTTTATTCAATCCCTTACTTGGGAAAAGCTCTTTCATAAACAATATTAAGGAGGTATGATTGTTTTCATAAAGAAAAAATGAATAAAAAAAGAAAATAAAGGAAAGCCCTACAATGTAGTTTATTAAAGAGAACTCTTCCCCTTTCGATTTTATGTTGAAGTCTTGTTTCACTTCTTTACGAACTTTGGAAACCTTTTGTCCATCTCCGAGATCTTCTTTTCT
This sequence comes from Berberis vulgaris, assembly GCA_963556465.1. Taxonomy (NCBI): domain Eukaryota; kingdom Viridiplantae; phylum Streptophyta; class Magnoliopsida; order Ranunculales; family Berberidaceae; genus Berberis; species Berberis vulgaris. The sequence goes on along the minus strand of OY747136.1, from coordinate 31,253,934 downwards.
CTCCTCCAAATTCTCCTGAATGAGTTCATTTCCTCGTTCCAAGGCGGAAGGCGCAAATGATGGCGGACGAGTCATCCGAAGAATTCTTCATCATATTTGGTTCGACCCCCGAAGTGAGAAGAGCTTTCACAGAAAATCCAATGGCCAAAGAAAGCCCATCCGAGCATCCCAGTTTTAGCAAAAAAAGCTTAATCTAGGGTTCAAAAGACAGTTCATTAAATCAATAATTATATTCTTGTGTCGTCTTTATTAACATATAACAAGTACTAAAGTCGAGTTAACCAATTTTATATAGTTTTCTACTTAACCAAGTGCAAAAGTTAAGATATCAATGTTTTCCATCAATAACGCATTCACACTCTTATTAACAAAATAGAAAATGATTCAAAATCCCTTGCATGTAGCGGTGGGCATCCCATCCCACGATCCCGATCTTGTCTTGGTCCCGTCTCGATTTTTTTCAGATCCTTTTGGGGTCAAACTCATCCTGATCCCGATCTAGAGTGGGATGGGATCAAGATGAAGATTTTCAATCCCGTCCCGAACTTATTTATTTAATATTTATTATTATTATCTTTAATCAAACTACTCTTCTAAATAAAAGTTTACGATGTGTTGAAATTAACTTAAAATATCTATTGTTTGAAAGCTTGTTTGATTTGGTACTCTTTGTTTTGATATAAACTTTTGTTCGAATACTTTAGATCAAATAGAACCTATGAAAATTTATGTTTTTTCACATTTTAGATTGGTTATAGGACAATTATTTTTGTTGAAAAATAAAGGCAAATGATGGTTTGGTTTAGTTTTGCACAATGAGTTATGTAGTTAGCAATTTGGTCAATGAGCAATATTTTTCATTTTTAAACTTATATTTAGACAACTTGAGAACTTATATCATTCATACAAGATACAATTAGGAGCAATGTGAGTTAAAATTTTATATGACATTTTATATTGTTGTGATGAAAGTTATATGTACATAAATTAGGCATTATTGGGTTGTGAGCACGTGAGATGAAATATTTTTGTTATTCTTTATTGGAAGACTATTTAGTATATGTTCATCTCGTCTCATCCCAAACCCATTTGGGATGGGACGGGATCAGGATGAAGTTTATTCTATCCCGATCCCGAACGAACGGGATGAGTTTCATCTCATTCCGTACCCACCCCTGCTTGCATGCCGAGCCGACTTAATTTGTAATCCAGACAATAAGATGCGTACTTAAAACTCTCTATAATGTGAGTCAAAGATTTGACCAGGTCATTTTCTTATGTGACCAATATACCCATTACGTTTTTTTTACTCAAATGTCTTCTCTAGCACAACTTAAACACACTCTCTCACTTTTTCCGTTGTATTTTCGTTGTCAACAGTTACATATCTGCAATCGAAATACTATGCAAGTTGTGGTTCAATTCGCCTCTCCAACCTCTACAATCCTAAATCAATCTCGCTCACAATCTACAGCACTATCCATCGAAACCATAATCTACTACCATTTCTACGAATTTGCATTTAAGTTCAGTAAACTTCAAACGCGATTCAAACTCAACTTCATCTCGTATTGATTTGGGTTCGATTCGACTTGATTGATATTCGTCTCTCCTAAAATAAAATCGATATTGGGCTGCGATTTGATTTTTATTTCTCATTCAATCTTCATGCCCAACTTCATCTATGATTTAGGGGTTGAGAATGAAGGGCGTTGAGTGTATCTGGGCGTTGGTCGAATCGTCCATTGTGTAGATGATTCGATAACTTGGGTGAATTGATGAAGATGTTGGTGGCTTAGATGAGAAATGGAGATGATTTAGATGTTTCTGGTTTGTGTTTGTTCAAATCTTGAACTTAAGGATTGTAAGAGAGGTACCCTTGGTACACCATCATATCTTAGAGAAGTACGGTGGTGTCAAATCAGTTCATAAGGATTTAAGATTATATAGGAGTTTCATTGAAAGAGTTCTCATTGAAAGAGTTCCACTTAATTACATTGTTAAATGGAGTAGACCAGAGATGCCCAAGGTGCTAATGTCCAACATTTGCAGCAACAACATAGAGGAAGTCCTACAAATGTCAATGTCAATCAAGGCCATTCTTAAATTTGATCATCTCTATAAGTACAATGAGGAACTTTTGTATCATGTCAATGAATATGAGAATGGGTTTGTTAGTAATAAACTAATAACTATGTGCAAGATATGGAAAAAAAATTTGATTTTCATGTTTACAAAGATGCAAGTGGTTTCTATGTTGAAGGTTACTAAGGAAACACATGCTCCCAAGTGATTTGAATGTATTTGTGAGCTCTAAAATGTTAGGTTCGGTGATCCTTTATTATGAACTTTATTGTTTTAAAATCCATCAATGCTTTCTAACATATTTGACCTGTGATTTTCATTTCTTTGGAGCAAAAATGGAAACCTCGTGTTGGTGTAAGGTGTGATATGAAACAATAAAATAATGTCAATGTCCCATCTTCAGTTATGTCAAGTCACATTATGAACTTGGGTATACTTGCAACAGTGGCATGCATGTTGTCTAAATTCCAACTATTTTTATGTCTTGTTGAACAAAATGAGTCTTAAATTGCTCAAAAACATGTTTCATGGATGTTGTAACACAAAAAGGAAATTGATGAAGTTCACAATCCAAGGGAATACAGATCAAAATTTTAGTTGCCATTATTAAGGCATAAACCCTATTAATTGTTAAGTTGTATACTTGATGGGAGCTAGTTTTTGTTGTATATAATAGTGTTCTAAAAATCGGCCTAGGCGCTAGAAGGTGAAAAATCGCCCAGATTAATGGTTGGGCGGTTTTGAGCAGTCTGGGCGGGATCTAGACGGGTCTGGGCGGGATCTAGGCTGCCTAGGCGGGGTCTAGGCGGTCTGGGCGATTTTTATTTTTTTTAAAAGTTTTTAATTTTTTAATAAAACTGATTATGTTCTTATTTTATTTTTCTTTCCTATTTTTTTAGAAATAAATTATTTAATTATTTTTTATTTAGTATATGTCTAAATGTAGCAAATGATGATTACTTAATGGAATTCTCAAAGGATCTGCCGGTACCAATTTTACTAATGTAGATTTTATCAAACATAACTGAGGTTATTCATGCAATTTGAAGAAAAATAATAGAGTACACAAATTCAAATTTATATAAAGTACCCATCATGACCAACTTCAGTCATTTGAGTTTTAATAAATTTTGTTCACGATTGTTAATTTTTCATGTTTTCAAATTTTGTATATGTATATTGGTATTAAATTGGATGTAATTGATAAAGTAATAATGCTTAACTTTTGTAAATTATTAAAGTTATAATACAAAACCTAAGACCGCCTAGGTGCCGCCTAGGCCCCTGGGCGCTAGGCACCTGCTCGCCGCCCGCCCAGCGCCTAGCGATTTTTAAAACACTGAGTATAACACAATGCATAAAAGAGTTTCACTTTTGTAGAGTAGTGTAACACCATATAGTTTAGAAATAGATTAAAAAAATTGTGATAACGTTTTTCATTCTAAGTGTATCATTGTGTATCAAGAAAAGTATCACCTTGTATCCAATAGGAGATCACCACACAATTAAAGTGTATCACCATATGAAATTCATATTAAGTGTTCCTCTTTATATAAGATAGGGTAGCACACAATACATAAAAGTGTTTCACCTTAGTAAATTAAGTGCAACACCTTGTACACAAAGGAGGTTGTAATACCCGCTTAATTATTGTAAATATAAATTCTATTTATTTTATTATTTAATAATATATATATTACATAATATGTATTGTGATTTTAGTTTATAGTGGGTAAAATAGTAGAAATTGCGGATATGCTTAGCAAAAATTAGAGAAAACCCTAGTTAGAACCGTTTAAAAGAGAACATATCCACTTTCTTTATATACACTCAAAAAAAAAAAAAAAAAAAAAAAAAACCTTACGTAGAGGAGGAATGTGAAAGAGGTGTAAAAGTAGGAACCTCCGTTCAACTTTGTGTTTTACAAAAATAATTAGCTAAACTTTATTGACTACTCCACATATGATTTTGATTGCGCCTGGATCTCTATTTTTAATTGTTGTTGTTTCAGTTATACAATCTATGATGCAATTGTTCCAAGTCCTAAATAATTGCATATAAGAAAGTAAAGAAAGTTTATGATGATACATATAGTGAAATTTGGGTTGATTGATACATATAATAAAGAAATTATACGGTGATAGTAGTTACTTTTACAGCTAGGAGTTTGGGTTCGTTGATTAAAAAAGAGATCAAATAGGTAGGTAAAGAAGAAGTTGAAGAAACTACATGGGTGGCACTTCCGTGGACGATGGCAGCTGGACAAAACAACACGTGTGTTAACTCTGTAATTTGCTATATTGTTGTTGACTTGGCTTTAACCCGAAATCATAATAGTTGTCCCATTTACTTTTAACTAGGGACTTTTAAGTTTGAGGAATTCTAATTGTCGAGGAAACCAGCGAGGAAAACAGCGAGGGATGGAGGACCCTCCATCCCCCTCGCGATGCGTGCAAGGGATGGGATGCACGCATCACGAGGGGGATGGAGGGTCCTCCCTCCCTCGCTGTTTTCCTCGCTGGTTTCCTCGACAACTAGCTTTACTCTTTAAGTTTTAACTGTGAATCAACAAATTATTATTCAATTTCTGGTTTCATCTCCTCTCCTTCCCTTTTTTTTTTCTCACTCTTCTCATTTTTTTTTCTTTTTCTTTTTCTTCCTCTCTTTTGTCTTTTTCTTCATCATCTCTATTTTCTTTTCATTTTCCCCCCCTTAGAGTTTCTCTCATTCAACTCTCATTTTTTTTCTTTTCTTTTTTCATCTACTTCATCTTTTTATTTAAAGCAGCGCTTATTTGACACCACAATTTGCACTCACCCACACCATCCATCTAATATTTACTTTCTCATACCATGCATTTTCTCTCCGACACTAGTGTTCTCTTTCCCACCCCTCATAAGGAAAACTCTCTCTTCTCTCAACTTCAAACCATTGAAGAAGAAACCCCCCTCCTCACAGCTTCCTCCTTCTCTTATTCGATCCTTCCTGTTATCTTCCTCCATCTCTTCTTCGATCCTCCCTCTCCTCCCAATTTCGAAAGCTTCCACTGCATCTCCCTTCCCAACTGAATTTATTCCCTCCTAACTGAGCCGCCACTCATTCCCCTAATCTCTCCCATTCCACTTCCATTTGACTCACCCAAAAGTGTTCATCAATCGAATGCACGACGACGATAGATAGAGGAGATGGAGCTACGATGATGGCCATCACTTGAGTGACTGTACTAAAATGACCATAACTTACTTATTTCAAAACATTTTCAGTTCATAAAAATTGTGTTTATTAGATAACTCAGAGTATTACATTTTCTATGATTTGATGAACTTGATAATCAGTTTCAATCGAGCGTCAAAATCAGTTGAAAGTCAAAGACAATACCTTTTTTTTACCGGAAAGATTCGAGTGACTTTAGTAAAATGACCATAATTTTCCCATTTCAAAACATTTTTAGGTGATTCAAATTGTGTTCATCAGATAACTCACAATACTACGATTTTCATGTTTTGATGAACTTGAGAATCTGTCATGCCCCGATTTTTGGGAAAACAAAAATCCTTATATCCTCAATGGATTAGGATTATCCATTTTCCCGAAACTCGGGATTCGGAAATTTAACAACAAAAACATTAAATAAAAAAATTAACATAAACAAAAAAATTCTAACCAGGTAACTCTCTGAAGATGATCGCTCCAAAATTCTATAACCTGAGAAAGGCTAAATGGATACGTTCTCATAAGAACGTACCCAAGAAGCATAAACTTACTTGGTCAGCAAGGAAGTTGGTATGAATAATCCTCAACTCTATCAAATCAATTAAGTTTTATATATTATATACACAAGGAAGCAACAACTCAAAAAATGTAGTTCCTCAATGAGGCAAACTTGTCATACTAATAAGTTATATCGTACTTAAAGTAAATATTTATTTTTACAAATACTTACACTGTGAGGGTTGACCATGGTAAGTCTGACCTGCAGAAATGTTAGTAGGTTTATCATCCTGCACGAAACGATTAGAACTAAATAGATGAAATTTCTAAATTTATCAGTATTCATCATGAATATTATTTTAATCGATATTTCAATACGTGTGTGAGCAAGTTACTCTCATCAAAGTTCAACTCATAACCCTAAACATTGAAATATTAACAACCAAACATTTATTTTCCTTAAGGAAGACATATTGTTCTCATTCAATGATCGAATGAGCATTTAGTTTCTTCCCTCAAGGAAATCATATTATAAAATACTCACAATAAACATATTTACCTTAAGAAAGACATGTAGTTCTCATTCAATAATCAAATGAGCATTTAGTTTCTTCCCTCAAGGCAACCATGCATCTACAAAAAAATTCGCTTTTTTTCCACAATTGCACTCTCCTCCCGTGTCGAACACACCTTACCCAAGTGTGTTTTCCTTGCCTTTGAAACCACTCGGAGTGTACATGACCCAAGTGAGGTGCCACATCAAGTGTCATGTCATCACACCCGAAGTTCGATCCATGACAAGCATTTTCTAAATATTGCATGTACTACCGAACTCACATGAAACGACGTATCCGATATGCAAGCAAGTCTACATACCAAAATTATGTACCACATATACAAGCAAGTTTGTATACAAAAACACATTTTTATGTGATTCAAATTGTTTTCATTAGATAACTCAGAGTAATATGGTTTTCATGTTTTGATGAGCTTGAGAATCGATCTCAATCGAGCGTCAAAGTTGGTCGAAAGTCAATGACATAGTCTGAAACTGAAATGGCCAACTACAGTGGCACATGCGTGTGGCATAACCCCAGTCGCAATGGCACATGCGAGTATGGGAACTAGATTTGCTTTTGCCGCTACGACTGGGGTTCTCCTACTAGCATGGGTTGCTGTGATTGGCCCATTTTCAGTCATTTGCCGAGTTTCCTTCCTCATTTTTTTTTATAGTGATTGTACATTTTCAAATTCTTGGTAATCATTCATTCCTCATATTTTTCTATTCATTTTATTTCTAATGTGTTTGTTGTTGATTGATTTCAAATGAGTATTTCTAAAATTCCAATTTGTGTTTGTTAATTTATGACAAAAAAAATGAGAAGGAGAGGGGCAACAGCCTGTGCGAGAAGAAGAGAGAGTGGGAAAAGAAAATTGGGGAACTAAGAAAGGGTGCGAGAAATAGGAAAGGGAAAAAAGGAGAAGAAAAAGATGGAGAGGGGCAACAGTGGTTGTCGCTTTGATTCCTCTATCTCTGGCCATCGTCGTTTGTCCTCTCACTGTTTAGCCACTAAATATCTAGCTACCACTAGAATACTAATTTTGTAAACCCATGCATCATTTATGTAAATAAATTTTTGGTTGGCACCAATAAAAGATACATTTTGTCGAACTTCAAAATGAAGGTAAATATAAATTTAGGTAGCTCTAGAAAAGGGGTCGTTACATTTTGTTTATTGTACAAAAATATTTATTTAGGTCATTGAAAAAGTACAGGTGCTACAACTAGTGTCCACGCATTCAGGCCTTAGAAGAAGAAAATGGTGTCGAAGAGAAACACTTTGGTGGGACTATTCTTTCCATTCCATAAGTCCCAAGAAAATCAATGTAGGAACTGCCCAGACTATTCACCCTACCTCACTGACCGCCAAAGAGAGGGAGCTTGTGGATCATTCCTTGGCTATGGTTCCTAATCGTACAAGCGAGGAGGTGACGACTGAGTCTGGCAATCCTCTTCAACAAGTTATGGAAGAGTTTGCTAAGAAGCCACTTCCTATCTTCCCGTTTCCTTGGCTATCATAGAGGAGTTTTTTCAATATGCTGGGATAAATAGCCTAGCAAAATGAGTGTGGAATAGGTCGAGATTGCTTCAGACCAACTCTATCAGGCTACACTAAGAGCTTTTGACAATGCCCTGGAGGGTGCTACTCATGATCCGTATGTGAATCTTGATGTAGTAGTAAAACAACATGCCCTGAATAACGTTGCTTATGATCTGTTTGTGGATTCGGAGGTCTATAAGGTGGGGTCGAGCTAATTGTCTCCGGTGCAATGGGTTGATACGCCGATTGAGCCATTGCCTAAGTTGGACTCTCAATGCTGGCTTCGTCCGACTGTTCCGCCCACCATTGTTGATAAGGGAAAGTAGGTTGTTGAGTTTCCTCCCCTTTCAGACATTGCCAGAGGAGGAACGAAACTGATTCCTGACCCTAAGGTTCTCCATGCTGATGCTCGAGTTAACTTCGTGCTCTGGTCGCTATCCACCTCATCTCTAGTGGCAAACATATGTGGCACCATGAGGTGGATCATAGAATTGGTTCTATCCAACACCTACAGAAATGGTTTTCTTGGCTGGTTGATCGAGCACCGCTATAGAAGAAAGCTATGGGGTATCACCTTGATTAGATGCAGAAGAACCTGATACTGGCAAGTCAGCAATTTTCATTTGACTGTTGCTCAGTTTTCCAATATAGTAACTTTGTACGTGTTTTCTGATCAAGATATGGCCCACTTGAGCTATCCTGGAATGGTGTGCTCTAAAGTGGAGACTGCACAAGTCAGGATGTACACCTTAGAAAAGGTGTTTGCTAAGCATCAGTTAAGGCTCTCACAAGCTTTTGTCGAGGCAGATTATCTGAAAAAGTAGTTGTTTGCCCAACCCAATATGGGAACTCATCTGGGTGAGGCCAGAAGAATCTAAGCAAAACATTGGTTGCTAAGTCAGACTTGGAGGCTCAGTTGAAGAGTGTCCAAAGAGTTTAAGCAAAGCGTTGGCTGCTTAATCCAATATGAGAATGGAACTGAAGGAAGTCCAGGAAAGTTGGGACAGGTCGGTGGCTGAGCAAACTATTTTTGTTCATCGATTAACATATGCTTTGAGATCCACTGCTGATCCTCAGAGCGTTCTAGAATGTGAACGTGCTGAGGTTGTTCGTCAGAAGAGTCTCCCTGAGGCATCCCAGGTGCAGACTTTTCGGCTCACCGAGAAACTGGATTCTAAGCGTGCAACCCGAATTGAGGTTGATCATAGGCTGGAAAAATGTGAAAGCAGTCTGGCAGAGGCGAATGAGGAGCTAACCACCGTTTGAAGGCGTAGTGGTAGGCTAGAGAGAAAGAGCTCATTGAAGTCGCTGATAATGTTAAGTTCAGTTGTCACTGGAAGGCAAGAACTGCTGAATTTTATTGAACAAAACTCTAAGGATTGGAACCTTTTTGCTTACAGACAACTCGTCTTTGCTCACTTTGAAGAAGCAGATGGCTCCTCTTATCTTCCTGGTGGCCTTGAGACAAACTCGAGTGTTACAGAGCTGGCCACCAATTCTGATGTTCCTGAGACTGCCACTAATCCTGGCGTTCCAAAGACTGCCACTACCACTAATCCTAACGTTCCCGAGACTTCTACTGACCCTAGTATTTTTTTATCCACCTGCCCCCTGACAGAGCTTTGTAGAAACGCTTTTACCAATGAAAGTTTTATTTTCTTTGTCTCATGTTGGTGTTCTCTTCTCTGCATTTTCATTTTATTTATATTATGCATTGACAATACTGCTAACATAATCTTAAGGAAGAATTAGGTATGGAAGCTACTTTTATCTGTACGAACTAGGCTTCCATGATAATTCAAGCTTAATCCTAAAGAGGTGTTAAGTTGCGTAGAAATCATCTTGGTTCGAATAGACTAGATTTTTATGATAGGTATGCTTAATCTTAAAGAGGAAGTAATCTGTGAGAAGTCATATTTGCCCAATCGTACTAGACTTCTATAATGGACCTAATCCTTGAGTTGGGTTGTGGAGAAATCATCTCTGTACAAACGGACTAGATTTCTATAAGATATGAGCTCTATCCTGAAGAGAAGTTTAGTTGTGGAACAATCATCTTTAACCATTCGTACTAGACTTTTATAGTGGACATAATCCTTAAAGGAGTCGGGCTGTTGAGAAATCATTTATGCCCGAATGGACTAGATTTCTCTATTATATGAGTGAACTCAATCCTGGATAAGATGTGAGCTGTGGAGAAGTAATCTTTGCCCAATCAGAATAGACTTCTATCATGGACTTAATCCTGAATAGGAGATAGGCTGTGGAGAAATCATCTATGCGTGAATGGACTAGACTTCTGTAATATATGAGTGAGCTCAATCCTGAATAGGAGTTGAGCTGTGGAGAAATTGTTTTTTGCCCAATCGGACTAGACTTTTATGATGGACCTAATCCTCAATAGAAGTCAAGTTGTGGATAAATCATTTTTGTCCAAATGGACTCAATTTCTGTAATAAGCTCAATCCTTAAGAAAAGTTGAGCTGTGGAGAAGCCATTTTTTCCCAATCGGACTAGACTTCTATAGTGGACCTAATCCTGAATAGAGTCGGGCTGTTAAGAAATCATCTATGCCTGAACGGACTAGATTTCTGTAATATATGAGTGAGCCCAATCCTGAATAGGAGTTGAGCTGTGGAGCGTCTTTGCCCAATCAGACTAGACTTCTATAATGGACCAAGTCCTGAATATGAGTTAGGTTGTGGATAAATCATCTTTGTCCGGACGGACTAGATTTTGTAGTGAGCTCAATCCTGAATAGGTCACTTATGCGGCAAGTTGTCGTCATCTCGAATTGGACTAGACTTGGCCCCTATACGCCATCTTGGTCTTTTAGATGGACTAGGTCACATATGTGGCAAGCTGTCGTCAACCCGAATAGGACTAGACTCGGCTGATGTGCGCCATCTCGATCCTTTAGACTCATAAATGTACACCATCTTCCTTTAGACAGACTATGTCACTTATGCAGCGAAATGTCGTCATCCTGAATAGGAATCGACTCAGCCATTGTGCGCCATCTTAGTCTTTTAGACGGACTAGGTCACTTATGCTGCAATTTTTCGTCATCCTGAATAGGATTAGACTCGGTCGTTGTGCGCTATCTCAGTTTTCTAGTCGGACTAGGCTTGCTCTTGCATATAGAGTCGAATATGGAATGTAATTCTTTAAAGAGAGTACATTTATTAACAATACTTTTTTTAAGTGTTCTATATAACATTCTCTCCACTCAGGCTCTCTGACCAGTAAGCCCTTGGCTTGCTGGCTCCTATCTAGGGAGGGGGGCTCTGGGCTACAATAATTATTTGCTCGACCACTTCATTGTTGCATAAAGGCATTAACTCACTCTAGACGGATCTCCTCTGATCGCCCCACCATTGGCAGGTACTTAAGGCATTAATGTCAAGTAGAGACCATTACTCCCATTTTATGTAGCCCGGACTTGCCCAAGATTATGTTTCATGTTGAGAGGGCGTCTATAATGATGAACTCCGTCATTACGAGCTTTTGTAGGTCCAACTCCCCTGCTATCACGGGCAATCTGAGGCTCCTGATCGGATAGCACCGCTCATCAGCGAAGCTGATCATGGCATGCTTGTGTGGCATCAATTCTTCTCCCCTTACATCTTGCAGAACGCTTCTAGGAACATGACATTAGCTGAGCTCCTCGTGTCCACCAATGACCTCTTAACCCCTCAAATTTCTATCCCTATTGTTATGAAAAGGGCATCGTTATGCAGGAGTGGACTCCTTGCATGTCTTGTGCCGTAAATCTCAGATCCAAGGTCGATGGTCTATTTGGACATGTTGGATAGGGCAGTCTTCGTAGCTAGAACCTGTGCACAATTCTCGGATTGCTCTCTTCCTTGACCGGTTTTGGACTATTTTTCGCCAAAGCACATGAATTCCTTTAGTCTTCCTTTCTAGACCCAGAATTCGATCTCATTCTTAAGGTTCTGGCAGTCCTGAGTAATATGGTTGTGGTATTTGTGGTAAGAGTAGTACTAGCTCTTGTCATGTTCAGACGGATCACTTTTGAGCTTAGGGAGCCACTTGAGGTCCTCCCAGCCTTTCATGGCGAAGAGGATTTTGGACAGACTGGTGTTAAGCAGAGTGTAGGCATTGAACTTTGTGTTGACGTAGTTGGTCGCGGATCTTGGAAGAGTGTTTGGTTTCATTCTCACCTCCTTTTTTAGCCGCTAACATCTCCTCAAGGGTGATGTATTTTTATAGACTTTTCATCAAGTCTGCCATGTCCATTGGAGGCTCCAAAATAAGAAAGTTATAAAATTAATCTCTTCGAAGGATGAAAGTGAAGGGGCTGACGGAGGTCTCGTCATTGCAACCATCGATCAGAATTAGTTCATAGTTGAACTGAGTCATATCCTTTCAGAGGGTCTATCCATGCTTCGACTTAAGGCTGAGCTGATAATGGGGTCCTTTTTTGATTCGTTGGCTTCCCACGAATCGAGTGATAAACACCTTTGTCAAAACCTGGAACAAATCAATGGACCTTGGTTAAGGCTGTGGAACCAGGTCAGTGTCGCTTCTTCAGGGTGGTGGGTAAAGTCTAACACAAGATTCCTTTTGAACTTTCTTTTAGTACCATCACATGGGAGTAATGGTGCAAGTGATATGACGGGTTAGTAGTTCTTTCATAGATTTGAGCTTTGGCGAGATAAACTTCTTGGGTAGGGGCGCATTCATGATCTGTTCAAATAATGGGTGGGGGGGACTGTAAGATTGTAAAAGAAGTATAGATTGGTAACCCCCAGTCGAAATGGGTTTTCGACTACAATCCTATCTACCTTTGGTGCGTGGTCCCCTTGGACTCCTTCATCCCTTAGATTCCCTTCGTTGCCAATTTTCTAAACCTCACTGGGGATGTTGTCACTTTCATGAACACGCTCCCTGGTATCCTGTTGGGCTAGGGACCTGTCTGAGTTTCAACCATTCTTAGATAGGGGTTGTTCACCGTAGGTGAGTCTCTCCACCACCTGCGTGAGATGGCTCATGTGGAACAAAATTTGATTTAAGTGGGGGTCTAATGTGGCCACTCTGTTGGCGAGGCCTTGCGGTTCTTCTGCTTTTACAATTGTATCGATTTGGCCCTGTGGTGAGGCTTCTGCAGCCGAAGCGTTGTAGGGCTTGGAATTATTATTGTTAGTTCAAGATCTGGTGACCATGTTTTGAGACTCTGTTAGTTCAACAGAGTTCATGTTTTTACTCTAAGGAAACTGCTTGTCTTCCTACAGACGGTGCCAAACTAGTGCATCAAAATATATCCTTGTTGATTTTTGACCTGCAAAGACGAACAACGGTGAACCAGAGACCATCGTTGTGGCAGCGAAAGGCATTCTGGTGGTAAAGTCAGGTGTTTGAACATAGATGGAGATAAATGGATAAAATTAGGGTTGCATGTGTGTACCTTTCTCATCCATTTTTTCACCTTATATAGTGAATATTTCACACATTTATTGACTCTACCGTTGAGGGCGTGATGGAGGGAAGAGATCTCGCTTAGAATCTTACCCTTCCATGACTGAGTTTCCCTTGACACTTGGCTTTTTTTGGGACCCAATACTTGATTGGTCCAAGAGTTCCAGAAATGGACCTTGTGCCTGCTATAGTACAAAGATTTGCATTTGAGTCTTATTATTTTGGGCCAAACTCGCGCCACATTGAGATTGTGTGATTTGGGCTTGGGCACCTGACTTGCATGCTGAATAGTAATTAGTCTGGGTCTGGTCTGGACTTGGCTTGGGCCTTTATTAGACCAGACTAGGGCTTTTCGAATTAGGGTTGACCTGTGCCACTTATCCGGCTGTAGTTAGGTGGTTGTTTTGATGTTTCATCGGTTAAATTATTCATATTCTTGATAAGACATGTGCAAGTATATGTAGTATTCTATGTTGTGTGTTACATTATTCATCGGTGTAGTTAGGCATATTTGAGATTTTCATGTATGAAAGACATGGGTTTTCTTTCGAAATTGCATTTCATTAGTTATGATATATATTTGAAAACTTTTACTATTTTTTTCCTACTTCCAAACCTCGAGGTGTATATAATGTAATGACCTCTTTTCTTAAAGCTACTTAAATTTATATTTTGCCAATGCATTTGAACTTCGAAGAATTTTCACATTATTTAATATATATATATATGTGTCATGTATATATTGTGTACTAAATATAAATTTATTGTTATAAAGTAATAAGTGGGTTGGTCATTTAAATAAATGAATATCATTTTCGCTTTGGCGTTTGCTTTAATTTTTATTCCTTGTTTGATTAATTACTTTATTAACACTTTAAATAGTTTTGCTGAAAATAATGGGTGCAAATATACACTAACATAAAACCCTAATCGTGATGAGTTTTTATCCATATTTTTGTTTAGTTTGGGTAGGCTTTGGACTTGGGCTATTTACTTTGATTAGGGTAATCATAAGACATAAAAAAATTGAAGAGATACGAGAAGGAAAGAGAACTCAATTTTCCATTGACACATACCAAATAAAAGGACAAAATAAGAAAAAAGAAAATGGGAAGAGAAACAATAGAAGAACAAATTGAGGGAAAAAATATTAAAAATGATGAAGAATAAGAAGGAAAAGAAGAAAAAGAGCACATGTGTGTTTTTCTTCATTCTCCTTTATTTTTTATAGATTAAAAGATGAATTAGGGTTAGAGTTTGATAGGTATATAACTCTGAAATGTTATGTTCAAATGAAAGTATTTATTGAATTTTTGTGGGAATTGGTTGAGTTAAAGATAAAACCCAAAACCAAGTTTTTATTTAAATCTTGTAATACAAGACAACTTTGCGCAGTCTTAGTTTTTTCCGTTGATCGAGACTTTTCAGTGGTCAAAATCCTTTTAAATTAAATTTGTAGTATCATAACACGTATGAGAAATATAGCATTGGTTTGGATTCTATCCAATGGTTAGATTTACCTCGAGGTGGGGAAAACCATCACTGGTCAGATTGTAGAAATCCTTAGATATTTGCAGGTTTATTTCGTGGTGTTCTTTGGCTTGTGCATGAATGAAATAGAAACTTAAACTATCCCCACCTATGCTTAGTAGCGTATATAAAATTTGTATTATAACTTACTGAGTCTAATTTAGATGTGAATAGAATGATGGTGCATTCTGTTTTTTTTTTTTTTTTTTTTTTTTGAAATATGTATCTGATGTGTTAGATTGAATCAATTTGATTCTTATGGCATAAAAGTGTCTAATTTTAGCTTTATGAGCATGTCTACCAAATATTTGGATAGAGAAATTATCCATGAAATGGTTATGTTTCCACAAAAGAATTCGTGAATTTATTTATGAATGACAAAATGTCATTGTGAAATAATTTTGAGATAACACAATAAATGTGATGATCCACCAAATTGTCCTTTAATCCGCGTCATACGTGTGTCACGATGATCTCGTCAGCAGAGCAAATCGGGTATGATTGTCAGCCCAATCTGGCAAAGCCCAGATAACCCTAAGCCCATAGTGGCAGAATCCAAAAGGTTGGATCCAAATTGCAGCGTCCTACTAAGCCCACACATCACATGGTCAAGCCCTATACCCGTAAGGCCTAATCAGGCAAGTATCTGAGGGATCGACCTAAACTGGGCAAGCCAACAATACATTGGTTCCAACTAGGAAACAAATACCGGGCCATAAGTCGTACATGGAACTTTCCTTACATAGACAACACTCAAAGGGAAATTTCTCCTGCAAACATAGGAGCACATGTTGTGTAGGGAAAATCTCCTATATGGATGACTCTCAACTAGGAAAGGATTTCTAGAAAGATATCTTTCCCTAAACTACTCCACCAAAGGCCTAGCCGAACAAGGATTCTTGCATTATAAATAAGACACAGGGTTGACGAAAAGGGATATGCTACAGAACACAATTTACATCTTTAAGCCATTCTCAAGCCTTGTCAGACATTAGCATCAGAGTTCCATCAGTCACCACAATGGTGATCATTGGCTCATGTGTGTTCCCTGTGCAGGTCAAGGTAAAGGAGAACAGGATTCGACTACATCAGTTTGGCGTTGTCCGTGGGGAACGACGAAGTTCCTTGAAAAACATTGATATCACCCTTCCTTATAGTCCAGAAAGATGGTGACCACGAGGTCTCGCAACAATGGAGACATCCTAGAGCCCACGAACGCTCGAACTGAAGTAGCACCACCAGTACTAGCGGCACCAACACCACGAGGGGAACAACCTCGGACCCCCGTGCCGGCAGCAGGCATAGTGGATCACAAGGTGGATCTACTATCATCCCAGATGCAGCAAATTGCACGAACAGTGGAAAGGCTTACTCAGCAGTACCCTCCACCAGTAGAAGGAAACCAGGAGTAGCGAAGAGCCCCATCCTCAGAAGGCACCAAAGAACACATTTAGGAGAGTCGCGCTGCCCCTGCGGGCTCTCAGTAGACCAGAGGAGGAGGAGCAGCCAAAGGAGACCCATCGTCTAGGGCCGATAGACCCGCCTCACAGAACCCCATCTGGCTAGGGGCCACCAATCCTGACGTATTGTTCAACCTCATTGTCCCCTTGTTCTTGGATCACATCATGAACGCGCCTTTGCCAAATTAATTCACTCCTCCAAAGCTGGTGTTTTACGATGGGACAGCACACCCGTCTGATCACTGATGCCACTTCTAGCACGTATGGCGCTCAAAGAAGGATCTGAAGCAGTAATGTGATTGTCATTCCCTACCAGCATGAAGAAGTCAGCATTGACCTAGTTCCATAGCCTATTTCTGAATTCCATCGACTCATTCAGGACACTAGCAACAATGTTTCTCACATGCTTTGTCGGGAGCCAGCGAATCAGAAAGGGCCTGCATTACCTGTTCACCATCAAATAGAAGTCGAGCGAGACATTGAGGGAATATTCCACACGCTTCAATGATGAGCTGACTCTCATCGACGACTGCAGTAACGACACCATGTTCACAACCTTTTCCTCAAGTTTGAGGAGAGGCAAGTTCTACGATTTCTTGACTCTGGAGCCTCCAACTAATATAGCAAACTTGATAAAGAGTGCCAAGAAATACATCACTCTCAATGAGATGTTGGCTGCCAAGAAGGAGACGGAGTCTGAAAAGAAACCCACTAGTTCCAGAGACAAGAAGGAGGGGAAGAAACATGATGGTGACAACAAAAAGAGGAACAACAAGCCCGACTCTAGCCGCGTGAAGCAAGATAAAGCCTCCAACTTCGTCGGGTCTAAATCTATCACTTCCCTCAACACCAGTCTGTCCGACATCCTCAACTCGATCAAGATATGGGGAGAGCTGAAGTGGCCCGCCAAACAGCGAGGAGACCCCTCCCAACAGGATAATAGAAAATACTGCTCCTTCCATAAGCAGGGCACACTGAGGACTGCAAAAGTCTTAAGAGCGAGATAGAATACTTGATCCACAAAGGGAAGCTCAAGGAGTTTCTAAGCCCGGACAAAAGTCAGGACCGGGCAAAGGATGACATCATAAATGTGCTTCATGGAGTCGACTCCGAAGGCGAGCATTCAAACGGGTCTCATAAGAGGATGCTTCTCAAAATGCAGACATAGCCTACCTGGGAAGACAATTAAGTGTAATATGTACGTATTCAGAGCTCGATCCCATCACTGACATTGATGGACAAGGACCTCAAAGGCGTTCATTCTCCTCAAAATGACGCACTGGTCATCTCGGTCTTCATTTTAAAGTAGGAACTGAAAAGGGCCTTGATGGACACAAGAAGCTCTATAAACGTCATGTTTCACAAAGCGTTTCACAATATGCCACTCAGGATGAGGACTTAACGCCCTCCAACCATCCCATGGTCGGGTTGGAGATAAATGCATTCCTATTGGGAAGATCACCCTAATAGTAGTGGCGAGAGAACCACAATTAGGGAAGTACATTGTCCAAAAGTTCATGGTGGTCGACGCTCCATCTGCCTACAACATCATCCTGGGGAGGGCTTGCTTCTATCATATGGAGGCAGTAGTATCTACTCTGCACCGATGCACCAAGTACACTGCAAACTAGTCCCAAGGAACTATTCGTGGAGATCAACCTTCAGCGAGAGACTGCTACTACGCAGCACTGAAGCAACTAGATTGCTAGCAATTACAACTCGGGCTCGTGGGACAGTCGTATCAGACATCTAGCCCAGATAACGAGGACGAGCCACCCCACACGGACAGAAACAAAGCTTCAACAACCAAGGCTCAATTATTCGACGAGCCAAAATCCAGCACTGGAGACACCATCCAATCCAATACAAAGCTAAGTAATGACAATTTAGCAAACATGCACCTACTCCAAAATCTAGCAACCAGTGAGGGACGTTCCGTCCGCACGAAGTTCACTTTTTAGTAGCTTTGTTAACATTGGCAAAATAAGACACTTCGCTAAGGGAACTAAACAGTCTGAGCCAGGACCATGCACATTTCTTTCAGAGCCAGATTAAGAAATTTTGAAACGCACTCAAGACTTCGCTCCACCAATCTATCTTCAAATGAAATTTTGAAAGTGAAAGCAAAAGTACCCAAAGTAGGCTACAAGCTGTAGGTATGAGCCTGATTCTTTGCTTCGCCAATCTGCCTTGCGAGGAGGATACAGAGGAGGAAGCAGAAGAAGGCAGATGAGAATATCTCTCAATATGGGAATGCTTGAGGTGATGCATAGTTAAAACTCCATTCCGCCAATCTGCCTTCCAACTAAGGCATCATGAATTAAGCCCAGTAGATACAGTCAGAACATCCACTCCAAAACTAGTTGCGGGTATTATCTCCCAACAACAGTGGTGGTGAAAACTTGGGAGCAACAGAAGGCGAAAGATGGACTCGTCTCCCTAGGGAGAGTCCGTACTTCTTCTACGAAATGTAAGAAGTAATTACAAGGTCCCTTGGAACCAATTTGATGCTCACTTAAACTAGGTGGCACCACATAATAGCAGGTCTTGTCAAGATTCATCGCTGCAAATGTCTGAACATTCGAAGACTCCAACAACGAAGATCTTTTTTTAGCCTTTGGAAAACCCAAAGCATATTTTCTAGAGAGATGCATTTCAAGAACATTCTCTACAACATTCATGGTGATGCTTGAAACTGTGAATACCAGCCTATATATAGGTGCGACGGTTCACGAAACGACATCAATCAAATAGTTATTCAACATTACATATAGTACAAAAAACAAGGAGGCAATGATTCCAATTGCAAATGCACGAGTCCTCATTCATCGAATTAATGGCATTGCATGCCCTTATTAACTAGGGGGAGTAACCGGTATTGAACCGTCTCGCAATCTATGTCGTACACCTATCATGCTAATCTTTACAACAGGGTCCAGCAAACTAATTGGCCCAAGCGAATAACCCTGCAAATCTGTCAAGTACATGCAAAAACACAAACGGTGAATGCCATAAGCACCCATGGAATGCAGAACACGCCTATGGTGATATTATCAATAAATCCAAGGTATCCGCTCTATCAAGACTCCTCTATTGTTCATCAAACCTAGATAAACTCAGCCCTGTCAATCTATGGTGCTCTGACTCTAGAATCTTAGTTATTGGTCCGACCTTCGTTTAAGACTATTAGATGAATTAAGTCAGGACACCCAAGTCATACTTACGTGCCCAAGTAGGGGTGGGCACGGGATGGGATGGGACGGGATGGACCTTATCCCTATCCCATTCGTTCGTTCGGGATTGGGAGAGGATAGACCTCACCCTGACCTTGTCCCATTCAAATGGATTAAGGATGGGATGGGACGAGAAGGGACTGGATGAGCATGTACTAAATAGTCCTCCAATAAAAAATAACAAAACATTTATCTCACATTGCTCAAACAACAATAATGCCAAATTTATATACATATAATTTTGATTGTAACAATATTAATTGTCATTTAAATTTATGGTCCAATGAACTTACAATTTTTTTTTTATGTTGAGCATGCTTTGTGTGATACACTAATTAATAGTTGTACATATAACTCATAATGCAAAACTATAACAAACCATCATTTGTCTTTATTTTCTATAAGAATAATTGTCCTATAACCAATTTAAAATGTAAAAAACATAAATTTTCATTAGTTCTATTTGACCTAAAATTTTCAAACTGAAGTTTCTATTTAGAGAAAGGTACCAAATTAAGCAAGTAAATTTTCTAGATGTTTTGATTTAATTTCAACACATCCTAAACATTCGTTTAGAAAGTAGTTTGATTAAAATTAATAATAATAAACATTAAATAAATAACTTCAAGATAGGAAGGGATGTGCGGGATTGAAAATCTCTATCCCGATCCCATCCCATTCTTGATCGGGACGGGACAGGATCGGGATGAGTTTGATCAATCCCAAAATACCCGAAAAAATTGGGACGGGATTGGGACGGGGTCGAGATTGCGGGATGGGATGCCCAACTCTTTGACCAAGGCCAAACGGAGGCCTAACCTAACAAAAGCTTAATCAGTTTCGATTAATGATGATAACTTTTGGTTCGCTCTAATGCCTAGCCCACCAAAAGCGGATGGTAATGGCTTAAAAAGTGGGTGCTTAGTCAGTGCTCTAACGCCTGATCAAGATGGATTGCCAGGGATCATCGTCCAACTGCAGACAATAATCGCCAAACCCGATCAAAGCTTAGTCTATTCCAATTGATGACGACGGCTTCTGATCTACTCTAAAATCGTAGTTCGCTAAACGCGGATGAAAATGGCTTAGAAAATGGGAGCCTAGTCAGCTTTAATGCCTGATCGAGACGGCTTGCCAGGGATCATTGTCCAAATACAAATAATAATCATCGAATCCGACCAAAGTTTAGTCAATGACGATTGATGACGATAACTTTTGTCCGCTCTAATGCCTAGTTCGTCGGGCGCGGATATTGATGGCTTAGAAAATGGGAGTCTAGTCAACACTTTCGACGCCCGACCACGATGGCTTGCCAGGGATCTTTGCCCAACTATAGACAATGATGACTGAACCTTACTGCTCTAAGACAGTACCCCACCAAGCGCGGGTGAAGATGGCTAAGAAAGTGGGAGTCTAGTCAGCGTTCTTAACGCCTGATCACGATGACTAACCAGGGATCATCATCCAACCACAAACAATGATTGCCGAACCCTACCAAAGCTTAGTCAGCTTTGACTGATGAAGACAACTTATAGTCCGCTCTAAAGCTGTAGCCCGTGAAGCGCGGATGAATATGGCTTAGAAAGTGGGAGTCTAGTCAGTGTTCTTATCACCTGATCATGATGACTTGTCAGGGATCATTATCCAACCATAATAAATGATCGCCGAACCCTACCAAAGCTTAGTCAATTTTGACTGATGACAACAGCTTCTGGTCTGCTCTAAGCCGTAGCCAGCCAAGCGCGGGTGAAGATGGCTTAGAAAGTGGAAGTCTAGTCAGTGTTCTCAACGCCTGATCACGATGACTTGACAGATCTCATTGTCAAATCACAGACAATGATCGCTGAACCCTACCATAGTTTAGTCAGCCCTGACTGATGACAATAAATTCTAGTCCCACTTACAGCCTAGCCCGCAGTAACGAGCATAGACAGTTTGAAAGCCCAGTTAGATCTCAAGAAGCTTAACTTAGACGACTCATAAGAACCATTGTACAATCACTTACAGTGATGCACGCACGTGACCACCATCTGACCAGTTCGCTTATAATAGCAATGATAATTGCTGGTCCAATCTACAGCCTGGCCCATGTATGACGGACTACAACGGCAGATTTCAAAGACAATAACAACCTGGTCCGAATTATCTATCACTAACCAAGTTTATCTTCTCGCATGGAGTTTAGCCAACTTACAAGACCTGGCTGATACGAGTTCTCGATCTCTATAGAGTACAGACCAAGATTGCCCGAACATTCGCAACACAAGCGGTCAGAACCCTCACCAACAGATCAATCAAAACAGAAAAAAGTCAACAGGAAAAGTCAAAGAATACACAATTACAAAATGTTACTCAACATATTATCTCTCATTGATAAGCCAAAATTACAGAGTTCACTCCTCGTCGGGAAGAAGTTCAGATACAATGGAGCTGGACTTGGCTGGAGAGGAAAAAGTTCAGATACAATGGAGCTGGACTTGGCTGGAGAAGAAGCAGGGAATGTGTCTGCACGTGCCACCACTCGAACACTCTGATATTGACCATCCCTTTTCTTCTGATTGATCAGAGGCTTTTCCTTCATCGGGATGTTCCTCCTTCATCAGCTGCACACAACTCCAGTCTTCCGTGCACAACTCTACTGAACTCGAACGTGCCCTCGGCATTAAAAAGCTTCTTCTCGTGCATTCTCGACTCAGTGAGCTCTTGCTCCATTTGCTCCAACTTGCCCGACATCATTTCAGTTTTAGACTACTCAACACTCAGGTTGTCTTTGACAGTACTTAGTTCATTCTGTGCCAGAAGGAGCTGCTCTTCTGCTGTCCTCACACTTTTTGCATTAAAGTCAACATCCGCCTCTAGCTGCTGACATTGGATAGTCCACTCAGACTCCTTCTTGGTCTTCTCCTCATTCAAAGCCTACATCTCAGCTTGCGCCTGGGCTGCAATCTCCTGAGAAAATTGTAAGTCACAACGAACAAGGTTCAGTTTTTCCTCAAACCTGTCCCTCACGGTCAATACCTCTGCCAAATTGGTCTCAAGTGTTTCCAAGCGAATCCTCTGAACCTTTGATTTTGTCTTCCAGACCTTATGAGCAATGGCCGATTGGGCTGGCCTCCCTTCCTTAAGCTGCTTATTCAGTTATTCAATTTCATGGAGAGCATCAGAGTACGACTTCTGCAAATTTATAAAGACTCGTTCCATGGTATACACTCTCTCATGAGCAACCTCAACCTCCATCCAAGTGACGACAACTTGGTTCAGGTATGACAGCTCTAACAGGAGATATGTCTGCCCCTTGTCCATACACTCTCCCAACATATCACCTGGTGGCATCAAAGCACAATTTTCCAGCCAGACATTCCACCTACTCATATGCTTTTTGGTGGCATAAGAAATATCAACCTCCTGGTGTCTGGCTAGGTTACTCATCTTCAACACATCCCGAACAAATAAGTTGATCCTCGCATCTGAATCAAGGTTCTCTGGAACAAGATTACTCAAGCACCGCCCTTCACTGTCTTCACCACATCAGGGACCTCATCCACCATTTTCCCCTTGGTCACAACGAACGACATTCTTTCACGAGCCGACTCGGAAGCAATCAATGGGAAATAAGGAAGCGAGTTATCTCTCGAACCCGGTGTCAATTCAATGTGAGGTCATGAATGGGACGGAGGACATTACTGGTGACGTGGAGGAGACTTCTCTCTGAAGGGACGACAATCAGATGAATCTTCAACAAGTCAGGAAGACTCGCGATCCAAAGAAGGGTTATACTTAAAATCCTTCAATGAAAACGAATGAGTCCGACCTGCATCAGGTGAAACTGCCGTACTCGCCAGAGCAACAGGTTGTTAATGATCTCTACCTGCTCGGTGCTCAGCTTTGTTACATCTTCAACCCCCACCATTTGCACATACTCCTTCTCCAAGTTGAGAAAGGAAATAGGGGCCTGTGTCCGAGCATCTTGCCCCTTGAAAACAACAACTTCTGTCCCAACAGACGAGTTGAGAACTTGCCCCACACCTTTGCGCCCCCTCTGAATGGGGCGAACACTCAAGAATGGACTTAGTCGCAGCACGAGGATTCTTTGAGCACACAGAAGAAGAAAGCATTTCATTCAACTATGTCCTCCTTGACGAGCTCAAAATCTTAACCTTCAGAAGCTTCCTCTTCTCGAAGAAGAGGGTTCGCCTTCGGACTTCGACTTTGAAACTCTAAAGAAAGTGGGAGCCTCATGCCAATGAGTCCACAATCCATTGCGCTTGATATTGGAAGACTGAACGACATACTCTACCCGCATTCGAGGCATGTCACGAAATTTATCCATAACTACATCATCCTCAGGAAAAAGGAGGCATAGTTGGAAATCTCCCTACAAAAAGCACGGATAACAATTACATATGCAGTTAACACTGGCAAGATCGAGAAATGAATTAAACTTAATTAATTGCCTTAACTCTCACTTGATCGGACAACCAGCAAGCTCGAAAAACTTCGAGTACGTAGAAGCCATGAAACAATATTTCTGTCAAAACTTGAAGTCATTAGGGAAATTACCAAAGCATTTCGGTGACGTCACCACACAACAACATGCTCATTTATCCTAGGATAAGTGAGCAGTTGGATCACCCTCGGAGGCACTTGGACACCAACGTCCTTTCCCTAATCAGGATAGCCATCACTGTTCTATACCCGTTCACACTAGCTGAGCGAACGCAATGCCGAGGTATGCCAAAAAAGCTCCAAATATCCTTGATGATAGGAAAACGGACACCCGATTGGAGCATACCTATGTGCAAACCGATAAATCCTTTTAGAGGAGACATCGACATCTGACCAACACACAATGTGAAGAGCACCAGATACTAGGGATCCCATATGTCTCGCAAAGGCCTCCAGATTTGACTCAGAGATTAACCTCTCCTCCAAGAACTTACGACCTTTAGCATACAATTTATTAGAAAGTTGATTCTGGCCCACCATGAAAAAGCGTACAAACTTTCGATCATGGGAGTTACGCAAAATCAAGAGCATGGAAAACGAAATGACAAAGCCGAGTCTTTAAGATCGAAGAGAAAAGAAAATAAACTCTGCAGAGAAAGGGGATCTATATAGAAAACATAACTCCTGCCTTTTTTTCTCGAGTAGACGCACGCCTATTTAATGAAGCGCGCAGCTCAAGGAGACAGTTCAGACTCAAACAAATCACGACTGCCCAGGTCCTCTATGACATGACTCAATGGACCGATGAGTTGGCCCACAAAATCGGGGGAGTAGCTAATGGTACACCAAACAGCGTTAATCTGTGTCGTACATGTGTCATGATGATCTCGTTAGCAAAGCTAAGCAAGCCTGATTTCCCACCAAATCTGGCAAAGCCCAGACAACACTAAGCCCATATTGGCAGAATCTAGAAGGTTAGATCCAAATTGCAGCGCCCTACTAAGCCCACACGTCACATGGTAAAACTCAATACTCGTAAGGGCTAATCAGGCAAGTATTTGGGGGATCGACCTAAGACGGGCATGGCAGCTATACATTGGTTCCGACAAGGAAACAAATACTTGAGTATAAGTTGTGCATGAAAACTTCCTTGCATGGACAACACTCTGAAAGTGAAATCTCTCCCGCAGATCTAGGAGCACAAGTCGTGTAGGGAAACTCTTTTACATGGGCGGCTCCCAAGTATGAAAGGATCTCCAGCAAGATCTATTTCCCTAAACTATTCCACTAAAGGCCTAGATGAGCAAGGACCCTCGCATTTTAAATAAGACACGAGGATGACGAAAAAAGGTACTTCAGATAACCCAATTTATAGCTTTAAGCTCGATGTAGTCGATTTCTACTCTCCTTCTCGCTTATTACCTAGACTTGCATAGGTAGCAAACGTGAGCCAAGGACCACCATGTGGTGGCTGATGGCACTCCGTTGCTTAAGTTAGATAAGGCTTAACTGTAAACTGGGTTATATTCTGTACATCTAGTTCATCGACCTTATCTCTCTTTTATAATGAAGGAGCCCTTGTTCGGCTAGGCCTTTGGTGACGTAGTTTAGGAAAAGTGATCTTGTTGTGGAGATCCTTTCTTGATTGGAAGTTTCCCATGTGGGATAGTTTCCCTACACGACTCGTACTACTAGATCTATGAGAGAAGTTTCCCTTTCTGAGTGTTCTCCATGCAAGGAAGTTTCCTTGCCTGACTTTTACTCTAATATATGTTCCTAGTCGGATCCAATGTGTTGTTGAACAGTCTGTCTTGTATAGATCTCTCAGATACTTTTCTTAGAGGTCTTACAAGTATTGGGCCTGACTACGTGACGTGTGGGCTTACTGGCTCATTGCAATTCGGATCCGACTATCTAGATTCTACCAATGAAGGCTTATTGTTGTTTGGGCCTCACTGGATCGGGCGTGCAATCAGGCATGTTTCGTTATGTAGATGAGATTATCAAAACACGTGTATGGTTTGATGTATCATCAACTACTCCCCCCGAGTCTATGGGTCGTCTAATCTGTCCACTAAGTCATTTCATAAAGCAGTTGTGCAGTCATGATGATTGAGTGTTAGTGATTTCCTCGAGCGTCGAATTGCATTAATTAGGCTTGCGCCAGCTTGAAAGCGGGAAAGGCGGGAATTCAGCTTTCTATGTAGATTTCCTGCATGTGAACCATAGCTCCTTTACTCTTTCGATCTCAGAGATTCTGTTTTGCTGTATTGTCTATTGCGCTTTTGACTTTGCTCAACCTCCATATTCGAAAGTTTGTACTTTCTCTCATGGCGAGCCGGGATCAGCTTTCAGATGAACTATTCGCTAAGGGCCATAAGATTTTTTAGGAGAGGTTGCTCTCTGAATCTGATCTAGAAGTCCATCAAAAGACATATGGGATTCTTGATGATTTGGTGTTATGCACTCTGGGCATTGATATGACGCCATTGTACCCTCTTGATGGGTTTATATGTCTTCACCGAGGTATGCTTCAATCGGGTGTCCACTTTCCTGTCATCAAGTAGATATGGGAGTTCCTAGCTTACATTGGCATTTCACCCGCACAACTTGTGTCGAACGGGTATAGGACTTTGATTGTCATTCTAATTAGGGCTAATGACGCTGGTGTCCGAGTGTCTTCCAGGGTGATGCAATTGCTCACTTCTCCTCAGATAAACGAGCATGCTATGTGTGTGGTGACGTCGCCAGATTGCTTTGGCAGACTGCCTGATGATTTTAAGTCATGGCAGAAATTATGTTTCATGGCTCCGGCCGAATTTTCATATTTTGAGCTTGTTCGTCCCATCGAGCATGAATTAGACCACTGAGTAAGTTGATTCCTTCGCCGGTCTTGTTTGTGTTAACTGCATATTAGATTGATCTGTTAAAGAGTCGTCTGATCGTCAGCGTCATGGAGAAGGTTTTCCTTCATGTCGCCCGTACTATGCTCCATCTCGTTCCCGTCCTCATATTTAACTGACGATGGGTCCAAGGAATAATTTGTTCCCTCTTCCCCTTCAACTGAAGCTTGACCGACACGTGAGAGAGATCTGATTGTTGCGGGCAAAGGGAAAGCTATTGGTGAGGTTCCTGATCCAGTAAAGATGGCTAAGGGCGGTGCTGAAGTGATTTCAATTCCGAATGACCTTCATCTGGATGCTTGGATCAGTTTTTTTGCTCCAGATGTAATAAGGATGAGCAACCAAGCTTGGCATCAGGTGCTTGACATCTCTTACGCTGAGAGGAAGCATATCAGCAGCTGGAATGATAGGCTGGCGAATTGTGTTCCGGAGCCAGGGGAAAGACCATAAGAGGGCCTTTGGATAAAGGGCAGAAATAACTTGTGTTGGGGATGTTATATCTGAATCTAGTGGCCACATCTAGAATTGAAGTTGAGGTCGCTGATGAGAGAGTGTATACCATGGAGCGAGTCTTCGCAAACTTGCATAAGTCATACTCTGACGCTCTTCACAAGATTATGTCATTGAGGAAGCAACTCGAAGCTTTCTCAGATACTAGAGTGTAGTCTGGGTCCACTGGGTCGGAAGCTCATAAGGCTCACTTGGAAGTGCTTGAGTCCGATTTAGCAGAGGAAGTGTACGCAAGGAATCAGTTTGAAAAAGAATTGAACCTTGTCCGTCGTGACTTGCAGCTTGCCCGTGATTCTATGGACGGTGTGCAAGCTCTGCATGTTGAGAGGATTAAGAAATAGTCCGAGTGGACTGTCTGATGTTAGTAATTGGAGGCTAATGTTGAGTTTCATGCTGAGAGTGCACGGACCACTGAAGAGCAGTTCCTTCTAGCGCAGAGTGAGCTGAATATCGCCAATGATAAGTTGGATGCTGAGTAGTTCAAGACTTAAATCTTGTCGGGCAAATTGGAGCAATTGAAGTAGGAGCTCGCTGAGTCAAAAGGGCGCAAAGAGAAGCTTCTCAAGGCCTAGGGCACATTCGATTTCAGCAGAGTCGTGCATGGAAGGTTGGAGCTGTTGCATCTGATGAAGGAGGAGCACCCCGACTAGGATCTCTCCTATTATAAAAATATTGTATATGCAGAGTTCAGAGCGACCTTCGATTCATCTGAAAAAGAAGGAGACCCTGATGAGGGGGATCAAGAGGCAACACCTACAGATGTGTATCTTGATTCATCCCTTGCTAAGTGTAGTTTTGTTGTATCTGACTCTCCTGATTTAGGGGTGAATCATGTACTAAAGTTTGAAAATGAATAGTACTTCACACTTTTTTGTCTTCCTTTGTTTTTCCTACTAGCTTTTACCTATTTTGCCTTATTTAGACATTAATTGTCAGACGATGAACTTTGCTAGGCTAGGAAGCTTATGTTTGATTTGTTGTTGGGGCTCTGACTTCTTGTGCTGCAGTAGTTTGTGCAGTTCTGGTCAGACTTCTTTTTAGAGATCGGGAAGTGTAATATCCTCTGTCTGGCGCCTTGGCTGTCTGTTGGACCAACAGTTGTTGTTGTTGTAAGCATATTAGTCAGACTGTGATCCCAACGCTTGCACCATTGTAGTTGATTAAACAACAGTCTTTGCTAGTCATTTGGATCGAGCTTTCAAAACTCTGACCGGAATTTTGACTCGTCTTTATTTGCTATACGTAGAATAAGCTTAATTGGACCGGGGGTTGTTATCGCCAGTTATGACTGACTAAACCGAGGTCAGGTTTCAGTGACCATGGTGGTCCCTGGCAAGCCGTCTTCACCAGTCTACATGAGCACTAACTAAGCTCCTACTTTTCGACCCATTTTGATCCATTCGTGGCGGACTAGGAATTGGAGCGAGCCAGCAGTTATCATCGTCAATCGTTCTGACTAAACTTTTGGCGGGGGCTCAGTGATCATTGTCTGTATTTTGCAATTGATCCATGGCAAGCTGTCTTAACTAGGCTACATGAGCACTAACTAAGCTCCCATTGGAATCCTCACGCAACGAACTAGGCTTCGAGCAGACCAAAACCATCGTCATCAGCGGCCAGTGACTAAGCTTCGGTCGAGGTTTAGTGATCACTGTCTGCGTATGAGTAGTGACCCCTGGCAAGCCATCTTAATTAGGCATCGAGAGCGCTGACTAGACTCCCACTTTCTAGGCCGTCGGAATCCATTATTTGCATACTAGGCTTCAAATAGACTAGAAGCTATCATTGTCGGTCGTCACCGACTAAGCTTTGGTCAGGTTTTGTTTCTATTGCCCATGCTTGGACAATGATCCCAGGCAAGTCATCTCGATCAAACATCAAGACGCTGACTAAGCTACCACTCTCCAAACCGTTAACACACGTTTAATTTATCGGATTGGGCTTTACCAGAAGCTATTTTCATATGTCGAAACCGACCAAGCTTTGGTTAGAATAAGTTTCTAGGCATGTAAGTCTGACTTGGGTGTCCTGGCTTAATTAGCTAGCATATAAAATCTTGGGCGTGTAAGTCTGACTTGGGTGTCCTAACTTACTTAGCTCGCATATAAAATCCTCAGTGTGTAAGTTTGACTTGGAAGTCCTAACTTATTTAGCTCGCATATAAATTCTTGGGCATGTAAGTCTTACTTAGGTGTCCAAACTTATTTAACTCGCCGAAAAGATTTTGGGAGTGTAAGTCTGACTTGGGGGTTCTGACTTACTTAACTCGCCTAGCTGTCTGATTTCAGTGTCGGATGATTGATCATACTAATAATAGATTGACCGGCTAATGAACAACAACGAAATAATAATGGAGCTGATGCCTTGGGTTTAATGATAACACTCTGTAGGTGCACTCCTTATTCTGTGGGCGCTCAGGGCCTTTGTTGTTTGTTCCTTTGCGTGTGCTGGGCCGGATCTGGTAGAGCATAAACTTGGACCCATTAGTTGAGGGACCAAATTAGAAAAAATCTTTATGGATCAGCGTACCAGGATATGGCACATTCTGCAAGACGGTTCAATATCAATTACTCCCCCAAATTAACAGGGTTGTTTTCTAGGTCATTAATTCGAAAGATTTGGACTTGTGCAGTTGCTATTGGAACCGTCGTTTTTTTTATCAGATCTCAAACATACCGCAAGCGCACGGTTATCTATTGAGTTAGTTGGAAAATACATGGTTGATGAAGTGATTGAACTAAAAGCTAAATAAAAACTATGTAAACAAATTACAATCGAATATAGAGATACTTAGGGCTTTAGAGATCACCACCATGGGTCGATGATTCTCTTACGCTTATTTCAAGATTTTATTCTTCCAATCATAACTCATCCTTAGATAGGTTCTCACCTCACCTAAAGATGAAAAATTATACAATGAAACTTATGTAATTAAACCAATTGGATAATCATTTCTAAGATTATAAGATGATCTAAAAGCATATAAGGATTCCATACTTAAATGAAATACCTAATATCTAACAAATCATGTATAACCTTACACAATAATCATACTTAAAGCATTAAAGGGGTGGGTTTGTTAGACTCATACTAGTGAAGACATCTTGAATCTATGACTTTAATAAAGATGAAAACAAGAGTAAGAAATGTATCAATGATTATGAAAAACAAAACTTCAATCGATTTCGATAAACATTGACATTCAAGTACATAGAGAATGCTAATCACAAAGTTGGTCTAATTTACATGGAAGAAAATACCTTGAGAATACCTAATTGAGGTCATCCTCCCATGGGGCTCACTCACGCCCTAAGAGGGTGTTTAGTCACTCATGGTAAACCTTAGGTTTCTCATGGTGATAAACATAAAGAAAATGGAAAAACTTACAAGTAAAACTCTTCAAGACTCTAAATCTCTAACTCTCAATTTTCTTTCTTTCCAAGTCCTCCCAGTATACTCCAAGCATGGGGTATTTATAGGTAAATAAGAATGGGAGGTGGAGTAATATAAGGAATTGTATTGGAGAATGGATAGTGGAGTAGGAGGTGGAATGTGTAGAGATTCCTTTTGCTATGTTGAAGTTGCAATGTGGATGTTCAATTTGATTTCCTCGAGATTCGTAGATGATGATACTTTTTTGGGCTTGATTCCATGGGCCTTTGGGCTTGAAAATCCTTAATCCTTGACAATGCATGTGTGAACTTCCAATGGGTTTTTTAGTTGTTGAACTTAACCTTATTATGTCATTTTGTGCATATTTGATGATTAATACTTGAATTCCTACGTTATACACAAAATACACGTAATGAGAGTATTTAATTAATTAATATGACATAACAAATATAAAATTAGGGGCGTAAAATGTACCATTTATAAGCCTATCAAATCCCCTCAGACCTACATTTTGCTAGTCCTCGAGCAAAAGAAAAATAAAAACTAACTTACTTAGGAATCGCGATTACATTTAGCATATGTAATAACCCTTTAAACCTCTAGGTTCCCGTAGTGGACGAGTTGTAGTCTCGTGAGGGTTTCCAGAAATGATACCGACAAACATTTGTGATACTTAGGACTCAGACTCAAAAATTGGTCAAAATAACTCTTTCCTTATTTAACCTCAGAGAGTTCCTACTTGAATGCGTAAGCCTTAAGAGATGTATTCTTGTAACTTATTGGTCAGTATTAAGTCAATAAGTGATTTCAGTAAGCACTATACAAAAGACATAGGAATTATTCATTCAAGTTTGTATTAAGAGTTTGATCATCTTTGTTGCAAACTTCAGTTTAAAAGTGGACATATCTCTGGTTCACATTTTAAAAAATTTGCTTCAACTTCAAATCTTACAAGGTATATAATCACTCAGAGATTTGACTTTTTCTCTCAAAAATTGTGAATAAGATGAAACAATGAATAAGAGATAGTTCACATTCAAAACAAAAGATGGGAATTTGATAATACAATAAATATGATCTCAAGAAGGAATATCATCCGCTGAGAATGTTGATTCATTCACCATAGTATTTCTTAATTCACCCTTCACACTTTGGCCATATTTTCCTAATGATCAAAAGATTTTCACTAGGTGTTGATGAAACTTAGGACATGGTAACATTGAAGGTGAAGGACAAATAAAAATACTTTTGATAAAGTTAGAGGTCTTCTTTTAAGTGTTGAATTTCATGGATTGGCTTGACTCCTTTACTATTAAAGAGCTTTACATCTTCATGGATGTGAAAAACAAAGGCATTATTTTTTTTGTGATAGCCTTGTACAAAATGGTAATGGAATATGAAGCTATTTCTACACTTTTTGGCACTAAGAAGTATATACCTATTCCATTGATGGTGATAAAACCCTTTTTTTTATCATTCATCTCCAATCTTTCTCAAAAGCACAAGGGTCAGGAAAATTGGGTTATTTGGGTTTATCGATTAGTGGGTTAACAACAAAACTGTTAATATGACAGGCTTCAAACAGGCTCTAAGGGTAAACAATACATGGGTAGGTAAAAAGACTCAATCTAGGCAAACAAATGACTTTTCTTCCTTTCTTAAGAATTACGTGGTTTCTATGCCTTGGGTGAATTTCAGAACGTACTGTGGTGGTGTGATTCAACTTTGATGTTTTATTCTCAGTTTTTGACAGAAAAAAAATTTATAGAGATCATGCAACAAGATAATGTAGGACTCAAGAAACTCAGAATAAGCGTATAACCCTCAGAAAGGAGAAAGGCTATAAATCTCACAGAGTTCAAGTCTTCACTATTATTATCATGTTCACCAGATAATTAATCCACTTTTTCAACTTCAATTAAGAACATCGAAGCTAAAACACAACTCTTAATTTAAACTCTTAGAAAATGCCTAGCTTATGAGTAGTACAAACTTTTGTCAAATAATGACAAACTACTAACTATCAAAGTTTCAAATCCTACCCTTAGATGCCTTTGCAACTAGATATGGAATCTAATCTCATCATGGATAAGTACCCGGGTTATAAAGACGAATTTTTTTTTAACTTTGTTTGGAACCCGCCATTTTGAAATGATACATTAGATTTTTGAAATCTCTCCCCCCAAACCTAAATCAAACATTGTCTTCAATGTTCTTAGTGCGACACTGTGGGTCAAAATAGGAACAACAATGTAAATGAAAAAAAATGGTAGAGAGCACCGTAAGCTTGTTTGATGCTCAAATGGATGTTGTCCAAAACAAGCCATGATTTGTAGAATTAGTTAAAACAAAAACAAAAATGGTATAGACAATGAAGGAGTACAAAAGGCAGTCAATCTTCGTAGACAGGGTCTTCCATAAGGATTTCCTCAACTTTTGGGTTATGAAGCTCTAAAAAGGGCTTCAGGCATTGTCCATTAACTTGGAAGCTACTACTTGTCTTTTGGGTTCTCAATTGCGATAGCTCTCCATGGGGTAACATTTTTTACTATAAAAGGTTCTGACCAATGGGTCTTTAACTTCCCTGAAAATATCTGAAGGCAGGAATTGTACAAAAGAATTTTTTGACCTGGTTGAAACTCTTTTCGCATGATTTGACTGTCATGGACCTTTTTCATCTTATCCTTATACCTCTTGGATAGATCGTATGCATCATTTCTGAGTTCATCAAGCTCATTTAGTTGCAACTTTCTATGTTCACCAGCTTTATTGATGTCAAAGTTAAGACGTTTGATTGCTCAAAAGGCTTTATGTTCGAGCTCAACAGGTAAATGACAAGGTTTGCCAAATACTAGACGGTAGAGTGACATTCTTATGAGGCTCTTGAATGCAGTGCGGTAAGCCCAAAGAGACTCGAGCAATCTCAAACTCCAATCCTTTCTATCTGGTCTGACAGTTTTTTCAAGGATTTGTTTGATTTGCCAGTTGAAAACTTCTACTTGACCACTTGTTTGCAGATGGTATGATACAACAACCTTGTGGGTAGCTCCATATTTTTTCATTAAGTTCTCAAACACTCTATTGCAAAAGTGGGAACCTCTATCACTGTTGATTGCATGAAGAGTGCCAAAACGGGCAAAAATGTACTCCTTTAAGAAGTTGACTACAACCCTGTGGTCATTGGTTCTACAAGCTATGGCTTCAATCCATTTGGAGACATAGTCTACCGCAACAAGGATGTAGGTGAAACCATATGAAGTTGGGAATGGACCCATGAAATCAATACCCCATACATCAAAGAGCTTCACCATCAGGATTGGAGTCAAAGGCATCATGTGTCTACGAGATATACGCCCTAATTGTTGACATTTTGTACAAGCTTAACAGTACACATGGGCATCTCGAAAAAGGGTGGGCCAATAGAAACCGCGTTGCAAAACTTTTGCAGTTGTCTTCTTTGCATTAAAATGGCCTCCACAGGCATGATCATAGCAAAATGCCAAGACCTCTCTCTGGTCCGACTCAGGGATGCATCTACGAATGATTTGATCTCGACTGTATTTGAAGAGATAAGTATTTGTAGCAAGAAAGTTCACAATGTCAGCATACCAAGGTGGTTGTGATTGGACATGAACGATCATCATTAATTGCTCATCAGGGAAATTTTATGTTATTGGTAACGATCCTTTCTCTGACTCCACAATAATTCTGGATAAGTGGTCAGCAACCACATTTTCCATTCCTTTTTTGTCTCAAATTTCTAGATCAAACTCTTGAAGCAATAAGACCCATCTGATCAAACATGGTTTTGCATCCATTTTAGATAAAAGGCACTTCAAAGCAACATGATCAGTGTAGATAATCAATTTTGATCCAATGAGGTAAGATCTAAATTTTTCAAGGGCAAAAACAACTGCCAACAACTTTTTTCTCCGTGGTGGAATAATTGAGTTGCGCGCCAACGAGAATCTTACTCGCATAATGGATCACATGGGAACGTCTGTCAATTCGTTGTCCCAACACAGCGCCTATGGAATAATCAGAAGCATCACACATTATCTCAAAAAGAACACTCCAGTCAGGTGGACGAATAATGGGTGCTGAGGTAAGTTCAGACTTCAACTGCTCAAACGCCTTCAACCATTCATCATTAAAATCAAACAAGGAATCTTTGGCCAAAAGTGCACACAAGGGTCTAGCAATTTTGCTAAAATCCTTGATGAACTGATGATAGAAACCAACATGTCCTAAAAAGGATCAAATTTCTTTGACAGCTCTTGGAGATAGTAAACTAGCTATGGTGTTAACTTTGGTTTTGTCTATTTCCACACCTCTTTTTGAAATTATGTGATCTAACACAATTCCCTCATTCACCATGAAATGACATTTTTCCCAATTGAGTACAAGGTTTTTCTCCTTACACCTTTCTAACACAAGGGTTAGATGATTCAAACATTGATCAAAGCTAGAACCGAAAACAGAGAAGTCATCCATGAAGACTTCCAGAAATCTTTTTACCGTATTGGAGAAAACACTCAACATGCATCTTTGGAATGTTGCTGGTGCATTGCACAAACCAAAAGGCATACGCCTATATGCAAAGGTACTAAATGAATGTGGTGTTGTCTTGATCTTCTTGGGCAATTGGAATTTGGTTGTAGCCAAAGTAACCATCGAGAAAACAGTAATACTCATGACCAGCTAACCTCTCTAACATTTGATCAATAAAGGGGATAGGGAAATGGTTTTTCCCAATCATCGAGTTTAGCCTTCGAAAGTCAATACAAACTCGCCATCCGATTTGGAAACGAGTAGGCACCAACTCATCAACGTCGTTCTTCACAACGGTGATGCCAGATTTCTTGGGCACTACTTGAACTGGGCTAACCCATTGACTATCAGAGATTGGGTATATAATACCTGCATCAAGAAGCTTAATCACCTATCCTCTCACAACTTACTTCATTGTAGGATTTAGTCTCCTTTGTGGTTCTCTAGAGGTTTTTGCATTCTCTTCGAGATGGATCTTGTGCATCACCACAAAAGGACTTATTCCCTTAATGTCTGCAATAGACCAGCCAATTGCCTTTTTATGCTTTAGGAGCACTTCCACTAACTTACCTTCCTGTTCTTTATCTAAGTGAGTAAAAATGATAATAAGCAATGTATTATTGTCTCCTAAGAATGTGTATTTCAAATAGTTTGGCAATGGTTTGAGTTCTAGCTTCGGTAGCTCAACTAATGAAGGAATTTGTGGTTTGCTATCAATGGGTAAAGGTTCTACCTTTGATTTCCATGTGTCAATGTCAAGGAAGGGAATGGAGTCAAGTAGAGAATTGACTTCTCTAATGGCATTTTCCTCATCGAGGTCCAAACCAAAATGTGCTAAACATTCCTCCAACGGGTCACTATAGCATTGTTTCAGAAAAAACTTTTCACTAAGGCATTCTATCATGTTCACTTCCTCCCGACATTCTTCCTCAACTGGCTGTTGGACATTATGGAATACATTAAGCTCAACAGTCATGTTTCCAAAGGACAACTTCATGATACCATTTCTGTAGCGAATTATGGCATTTGATGTTGCTAAGAATGGACGACCTAAAATGACCAGGATTTGGTTTTTGAAATTTGTGACTGGCTCAGTGTCTAACACCACGAAGCCCACTGGGAAGTAGAATGTATCAACCTGAACAAGCACATTTTCAACAATTCCCCTTGGAACCTTGATGGACCTATCAGCTAACTGAAGGGTGATGGAAGTTGGTTTTAACTCCCCTAAACCTAGAGCTTTGTACACTGAAAATGACAATAGATTCACACTAGCTCCTAGATCTAGCAAAGCTTGCTTGATCTATTCTCACATATTCTCGATGCAATGGTTGGACAACCTGGGTCTTTGTACTTTACAACAGTACGTTGTTGGATGTAGGATGAGGTTTGTTCTGATAGAAAAGCTTATCAAGGCACATTGGTTTTCCTTTTTACAGTACATAGATCTTTGAGAAACTTGGTATATGAAGGTATTTGCTTGATGACTTCTAAGAAGGGTATGTTGATGTTTACTTGTTTAAACACTTCTAAGATGTCAGTATTCAAAGGACATTTCCTTGGTGGTAAAAGTCTCTCTGGGTATGGAGCTTTTGAGACAAAGGGTTTCATTGATTGTGGTTCTAGGTTTTGCTTAGCAACCGTGTTCCTAAATGGTAGACTCTTGGACACTTAGGTCTTTTTTTCCTTTTCTTGAGACTGAACTGGTTCAATCTCTTTGGGTGACTCAACCTTATTGTTAACTTGTTTACCACTCCTAAGAGTCGTAATGGATTTTATTTCCTCATGTTGGACATTTTGGTTTGAAACAGCTCCTATTTCAAACTATTATTTGGGATTTTGTTGATGTTGAGATTGATGTGGCTGTGACACAAATTGTCCCTTGGGATTTGGTACTGGTTGGCTAGGAAACTTACCCTTCTCTCTGTCGCCAACAATGGTTGCTAGCTGACTCATTTGCTCCCCTAATTTCACTATGGCTTAAGTGTTGGCTTGAGTAGCCATGTTCTGGGCATGAATCGTTTGTTGCAACAATTCTTCTAAGGATGACTTGTTTTGTTGCGGTGCAAAAAATTGATTATTCTGGTGTGGCGCATTAGAGAACTGTTGTCTCTGAGAGTGAAATTAGTTTGGTCCCCTGTAGGATTGATGTTCTCCATGAACTTGAGATTGATCTTGCCTCCATGCAAAATTTGGATGGCTTCGCCACTAAGAATTATATGTTTCGCTGAAAGGGTTTGCTGTTTTATAAGCATTGATGGCTTGGCCGTGCTCTTCCCTAGTTGATCTTTCTGGATAAAAGATGGGACATGAATGAGCCGTATGTGTTGGCTCTGTGCAAATGGTGCAAAGAAATGTGTTAGGTTCACTGCCTGAAACCTTCATGATTGGGTGAATATTCTTAGCTGAGTTAGCTTGAGCCATGGATAAAGCCTTAATTTGTCTCCTCATACTTTCTATTTGGGAGTGGAGATCTACGTCTTCCTTTACATCGTAAAGGCCTGCTTTGTTTGTAGAGATTTTATCTCTTCTATTCGCAAAATCCCATTGTTGAGAGTTCTCTGAAAAGATGCACCATCACTCAAACTCAGAAAGTTCCCTCCATTCATTGACTCAATCATGTGACAATTACTTTGGGTTAACCCATTGTAAAAGTATTGCACCAACTTCCAAGTCTCAAAAGCATGATGAGGACATTTAAGTAACAAGTCCTTAAATCTTTCCCATGCTTCATAAAATTGTTCATCATCTCTTTGCCTAAAATTTTGGATTTCCTTTCTAAGGGAAATGGATTTCGACATTGGGAAGAATTTATTGATGAACTTCAATTTCAATTGCTCCCATTGAGTGATGGATCCAGATGGTAATGAGTCCAACCACATCTTTGTTTTTTCCTTAACAGAGAAAGGAAATAAGCAAATTCTAACAGAATCATCACTGAAATTTTGAAATTTGTAAGTGTTGCAAATTGTCAAAAATTCATTGATGTGAGAGTAAGGATTCTCTCTCTCCAACTCCAAGCCATAAAATGTAGGTAATAACGAGATCACATGTGGCTTCAACTCGAAATGAGTTGCGGTAGTGGGTCACACAATGCTCGAGGGTTGACCTTGGTGTATTGGGATAAAATACTCTCGAAGAGTTCTACCCCCAACATTGACTGGGTTTTCCCTAATTACAACTCTAGGTTGTACGTTCCCATGATCTGCCATTGGATTTTCGACTTCAACTGATGACAAAAATACTCTCAAGTGGACTAAGAGGTCTATCTATGCGATTCAAGCATCGAGTATGGTCTCGTGACCAAACGCTCATACAACAGTCACAACTCTCAAATGTGAACCTAAACTAGATGCAATTTCACTTAGAAGATGATGCACAAACAAGTCCTTGGTGTCTAGCACACAACAAATTGATTATCTTCAATCAAGTGAAAAGGATAATTGATTTTTAAGACCCAATCTAATTTGAAGTGGAAAATGATTTTTGAGCGCTTCAATAGCAATTCTCACCCTAGTTAGATTTTCCCATATGTCTTGAATATATGTAAGGGGAACCTTATTATGTAAAAACTCCGTAGACCACCACACTAGACAGAGATGCGTTCTAGCCAAGTTTTACCCTGTTTGGTATGCTAGAATTGGCTAAGCCTTTGAAGGGCGTCTTTAAGATCCAAGGATTTCTTAAGATATTTAGTTACCACTTAAACAATTTCAAGAACCCCTGTGTTCCTAATCACAACGAGACTAGACTTGCGGGAAACTCCGTTGAAGCACCACTCTCTAGGAGAAAAGGTAAAAAATGGAGGTGCAGTCACACTGGTCTTTATCGATGCATACGAACAGGCACTAGAGCAGCCTTGCTTCGAAAGAGTTTGACACAGTCTATTCTATTTGTGATTTCCTATGAAACCGTTCTAATTGGTTCTAATTATTTGAGTTCATTTTAATTAGTTGGTCAGGTTTGAACGTGAATTGGAGTGATGAGGTGGGCAATCAAGTCCCACTCAGTTGCAATTAGCCGGGTCCGCTCTTAAGTAGTTTAACACAATTCGATATCTTGCAAAAATTTAAACATCCAAAATCATTTCAGAAACACTTCTTGTAGGAGATTCAAAGTGGGTTAAGAGAAGTACCTCACTTTGCTTCCGTTTGTATCTTAGACCCTGTTTTAGTTATTACAACTTAATAATACAAATTCAAATCCTCACAATCACTCAAAGAAAAAAACAAATCCTAATTATGATCCAAGTGTCCTCCATTGTTCACTAAGTTCACCAGAGCTCTTCTCCAAGTATCCTTTTTGCGCAAAAACTGAAAATTATACCATAGGAGAATGATTAATGATTTCAAATACAAAGTGTAGAACCAAAGTTTTGAAAATCATTCAAGTTTTGGCAAAACAGTGTATTGCTGGAAATTTTCAGAACTGATAGATCAACTATGAAAAATCATGCAGAGTTCAATACTTAATGAAATTCAAAGTTTCAAATTTCCATGGATTTCTAACAAATCAAAGTTTATAAATAAAAATTCTTAAAATTCATTTGGCAGCTAAAAGGTTACTAAAATTCGAAGTGAACGCAAAAAATAGTACATTGTTCAGATTACATAGATGCTACGAGAATTCAAATTTTGTTTCAACCATTTATCCAAATTAAAATCCAAAATATGATCTAGAAACTAGACACGATGTATAAAATGATAAAATTTGGAAACACTCAAACAGAATAATCAATCAGTAGAAATAGGCATCCAAACAACAGCCATGCAATCAAATTCCAGAACAGGTAGTCCAACTTCAAAAATTCGGTTCTCACTAACCTTTGATCCAATGAACAAATGAAAGATGTCCAGGAAAACACAGATCATGTATATTTACCAGGTAAATAAAAAAAATAAAACATCAAACGTTAGATACTCAAAAAAAAATGAAAACGTGAAGATGTTCAAATTTCCAGAGTACAAAGTGTTAACAAATACTGCAAATGCACCTTAACTTTGAAAATGAACCTAAACTAAACTAGTGATAAGCATTCAAAATTGACTTTAAAACTAATTTTCCATTGCTCTCTCCGGCAACGGCGCCAAGAACTTGATCATATCTCAAACCATACCGCAAGCGCACGGTTATCTATTGAGTTAGATAACGACAAATACGGGTTGAATCCCACAAAGAGAGCTATAAATCGGAAAGCTAATCTTTAAATCTATCTTAAAACTTAACCTAGTTAGAAATTATGTGGTTGATGAAGTGATTGAACTAAAAGCAAAATAAAAACTACGTAAACAAATTACAATCAAATATGGAGATACTTAGGGCTTTAGCGATCACCACCATGGGATGATGGTTCTCTTAGGCTTATCTCAAGATTTTATTCTTCCAATCATAACTCATCCTTAGATAGGTTCTCACCTCACCTAAAGAGGAGAAATTATACAATGAAGCTTATATAATCAAACAAATTGGATAATCATTTCTAAGATTATAAGCATGATCTAAAAGCATATAAGGATTCCATACTTAAATGAAATACCTAATATCTAACAAATCATGTATAACCTTATACTACAATCATACTTAAAGCATTAAAGGGTGGGTTTGTTAGACTCATACTAGTGAAGACATCTTGAATCTATGACTTTAAGAAAGATGAAAACAAGATTAAGAAATGTATCCATGATTATGAAGACATTCAAGTACATAGAGTATGCTAATCACAAAGTTGGTCTAATTTACATGGAAGAAAATACCTTGAGAATACCTAATTGAGGTCATCCTCCCATGGGCCTCACTCACACCCTAAGAGGGTGTTTAGCCACTCATGCTAAACCTTAGGTTTCTCATGGTAATAAACATAAAGAAAATAGGAAAACTTACAAGTAAAACTCTTCAAGACTCTAAATCTCTAACTCTCAATTTTCTTTCTTTCCAAGTCCTTCCAAATATACTCCAAACATGGGGTATTTATAAGTGAAGAAAAATGGGAGGTGGAGTAAAATAAGGAAACGATATTGGCATAAAATAAGGAATTGTATTGGAGAATGGATAGTGGAGTAGGAGGTGGAGTAAAATAAGGAAAAGATGTGGGCAAAAAATAAGGAATTACATTGGAGAATGGATAGTGGAGTAGGAGGTGGAATGTGTAGAGATTGTTTTTGCTATGTTGAAGTTGTCATGTGGATGTTCAATTTGATTTCCTAGAGATTCCTAGATGATGATACTTTTTTGGGCTTGATTCCATTGGCCTTTGGGCTCGAAAATCCTTGATCCTTGACAATGCATGTGTGAATTTCCAATTGGCTTTTTAGTTGTTGAACTTAGCCTTATTGTGTCATTTTGTGCATATTTGATGATTAATACTTGAATTCCTGCGTTATACACAAAATACACATAATGAGAGTATTTTATTAATTAATATGACATAACAAATATAGAATTAGGGGTGTAAAATGTACCATTTATAAGCCTATCAGTTTTCCCAATTTTTCGTACGACATTTAATGCTGGAATAATTGCTTGTTGATGCTTCTTTGTAAACCATTTCACCTATATACGGCTGGCTATTTTGCGTTCAAGCACCTTGTTTCAGCGGATGGATGCTTGCATCAGACTTAGATACTGATGTACTAGTTGGTCGACAAGCTTTGTAATAACTTTCATTACAATCAATAAAATCTGTTTTATTTCTGGAATGTGTCCTATACGAACAACTCTTCTACACTGAAATGAAAAACAAAATCAAAGCAACAAATAATTTAACTTTGCGCGGAGACTGGGCTAATCTGGCCTTGATGGATGCGCAAATGGTCCTGGCTCAAATTGCGTTGTCCCTCTAGAGAATTTTTTTAAACTAACGAAGTTACTGAATAGTGGACTTCGTGCTGGTGAGCAATTCCTTGTTGATTACCAGTTCTTGGAGTTTGTGCCCGTTTGCTAAAGTATTGTTACTTAGCTTGTTATTATTCTGGACTGCTTCACTAGCATTGACTTCTGGATCTCCACATAGTTGCGCCTTGGTTATTTGGGCTCCTCCGCCCTCATAGAGTGATCCACTTCTTTTGTTTAGGCCTAATGCCTGACATGTTGGTTCTGTGGGCCTGAGCTGTAACTGGCAATAGTTCAGCTACTTTAGGGATGCATAATTGTAGTCTCTTGCTGCTGGTTGGTCTCCACGGATAGTCCCTTGGGCATGGTTGGATGTATTTTTTATGCATTGGTGCAGGGTGGATACAACTACTTCCATATGATGAAGCCACGACCTTCTCAGAATGATGTTGTTAGTGGACGGGGTGTCAACTACCATGAACTCTTGGACAAGGTACTTCTGTAGCTATGTCTCTTCTGCCACCACCATTAAATTGATCTTCCCGATGGAGAAACATTTCTCTCCGCTTAACCCGACTATAGGGTGGTTGTCGGGTGTTAGGTTTTTCTCCTATAGTTGCATGTTGTGGAATGCACTGAGGAACATGACATTTAGTGAGCTTCAGTGTCCACCAAAGCTCTATTTACCTCCCACTTAGCGATAAAAACGGAGATGACCCAGGGGTAATTGTGAGAAGAATGTACCCCTTGGAGATCCTTCTACGTAAACGTCAGTGATAGAATCAGGAAGTGAACTCGTGCGTGCTGCATTTGTCGGTCCTCATACTGAGATGGTGTCTGCATCTCGGTCAATGTCCTCGTGTGAGATCTGTTTGATTGCTCTCCCTCAGGACCAACCCTGTGGAAGACGTAAATGATGTTAGGAGCTTCCTTTTCGATCTCCTTGACAATGTCCTTTTTTCCTTTGCTCGGCCCTGTCTTTTGTCCCAGCCTAGGAACTCCTTGAATTTTCCTTTTCTTATCTAGTACTCGACTTCTCCTCTAAGGTTTCTGCAATCCTCAGTATCATGTCTGTCTTCCTTGTGGTAGGCACAATATTTGATGTTGTCGCGCCTAGTAGGGTTTCCTCGCTGCTTAGGCGACCACTTCAGCTCTTCCCAATCCTTGATGGAATCTAAGATGTCGAACAGACTGTTATTGAGAGGGGTGATAGACCTGGATCCGACGTAATTTGAGGCCTTATTCTGCCTGGGGCAACCTGAGTCGGTCTTGTTTTTTGTGCACTTCCTTTTTTTACTGTCATCGCCCTCCTTCTTCTTCCCCTCTTTCTTGTCCTTTTGAACAAAAAGTTTCTTCTCTGACTCCGCCTCTTTCTTGGCGACCAACATTTCGTCCAGAGTGATGTATCTTTGGGCATCTCTGAGTAAGTCTGTCATATTGGTTGTGGGGTCCAGGGTGAGGAAGTTATAGAGTTTGCCTCTTCTCAAACCAGAAGTGAAAGTCGTGACAGCGGTGTTATCACTACAACATCGATGAGAGAACTCATAATTAAAATGAGTGACATACTTCCTCAACGCCTCATTCAGTTTTTGTTTTACGATCAACAAGTAATGTGGACCCCTCCTAAGCCGTTGGTTTCCCACGAAGCCAGTTAGGAACGCCAA
Source organism: Berberis vulgaris (assembly GCA_963556465.1). NCBI lineage: Eukaryota > Viridiplantae > Streptophyta > Magnoliopsida > Ranunculales > Berberidaceae > Berberis > Berberis vulgaris. The sequence continues at coordinate 31,210,079 of OY747136.1, read as the reverse complement.
TGCCAATGTCAGTAATGAATCGATGTATTTCGAAGGAAGGTTGTGGAACCACGTCAGTGTTGACGTCTTCAGGCTTGCAGGGAATGATCGACACATTATTGCATCAGACCCTTCATTGAGCGTCATAACGTGCTGGAAGTGGTGCAAGTGATCGGATGGGTTTCCTATCCGATCGTAAAACTCCAACTTTAGTGGAGTGTATTTCTTAAGCAGGAATTCGTCCATGATATGGTCCATGAATAGAGGGACCGTTAGACTGAACAACACGTCTAGGTTTGTGGCCCCATTGCGGAGTGGTTGTGCGCGACGTGCCTGACAGCTCTGGGCGCTAGGTCTCTATTCGTGCCTCCTTCTCTTATCCATTGAGAAGTTGTTGGGGCGGCGCGGCTCTCCTGAACATGCTCTCTGGAACTTTCTGGGGAACGAGCCATTCACTGCTCACGATCTCCTTCTACAGGGGAAGATTTTGTTGTTTGAGAGCCTCCAAAGTCTTTGCGATTTGTTGCATCTATTTGAGAGTAGGTCCACCCTTGGGTCTGCTGCGACTGCCACCGGCGCGAGGGTCTGAGGAGGTTCCTCTCATGGCGGTGTTGGACTGGTGGCGCTCTGTCGGTTTGAGTTTTCGAAGGCTCGACATCATCTCCATTGTTGCGAGATTTTGTTGTCACCATCTCGCTGATTCTCTAGAAAAGGTGGAACTATAGTTTTTTTGAGGAACTCTGTCGTTTCCCACTGGCGGTGCCAAACTAATGTAGTCGATTTCTACTATCCTTTCTCACTGCTTACCTAGACTTGCACAAGTAGCAAACATGAGCCAAGGACCACCATGCGGTGACCAATTGCACTCGGATGCTTAAGTTAGACAAGGCCTAGGAGAGGCTTAAAACTGTAAACTATGTTATATTGCGTGCCTCTAGTTCATCGACCTTATCTCCCTTTTATAGTGAAAAGTCCTTGTTCGGCTAGGCTTTTGGTGGCGTAGTTTAGGAAATGTGATCTTGTTGTGAAGATCCTTTCTTGATTGGGAGTTGTCCATGTGGGATAGTTTCCCTACACGACTCGTACTCCTAATCTATGGGAGATGTTTATCTTTCTAATTGTTGTCCATGCAAGAAAGTTTTCTTGCCCGACTTATACTCTAATATATGTTTCCTAGTCGAATCCAATGTGTTGTTGGTCTGACTGTCTTGGGTAGATCTTTCAGATACTTGCCTTAGAGGTCTTACGAGTATTGGGATTAATCGTGTGACGTGCGGGCTTACTGGCTCATTACCTGACTGTTTGGATTATGCCAGTGATGGGCTTACTGTTGTTTGGGCCTCGCTGGATTGAGCGTGCAATCAGGCATGCTTCGTTCTATAGACGAGATTATCATGAAACGTGTACGATGCTGATCAGAGGACGTTTGATGTATCATCAAAGCCTTTCTCAAGCCTTGTCTGACTTTAGCATCAGAGTGCCATCGGCTACCACAATGGTGGTCCTTAGCTCACATGTGTTTCCTGTGCAGGTCAAGGTCAAGGAGAGTAGGACTTGACTACATCAAAACGATATTGATAACCTTGAGCTTGTAAACTTTAATCGCCTGGAATTGTATCACTTAGAACTACCTCACCTTTTCTTGTTTTTTTATTTCTCCTCTCCTACAGAGAAACTAAGTAACCTCCGAGTTTGGTCTTGCGGATATGGGACACCCATTTGTTATAGAAAAACTAAGAAACCTTCGGGTTGGTCTTGCAAAAATGAGGTGATTTTATGCCTAAAAGAGTTTTATTATTTATCCGTAAAAAAATATGATGGGACTTATGTTCATTGATAGCCCAAGAGTGACTTTTATGTTACTCATATAGTTAAGACTATCTGGTGATGCATGTTCGTATGTGATGACGGAGAAATTCTCCTTTATATAAGATAAGCATACATGCATGTATGTTCGGCACAGAAGTGGTGCAACTATGATATAGTATAAGTGATCAATTCATTAAAACTGAATAATATGTTTAAGAAAAATAATGTATGAAGACAACTGTAAATCTTATCTCTAATGGCAATTCATGATCTGTGTGGTTGTATGTTCATGGCTTTGAAATTTCGAAATTACCCTCCAAATTCCAACCACGTGTCATCTGCTCTCATAATCTCTTGGAACAAAACAATTGTCTCTAAATGGGGACCACATAGAATATTGAGTTAGAGAGAGAATACCATTATAAAAGTAACCTCTTAAATTAGTACAAGACTTTCAAATGACAGAAGAAGTGGGTGGACCCCACCAAATGAATCTTCAATTTTACTTAACATAGAGATTCCACCGATGTTAAAAATCCCATCACACATGCATGAGTGGTAACTTACATAGAGATTCCAATTTGTGATTAACTTTATCTTTTGACCTCTGAGTCATTAATTGATAGAGGGTGGGGGGAAGGGAGCATCCCCACGGTAGTTAGTGTCCATTTTTTTTTCCAAGGTTTCGGCTATTTTACACTTTTACCCCTTCTTTTTTAAACACAACCACAAACATCATTTATAGTAGGGGTAAAAGTCTAAAAATCCTAAAACCTGGCAAAAAAAATGGTTGTGTTCCCTGACTCCCTAGAATTGGGGTTTATGTATTTTGTTTTATTGATTTAATTAAAAATAATTAATACAAATCAATAACAGATTAGGATAAAGTGAGAGACAGATTAGTAGTTTTTTAAAATATCTAAATCGATCACTCTCAATGCTTGCCCTTTAAGCAAGGCACAAAGAGCCCCTCCCTCGACAAATTACGATACAGCCCTTATCGTAAAATTTCAAACTTGCCCCCTTCACCAAATCTTGAAAATGCCATCCCATCCCCCTATTCTCCAAATTACGAAAATGCCCATTCAACAAATTACGATATTGCCCCTATCCATTCGCACAATTCCAAAATTGCCCTTTCCCCATTCACAAAAATCCCGAAAATGTCTCGTCCATCCCTATTCACCAAATTACTAAATGTCCCTCCTCAAGACTTTGATTTTTCAAGAATGCCCCATTTTCTATTATAAGGATAGTTCAACCTAATCTTACATATGGACAAAATTTTGGCCCACAAGCCTATAATTTAGGCTCAATGAAGACAAAGATCTAATAACAATCAATTTTTTTTAGTTTGGTCATCTTATTAAATCAAAGTAAGCATTTTTTATCCACTCGAAATAACAAGCTTTATTGAGCAGGGGTTAGGGGTGGGCACGGAACAAGATGAACCCATCCCGTTCATTCGGAATCAGGACGAGATAGACTTCATCCCGACCTCGTCCCATCCCAAATGGGTTCGGGACGAGACGAGATCAACGTGCTCTATTTGTTGATCAAGTTTGTTGATAATCTAATAGGTATAAAAATATAAATTACTGTTGGAAACATAATATGCTGGTACATATGCTGGAAACATAATTTGTTGGGTGAGCATAATTTGAGCATAATATGAACATAATATGAGCATAATATGAATATAATATGAGCATAATCAGCTGGAACATAATCTGAACATAATCTGAGCATAATCTGGAACATAATCTGATCTATAACATATTGTAACATAATCATAATCTGCTAGAACATATTACAACATATTCATAATCTACTATAACTCAATACAACATTTTATTGCTAACATTTTCTTAATCTCTTGACAGGGCAAAAACATTAAAAGGATAACTGAGGACTACATTTGCAGCTGCAAAAGATTGAAGGAAGAATCAATATTCTTCACTCTTGAGGAGGGGGGGCTTCCACTTGAATTGTTTGCTTATGATTTGGCCTGCACCAAATAAAACTTATTAGATTAACAACAAGGAAATACAACTAATGATGAGAGAAACCAATTTTTTATTTTTTATTCACTCTTCAGCATATGAACTTATTCTTACATCAAATGGCAGATTTATTAATGCAACCAAATCATTTCGACTACAGCTAATGCATGGTATATGGTCTGCTAAGGAGTAGTTATAACACCCACATGACCCATGGACAAACACAATATGTCATATGAATTCTGTAACCTACAACCAAACTTGAAGACACACCACATGAACTTAATCATGAATTATATGCAGACTTCATGCGCTAAACTAAACTTAATAAAAACTAGCAAAACCATGTCTTACATCAGATCAAAGTGAAGGCAAACACACATGATGGGGTACAATGACCCAATATCATGACTAATCTTATAATCTATATGATATCAAAAAAGTATGGTAAACCAAAATATAGAGGAGACAAACTAAACTTAACAAGAGCTAGCAAGCTCATTTCTTAAATTAAATCAAGTATTGCTAAACTAAACAAGATGGCAAGCTCATTTTCTTAAATCAGATCAAAGAGAGGACAAACACACATGGTGTACAATGACCCTTCATCATCATGACTGATCTTAATATTTTAGAATATATGAAAAGAGCTATGAAACACAAGTATGGTACCAAAACATATAGAGGATCCAAAAATAAATATGCTTAAAAGCATTCTTTCTTTAATAACTTCTTCCTATTCGCTCTGAGTTCTTATGCAATTTGTAGTGTTGACAAATTAACAATAACAACATACTCTAACTATTGTTGCCACAACCAGTATACTACTACCACCTAATTAACACAAACAACACACTCTAACTACTGTTTTAGTAACACAAAATATCACAGGCCAAAGGCGTAAGTTATGTTCAAGAGTAGATATCCACCTGAATAGAGATGAAGACATGTGTTTCACTTCTTCCCTTTTCCCTTTGGATCCGAAACTGAACTTCTATATTCTACATACACAAAAAGCACACAAACTAATCAATCTAAAAGTTTCAAAGGAGTTAATAAATATTTAAAATTGGAGAAGAAAATTTAAAAATAAAATTACCTGCTTCAACAGTTTCATAAATTTCAAGTTCTTGATTGTCAGGTCAAAATTCCAACTCTAAAGTTGCAATATCATCTCCCTTCAACCAGTTTTGCATGCAAATCAATGCCTCCACTGTTGTAGGAGTTAATGAACTCTTAAATGCATATATCACTCTACCCCCTGTGCTAAAACAACTCTTTGATGCCACTGTTGATACTTGGATAGCAAGAATATCCTTTGCAATTGCTGCCAAAATAGAATACTTGGGACCCATGAGCTTCCACCACAAAAAAATATCAAATTTATTTTTAGTTGCCCTTTCCAAAGGATCGATCAAGTATTGATCCACTTCATGTGCCAGCACTGCATCATTACTCTCTTCGACCACTCTCATCCAGTCATCCAAAATATCATCACTCCCACTATCTTCATCAATAACCATAAAAGAAGCTTCATTTTTTGATTGAGAATTTTTCATCTGTATACCACCATCCACTCTTGGTCCATACTCATCATAAAGGGTATCAAAATTCCTTTCAAGGATTTGATTTTTGACTGCACATGTTCCTCATCAAACTTCTCCTTCCTAAGAAGATGAGTTATATACCTCAGCTTGAACCTTGGATCCATTACCAATGCAATCATCAGCAATGGGTTCAAGGTGCTAGAAAAGCCAAAATACTTGTATTTTGTTTTCATATTGGCTACCATATCAATCAACAGTTTTTCAGCATCTGAACCAGTGGTCATCTCAGGTGCAACAAACAACTTTTCAATCTCATGTTCAATCTTCAATACATCATGAAATGTTATATGCGCAGCAGGGTACACTAAACCTCAAAGTCACATCATAAAAAACCTTAAACACTTTACAAAAACAGATGCATTGTCCCAATCTACCTGACTTGGTGTTCCAACCCTTATCTTCTTGCTACTAGTTTGAAGCATATTCCCTTCCTCATCATACTCTTCATCTGGTTCCTTGAAAAAAGCCAAAAAGGGCTGCCATCATTCTCCTCCATTCTTTGAAAAACCTTCTGAAATTTCAAGGATGCCTCCAACATTAAAAATGTTGAATTCCACCTTGTGGAGACATCCAAGCATACAAGGCCTTTGCTGGAAATTTTCTCAAACTCAGCACAAGACTTAAAATAGTACAATCAATTCGAAGAAGACCTCACAAACCTCACAGCATTCCTAATGGCTAAAATGGACTTAGATAATTTTTTCAAGCCACTAGCAACAATTAAATTTGTTATGTGAGCACAACATCTCACATGCAAATACTTCACACCCAAAACAGCTTGTGAATTCTCCCACATATTCATCTTATCCCTAACCCAATCTATAGCAACCTTATTTGCTAAAGCATTGTCTACAATTATTGTCAACATCTTCTCAATCCTCCAATCCAATAAACAACCCTCTATAAGCTTCCCTATGGTAGTCCCTTGGTGATTAGGAATCACACAAAAGTTTAAAATCCTCTTGTGCATCTTCCAATCACAGTCAATGAAATGAGCAGTTAAAATCATATAATTTATGTTCTGGAGACTAGTCCAAGTGTCTGTAGTGAGGCTTACCTTATATGCACTCAATTCTTTTTTCAAACTTGTTTTTTTGTCATCATACATTTGCAAAGAGTTTCTTACCACAATTCTCCTATTAGGCACTTGAAACATTGGGCAAGCAACACTACAAAAACCCCTAAAACCAATATTCTCAACATGGCTAAATGGAAGTTCATCTATTACAATCATTTTAACACAAGCTTCCGTCACAACACTCTGTGAAAACCCCCTAGCAACCATGTTATTACTTTGGCCCTTATCACCAGTAATAATTTTTCGTGTCTTGTTTTGGTTTGGTGGGCAATACTTGCAATACAAGTTTATGTGTCTACCCATTCCAGATGTTCTCGTTCCCACCACCAGCAACATAATCTCCTAATGAACTTTTAGAAGGGCAATAAATGCATTTAGCTCTTCTTTGTACATCTTCTACTTCTATCATCTTCCCTGTTTTCTCTTTTTTTTTTTTTAATTTTTTTTTTTACCTCATACTTTTTAAAGTGTTCCCAAACTCAACTACGTTTCTGACCAGTAGTAGTATAGCCACTTACCTCATCCTCTAATTCTTCAATTTTTTCAACATTACCATCATGGAGGTTTCTCTCTCTCTTGGACATGTTCAATTGGTTCAATTGGGATGCATACGAGTTCCAATGGTGAGGCTCGTATTGAAGAAGAAACCCCACTCTTTGGTTGCTGACTCTGCTCAATAACAAAGATAAACAATGTTAGCAAATAGCAATTTTATGTTAAAGCAAAGGGACAATGACATAAACCTCATAGCATTCACAAATTACAAATCAAATATCTTGTACAAAAAATATCAAAACATAATATAACTATCTAAGAATGGAAGGTAAGTGAAGAGTTTGAACTTACCAATGATCTCTTCATCCTTGCATTCATGTTTAGGGTTCAAAATTCCAAATTGGGGGTTTCTGAAATCCTAGTTGTTCTTCTTCATGATCAGTCTAAAGGTTCTTACAAAATAAAAGGGCATGCTAACAAGGTGAAAATCTCTTTAAAAAAATTTGTGAATGGACTAAATTTAAGGACTCTGAACTCTAAATGGGAGTTGACGATCATGATAAATATTTTGCCTGATTTTCATTGGCAGGGCTAAACATATTAGTAGTTGAAGTTTGTTTCACATGCAATTTCTTAGTTTGCTTGCTGAAAACAATCTTAGCAAATTCTCAATGGACATTGCATTCATTGGACATTATTACACAAAACAAACTTAGTCTGCATGATGCCTAAGCAATTCTTCATTATAGGAGTAACATGAAATACAAAAATAGATATTTTGCTGAAATAGAGACTTTTTTATGCATCTTTACACGCCTTTCATATACATTTCTTCAAGAATTGTTTTCAGAATTTGTATGTGGTATAAATCTTTGCACAGTGCCTTAGCTAATTCCCATATTCCCATAACCAAAGATATCGATATTAACACACTAATAAACCTAACAAAAAGAGTTTTGATTCCTGACAAACAGCTTCCTGTAAGTTGCTCGAAGCTTTTCAAACAAATCACGCCTATCTCATTGAAAGCTAAAAACCTAAAAAATAAGGTCTCGGTCAAAAAAAATTCTTTATACAAAGAGCTAACGAAGTTGGATCTTACCTGTAATAATCGACGGATTTGTGCAACAGAGAGCTAAAGAAGTTAGATCCGGTCCGACAAGGCTGAGGGATATCAGGAGGGCTTGCGTGGAGTTGGATTGAAGAAAAGTTGGATTTGCCGACTTGGATTTGAAGGAGAACAAGTTGGATCGAAGAAGAAGATGTCTAAAAGTTGGATCGAACAAGATCATGTTGTTGATGGTGTTGTTGATGAAGCAGAAGCAGGAGAGGGAGGAGGTGTGTCGTGTACGATTGTGCGTAATCTACTATGTGGTGGTTTTTTTTGTTCTCTTTCTCCTCTTGAATCTCTTCTCTTTCTTCTTCAGTAACCCTGAACCTAAAGGAATGAATGAGAAAACAAAATACCTGCTTAAAGTACTTCAGAATTCTGATGAAGTGATTAGAATCAAGAAATTAGTCTAGAGATGCATATGTGAGAGACAAATTGATATGTTAAAATGCTATATACATTAGTGAATTTATATGGGCATCCAAAAATAAATCATCATCATCAAAGCCCATTCCCGATATTTTCAGGGTCGGCTACATGGATTTTGGTTCTCCAAGCAATGCGGTCTTCCCACATATCCTCGCCTAATCCAAGCTCAATGATATCTTCATTCACCGCATTCATCCAAGTTTTCAACGCATCCAAAAATAAATATTTAAATAAAAATATTAATAATAAATACTGAAAAATCAGCTCAGGACGGGACGGGATTGGCAGGATTGAAAATCTTCATCCCATCCCATCCCATTCTAGATCGGGATGGGATTGATCAATCCCATTAAGACCCGAAAAAATTGAGACGGGACGAGACGAGATTGGGATCGCGGGATGGGATGCCCACCCCTAGCTGGGGTAATTAGGATAATCAAATTGACAGGGAGCAAAGGCCCAGCTATGAGAAGATGAAAGTAGTATATTATAATGATGAATGCGTATAAATAAACTATAATAGTAGATCGATGAGAATGAAAAAATATAATTAATCAATGTTTTGGTAAGCAATAATTTGTTTTCACATTTGGTAATTTAGTGACCTATTTGGGGAGTGCCGAAGGCACGACCCAAGAAACAGGGTGTCATGCCTATCCGTGCATGTTATGTCAAAAGTGTATGGTCGTGCCAACGGCATAGCTGGTACACTAGTAGATAAGTAACTACAATTATGATACAAATCTGGGATGTAATGTAAGGATGTGGACCCACAAAAGAACTCAAAATCATTTTCAGACAATTTCCTTAGATATCAGTTTTTATCCACCACCGAAAATCCTCATTTATAGCATGCCAAAAACGTTATAACTGAATATGACAGCGTTAAATGACATATTGTGAAATATTATTAAAAGTCTGACCTCTATGATAGCATTTTTAGGACGCTATTAAAAGTGCACTTTTAATAGCGTTTTTAAATGCTATTGGCCAAAGGTGTGATGGCTCAGTGGTTGAGCAATGACGGATGGTATCACTAAGTCACAGGGTCGATCCCAGCCGACAGCATTTAAAAAAAAAATGTTATTGTAACACCAATAATAACGCTTAGAACATGTATAGTGTTAAAACACTTTTATAACATTTTTCATAGCATTTAATAAATGTTGTTATAGAGTCTTATACAACGTTTTTAGAGTGCTATAAAATTAGTTAACCACGACATTTTAAGTGCAATTAAAAGTGTGGCATTTTTTTTACCCATTTGATTTTAGGTATGTTGGTATCATTTGCAATGTTGTACCTGCTATTGAAAGTGCAACAGTAAATAAAATTCGACAATGTAAGAAAATCCTTATTTATAGCATAATCATACTAGTTTAATACATGGTAAACTGAATAAATCTCATTAGTTATTACAAAACATTTAAACATAGCATGAAGTCATTTCTTCAAAGTATATAAACTCATTTTTCCAATCATCTTCTTCTTCATCCTACCAAATAAACATAAAGATATATCAAATTTGATTCCTAATAAGCTATAAATCTTGCTAAAACAAACAATGATCCCTCACATATGTAAAACAAATAAACCACAAGTAAAAAGATCCCTCATTAAGGAATGTGAGGGTCCACAGTAAAATGCCACCACTAGTGGTCCAACTATTGTTCAACATATTCATAAATAAATACATATTCTGTTCATCCTGACATTTAAATAAAAAATCAACTGCATTGAGTCCCGCATTATCAGCCAGCCAAAGTATTAGGTACCATCTCAAAACTCTCAGCAAATTGGGCAATAGCATACAGATCCAACACATAATAAAGTTGGATATGTTCTATGAATAGTGAATACTAACAAAGTAAAGGAGAACGTTCATATTCATGAATTAAGAATATACCAGATGCCATCCTTCTCGCGAATGTGATCAGACCCCGTTCCAAAACTCTCTTCACCGCAGATAAACAACTTTTCTGCAACCATAAGATTTCCAAAAATTTCTAACCAGTGAGTACCTGTACCATGAAAGTCTCATCTAAAATTTTCAAGAAACAATTGTTTCTAGAAGACATATCTGCAGTACAAGGTTCCAATTTACGACTTCAGTTGAAATTACACAGGAAAAAGTCTGACAGTAGTCACACCTAGGGGTGGGCATTTAGGACCGAAAACCCGGACCGAACCGACAACCGGACCGATCGGGTCGGTTCGGATCAGTTTTAATTAATTAAAAAAATTTCGGTTGTAAAAGCCCGACCCGACACGAAGTTTCTGGTCCGGGCCTCGGTTTCCATTTCTGAAGCCCATCGAGTAACCAACCCGGCCCGACTCCTGATAGAGAAATAAGTGAGGAGCCATTTCAAAGCATTTTTCCATTTCTTTTTCTTCCTTTCTCCCTCATTTCTTTTCTTCTTCTTCTTAAGTGAGAGAGCCACTTCAGTGAGAAAGCCAGCGCCACCCCCGTCTCCTCCACCCCCGCCACTTCAGTTAGAAAGTAATCGCCATCTTGTTTCCTCCACCGCCACCCCATCTTCTCCACTTCAGTGAGAAAGCCACCGCCACCCCCGTCTTCTGCGACCAGATCTCTTCTGCGATCAGATCTGATGAAGATGAAGATCTAATGAAGATGATGGCAATTTTCAGTTCTCTTCTGCGACCAGATCTGATCTCGAATCTTGATCAGATTTGATCTCGGATCTTTGATCAGATCTGATCTCGGATCTTGATCAGATCTCAGATCTTTGATGTCTTTTGGCAAATCAAGATGCCCTAGGCTGGTAACATCTTTCATGTCTTTTGGCAACTCAACAAACTCTAAGCAATCTTTCAGTTTCAACATCTGAAGATAAGAAAGAAAAGTGCATACTGATTCTGGTAATGTTTTGATGGAAGTCTTAGATAGATCAAGATAACACAGAGCTTCCAGATCGCCGACTGAACTTGGTAACTCCTGGATCTGAGTAAGACTCGAGTCCAACACTCGTAAGTGCTTCATATTCAGAATTAGGTCATATGGAATTTGCTTGATGGAATTTCGGTTGTAGTGGAGTAATAGAAATGAGTGTAATCTCTTCAGTCTGTGGAAGGATCTGAAAATCATTGGATCAACTATCTCACAGAGCACGGATGAATGCAAAGTCTCTTCAAAGATGTCATCTAAATTGTCATCCTCAAGTCTCGCATATTCACCATAAACACATTCTTGTACAAGAGTGTAGACATCGTCATGGACTTTATACTTGGGCTTATCATTTGAGTTACCAAGAGGTGCTTCCTCAAAGAAGAACATGGTAAATAATTCATCTAAGTAGCTGGCACCAATATCTTCTAATTCATCAAAGATTGTCTGTTGAAGATGAAGATGATGGCAATTTTCAGTTCTCTTCTGCGACCAGATCAGATCTGATCTGATCTGAGATTCTTCAGAGATTTTTTCAGAAATCTTAGGACCGAGATCGGCCCGAAACCAGCCCAAAATTTGGTTAATCGGGACCTCGGTTAACCGGTCAACTCAGTCCGATTTCGGGCCTCATAAACACGAGCCCGAATTTCTCGATCCGATTTTCGATTTTTACACTTTGGGCCGGTTATCCGTACTTGCCCAACCCTAGTCACACCTCAAAGAATTGGAGTTTCAATTTATCTGCCACACGATCAAGAGCGCCATTTGTCAGCATAGATCGGGCTAGACCCTAGAGGAAATAATAGTTAAAATGAAGAAATAAAGCCACATGTAACACTTGGAGAAATATTTTGAATGAAATCTGTACTTCCATACCTTAATACCAAGAATATGGAGTGACAAAAAATCCTTTACCAAGAATCATGTTTCGGTCACCGTCTCCTGGAATAACAAAAGAATTCATCAGAATTGCAACTATAAGTCAGCCCTGTGTTTTATAAACAGGTGATCTAATTCAACCCCGCAGCCACAAGGAACTGTCAGAAAAAGTTGCAGGACATGACATTTTATTGATGACAAGTGCAATACACAATATCATGATTCATGAACACAAGATGCAACAAGGCAAATATAAGTACATTTAGAGGACTTAAATGGCCTCAAATGACCAGATAACAATAAAGGAAACGTCAACAATCTCCTTGGTCTAATTTTGCTACCAACCACCAATATTATATATAGAATATTGCATCTAGTTGTTGATCATTGCATACCACAGGCAATAGTGACTTAACCATTAAAAATCAGATGAAAAATAGGAAGATGGTTGGGATCTTAGAGATAAAGGAGTTTGTTGGTTTACCTCAGCTCTGAAAATGGTGAGGGCACTCGGTGACATGGATCTCTTCTCAGCCAGGATCACCAACTGTAATAAACACACCATCGATATCCACCATCCTCTATTCAATGAATCTCCCACAAACATCAGCATCTTGTTTCTCAATTTTTCCCACATCGAAGTCACATTCCTTATAGATTGGGTGTGACGGATCCAAAATCCAACTCATAACAAAACCACAAATGCATCTATTTCATGTCTTCCTCGTAATCTGTGAGATTAAAGTTGATGTCTTCCTCGTAGTCTGTGAGATTAAAGTTGATGTCTACTTCAATCCCTCGAAACTTAATCACAGCTCTATCATACACCCTACAATCAAAACCCCACAAAAATAACCAAAACTCAACACATCATATCATAATTGAACCATAAATTGCAAAAACACTAGCTGTCTTTGAATTCATTCTCACCATGCAGCAGCAACAACAATATCAAATCTACCTATACAAAACAACCCCAAAACTCAGATTCATCCCACAAAAACTTACAATCAAAGAAAAACAATCAAACCCACAAAGAAGGACTAATTGGTTTACACAAATACACTTGTTTCCCATAGTCCATGTTCAAGAAACCACTAATTATCTTTGCTTGTACGGTCAGGGTAACCCACTAAAAACAAGTTGGCTACCGTTGTAACCAATTTTAATATTAAACCAACCGTCAGTTCAGACAAGTTTCTCTAGAACGAAAATTGGATAGAAAAGAAATTGGATTGAATTCAAGGATTACAGATCTCTTAGCTCCCAAAGGTGCCAAACCTTACTTATCTCATTTCTTACATTGCTCCTCTTCTTCCCCTTTTTAAATAACGAATGCTTTAACAGAATTTTGTCTTTGGCCAATCAAAGATTGCCATCTGTGAGTCTTAACTAACAACAAAAGAAATATTACTAAACTACCCTTCTTTCAAATGTTACTTTGGCGCCGATTTTCCCGCTTTATTTCTTCTTTTTGTGGGCTGAATTTCAGGTCGAGACAATGCCTTCCCCTCAACGCCATCCTTGTCCTCAAGGATCAAAATGTGGGAACATGGCCTGAATATGAGTCGGGGTCTCCCAAGTGGCCTCTTTAGGAGCAGTGTTGTTAAGGCGGATGCCTAGGCGCGCCTCGAGGCGTTTTGGCAAAGAGATGCCTCAAAATGATGCAAGGCGGAGCGGTGAAGTGAGGCGTCCGCCTCGGACAGCCTCAAGCCCATTTGCAGCTTAAAAACCAAAAGCCTGTTGCAGCCCACTTGTCTTTTAGGGTTAAGAAGGGGGCCATTTAGAGTTCTAAACAAGATATTGACTCCTTGGGGGCTATTGTTGTTGTTGTGTGTCAGTGTGTGTTCTTCTCCTTCTAATCAAGTTCCTCTCCTTCAAATTAGGTGTTGCCTCTTTCATATCACGTATGTTTCCTCTCTTCTTCTTTTTCTTTTTCCCTCTCCTTCCTGTGTTTTTTTATATGATCTGTTCTACAGCTTCTGCTGTTTTTTATATGATCTGTTCTATTGTCTTTTTTTATATGATCTGATATACTCCTTTTTTTATATCATCTATTCTACTCCTTTTTTTTATATGATCTGTTCTTTTTTTAAATGATTTGTTCTGTTTTTTTATATGATTTGTTATGCTCCTTTTTTTTATATGATCTGTTCTGCTGCGTTTTTTTTCTTCGCAATAAACAGTAATAAGTAATACTTCAGTGTATGGATCATAATATTTCAGCGTATGGATCAAAATTTGGTGCAAATTTCCAAAGTTAAACCAATGAGACCTGCTGGGCAATGCCTCACCAAATTGCAATTTTCCAAACACTTTCAAATTCAACCATTAATTTTTCACTTTCAAATTTCCAAAGTTAAACCAATGAGAAGTTGGTGACTTGATAAACTAGTTTACATTATGCTTTGATGTTTTTCTTGTTTATTTCTTTTTTAGTGATTTAGTGGATATTGGCAAGTTAAGTACACTTATGTAGTGCATCTTTTTGCTATGCTATGCAATTTTATTATGTTTCCATTTCAATTCTAAATAGTTGAATGACTTTTTGTACATATTGGCTTATGCAAGTTACCAAAATGATGATGAATATTACTTATCTAAATGTGTTTCAATTTATTATAATAAAAAATCTTTAAAAAATGTTAAAGAACGCCTCAGTGAAGTGAGGCACCGCCTCGCCTCTGAGGCGTTTTCAAGCTCGTCCGCCTCCCCGCCGCCTCATAGCCTTAACTACACTGTTTAGGAGTCGAGTTGGACCAATGGATCAAGACTTGAATGATAGCATGATTGTGCCTGGGAATCAGTTTTCGAGCCAGTATAGCCGTGGGTTCAGCTCTGAAATTTCCTTTGCATCTACTAGTGGCAGCAAAGGAGCAGGTATAATGGAGATGCCTAACTTCTTTTTCAACTGAGATATATGGAAAACTGGATGTATTCTTGAAGGAGGTAATTGTAAACGGTATGCAACCTGTCCTATCTTCTCAATGACTTCAAATGGTCCATAGTACCTTGCGGACAGCTTAAGGTTTTTGCAAAGGTTCATCGTAGTCTGTCTAGATGGTTGTAGTTTAAAATACACCCAATCCTTTGTTTGCAACACTCTGTCTGTGCGATGTTTATATGCATACACCTTCATACGCTCCTTAGCCTTCTGAAGTTTCTCTTTGATAATATTGAGCATGTGTTTTATGTCTGAAAGGTATACATCTCTGATAGATAGAGTAGATGTTGGTGGTAGACCCAAAAGTGGAGGGTTGTATCCATACAAGGCTTGAAACGGAGTCAATTGAAGGCTGGAATGGAACGTGGTATTGAACCAATATTCTACCAAAAAAAGTCATCTTGACCACTGAGTCGGTGCATCACCTATTATACAACCCAGGTAGGTTTCTAGACATGCGTTGGTGCGATCAGTTTGCCCATCTGTTTGGGGATGGTAGGAGGAACTTAGAGTCAGTTTGGTATCGAATGCTGAGAAGAGGTCTTGCCAGAAGGCGCTTATGAAGATTTTATCCCGGTCAAAAATAATGGTTGTTGGTAAACCATGAAGTTTATCGATGTTCTGCAGGAAAATTTCAGCCACCATGGAAGCTGTATAGGGTGGGAGAGTGTCATGAAGTGGCTAAACTTGGTGAGTCTATCAACGACTACCGAGATGACTATCTTGTTGTGAGATGAAGGCAATCCTTCAATAAAATCCAGGGAGATTTGCTGACATGCTTGCTCTGGTATTGGCAATAGTTGGAGTAAGCCACCATATGGAGATTGGTCTCCTTTATTCCTTTGACAAGTATCACAGTCTGACAAATTGTTAAACTTGAGTTTTCATCTTGGGCCAATAGAAATAGGTCTTCAGTCTCCGATAGGTTGTTGTAGTTCCAGAGTGTCCCCCGGTTGCAGAATTGTGTATGGCAGCTAATATGTTGGATCTGCGAGCACCCA
Organism: Berberis vulgaris; assembly: GCA_963556465.1. Classification (NCBI taxonomy): domain Eukaryota; kingdom Viridiplantae; phylum Streptophyta; class Magnoliopsida; order Ranunculales; family Berberidaceae; genus Berberis; species Berberis vulgaris. The sequence goes on along the minus strand of OY747136.1, from coordinate 31,193,836 downwards.
TACAACCATTGTAAATGAGTCCCTTCTTTTTCAGGATTCCATTATGAAGCGTGAAACCAGGAATAGCTATAAGTGCTATTGGATGAGTTGTTGGGTAGAGTTGTCCTTCTGTAGCTAGCTAATACTTCCTATAGCCAAATTGGTGTTAATGTAGACACAGCTAGGCACTGAGACAGCACATCAAAATTCTTGGAAAGTGCAATCCTGGAAAGTGCATGTGCATCAGCTACAGTGTTTTCTGACCTTCTTTGTAGCTAATTTCATAATCAAAGCCCATTATTTTAGCTAGCCATCTTTGTTGCATCATAGTTGTAACTTTTTGTGAAAGAAAGTATCGGATACTCTAATGGTCTATAAATATAAAAAACTTGGAACCCAACAAATACGATCTCCACTTTTGAATGCTCAATACTATAGCCAATAATTCTTTTTCATAAGTTGATAGGGTTAGGTTTCTTGGGCTAAGAGCTTTGCTGAAATAGGCAATGGGCTTGCCTTGCTGAGATAGAATAGCTCATATTCCCTAATTGCAAGCATCTGTTCCAGTATAAAGGGCAGCTTGAAGTTGGGCAGAGCTAATATGTTGAATGCTTATGTTTGTGCTTGAGTCCAAGTGAAGGAGTCTTTCTTCAATAATGTTGTCAAGGGCAGAGCAATGTTGCCATAGTTTCTTATAAATTTCCTGTAATATCCTGTCAATCCAATGAAGCCTCTCAATTGTTTAAGAGTGGAAGGAGTTGGTCAATCTCTCATGGTAGCAATCTTGCTAGGATCAGCTTCTACACCCTTCTACATCCTGTTTACTTACAATATGGCCCAAGTATTCCAACTTTGTGCAAATGAGCATTTGGATAATTTTGCATAAAGTCGGTGCTTCCTTAGTGTGGAAAAAGCCAAACAAAGGTGGGTCATGTGTTGTTCCATGGTATGGCTATATATGATAATGTCATCAAAGAAGACTAGCATGAATTTTCTGAGGTAAGGCTGAAAGATTTGATTCATGAAAGGTGGTGGTGCATTGGTGAGGCCAAATGTGGCATGACCTTAAACTCAAAGTGTCCATGGTGCGTCTTAAAGGCGGTTTTATAAATGTCATTGGGATGAACCAGTATTGGGTGGTATCCCGATCTAAGATCCATCTTGGTAAAAATAGAAGCTCCGTGAAGTTCAACAAATAATTCATCTATCAAAGGCATAGGGAATTTATCATTTATAATGATCTCATTGAGTCTTTTATAGTAACACAAAATCTTCATGATCCATCTTTTTTTTCTTACTAATAGGATTGGAGCTGTAAATGAGCTGTGAGTGTTGTATCAAGCCAACCTCTATCATTACTTTTACTAGTTCAATTACAGCTTTTTGCATATAGGGTACCTTGTAGGGGCTTTGAGAGGGAAGGTTGGCTCCACTTTTTAGAGGAATTTTATGGTCTAATGGCCTAGTAGGTGGAAGTTCAGTGGGTGTCTAGAACACATCTTGGTATCTTGGTACATATTGATGAGGGAAGTAACCGTAAGTAGTGGTGTGTTGATATGGTGCCCTATAAATATTGGTGTATGTTTCTTAAGGAACTTGGAGAATCCTTTGGTTTCCATTAGGCATAAGGATCCATTGTCAATGATTCCTTGAAGAGTTGTTTTCCATGGATATTCAAGGTATGTTGTAATTTATGGAGGTTGATGGTGAGTCACCCCCTAGAACCATGTCATACCCTCCAAGTGGTAGTAATCTCACACTTCCCTTAAAAAGAATTCCCTGCATTGACCATTGTAAGTCATCACATATTGCATTGCTTAGGAGTTATTGGTCATTCGCCACTTTCACTATCATTTGAGGGGTCATAATGGTAGGCCATTTGGTATTCTTGATGATACTTGGGTCTATGAATGAGTGAGTACTCCCTGTGTCTATGAGAATCGAGATCGATTTCTTCTTAAGTATACCTCTTAGCAAGATAGTATTACTGGCCATACTCCCATGGATAGCATGGAGAGGTCAGACTAGATTTCTTGAACTAGATTTTTAGTCTCTAAAGAAGTTCCATACTCATCCTCAGTCACTTCATCTTCAGGGATCAACATATACAATCACTTCATCTTCAGGGATCAACATATACAGATGTTCCAGACTCATCCTCAGTCACTTCATCTTCAGGGATCAACATGTCCTCACAGTTGTAGCATAATCCCTTTTCTCTCCTAATCTTCATTTGGGTGGGTGTGAGTCTCCTAATAGGTGGTGTACTAAATGAGGTCTTGTTTCGGTTGTTGTGAGTGTTTGAGTATGTGTTATTAGGATTGATCATTTCATTGTTGGTACTGAAGTTGGAATGAGGTTGTGAACGGGAGGAGTTGGTAATTCTAGGTGTGGTGTAGTTGAAGCGAAGATAATTGGTGTTCCTGGAGGAATGAGGTGTTGTTGAGTGTTCTTGTTGGTGGTATTTTTCTGCAGCAATGAAGCTTCATGCATTTAGGCTAGTGAAAAAGCCTGAGAGACATTGTTAGGCTTAAACAACTGCACCAATGCTTTAATATCAAGTTGGAGTCCACTGAGGAAGCTTAACACAAAATAAGTGTCATCCAAATGCTGATTATGAGTGAGCATAAGCAACTTGAGTTCCTCAAATTGGTCATAGTACTCTGTTACAATAGATCCTTGTTGCAATTTGCTAAAGGAATCTATGTAGTTGTCTAGTGAAAGGTCCTCAAATCGGTCATAGATGAACTTATTCCATGGAAAATTGTTTCTTCCTACTTGGTAATCTAAGAACTAGGCATCAACTCTCCCACTGAATATGAACCGAAGCCATTACCACCTTATTCTCTTCTAGGATGTTCTAGAATTGAAAATAACTCACATTGTTTTAGCCAGGACCTAGGGTTTGAGCCATCATATTGGAGAAAATCATTTTTAGGGTTCCTCGAGTACATACCAGTGTTCTCCCAGTGATTCTGAGTGAGAGGACGGTTGATCTGATCCGATGAAGTCGGGGTTGGGGCAGCTGAAGAAACATTTGAGCTCGTCAATCCAATTGTTCCATGTGTGGGTTCCAATTTCAACAATTGTTCGAACTTGGTTTCAATCCTCTTTTCCATGGATTCATTTGATTGACTGATCCTCCTCAACTCGGTTTTGATGGATTCCACTTGGTTGGTGTTATCGGCCTGATACTTCTTGGTTTCTCTCATAAAGATTTTCATCTCCTTTGCCCTCGTTTCCATTCTCCTTCAACCTCTGATCATCAGCGCTCTGATACCAATTGTCAGGTTCAGACAAGTTTCTCTAGAATAAAAATTGGATAGAAAAGAAATTGGATTGAATTCAACGAAGGATTACAGATCTCTTAGCTCCCAAAGGTGCCAAGCCTTACTTATCTCATTTCTTACATTGCTCCTCTTCTTCCCCTTTTTAAAGAACAAATGCTCTAACAGAAATTTGTCTTTGGCAAATCAGAGATTGCCATCTGTGAGTCTTAACTAACAACAAAAGAAATATTACTAAACTACCCTTCTTTCAAATTTTACTTTGGCGCCGATTTTCCCGCTTTAATTCTTCTTTTTGTTGGCTGAATTTCAGGTCGTGACACCAACTAACCATAGAATTCTTTTTTTATTTCACAAAGCAAAGCAAAGCAACATCTCCAATAGTAACTCTCCCACCACACGAATCCACCAAAAACTAGAACAATTGCCGATTGAGGGCGTGAGAAGAAAGGAATCTGTCAAGGTGGGATACAGTGAGGAAAAGTGTATCTAAGACAAGCTTGTATTCCTATGCGACCTCAACCAACCCATCAACCAAAACTCCCCTCATATTAGCAATAATGTCTTTCTGAACCTTTTCAATGTAATCATGCATCGGTCTCCTCTTCTCTTCCACCTATATGTAACCAAGCATCAAGGATTCAGAGATGAAACTCTCATTTCAATAAATTAGATAAAGGCACTAATTGAGATTAAAATCAACACAAAACCCCAATAATCAAATTAAAGAGAACCAAACATACTCATCTCCCCAAATCAAACAAGAACCAAAACCCAGATTGTAAATCTATCTTAAAAGCAATCAAACCCTAAAAACTGCCTAATCGCCAACAAAAACCAACCTTTCTTGCAAATCAACAAGATCTAACCCTGGATATGAATCACAGAACAAAATGCAACCCAGTCACCAAAATCTGAAGAACCCTTAATCAAATTAAATAAACCAATTTCCCCCAATCGAACAAGAACCAAAACCCACATCTCAAAAAACATTAATTTACAAATTAGAGAAAACCCAAATCAAGTTTACCTCCATGGAATGAAGATAATCATAGATATCCGAAGCATAGATCACAACACATTTGGGGAATGTGCTTCTTCTTCCACATCCTTCACCAAGAACAACTTTTGTTGTTGCTCCTTTTCCCCCCTGGTTTTGGGTTTATGAACCTCATAACCGCCCCGATTCGCCACGGCGGTGACATCTGTAAGCTCCCCTAAGACAACCCTTTTATTGCTCGGCGGAGTATCCCCTTCGAGCATAGAACTCGCCGCCCTCTTCGCTGCAGCATAGTTCTCCTGCTCACCCATAGCTTTACGAAAAAACAAGGGGAGGAGAGAACAGAGAGAGGTGAAGCAGAGATAAGAGTGAGAAAGAGATGGCGGAGAAGAAGAAGTGAAGAAATCACCATGCAGAAGACGGCGGTGGCTGGAGTGGGCGAAGAAGCATAGATATCTGAATTATTCTTTGTTTTAGGTTTTAAGCTTCAGATTTAAGGCACGGAGGAGAATCGCGGTTTGGGAAATATTTGGGCTGCAAAGAATGAAATTTCTTGTTTCATTAATCTCCTGATTCATTTCTCATTTTTCTCTTTTATTTTATTTATTTTATATATATTCTCTACATACATGATACAACCTTATTTATACAATTTTTCTAAAGAGTCAGGCCCATCACCATCCATCATCCTAGATTTGCGCATTTTGAGGATGATGAATGGTGTTGGGCTTAGCCTGACTGGCCTGGCCTAGCTATGCTATTTAGAAAAACTGTTATTTATATAGGCAAATGCCTTATGCATGAGGTAGACATGATATCATTATCTTTTGACACCTAACAAACCTAACTCCCTCATGGTGCCACCTCAAAAGCATGAGGTGGACATCTACATAACTCCACTACATTCTACAATACTCTCCCTTGGATATTCACCGCATATTGTCCTTCCCTTGAAGTTTTGTTTGATGGACGAAATATTGCCTCATGAAAACCTTGCTGAAAAAATCCAATGCGACAAAATCATAACGAAGGGAAAAAAAAGTACATCGTGCAATTTTTCCGAAGTCTAGCAAAATCAGGTCTCTCTTATGGAATGTTCCCCCTGATAATCACAACAAAGTAGCATTCAAATTCACGTCTCTTCTGGAGTACATAAGTAAATCATTTATGCAATGAAGATTGTATTATTACCATTGTTGCCTCGTAGATGCCTCGTTAAAACCTTGATAGTTAAATCTAATGGAATAAAACCATGTAGAAGGAAAAAGAATACAACCACCAATTTTGCATACTTCAAGATGCTTAATGTGCATAATGTTGTCTCGTTAAAACCTTGACAGGAAAACCCAGTGGAAAAATACATTGTTGAAGGAAAAAGAGTACAACATGCATAAATCAAATACAACATATATGATCTGTAGCATACTTCTGGATGCTTTTGTAACATACTTCTGGATGCACACCGGGGATTATACTTCTAGATATTGCTGCCTAATTAAAACCTTGACGAAAAAACCCAATGGGATAAAATCATGTCGAAGGAAAAAATAGTATAGCGTGCCCAAAATATAGTATACTTCAGGATATTTTCAAGAATATATACGTTAGGATACTTCAGGAAACTGTCACGAATATATTTCTAGATGCACTTGTACATCCTTCTGGATGCTCCTCGGGTGGTATACTTTGGATACTCCCCCTTATGTAAGCACAACTATTGGCTAAGTTTACACATTAATCTTGTAAACCAATTCTGGAATATTGATGTAGACAATGCATTGATGAAAAAACTTGCAAGGTCGACACTATAGTGAATTTGTTTGATTTCATTCACATTGTTCTTCTGAAGCTCATGTGAGTAGAGGAGCTGCATTGGAATATGTTTCGTTCAATTTCCTTTGATGAAGTCTTCTTACATTTGATCAATACATGCAATATTGTTTACATATATTGCAATTGACTGATCAATAATTTTGTGTAATAGACACCCAAAAATAATTTTGTGTAATAGACACTCATAAATACAAAAACCTACCTGTGAGTAACCTTTATGAGGATCAAACAGAGAACTTGAATCTACATAGTCAACTAAGTGGGAATGGTTAGTTAAATCTCAGGAATAAACTCATATAAATGATCCCATGAATATAACATGTCATGCAAATATGTATAAGTTTGTGCAAAACTATACTTTGCTAGTAAATGTACAGAAAAAAAAAATGCCAGGTTATGTAATTGCCGTCAAATATAACAATGCACCAATGATACTCACTTATGGTACTTCAGGACCGAGTATTCTTTAATTGATTAATACAAGCATTTCTTGAGATCTAAAGATCGGACAACCATGGACGCACTAAGTGGATCTTGTCAATATATCTTGATTGATAAACAAATTTCTACTAGTACTTGACTCGATCCGCAGACCTAGACAAAAATTGTTCTTCCAAAGTCTTTAATTGCAAATAATATTTTCAAGGTTCAATAAGAGTTATATTATTAACATAAATTGTTAGTATGACAAAAACAGTTAACAATATCATAAGAAAAATATATAGTTAAATTTGTAACATTCCTTACACAAATATTCGTTAAGACAATTATACTACATTCTTCTGGAATGGGTTAAATCATACAAAGGGATGTTCTAGTTGTATTGAATAATGACTTTGCTTCAGGCACAGTAAATCCTTCAGGAATTTTTATGACAAAATAAATCCTTCAGGGATTTTGTCTAAATTCCCATAACCAGTAACGACATTCATAACTTGCATATCAAGTATTCAAAAACTACAATACTAAATAGAAATGTAGTTATATCCATAACTGAGAATATATTTTTTCAAATGTTGGGTTGGTACAGAAATCCTTGTGCCACGAATCTTGTCATATATTTGACAGTCTCATTTTTCTCATTTTGTTTTCCTACAAACACTCGTTTGAAACCAACAAAGTTTACACACTGAAGTGCTTGTATTATAGGTTCAAATATATCACGTTTCTCGAGGGAACCCAATTCCACTTGGATAATATATTTCCGTTTTGGCGGGCCAATGCCACTTTGAACAATATATTGTTATTAGGGCAATTATTTATTTGTCGACTTTATAGATATGTGGTTTAATATCAGTATCATTGCCCTTTTTATAATTTGTTAACTACCATATGAATATGTCATCGATGACCATTTGATTTGATATCACATTTCTCATAAATATATTAAGATCTCATTATTATCAGGTACCTGAACCTCTTCCAGGGCTTTCATTGTCACTGTAGTGATATGAGCCACTTCCAAGGCTTTTCAACATAACCTCTTCAGGAGCGTTATATAATGATACTGCTTGAGCCATAACCTCTTTTCAGGAGCGTTATGTACTGCTATTGCTGGAGCTTCATGACCTCTTCTAGAACGTCATGTCATGCTACTTTCGGAGCATCATGTACAGTTTCTTCTGGAGCTTGTACAGCTTCTGCGGGAGTTTCAAACATTGCTTCTTCAGGAGCATTAAGGCGTGAATTTTACAAATTCTCCATTTTCGAAGAGTTGAATCTTTGAAACCTATATGTTTGTCATGCTTCTGACGTGCAACATATTCATTAACTGCCTTATTTGAACTTTGTCTTTCAGAGATACAAATTCGAACAAATGTCTACAACGCTTTTAGCATGTTGTAGATTCACTGGCTACCTTATTTAAACTTTGTCCTTTAGGGAGCATGTGTACTCAGAGCATCTCCAATCATCCCCATAAAATAGTCGAAAAGCTATTTTAGGGGTTTTATAGAGAAAATTTTACTCCAATCATCCCCCTAAACATTCCCCTATAATAACTCCACATACAACTTTCCCCTAAATTTAAGGGGAACCAAACCATCCCCTATATCTCATATAATAATAAAATATTCCAAATATTTTATTTTCTAAATTAAAAACAAATCACAAATAAAAACAAAAGAATAGTATAATTGATATTAATAATATTATATATTTAATTTGAAATTAAAAATATAATTGATATTAATATAATATTAATATTAAATTGGTATAGAAAAGTTGAAGATATATTAAAATAATGATAAAATAGTTAAAATAGGGGATGTGGTTGGAATGGTGAAGAAATAGGTGGGCCCCTAAATTTAGATGGTTCATCCCCCATTTTAACTTTTACCATTAGAGATGCTCTCATAGTTGACACATGATTTTACAGTTTGGATGAGACAAAATGGAAGTATTCTAATTTCTTACTGTTTTATCTCCATATCTCCCCCCAACAGTGGGAATAGAGTGACATTATGCAATTTAGCAATATGCAATATTCTATGTTCCTAGACTGCATAAGTAAAAATCTTCCAACAAGGTGAAGACGTATAACGGAATGGTTATCGTACATAAACAACTCCAAGAGTGTTACAATCTCAGTGAGTTAATAAAAATTATCTCTATTGCAGCTTCAGACATCCAACATTAGATGTAATGCATATATCTTTGAATACAAGCGTCAGACTTTATACATATATTTTCTAATGTAAGCTTCAGGCTTCCAACATTAGATGTGATGTATATATGTTGACATAAAACAATTTTTTTTAGAAACTGCAATAATAAATGGTGGGCCCTTCCAGATCCATCAAGAAATTGCATAGGTGCAACTATGATAGACACATTATTTGTGTCGTAAAGGCCGGTGTTTAGAAAATGTTCTGACTTGTCAATAAATTATGGGTAGTGGCACTAACAATTAAACAAATATGATTGTCCATCATTTGCAGTTTATAAACCATACCTTCAAAGGAAATGTATGCAGTAAATAAATCAAACAAAACATACTATACTGCAAATGTTTCACAAGTAGCAAGTGTTCTAGACATCTTGAGGTGGTTTATAAAATAAGTATTAGACATGTAGCAACATGGTGGTAACCACCACTACTGGGGTGATTATTTTGACTAATGGCTATCTCTGCTGGAGCGATCTTCATACTCAAGGGTATTTATGTTTTGCATTTTCGCCACCTCTATCTTTTTGACAGCTAAAATTGACACCTACTACAAAAAATATCAGAGACCGTGATTTTTGCATTAGATCCTTTGCTTTGTCCGATCTTATAAGTATATAAGTGACTAACTCAAAACCATGAGTAAATTAAGACTCTCGATTTTACTGCAATGGGAGTAAATTCAAAGAATGAAAGAAATAGTGACTTTTATCTTCCCATTGTATTAAAATTGTCTCTTTGGTTTTAATGTAATCTCAAATTTCTCTACTGCCTCGTTTGGTACATGACAAACATGTGACCAGTATCCTTTGCAGGAGTTTTATTATTGTACCTGACATGATTTTTGAACCATGTGGTAAGTATTGTGATTACTTCTGTTGGGGTAAGCACATCTACTGAAGTAATTGTTATAATCACTTCTGTTAGAATGATTATTTGACTACCTCTTCTGGAGTAATTACTGTGATTACCACTTCTAGGGCTACCACTTTGGGAGTTGTCATCTTATATATAAGTTATTCACCCATAAGAAGTGTGGAATGTACGTGATATGTCACTTAAGAAGTAAAACCCACATATAAATAGTTTTTGCAAAAATTATATGGTTAGGTGTATAAAATACACATGTAGTTGACTTTATTTTTCATACCAGATCTGCTTTATTTCACAAACGTTATTTTAAGTAAGCTCATTTTCAAGCAAACAACATTTGTGTTTTATTGCTTACCTACTCGAAGTAGCAATACTTATCAAAAGATTCATGTCGGACATCAAAGTGGTTATAATAAATACCAATACTTGTAATTTGATGAATTGAAGTTACCACGGGTAGGAAGGAATTCCACCTAGCAAACCAAAAACCACACGAAAGCATGCAATACAACATTTAACATCCCGGTCAGTAAGAACACATGGGCACACCTACCCACATCAGCTAAATGAACTTAACTTAGTATCACTTAGCTTCCCACCCATATCTTTATTTTTATTGGCTTCATTTCTCAAAACCACTAGGAAAAAACTCATTGTTTCAGAGACTGATTGGTCTCTTGCACATACTTTGATGTTTGGCATGCTAATTTTCTTAACTTTTTATGTTTGGTCTCTTTATCCAACTTTTTACAAGGTGTAGGGTTTTAAGAGAAATGAGTGAAAAATATAAATAACACAAAGAGATGGGAGCTCCGATAAAGAAACATGCAGAAGATATTTGAGGTTAGTCCTAGTGAAAAGGCCTATAAATTGAACGTTATTTAATGAAAATACTCTAATCGTTTGATGAAAAACAAATTAATTTGAAACCATAAGCAAGCTCAAGAACTTCACTAGCAAGGTACTTGAGCACGACGCATAAGTATACTAGGGCACCAGTGCCGATGATTTTGGCATGGTTTTTGGCTTAGAGAAGCCTGGGGATTCTGCCTATGGTGAGTTGAAGTTTGGCCTTAAAAGACCTCTAGATAAGAGTCGACGCCGTTGGCTAGCCACGCTCACCTTTTGTTGTTTCTTTAGAAAGCAATTTTGGAGACGATCAATGTCAAGAGAAGAAAGGGAAAAAACTGATGAGGTATTAATTGTTATCTCAGTTTTGGGTCTTTCTCTTAGTGGTTATTCTGGTGGGTTAGATTTTTCTCCTAATGTGAGTGGTGTATACATGATGAAATCCAGCTTATAATTTGTCCAATTATCAGTACCACCATCAATGGTATCTACTAAATACCACATGAGTCGAAGTGAAAGACTCTATTGTTGTTCTAACCTCTATTCCAACACATGTGTGATATTGAGGGATCTGAGATTTAAACAAAGTTTGAATTTTGAGCATGAAACACTCCATGGAAATAATGTTTTCTTGTGAGGCAATATCCACTAGATGTAACATATATCATGGAAATAATAACTTTAAAATCTAGGAAAATATAAGCTCTAGTTTGAATAATTTACCTCTAAACTCTTTTGAATAAAAAGTTTGGAAAAGAGAAGCTGGAGAAAAATTACCAGAGCCAAGCTTCGTGCTCAAATGCCCTTATATCAAACTGAAATATAATAATCACGTATCGCTCAATTGATCGATACTTTGTACCCTCAATTGGTCAGAGCTTCATGCTAATGATGTGTTGTAAATCCTTCAACATAATACTATGATCCATAATGCAAAGAATGAAATTTCTTGTTTCATTAATATCCTGTTTCATTTCTCATTTTTCTCTTTCATTTTATATATATTCTCTACATACATGTTACAACCTTATTTATATAGGCAAATGCCTTATGCATGAGGTGGACATGATATCACTACCTCTTGACACCTAACAAACCTAACTCCCTCATGGTGCCACCTCGAAAGAATGAGGTGGACATCCACATAATTTCACTACATTCTACAATGCCCTCCTAATTTTAGATAGCATTTTCAGATTTCAATAGTAGATAAAACTTGACTTTTGATAGTACTGGTGTAAAAAATGATGTTATCAAATTGCTATAAAAGAGGACTTATGGTGTAGTGGTGGTATAGGCATTTTGGATGCAACTATAGAAATAGCTTCCCAGCTACAATTTCTGATACTCCCCACATTTCATATGACAAAACCAGTAGTTAGTATATATTCTAGTGTCTTTCCAAATGTGCACCTTTTTTTTCCCTTTTTGTAGTACAACTGGGTTTCTCTTGAGATATCATGCCATGGTTCATCACACTGCTAATATTTGTTTAGATGTGATCCAAGCTGATCCAAGTGCCCAAAGAGCCTCATCCAAAACAATAATTATTTTAATTCTAACCTTATTTTGTTTCACCAAATTAAACAAGTACGTTAATTGCTAGTAAAATTGATTGTTTTGGGTCTAACTTCTCACTCTCTCTCTCTCTCTCTCTATATATATATATATATTGTGACATGAAAATTTTGTTCTCATCATCAAGTCACAATTATAATTATAAAATCTAATAAATAATATGTTACACTTTTTTTAGATTGAATTTCTTGGATATTTATGGGGTTTGGTCTTCTCAAAATACAAATTATACAAAATATTATATCATTTTATCTTGATATTTGTTCTATAGTGACTAAGTAACTAACATGCTTTGTGTATGTTGAAGAATCAAATTTTTTTTTTTTTTTGTTAACTAGTAATATATATAAACAAAGCTTACCTCTAATCCAAATACCATTAAAGTCATTACAAGCAACAACTAAGTTAAAGGCAAGATCCTAGTAGCCAAAGATATCCTTGATATTACTATCAGACGGACAGTTTATCCGGACAAACTCATCTAGATGTTTGACAAGAAATGACTATTTTCTGTGAAAAGTGTCACACGTGCTTTCACCTTTGAATAGCTTCAAAGTTCCACATCCAATGCCCAAACTCTAAACCCTCGAGATCAACACCTTAGAGCTCTTTGGAAAATTAAAGCCCCCATAAGCGTTATTTTCCATCTTTGGAAGATTAGTCAAAACATCATCCACACTATGACCAATCTTGTTAAGCTACACATGCCCATAGACGACTGTTGCATCTTTGCAAGAGTCATACAGAGGATGTGATTCACATTTTCTTCCTTTGTCCGGTCATCAACAAATGTTGGATCCTCTCCCCCCTTCCCATTGACTGGCTCAATGCCAATTTCAATCCTCGATCCATTTATGGATTCTTTACTTTCATGTGGGATACAACCAAGGCTCACGATGTGGCCAAAGATGAAATGCTATCGCAATTCACGACTGTCCTCCTCGCTATCTGGCAGTCTCACAACAATAATATCTTCAACAAAGCCAAATTCTGTATGTAATCTTTCTTATCCTCCTTCCATCAAACTTGGACATCTTGGCACAACCAATGGTTTAAAACTAGTAGTCTATCACCAAAGCATCCTGACACAAACTCTAAGGAACCATCCCATCTACATCCACTATGTGTCCCATATTATTGAAACAACCCAAACAAAAAAGCAAGATAACCCTCACACCTTCATTCCTCACTCCGAGATCATACTGGAACCCCTTTATGAGACAAGACCTCCCGCCTTGCCTTGATCCAAGCAAAAATCCAATCGGTACAACACCACGGAATAAACCTCAGACTTCATCAAACCAGGCCATTGCCCCTGGTTTTGGACCCATGAACAATTTTCTTCTATTTTGATGCTTGTTTCTTTGCTTCCTCAAAACAGATAACCCTTAGAGTTTTTGCGATCAATATCCATGGTCAGCTCCTAGAAACAGTTGCTTGCCCGATTGCTGGGAAGATTCTCGACAGTACCATGGCAGAGTGTTATGCAGTGGAGGCGGCTCTACTCCTTATTCAAGCTCAGCATTGGCAAACAGGCTTCCTTTTTGGTGATTCAACGAACCTTATCGAGCTGCTACAGGATGATGACTCTCAACCACTTTTTGCTATGAACTGGGTTTGGCGTCCGATAATCAACAACGCTAGACGCCTTTTCTCTTTGTTTCCCTTTTGGAAATGTAAATATATATATAGAGACCTCAACATAGAGGCTCATAAACTGGCAACAGTCGTTGGACAACAACTTTGTACCCGTACTTAATTATATATATTATGCTTAAGGCTTTAAAAATAAGTTAAAGGCAAGATCAGCAAAGCTCTTGTCCTTAGATATTACGTTCCAACCATAAGCTACAACAACAAATTTTTTAATGTTATCTATAATAGACTTCAACGACCAATCACAAAAGTCATTCTCGAACTCATAAATTAGATAACAAGCTTCCATGGAGGTACAATGTATTGTTCCATTGGGTCATCCGTCTTGAGCAATGAGTTGGAGTGAAGCATCAATAACAAGAACAACAACAACAACAACACTATACAATTTGGACTTGACTGGGTATGTTTCCATCATTTCTCAATAGTACAATCCCTATTGACCCTTTGTTGGCTCGTGCAATCAAACAACGACCACAATGTAAATTTAAAAAGTGCATACAAATAATTTCAGAACGGTTAGAAAAGTGATGTATGATTTGTTGAGTATCGTTAAAGGAACGATAATGATGATGATTAATGCTATATTAAACCATAAAATCTTGAGGTCCTGCAAACAAAAACTATTGGTCCCTGAGTATAAGAAAATCTCTTTCACTTCATTTTTCACATGAACATAATCTTTCCTTTGATTTGAAGTAGTGGTCTCAGTATTAAGAAACCAAAGCTTGGAGTCGCAAGAAGAAGAGGTTAAATTGCTAGAAGAGATGTCATAAAAATGTTTTTAATAGAAAATTCATCTTAGACAAAACAACCACCCAAACATATCTTTTAGCTGATTTATATTCAAGGGAATGGATAAGATGAGATTAGCAGGGACAAAAGAATCAGAGATAAGAGAAGAATTATACCCTTACAAATTATTAGTAACACAAAGAAGGGTACGCGCCCATTAAAACCAATCAATATTGTTCAAAACAGTTCTCTATCATCTTCTGGTTTCTACCTATCCAATTATCATCCCAAATATTGATTTGATCTCCTTTACCCAAATTCCAAGAAATGAAAGGGAGACATTCATTCTTAACATTGAGAGTTCCTCTCCAGTTAAAAGATGCAACTAATCTATTGGAGGTCTGTCTGATGATACACCGAACCGTCTAGTAATCCGCCCCATACATGTGTCATGATGATCAAGCTAGCACGGGCCTCCAAGTGAGCGTCAGTCCTGGTCCGGTCGAAAGGCTAGGAAACAAAGCCTAGATTACTCCAAGCCCACTTAGGCAACTATCTGGAAGTTGGGCCCAATAAGTAAGGCCTTTTTAAGTCCATAAGTCATATGGTCAAGCCCAGTACTCGTAAGACCAAATAAGGCAAGTATCTAGGAGTTTGACCTAGGACAGGCAGGCTAGCAACATATTGACTTCTACCAGGAAACAAACATCAGAGTACTAGTCGTGTATGGAAACTCACTTGCATGGACAACTCTCAACAATGACAGGATCTCTAACAAATATCTTTCCTTAAACCACACCACCAAAGGCATAGCCGAACAACGACTCTTGCATGATAAGGTTGAAGAACTAAGGTACGCTACAAAACCCTATTTTCAAGCAACAAATTTCTCATGTCTTGTCTTACTTTAGCATCGGAGTGTTATCGGCCGCCACAACGGTGGTCTTTGGCTCACCTTTATTCCTTGTGCAGGTCAAGGTTGAGGAGAATGAAAATTGATTTATCAGTTTGGCATCGTCCGTGGGAAACGAAGAAGTTCCTAAAAAATAGAGATAACATCTCTTTATTACAGTTCGAAAAGATGGTAGCCACAAGATTTCTTACTAATGGAGAGATCGTCGAGCCTTCGAACGCACGAGTCGGCGCAATACCACCAACTCCTATGGTGCCTGCCACGAGGGGTGAACCGCCTTGGACTCCCGCGCCGGTTGTAGCCATGATATACTCTAGGGTGGATCAGCTTTTTGCCCAAGTGCAACAGATTGCTCGAGTGGTGGAGATGCTCATCAGAATCCACTACCCGTAGACGGTGACAGGGAGACAAAAAGGACTTTGTCTCCGTGGGAAAATATATAGCGCATTCTCGAGAGCCATAATGTCCCTTCTGGCTCTTAGGGGACCAAGAACGGCAGAAATCAGGGGACCAAAACAGTCAATGGTGGCCAGACATCTAAGGCTGACAAGCCCAATACACAAAATCCCCTCTGACTTGGGGCCACCAATTTGGATGTGTTGTACAACCTCACTGTCCCCCTGTTCATAGATCAGACATGAACGCGCCAATGCCAAAAAAGTTCAGCCCCCAAAGATGGAGTTTTATGACGGGACAATGAACCCGTCCGACCATCTACCATCATGTGACGGCCTTGAAATTGAAGGATCTGAAGCAGTAATGTGTAGGACATTTCTCACCAGTCTATTGACTCGTTCTAGATGCTGACAAAAACGTTTATCACTCGCTTTGTCGGCAGCCAATGGATCAGGAAGGGTCTGCACTACTTGCTCAACCTCAAGCAAAAACCAAATGAAACACCAAGGGAGTACGTTACTCGCTTCAATGATGACTTAATTCTGATTGACTGTTGCAGCGACAACACCTCAGTCACAGCATTCACCTCGTGTCTGAGGGGAGGCAAATTCTACAACTTCCTCACCCTGGAGCCTTTGATGGACATGGCGAACTTGCTAAAGAGCACTCTAAAATACATCACCCTTGAAGAGATGTGGGCCGTCGAAAGGGGGAGAAACTGAAAAGAAATTCCTCTAATCCTCGAGATAAGAAGGAAGTGAGAAATTCGAAGGATGACGAATGAGCAAAAGGAAACAGAGTGATAATAAGTCGGACTCTGGCAGGACGAGGTGAGAAAAAACCTCTAACTTCGTCGGATCTAGATCTTACACTCCCCTCAACTCCAGCCTGTCTGACATCCTCAATACTATTAAAAATTGAGGAGAAGTGAAGTGGCCCTCCAAACTCCGAAGAAATCCCTATCGACAAGACAATGGAAAGTACTGCTCATTTCACAAGGACAACGACCACGAATCAAAGATTGCAAGAGTCTCAAAAGAAAGATTGAGTACTAGATTAAGAAGGGCAAACTCAAAGAGTTCCTGAGCTTGGATAAGAAATAAGACCGAGCGAAGGAAATAGAAGAAGTCGTCAAATAAATTGAAGAGAAGGCGGCAGGTATTATATATGTTTTGCACGGGGTGTGTTCGAAAGGCGAGTAGTCCAACAGGTCCCGAAAGAGGATACTCTGCTAGATGAGGACTCAATCCACTTACGAAGACCAACAAGTGTTATACGCCTGTGTTTAGAACCTGATCTCATCGCTGACATTCACGGATAAAGACCTCAAGGCATCCACTTTCCTCATAATGACACTCTAGTTATCTCAGTCCTCTTAGCAAAGTGGGAACTAAATAGATCCTTGGTAGACACAGGGAGCTCCCTGAACGACCTATTCCTCAATGCGTTCCGCAGCATGCGGCTCAAAAAGGAGAACTTGATGTAGGCTAGTCCCCCCATGATTGGTTTTAGCGGGAAGAAGTGCTTCCCTGTCAGGAAAATTAGGCTGACGGTAGTGGCAAGAGAGCCACAACTGAAAGGTCATGTTCTAGGAGTTCATGGTGGTCGATGCCTCGTCTACCTACAATATCATATTGGGAAGGCCTTGGCTCCATCAGATGGAGGCAATAATTTTCACTTTGCATCAGTGCGTCAAGTACCCTGCCAATTAGGCGGTAGGGACCATTCAAGAAGACCGGCCATCAACAATAGACTACCAATATGCAACATTAAAGCAGCTAGACAGTTAGCAATCACAGTCTGGGCTAGCGGGTCAAACATCTCAAAGCCTGAACCTAGAAACGAAAGAAGAGTCTCCCTGCTTGAATGATGAGCCTCCAGTCAGTCCGAGGGGATGATCTAGTATTGGTCAGCCAGAGGAGGAGTCAGTCACGGTCTAACTTGAATGCCCCAATAACAATAGAGTCATCCATATAGGTTCCCGCCTGAGCAAAATATTGGCAAAACGGTTGACAAAGTTGTTGAGGGAGAATCAATACATCTTTGCCTGGGCGATGAGGGACATGGTAGGGACTGACCCCTTCGTAATCACCCAACGAGTGGAGGTTGACCCTGAGCGAAAATCAATCAGACGGAAGAAAAGACTTATGGCCCCTAAACGAAATCAGATTATCAACAAAGTAATACAAAGGCTATTTAATGTTGACATGATTAAGGAAGCCCGATACCCAGACTGGCTGGCAAATACTGTCGTGGTGAAAAAGAAGAATGAGAAGTGGAAAGTCTGTGTGGATTACACGGACCTAAAAAAGGCTTGTCCGAAATACAATGGTCCACTTTCCCGTATTGATCAGATCATGGATGCCACTTCCAGACACAACCTTATAAGCTTCATGGATGCTTATTCCAGATACAAATGCACCCCCCAAACCAAGAAAAGACCTCCTTCATAACTGAAAGGGGAATATGCTGCTATTGGGTGGTGACGTTATGTCTAAACAACATGGGAGCAACGTATCAACAACTGGTAAACCGGATGTTTAAAAAATAGATTGGCAGGACCATGAAGGTCTACATAGATGACATGCTGGTCAAAAGTCTCCGCAGTCCAGATCACATTACTGACCGTGCCGAAGCTTTCAATCAGCTCGGCAAGTATCAGATGAAGCTCAATCCACATAAATGCACCTTTAAAGTTGAGTCAGACAAGTTCTTGGGTTACATAGTTAACCAAAGAGGGATAAAAGTCGATCCGAAGTAGATTCAGGCTCTTCTCAATATGAAGTCTTTGACCATCGTTCAGGAAGTTCAGAGCTTGACTGGAAGGGTGGCATCACTCAATAGGTTCATTTCCAAATCATCCGACAAATGCCTCCCTTTTTTCAAAATTCTAAGAAGAAGTAAAGGTTCAAATGGGATGAAGAGTGTGAGCAAGCCTTCCAAAACCTAAAAGCATATATGGAAAACAT
Organism: Berberis vulgaris; assembly: GCA_963556465.1. Classification (NCBI taxonomy): domain Eukaryota; kingdom Viridiplantae; phylum Streptophyta; class Magnoliopsida; order Ranunculales; family Berberidaceae; genus Berberis; species Berberis vulgaris. The sequence goes on along the minus strand of OY747136.1, from coordinate 31,175,103 downwards.
GGAGTTACTTACGAAACCAATACCAAGAGAGACTTTTTACTTGTATATATCTGTCTCAAAGCATAATGTCAGTTCAGCCCTAATCCGAAATGATATAAGAGTACAGATTACAGTATACTACGCTAGCAAAACCTTTGTGGAAGCGAATGCAAACTACCCAGGCCTAGAGAAGTTAGCCTTGGCGCTGGTTGTCTCCTCCTGGAAACTGCAGCCCTACTTCCAGGCCTACTCCATAACAATCCTAACCAAACATCCACTCCGCACAGTATTGCACAAGCCTGAGTTGTCAGGCAGTATGGTCAGTTGAACTAGGGCAGTTTGATATCAACTACGCCCCAAAATAGCCATCAAAGCTCAAGCGTTGGCGGACTTCATTGCCAAACTTACTGGCGGTGGAGAACATGAGTCAGACAACAAGGAACAGTTGTTAGATGACCAAGGATGGGTCCTGCACTGTGACGGGTCATCCACAGTCATTGGAAGTGGAGCTGCAGTCACTCTCCAATCTCCAGGCAGGGTGACTTTAGAAAAAGCTGTCAGGTTTGGCTTCCCCACCTCCAATAATGAAGCAGAGTACAAAACCTTATTGTTCGGCCTAAAGCTTGGCAAGGGGATATAAATAGACGAGCTGAACGCGTACAACGACTCCCGTCTGGTAGTCAACCAAGTCAAAGAGGAATTCAACAACAAAGATCCTAGAATGTTGGCTTACCTTGATAAAGTGATTAGCACCATAAGCGGATTCAAAAATTAGATCTATAACGATGTCCTAGAGATGACAACGAAAGGGCTGATGCACTGGCCAAAAAGGCCTCAGCTACGACTAAGAGCTCAGATGGGCTCATTAAGTTCCAAGAAAAATCAAGTATGGAAGAAGAATAATCCAATGATTTCTTCACGACAGGCGAAGAGATAAGCTGGATGAATCCCATCATTGAGTACGTCAAGAACCGAGTCCTCCCAACTGAGAAGGTAGAAGCCAAAAGGCTAAAAACAAGGCAGCGCGGTACACACTCCTGAATGACAAGTTATATAGAAGGTAAGCCACGGGACCCCTACTTAGATGCATGGCCCCCTCAGAGGCGAATTACGTTCTCAGACAAATTCATGAGGGCATCTGTGGGAACCACCAAGGTGGGAGAATTCTGGCCCACAAAGCCCTAACCTTAGGGTACTATTTGCCGAAAATGCAACAGGACGCCAAGGACATATTCCAAAAATGCGACAAGTGTTAGAGATTTGCGCCATACGTCCACATGCCCGCTCAGCCCTTAACTCCATTGACCAGCCCATGGCCTTTCGTACAGTGGGGAATGGATATTGTTGGGTTGATATTCACATAATTATTACATAATTTATATATGTTAGTGTTTCGAATATTATCTTTTATTCTAATTATTTCGTTTTCGTGTTTTTTTAGGAATTTTAGCTTAAACGATGAAATTGCGTTAAGGCGGCAATTCGAATAATGATCAATTGGTTGGTTCAAATGGCGGTACAAAGTAACGAGTGACAAGTCGACAATCACATGCCAAAACCCGACCCAAACAAACCCAAATCCATCTGTTTTAACCTAAGCCCAAGCCCGAATTAACCCTATCTTCCTCCATATAATTGGCAAACATGATTCTTATTGAGGCATTCTTTTTTCTCACGTATCTTCCTTCTTCCTCGCAGCCTCCCCTCTCCTCTTTGGCAGAGACATAGAAACCTTTGTCACTCGCCACTAACCAACCACCTAACCAAATCCACATTGTCGGCGATCCTCGCTCGATAGGAGGACCGACAGTGAAACCACCGGCCAAACCTCACCGTCCTCCCAGTCCCTATTTTTCTGTTTCTCACGCACACAGACACACAACTATCACCACCCAAACCAACTCCATCTAGCCACAACCTCATCTCAATAACTCACCATCCTCCTTTATTTCTTCCTCACAACACCACCATCCATCACGCCCCATAACAGAGCTCACGTCCCTATCCCTCAACGAACCAGCGCAGCCACCATCACCGGAGATTCACATATCTGTTTCCTTCAATCCCCCTCTCATTCTCACATTGCTTTCTCTATCTCGCATCCCTCTCTCCACATTTGTTTTCTTTCTCACCTGGATTAAGCCACAGACACAACAACAGAGAACAACCCACACACATCACCATCGAACCACCACTCCACATCTCACCCGTCTCTTCCTTCCATCCCCCATCCCTCTCTCTCCCTGATTTATGTTTTTCTTGCAGGTTCAGCTAAGCAGAAGCGCGCAAGAAGCATGAGCAGCAGGGAGCAACTCACGGCGTAGGGGACGATCTTTTGGAGGGAATTAAAATAGTTTTTTAAAAGTGCTATTGGCACCCCAGCAACTAGTCTGAGCCACCCAGTGCATTCGCAACCCTTTTTCGTGTCGCGTGTTTGTGCTGAGACGGATTTCACCTACACCAGTGTCGTGACCTTCTCCACCATGATATTCTATCCCTGCCAAGGTGAAGATGAAACCACAAGATTTCCTAGAGTTTGTCTTATTTGAATTACTATTTTCTATATGCTTAAATGTTAAATACAATTATTTTCTGAATATTAATAATTTTGTTTCACCGATTATATCCGGTATAATAATCTAGACTAATCGGTAGTTAGAAGTTATCTTTGTTGATATTCGAAGCCGATTTTGATTAATTAAGTTAAACTTTTGATTGTGTGTGTCGTAGAAAGACATGCAATGCTAGGGGGTTTAGGCCTTTGCTGAAATTAATTGTGAATATGGATTTCCTTAGATTAGTCATAGTGAATTCCGAAAATAATAATTTAGTTACACAAGTCTCGAAGAACTTGTGGTGGATTCGATGTCTCGGTCCACTCCCTCTTTATCTTATCAATTTAATATTTAGTTATTCAATTTAATTCTCTTAATTTAGTAATTTCCAATTGCTGTAACCCCCAATTTAAATTAGTTTAAATTGATTTTAGAATTCAGTTGTCTCATCAATCCTCGTGGGGTCGACCTGTATTTGCCATTGTTTCCTAGTTAAACAACCGTGCACTTGCGGTATAACAAGTAGGGTTTATTATCTTATTAATTTATGTTAGTGAAATCTGCATCAAGTTTTTGACACCGTTTTACTAGTTTATAGATTATGCATAATTTTCTTTGTTTAGGAATAGTGCTAGGAGTTGTTTTCTTATTTGTTTTATTTGCTTGAGTTTTAATTAGTTTTGCAGGCGGTCACACATATAAGAGCTCAAGTGGGAACGAAGTGAAAAGTAGACGTCGATAAACCCAAACAGAAAGGGAAAAATAACAAAGCATAGGAATACAAAAAAGTAAATACATATATATTGCATTGTGAATTTTCCTTTTCAGATTGCGGTTCGCGAGGAAACTCTCAGAAGTCGGTGAGCTGTCAGGTGGACAATGCCTTTGATCGATGACAACTTGACTTCTAGCTGGCGTCGCAAGTACTCGAGAGAGGTTCACATCAGAGGTAACTTCTCCCCACCGCATTTGCACGCGGTTTTTGTTGTGATCACTTGTGTTTGGATGTTTTAGGTAGTATTGCATGCAAATTTGCATAGTAGCGGGATTGATTTGCAATTTCTATGCGCTCTCCCACGGATAGGTTAACCACTATCTATTTTAGGGTCAGGAATCTAAGCCTTCACTGTTTAAAATTTGTAGCAAGATAATTGTCTAGGACAAGTTTGACGCTCATAGGGTCCTTCTTTGGAAGTTGAAAGTTTAAAGTAGTCAAGTGAAGGAACATATCCTATCTTGGAACAAAGCTCTAGGGTCGTCTGCCATTCATTTTGTTTGCGCATCATTTAGGTGTCATTTAGGGTTTCATTGTTTTTTTTTTTTTAGAATTAGGTCATATTCATATAGAGGTTAGGCATGCATAAAAAAATATATGTATATTTGAACCCTGTTTAGGAGTGTTGGCTTTGAAACTTCAATGTCCATTAGTTTATACGTACCTGGGTACGTGATTCTAAGAGTAGGCTTGTCCGACAAGTCTCTGAGGAGTTCTTTGAAGTCCCCATCACCTATTTAGTTTCAACATCCTTGTCTACTGAGATGGCTAAGGAGAAGGCCTTTAAGGATTACTTCTCCCCTCTTCCCAACAGTGATCCATCTTGCATTGTCTTACCTGAGATAACTGCAAACAGTTTCAAACTGAAACCATCCATTATTCATCTTTTACCTTCATTTTATGGTTTTGAGAAAGAAGACCCTTATCTTCATGTCAAAGAGTTTCTTGACATCTGCGCTACCCTGAAGTACCAAAACTTTTCTGATGATCAGTCCATCTTAGGTTGTTTCTCTTTTCTTTGAAAGATAAGGCAAAATCGTGGTTAAATTTATTAGAGACATGATCCATCACAACATGGGATGTGTTGTCAAGAAAGTTCTTGTCTAAGTATTTCCCAATTCATAAAACGAATGCCCTCCGACGAGATTTATCTAATTTTCAACAAAAATAGGGCGAACATTTATATGAATGCTGGAAAAGATTCAATGAACTCATTTTTAAGTGTCCCCATCACGAATTTGAGAAGTGGCGACTAGTTCAATACTTCCAAGACGGTTTAACCCCTCAAAACCGTCGTATGAATTATGCCACTGGTGGTTGGTCACTAATGAAGACGAGCGTTAATGAGATATGGGAGTTCTTTGAAACACTTTAGGAAATTTTTTAGCAATGGGATTATTCGATAAAGGAGTGCAATAGGTATAAGGGCAGTATATATGAAGTTAGAGACACATCTGTTCACCCCCTTCTGCCTCGAAGTTAGAGACAGTTGTTATGACTATGTCTCAAAAGATAGATGCATTTTTGAATTTTACTCAACCTACACCACACACAAATGCTTTATCTGAGGTCTGTACTACATGTTCGAGTCCTGGTCATTCAATAGCTAATTGTGACTTTCAAAACGATTATCCTGCATACTATGCTGAGCAAGTCAACTTTTTTAATGTTATGTGGCGACCTGGTAATAATTCACAATGTAACTATTACAATCCAGGATTCACCTAGCATTCAAATCTTTTTTGGGCCCATGGCCCACACCAAAGAGGACCTGTTGTTGTTTCCCAAGCTCCTCAAGCCCCTAGCCCTGTTAGGCCTCACTTAAACTAAGGTCTTCCATCCAACACATCTAATTTATAGGAAACGGTTAATCATTTTATGCAACGCACAGAGAGTATAGTTTAGCAACATTCTAAGGATATATCAGAATTGAAAGCCACGACTCAACACCAATCTCAAGCCATCAATAGACTAAGATAGTGTGAGTAAGATTGCTCAGTCATTATCTAAGAGAGGGCCAAAAAGATTTCCTAGTCAACCTATTTCAAACTCGAAGGGTCAATTCGCTGTTGGTAGTACGTTTGAGTCATGCCATGAAGATGTCCAATCTATTACTACCCTTAGGAGTTGAAAACATGTTGACAATCGGGTACAAGTGCTCGATTCGAGTGTCGTTGCATCTCCGTCTAAGTCAAAGCAAGTTGCATCTCCATTTGACAAGGAGGCTGATAAAGCCTCACCTTCCAAAGATGTTCCTCTTGACTCTGACTCTACTCAGGCATCCTATTTGCTTAAGGCACCGTTTCCATCACAGTTAGCTCTGGCAAAGAAAGGAACAAATGCTAACGATGTAATGATTTTTTTTTAACAAGTTCACATTAATATTCCATTGCTCGAAGCTATTAAGAAAGTTCCTACCTATGCCAAGTTTTTGAAGGATCTTTGCACACATAAACGAAAGCTACATGTGCAAAAGAGAGCCTTCTTCGTCGAGCAAGTAAGTTTTATTATTCAACACAGAACCCCGCCTAAGTATAGGGATCCTGGGTGCTCGACTATTATTTGTGTTATCGGTGACCATATGATTAATAAGGCATTGTTGGATTTGGGGGTGAGTGTTAATTTGTTGCCATACTCTATTTATGAGCAATTAGGTCTCGGCAGGCTAAAACTGACTAAAGTAACACTACAATTGGCAGATAAGTCAATCAGAATTCCCCGCGGTGTTATAGAGGATGTGATCATTAAGGTTGAAAAATTCTATTTTCCAGTGGACTTCATAGTTCTTGATACACAACCTGTTCACAATCCCTCCAGTCATATTCCAGTTATTTTAGGTAGTCCATTTTTTGCCACATCTAATGCTATTATTAAATGTAGGAATGGAATCTTGAAATTGTCATTTGGCAACATGACCATCAAACTCAATGTTTTTAATGTAAGTCAACAACCTTCTGAGTTCGAAAATGTTTGTGAGGTTAACATGATCGAGAGTTCGCGGGAGAACTCCCTTTTGCAGTCTGCATTAGATGATCCCTTCACGTCATGTTTGACTCACTTCAATTTAGACTTTGATATTGATAATTCCATTAGGAAAGTAAATGATTTCCTTGATTCAATCCCTATTATGGATCCTGGTTATACATGGAATCCTAAAGTGGAACTCCTTTCACTCAGTGAGTCAAAATCGACCCCTTCTGTTGAGACTATTTTGCTCCCGACCCATTCCCTTCTCCACCTTTTCATGATGACACATTTGATATATGTCTTTCGAGTGACTCGTGCATGAAGTCTGATTCTCATTTTTCTTGGGAGTCCTGCCTTGACTATTTTCATGATACGAAATGATCACATAATTCTAGAAATAGTCGGGTCGTTATTGGAAGACGCATCTAAGGAGAGACTACATCCTATAGGTAGTGTTGATTCCAGGTTTGAGGGTGTCATTTAGTTGTCTAGCTCATCATCTTTGTGCAATGAATTTTGTCATGATGAGCCTGTACCACCCAATATATCAATAGACATACCTCTTTGCATCCCATTAACTGACTCTACTTATGTGGATCCCTTGTTTTTAAGGATGATTTTAGTTTTGACCATCCTATTTACAACACATTCAATCTTCTAATTTGACATTTAACTTAGGATGTCTCTTTTTAGGAGTAGGCAAGAGTCATTTGCTGGATATCAGTGTTTGTGACATCTTTTTGCACCAGATCCCTATGAATTCTCTACGACTGCGAGTTCGTTTGCCTTTTCTATATGATTTTGCATGGCGTCTTCATAGTTTTAGGGGTCTGTTAGTTTTTTATGTGCCGCATGTGGTTGTTAATATTTGTTGGATTGATCCTCAACTTTTTAAGTTGTTGCTATATTATCTAGTCAATATCGTGGACTAAGTGTCTAGGTTTGGGGGAGTGTTCGCTGTATTCTTTCTCGTCATTTCATGGTACATCATTTATGATGAAGAATATGTGTTGGACTGACGACGTTAAACCAAGCGCTCCTAGGAGGTAGCCCAACTTCAGTTGTGTCATTATGGTTAGTTTGGATTGATTGATTTTCGAGTTCTTTCTAGTTGCATTTCATTCATACTTGTTAGCTCCGTAACAATTTTGACTCACAACTGGTACGTGTATTTTTTTTCATTTGTGCATTTTTGTGTCATGTATGTGTTTTTTTATCAAATTCTCATGATGAGTCCACAGTTCTTATGTTTTTTAGCGTTAATTGGTTGATGATTTCGTCGAAATTGGTAAAAACTTTCCTATGGTAATATCCCTCTAACTCTCATCTTTTCCTTTCCCTAAATTTGCTAATAAATCTACTATACTATTTAGATGTATATTTTCTGCACAATGTAAAATATGTTTAAAATCTTCCATAAAATTACAATTAATTTTATACTTATCTAATGTCAATTTTCTTTTATCAAAATTATGTATCTCTAAATCTAAAAATTCTATATGTTTCATATATTGACTTGTAAAACCTTGCTCTATACCACTAATGGTCTAGTTCTCTAAACAAAACTATTATATGCTACTACTATACTTAATTATGCTGAACTAGCTTAATTAAAATAGTTAATTAACTAATAATGACAACTTAACTAAATGACAAAGTTTAGAGGCTAGGCGGCAAGAGTACGGAGTAAATAACTCACACTCCTGTCTCACATTTTTCTGTAAAATTATATACTCTTTTTTTTTTCTTTCAATCGTCGAAATTTACTATATCTATAGTTAAATCATCCCAGGTTATATAAACTACAAAGTAATGATCAATAATTCGTCTCTGATTCTTCATATAACAGTAATATCAAGCAAGCAAAAGTTCTTTTTCAATAATTGCAAGTCCTACTCAGTACTTTCCAACATAGTCTACCATCAGGTATTTATAGAAATTATATTCATAGATTGTTTTAACTTCATTGCCTTCCTTTCTTATTTTAGGAAAAACATTAAAAACCTTAAATCATCCCACATCCCTTAATTTCGCAACTCTATCTTTTAAAAGATATTTTTCAAAATTAACTTAGTCTTTAAACTTGTAATACATTTTCTTTCGACGTGTTTATTCCCAAAATGTCATTTTCCCTAATGCCACATAATTGGCTAAGTGGTACTTTAACCAGAACAAGGATAACTCAAAAGTCAAGAAGAAATATGATATTTAAGGATTTCTAAGTAATTTTGAAAAAGTTTTAAACATCAAGAGTATCTTGAATTAGTAGGGCAGATTTGGACAAATTTAGTTTTTTATAAAATATAACCATTCAAGCAATGACTAGAACAATCTTAGAATAAAATTACTATATGACTATATGGATTTCCCTTTCGGGATCCCTTAAACGAAGTAAAAAATGAAAGAACTTACTTTTATTACTTTGAACACTTTGTACAAATCTTCAAGCTTTTATATTCCAGAGGAAAGATTACAGGTCTTCAAATTTACAAGAGGGCTTTTTTACAGAAAATTTCTAAGTAGCATAGGATTGTTTTAGCCAGATTTTCTCGATACCTTGCTTCGGAGTTGAGTGCTTATATAGAGGGAGAAAGGATCTCAATTATTGATTTTTTTTTACAGGTTTATGGCGTTTGGAGAGGCTTATCTATTCAGGAATCTATCCGGAAGAGATGAGGTTGACAAAAGTAGATTCTTGATAAAGCTCATGCTGATTCGAGTGGCTATGAATGTTGTAGCTTCTGAGTAAAGTGATTTTTGCTGATGTTGGAATTGTTGTAGCTTTTGAATACTTGCTATAGTTTCTGATTGACGTGGCTTTGGACAACTACACATGGGCGGTATACTTTGGGTGACATTTGTCACGATTCCATGCCTTATCCTTCTAATGCATTATCTAATCATAAAAATTTGTACCATCACCGTCACCGCTGAAGTCATTTTGATCGGGAAATTGTGATTCTTCTTCTTTTGCTAACCATTTTTCTTTATATTCCTGTACTAACTTATTATGTCTAGTGCAGGAGGAAAAAGGAATCTCAGCCATGTCTGGTTCTTCACTGTAAATCATCTGATTGTCATCTTGCGAAATGAGTTTTCCAGGTGTTCCTTCCCAATGAAATTTGTTTCCTATAATATTAGATCTCCAATGGTGTATTTGTCTTCTGACTGAAAAATGTTCACACGACCATGGAACTTTTGCTCCCAATAGGGTAGGTCTGCTTTTGCATGCTTTGGCTAAAAATTATGTGCTGAGCTAGATAGCATACTCTTCTGACAAATTCTTGTGCTTTTGATGTAACATAGATTTCTACATATTTGTCTATCATGAAATGATTTAGAACTGTAACTGCTAATTTTCTTCCAAACTGGTTAGCTTGATCTAGCTCAGTAAATACTAAATGATGGACATAACCATAGTCTAAAAGCTTTTGAGGGGTAAGCATTATGTTTTCTTTCTGATTAAAAAGTAACTGAAACTGGTTTGTATAATTCTAAATCAATAGAGGTTAGGCATATGTTATAAGTTAAGTGACATTTATAGTTTGATCATTCTAAGGGAATGTTTAGACAATAAGGATCGGTTTGATAACAATGATAGGAAAGGTTGCCATAATGTGTATCCCAAGTAAAAGATATTCCTGGAATGTGAATATTATGAATACAGCAATATTTGAGAAAGGTTTGGATATGTTCTTGAATTTGATTATCTTTTTTAACAGTTTTTTCCCTAAGATCTGGTGATAAAGATGAGATGAAATTTTGGGTAAAGAAAAATGTTCTAGATTTCTGTTTTTCTAATTGTTCAGACGTCAAATGTAAGATTGGGTCGTCCTTAAAATATTCTATATTTCTGGTAGTAGAAAGAATTGTTGGGTTTTTTGGCAAAACCTCCAGCCTTAACGGATTTGATTTGTCTTTACCGATAGCCATTTGCTCCGGACTAGCCATACCAAATTTCTGGTATGATCATAATAGGTCATCAATTCCTTTTGCAAATAGTTACATCTGGCATTGAGCCTTTGAAAAAAAATTTACCATAGATTCACAGTGCTCGCAAATCTTATTGAAGAAGGTAGAGGTTGTTTTTCTATGATTCTTTAATGGTTAAAGCTAATTTGGCTAATATGAAAATTTAATCCTATATTTCGTCTAGCTACTTCTAGGACTTTTGGGAAAGAATAAAAACCTTAAACTAAGGCTAATTAAAATTTGTAATTACTAATAGTACTTCTCTCAAATCTCCATAGATTCCAGGCTGAGATCATTTGAAAACAACATAAAAACAAAATTTTCAACGAATCATTTGTGATGTCCACCAACGAATTGTTGCCGTCCATGGGCTGCAGTTGGCATTTGACATTATTTTTATCGTCAACTTTTAGAATACTGTTTGAAATGTTTGATACAAGTCATGCACAAAAAGCCATTACCTCCATTTTCTGATTTCATAAATTTGTTGACAAGATTTCTAGTTTTGTTTTATCATCTTGTAAAGCACACCTGTACACTTTTGTGCTCAATCAACCCTATACAAGTTCATGGGTTATAAAGCATCCACACTCGTCATACTATTAAGAATGTATGATTGTACATCCAACCACCAGAGAGGTGGATCACTGAATGACTAGAATGTGGATACTCGCGGAAGCAGAAAAAGGGCTTCACTCAAGACAACCAAGATATTGTCATTTAGAAAATTACACCTGCAATGAAGTTAAGCTTGGCAAGGTTGGAAATAGTTCAATCGTAAACCTAGCGCATTTACTCGAGATAAAAATTCCTTTTGCTGTTATCTTATAGGTAGAACCCTATTCATCTAATATTACTTTTTCACATAGTAAATAATCATACTTATAAACCCAAAATGGAAACAGAAACCAGAAATAATGATGTAACACAGAAACCAAATGCTTCAACTATTTCAGAAAATAACTCAAGAGGCTAACAAACGTTTTAAAAGTAGAAAATAAAATGAAATTATACAAATGATTAAAATTTTATTTTTTAACATCATAAGTAGTATCGCACGTAACTTTATTACGAAAAATTACAAAGACATTTGGTCAAGCAATGAACATTATCTAGTATATGTGCATATATATATATATATATATATATATATAGAATATTAACACACATTCACGGTTCCCAATAGAACAAATACAAACTGAATAACTTTGGTGAGGATAAAGTTAGGCCAGCCGACTCTGTTTGGTGGGGATCCAAACCAAGGCAGGATCACCAGGTTTCGCAATCTCTATAGACCACATCTTTAGGAATTTTGCAGTAGGAACTTTCAAGTTAGCAACTGTACCCCAATCCTTTAAATTGGTTACAAAATCGAACCACAAGCATACGAAACTCTCTTTGTGTTTGCCGGTGTTTCCAATGAAACAAAGACAAAACTAGACAAAATTATAGCACCGCAAAGGTGGATTGCTCATCTTTCACATTCTACTCTAGTTCTAGTTCCGGAAAAGAGAAATAACAATGCGTTGGGAACCAAGGTGATTCTTTGATGATGCCAAATAACTCCCACCCTTGATTTTCTACTCACCTTATATTTTTCTTTTATTGATGAAAGCCAAACTATGTACTTTTAATGTTCTTTACCACTAGTCACTGATTTAATAACATCTACAACTTCATCTTGCATCTCCCAAGCTCGAGGAAGGTGAATATCCTTTTTCACTGGCATCCATATGCAGTCTTCAAAAGTAATTACTGGCTTCGTGTTATGTTTATCACTCTAATAAATATTGAATGGCCAACCATAGGCAATTTCGCAGTTACTGAACAGATACATTGCAAGCTATGCACGGACATTTTCATTATTGCTACCACACTACTCAACAAAGGATATAATTTGCATGCTCTAGCATTTACCTCTTCAACTACTTGCTAATCACCCTTAAGTTCATGCAAACATAGGACTTGCGGTCCAAAGTAGATTTGGTCAAAATCACAGGATCCTTTTCCAATTAGATACGCGCTAATAATGTGTTCAACTGTCAAAATGGAGTTGCAGCTATAGTAGAATATAATTCAGAAAGGTCTACTACAAACGAAATTTGTTAAAAAGCTTCATTGAAGAAAAATAAATTATTTTAAATTATAGCAATAGTATTTTCCCTATTTACCTATACAGAACTTGCCAAAGATGTTGGATAACACTTCTTCAGATACATCTTCACCACTTATTTGCCCAAGGGCCAGTGCAGCTTCCCTCAAATCAATAGTCCAAAAATCAAAAGGCAAGTCTTCCTCTACCGATGACTTCAACCTCATTAAAGCTTCCTTAGTGCGAAGAAGCTGCTCGCATTGCCTCTGATTATCAATCAGATGAAATACAAACTAAATTAGAATTCAATTTAATTAGCTCAAAAAAAAGTAACAGCTTTTTTATATTAATAGTTTGCCATTTGTTTGATCTTATGGAAAGAGAGAAATTCAAGAAACAACAACACTTCACCCTTAGGCATTAGGTATCACGCCACCCAAGCTTCATTGATTCATTATATAGTTAAGATATGTATGTTTTGGAACTGAAATTCCTAATTGTTTTTCCTTTTTAAGGTTGCCCCTTCCTGCAGTTCGCTTCCGTAGCTATGACATCTTTTTACCAATCAATAAATAAATAAAAAGACACACACCACCAATATAAGATGTGCAAATGCATGTCCTTAACATGTAGAGGACAGTTCACCACCATCGGTTACATCTTACATTACAGAAAACCAACAACTAAGCAGCTTACTTAAGCTTATTTTACTTTTGAACTTATTTTTTGAAAGGCCTGTCATGAAAAAAAAAAATTTAATACATGAAGATTCATTCCCTACTCTATAAGAAAAACATTCCAATGGGCCCATAGGCGCTCCAAAGCCAACCCAAGAAGTTCATTTCATACAGAGTCCCAGTGCCATACAAGCACAAGATATTCCATCCAAAGACTTTCTTCATGTTGGCATTTCCCAAAAAAACTCTGGTTTCCTTCCTTCCAAAGGTCCAACAAATAGCAAACGAGTGAGCCTAGCTGCTTGAAGCTCTTCCAAGAAAGGTCCCAACATAGTCCAAGTAACACCGAACTTGGCAATGAAGAATTTCAAACTCTTGAGGCAAGGAGCAAAGCAGCAGTCAGAGGTAGCAGTTTTCCTCAACGGCATCACGCCCCACACATGAACCATCATTTATTATTCCCTCCTCCAAACAAGATCTCTATTAGGAAGGCAATCCCACAAATACTGCCGCATAAAAAAGTACATTCTACCATGGTGTGATAAGGATGGTAAATTAGTTGGCATGTCAAATGGAGCCCTCACCTCCATCAACTTTGTAAAGGACTTGACAATGAAGATACCTTTACATCTTCGACTCCCACTATCATTCATCATCATCATCTTACGTGAAGACCACAACCTTTAAGCATTCCAAACAACTCAAACGCTTCCTCCTCTTCTCATTCAAGTTCCTTTTACAGTTGATATTCCACACCCTAAATATTGGTGGAAAACTCTAATACCGTCCCAAGGAATAATTTGGTAAACCAAAGAAATTATGTCCGCCCATCATACCAAAACCGAATGCAGTCTCCCTACCAACTTTGGATACCACCTGTTGAGTGAAGTCAGTTATGATAGAAGATATTTTACACCACATACTCAAACCACTCAAGTGGTTAGGAAGCCACTCACCTTGATCCAGCCCCTACTTAGTTAGAATGAACCTAACCATTTGTCAAGGAGTACTCAATTACTGTGAATGATCAAATGCCAAGACCACCTTTGTCTTGTCTTTGATGGTAACAAGTTCCATTTGTGAGCATGAAACCTGAACTTTACCAAAGTTCATTTCTGACTATGGTTTCCATGCTTGTTCGGCATGGATTGCAAAGGGTGTGATACAGAATTGTAGAAAAGGGGTACACAGTTATTAGTATCTTGCAGAACATATTGTACATAGATTTTCGATACACGACATGATAGGCTTTCTAGATAGGGCTAATGTGCAACCCATGCCCAAATAATAATCAGAACATTCATAATCATTGAATCAAAGTCAGTCGTCTAAAACATCGTTATTATGGTCTTTCCATACTATCCAACACAGGCGAAGGAAACATCTTCAGTAACATTTTTCCTTTAGATGATAGGTATCCCAGATTACTCCGACCTCTCAATAAAGCCTCCACGGAAGCCAGCATTACCCAATATATTCCAAACAATTCAAAGAAATACATCCACGAGTACCCACTCGCAATGGAGAAGAAGATGGGTCGCTTTTTCCAACGTTGCATCACTTAGAGAACACGCTCCATCTACATTCACTCCACTCTGAATCAGTTCTAGCTTGAAAGTGACTTATTCCACGTTGTTGTCCACATTAAAATGACTCTCAGTGGGACTCCTTTTTCCAAATCGACTTAGCTGGAAAAATGTTGAAACCCTAATTACGAGCAAATTGATAACCCTTCTTCTTGTCTTCTTTCCACACCCATTCAACTGAATACCATCTAGAATTTCATATAAAATTGAAAATTCAACAATACTCCCTCAGATTATAATACCATTAACACTTTCGCCAAACACCACCACCACTACCCGCTTCTTGATTACACAAACCAAACAACCTTGGAAACCTATCTTTAAATTCCATATACCCAACCATACATTGCACCAAAATTTAATTATTCACCTCTACCAGGGCCACCTCAGCCCTCAATGTAACTGACATAATCATCTTGGTGATTGGAAATAGGGATCAATGTACTCATACCATAAGAACTATTTGGATGTCTTGAAACCCAATTCAAGCCAGTAGGATCGTATTTAGCCGAAATCACCTCCTTCCACAACAATTCATGCTTTGTACCATATCCCCACAAGTTATCCCAAAGATGTTTACCCCTATTCTTAGCTCCCAAGGGAAGACCTAAATAGATCGTTGGTAGACTATCCACCTGGCTAGGGGTGCAGCTTGGGCAGTCCACAAGTTCAATTTCAGCCTGACCAAAATTCGAGATGCGTTTGGGCTAGGGTATTGGGAACCCAAGCAACCTAGAAAAAACCCAAACAACCTGAAAAAGACCGAGGAATTCAAGTAATTGATCCAATACATCATTAAAATTAAAACCACAAGGAATTTTTTAGGCATGTGAGGCACATTTAGCTATCTCCCAGTGCCATTTAGTAGATGGACGGATAAGTTAGTCCCATTTAGTAGATGGACGGATAAGTTTGACAAAGTAACAAAACTAACAATTCAGATTAAAACATCTCCAAAAATAAATAAAAAAATTAATGGTAGAGATTAAAACATCTTAACATCTCTTAGGCCTCTCACTGTACATCTCCCAAACGTCACAACTACTCTCAACTAGCGCTTTTTCCTCTTCTTCCATCATTCCAAGTCAAACGACATCGTACATTCAATCCGAAGCAATGGAAATACAATGGAATCTCTCCAGCAATGGCGACGAACAATACATATTCCCTCCTCCATTATAGTAAACATCAAAACCTTCTTAGTTTTCTACATTGTCACTAATATCGATTCCAGGGAGAGTCACATATACATGCAGAGTCCATCTCCTGAAATCAAAACATTGTTCATGGAATGGCACTCATCATTCTACTCGAGCAATTAGCAAAAGAATGGTCATATCTCCCTTCTCTCTCATTACTCTCGGGCTCAGCCCACCATCAACATGTACTATGTCTTGCCTCTCTCTTTTCCCAATAGGGTTTTGTAAGAATTTGATTTTGTTTTGGATTGAGTTTTGATTTTCAGTCAAATTGGTGATTTTGGTATGTGCCTCCTAATTATAATTTGCTCCGGGTTTGGGGTATTCATGTTTCTAATCCAATTTCTTGGATTAAGCATTGGGAGAAAGCCACAAAAAAAAATTTTGATTAACTCTCTCAAATTTACATTTCCTCAAAATCAACCCGTTGACTGTCCATGTCATGGAGAGAAAGGATGAAGAAAAAATGCACAGAAGACTGTCTATTTGATCTTATTCTTCCTCTAAACTGTTTTGAAAGTGTTCAGTTGGGAAAAGCTATGGCGGTTAAGAGAGTGTATAGTGTGTGTGTGTGTGTGTGTGTGGGTGGGGGGAGGGATATATATAATATACATATATTTCTGATTTTGACGTGTTAATTGATAATGTGCTTGCATTCATCTATCCTAGGCCCCTTTTGCACCAGTTCAATGATTGCAAACTATATTATGTTTTCTTCTTTTTTTTCACTTATGGTGCGTTTGATTTTTGAAAATAATTTCAAAGAAAAAAAAAATTTGGGAAAAAAATTTAAATTTTTTCACTGTTTGGTTGCACCAAGGAAAAAAATAATTTCATCATATAGAAAGTTTCTATTTTATGGAGGAATTGTTGAGAAGAAGAGAGGAAATTGTTCAACAAGGCTTTGAATGTTCAGATGTTGAGTCTCTTATAGGGAGAGAGTCGTGAAAAGATTGAACATGAAAACATTTTACAAGGGAAGCCCAAACAAAGCTTTTCCGCTTCAAGCGGGAAAACATTTCACCAGCTGAAAAGTTTTCCTTGTTCTAGAAAAAATTAAACGTCAGAAAACTCAATCTTTGGAGAAAAGTTTTCTTTTTCCATGAAACACGGAAAAATCAAACACCCTTAGATTTTCATATACGTTTACCCCTGATTTAAACCTACAATTGAATTCTTTGTACCCATTTCATTGAAAATATGTATGCCCTACATCTAAGCTAATTTGAGGTACATCCATGAGGAAACCACCTACATCTAATAAGCTAATTTGAGGTACATCCACCAATCCACCATTGAATCTTGTGATCAATGGTGAGAATGAAAGTCTCTTTAACATGAGAATCACATACTTTGGGGGAACTAAGGAGTGCGATTCTCATGTTCATGAGACTTTCATTCCCACCATTGATCACAAAATTTAATAGTGGATGATGAATACTACCTCAATTTAACCTTAAATGTCCCTATATGTACCTCAATTTTGGATTTCATGATTTTCATCCAACCACACACACCCTTAAATGTATTTTCTATATTTTATTCACTTGAAATTTACCATGCAGCATTAAAAGCTTAGTATCACAGCAGGAATAGGGTAAAACCTTTTGGGAGGAAAGTCCTTTTTCATGCCTATATTTTGACGGTTCAGAGAAGCCCATTACGGAACTTCGTGAAATTACCATCGATGTAGGTGAATATGTGGAGAGGGATATGATTTTGATGTAGACTTATCTCTGCAATATCAGGTGGCCACTGGAATTTTGTTTGGAGGAGTTGTGTTTATTCATTTTTCTTTTCTTACAATGACATCATTAGGTAAGAGAATGACATGATTTTGTATGATTAATCAAAGTGTTAATATATTTTTCAATGTACATCCTTTACCCAAATCTGAGCAGGTTGATTGTACAACTATAGTATAGTATTTTGTAGGAACTGAAAAACATTGTGATACTCAAATTTGAGCAGGTTGACTGTACAACTACAGGTTAATTTTTTGTAAGAATCTTCAAGGAAAGCATAAATCATGATCGTGATTAAGAGAACTTTACTTAAAAATGAGTGAAACATGTATGCTGGATCTGCAAGTTCTCCAAAAAAAATTTAAATGAAGAGAGAGAGCTAGCATACATGAAGTTTCGAAGTTTTCTTTGTAGATTTTAATTTTTGGACATCTGCATGTCTTTATAGAAAAGACAAAAAGATGAAGCAGACAAGAAGTTTCAAATCTTTCTCTGAAATTTATTTATTACTATTTTTTTTTAAATCCCATAGTTTTTCCCTTCCTCTTGGATAGAAACAAAACCAGTTATAAGAATTAGGAAAATGCACGCTTGCCCAATGTCGAAGTAAATTAATTAGTATGGTAGCATAATTTCTCATAATATGTGAGAAAAAAGTAGAGATGTGGAAGGCAGAAGTCATCTGCAAAGAGAGCTAGCATCTGTAAAAACAAATCGCAAAAACATTGTCTATTTTTCATTGAAATTCTTATCCGAACTCACGTGCTATTGGCTTTGGATAACGTGGGATAGAGGAAAATAAGACTGAGAATGGCCACTACCCTGTGAGCCTAGAGGGAGAGAGCATGGCACTAGGAGTCGGATCACAAAATGATGCAAGGTTGCAGGAGTAGACGTTTTGTTTGGGGGCTCAACTACAATGTATCATTTGAATATTCAGATTCCAACAATTTTTTTTGTTTGTTTTTAAAATTTTTGTTTTTTATTTATTTATTTTGGGTGCAATTCATGATTAAAAGTAATATTTTCTTTACATGCTAAATATAGAATATTTTAGATTTGTGTAAGACATAAAAGAGTGTTTTCCCTAACACTTTGCTCACATTGCATTATTAGCACAATCTCCCACACCACACTTTGGGAGAAATATATTTTCAAACTTGAACGAGCTTGAAAAATCAACATAATATACTTTAAATTCTCTACCTATTAGCTATCATCCAAAAAAAGAACAATGTATCCTCAGCAAACTGAAGATGAGCAATTTCCTAATGGTGCTGAAACCTGAAATCCACCCAAAAGACCGCTCTCAAAGCCTTAGCAACCAATTAGCTTAGTACCTCCGCTACCCAAGTAAATAAGAAAAAATACATAGGGTCGCCTTGACGAATGCCTTTGGAAGTCCTTAAAAACCCCACTGGCGCGCCTCTTGCTAGAATCGAAAAATGCACAATTGATGTACAAATTTGACGCACCTCATCCACCTCTGGCCAAAGCCCATCTTCCTCATATACCCCAAAAAAAATCCAATTCACATGATCATTTGCTTTCTCAATATCAAGTTTGCATAACAATCCAAGGGAACCGTTCCTCAACCTCGAATCAGTAGCTCATTTGCAACCATACAACCATCAAGAGTTTGTTTATCCTTGATGAAATAACCATGTTTAGGACTAATCATTGAGTCTAAACAAAGCATCAATCTTCACCATCGCCTGTGTAATAATCTTACACATACATCCTACCAAATAGTGGATCTAAAATCCCGTATAGAACCGACGCCTTACTTTTTTGAGGATCAAAATGATAAAAGATAAGGGTGCAACTTGGGCGGGTTTGGCGGGTAAGAGGTCATCCAAGCCCAACCCCGAATTTTTTATAGCTCAGCCCGTAGCTTGCCCAACCCACCAGATCAACAACCCAAGCGCAACCCGACTGTCTTCGGGCTCAGCCTGCCCGAACTTGTAAGGCTACTCATTAGTTCTTTTAGAAGTCTTTTAAAATGTACACAAAAGAGAATTGAACCCACAATATTTTGCAAATCAAGAACACAACCACTAAGCCAATACTTGTTTTTGGTAAAATCTTGACTTTATTAGATTTAATATAAATACTTAAGATAGATAATAATTTATAAACTATTTGAATTACCTCGGGTTCTTCAGGTTGCTCGAGATGTCAATCCTCTAGCCAAGCCCAGCCCGAATTTTGATCGGACAAGATATTTTGAACCCATGGGCTGCCCAATTTTAATTCCCATAACTCATGGGCCAAAATTTTCGAGTTGGGTTCAGGTTAAGCTCGAGTTGGGCCACCCAAGTTGCACCTTTAATGAAATAGATATTCAGCCTCCATCCAAAAATAAATCATTTTGTAGCTCCGCCACCTCCATGACATCCTCGCATATGAACTACCAACACTTTAAAGAAAACGAATGAAAATCCATCCGCTAGGAGCTTGTCACTCCCACAACTATTAATAGCCACCATAATCTCCTATTCAAAGTTCATGTCAAGTCTTTCCCTATCATGATCATAAATAACATTAAATTCCAAGCCAACAAGCTCTGGCCTCTAATCACCAGGGTCTTTGTATAACTACTCAAAAACCTCAATAATATGTTTATGAATCAAGCTTTTTAATCGTCAACTAACACTCCAATTTGCAATCCAAACAAAATTCATCTTTGTTCTCATTAAGGAAGCAAAAGCATGAAAAATTTTGATTTGTTATCCCCTTCAATAACCACTTAATTCTAGACATTCTTCTCCATTGGCCTCTTCTTGCTTTTGGATTTTGTCTAACTTCAGTCCCTACCGATACTCTAGCACGAGACTATTGACTACTTCCTATCTAGCACATCAATAAGAGAAGCCAATTTCACTTTTGTGTGTCTCTTCTTCTACGTGCACCATTCCCAATATTAAGATGTTACAAATATGTGCTCAGGAATATGAAACTAGTTTAACCATTGCAAGTGCATTCTGACCACAATGATCTTCCCACTCAAAAATCGATCCAACTTCTGCAAGATTAGAATCACCTAATTATTCACCGAAACACTATTACTCAAAGCAAGGAAGCACAGACCCTTCGAAAAACTTGTCGCACCTGTGTCCGACACCAACACTCATCCGACACGCCTCCGACACTCGTCGGATACATGGTCAATGAGTCAGTAAGTGTCAAACACACGATCAGTGAACTCAACGTGTCAAACACTCCTCCGACACACCCAAAACTCGATTAGAACACAATCAAGACCCTAACAACCAACTTTATTTTTTACTTTTAGGTGGGCACATATAACCACCTAATTTGAAGGTTGTTAATCTATCTAAAGTGAAAAACTTTCCATTGCAATGCAAGATAAAGAGGGTAGAAGCATAAAGGTAGTCTATGCTTCTTCACTCTTTTGCTTCTTATTTTCTCTACTTCTTCTCAACTCTTTTTTTTTTCTTGCGACAGATCTTCACTTTTTTACATCTCTATATTTTTCTCTTTATGTTCTTGTTTTACTTTTTCAGCACAATTTGTGCTTCATTTTCATCTTCATACTAATTGTTTTTTTTAATTTAAATTCTTTTTTATTATATTATTGTTTATGTTCATATCATTTATAAAATGAAAAAATGACGGTGTGTCGAGTTCTAGTTTTTGGAAAATTGTCGAATCCTAGTTTTTGGAAAATTGTCGAGTCGGTGTGTCGTGTCCGTGTCTGTGCATCCTTTACTAGTCAATCTCTCCACATTGCTAGCCTTTTTAAGGTTTTTAACACTAGGTTATACATGCTTGTGTTTTAAATTGACGCGCCCAAAGGGATACCCATATGCAAGACACGCGATGCTTCCTCGTTTACTCAAAAGCCTTGTAGGAGGTTGAGCCACTCCAACGTTTTTTTTGGTAAGAGCCTCCACCATAATGATAAGAGGAAACGGGACAATGGGTCACCATGTCTTACCCCAATGGCCGTACGAGATATGAAGAACCCAACCGATGGTCCCCCAGATAGAGATATTGATTGTAGATAAACAAATTTGGAACCACTAAAACCATGTATCGCCAAAACCAATCCTTCTGACAACATAGACATGAAATTTTTTAGGCACATGCTGCCAATGGTGTTATGGTCGAGTGGTTAGGGTTGTGTGGGTTTATCCCCCACGTCCTAGGTTCGAGACCTGCCGGCGGCATGGTTACTTTCTTATGGTGTTGACCTGTAGGTCGCACCTTGTTGATATGATAGGTTATGGGATCCTATAAAAACCCAGCTCGCTTTCCAAAAAAAAAAAAAAAAAAAAAAGTCCATGCCTACCAAATCTAGGTTGGGAAATCTTATCCTCGAATCAATGTTTTTATAGGCATAAACATCCCATCCATCTCGAAAGCAAGAGATAAGAAGATTGATCAGCATCTTTAAGCGCATTTGCCATGATTTTATAAAGACGCCTGAGAAGACTAATAGAACAAAATTGGTTAGTGTAGGAGGCTCCATTCACCTGGTGATGAAAGTAAGAACCGTGTGACTAATCAGCCAATCAAGGAAAAACTTATTGAATTCCTTTACCACCTAAATATCATCATCCCCAAAAGTACCAACACCATTCTGAAGTCACATTAGAAAGCCATTGAGCTGAGCATTCTTCAATTTCACAACTCTTTGATGTTTCCAAAATTTCATCTTCACTAAATTCCCTTTCCAAGGCATTTCCATGTTCCTCTTTTATGGAGTTTAGGTAGCTAGTCAATAGTGAGCCTCCATTCTAAGAGGGCATGCTCTTAGAAACTAAATAACATGGTCATGGATGACAACCTTCTCAAGTTACCCATGTTCCCATCCTCACCCTTCACCCTCACTTTCACATTCCACTTTTAACTCTCCCCTTTTAAGAATATCTTCCATCTCCACCTTCACAGTTGTCTACGTCAAACGCTTGTTTCCGTCAAACGCTCCTCCCATTCCTGACAAATAAAGAATCTATCCAATTAAGTTAACAAACTGCCAATGCTCATTGCTCAGTAAATTCAACATCCTGAATGCATTCTGAGAAGTCCCTCATACTTCTCATAATTCTAACATTTCTCAATTCCTGCCACAAATCTCCTCACTAAATAATCATTAGGTTGATAGACCCTGCTATTCACTTACAGACTTACAGTTATCAAACGCATTACCATAAATCAGGGAAATAGAATAAGCAACCAACAGTTGATCTTCAACCACATTCTGCTTATCCCATACAGCAATCATGCCACCCCATCTACCCCATGCTTGCACTACCGACCAATTCAAATACCCTTAGAGCCAAACTTTCTGAATCAAACTGTGCAAGACACCCTCCAATTTCATTTCACCAAGGAACAAAATAGTAGGTCTACGCTTCTTCACCCCAATCTTGATCAACCTCACCCTCATCCTGTCCTCACAATTTAAGATGGCTTACCATTATAATTCAACGAGAAGAATGTTACAGGAACTTAATATTTCTAGTTGTATAATGGTAGGAAAAAGGATATCTTAAGGGTGTGTTTGTTTTCTGTTTTCCATGGAAAACATAAAACTAGTGAAGAGATCATGGAAGATAGGAGAGAAGGGAGGGGAATGAGCACGAAATTGTGACCTCCCACCACCTATCTTCTCTCAAAATCATTGGAAAAAAAATGTCATCTCCACTATTTCCATGGAAAATAAAAAAATCAAACACATCCTAACACAAATATATAGTATGAACAAATGCGTATTTGAAATAACATTCCAGTCCATGAAGATGGTTGTCAAGAACACTACAATTCTGGTATGGCAATGAGGGGTAGCTTGGAGCATAGTCAAAGGATCCACATTACCGAAGTTGGTTGTGTGATTGGGGGTATTCTTAGCGTTTCTCTTTCCCAGGGTCATTTTCGATTTGCTTCTCTATCCTTTATCTATTTAGTGAGTTTCTTCCTCACATGTAATAGTTCTTTTCAGTTTCCATATATTGCTTGTTTACTTTGCTGATTAAAAAAAAAGTATAACTAAAAACAGGATAAGGACATTGGGACAGTTATCTGCGGTTTATAAACCTCATAACATAATGGAAAACAAATATGGTTTTGCATTTCTAAAAGTTGTTTTATACCACATGCAACGTCCAAATGAAACTACGAAGACTGCCTTCGGGAACAAATAAACAAAATACAAAAACATAATAAGATAAAACTTAATGCTTGGGTTATGAGTACAGCACCAACCTGGTTTACGGCCCATCTCCGCCCTCCTGCTGGAATATGATCGATTCCCATGATCTCCAACAGTGTGGACTCCAACTCTTGAATTCCTCTACCATTTACAGCACAAGTGAAAACATGCTTATGGAAAGTGATTGCATCTTTCTCAAATGCTTCAACGGATGCCGACGGAGCACAATCTATTTTGTTTATCACAAGGATTATTGGGGTAGAAGAACCGGCCAATTTCTGCATTTCCAGAAAAATAACCAATGAAAATTCGTCGGCAAAACACTCAATGGTCGACATGCTATTTTATTTCAGATATGAAACTAGTTGACAATGGGGATCAAGAAATCAAATACTCGGTGCCAATTGCTAGTTGTTGAAGCCAATAACAAAAATAACAAGGTGGATCTTACATATTATTTGGTGTGTTTTCATAAAACCTATCTTTACCTTTTATGTGTGTAAATGTGGGCATACATATATATACACACACTACGTGTGCCCACATTTGCACATTTTGTCAACACTTGTTCGATTTTGGTCTTTAACAAAAAAATAAAAAATAAATAAAAAAAATTGTAGTTAGTCACACATTTTTTTTCTTTTGTTCTAAAATTTTACAAAATCTATGAATTGAGCAAAACATAATGTCATGAATTTCTTTTTTTTTAACCTATTGTGATTAAGTATTGCCCAAAAGTAATATGTATTTTATTTTTTTTTGGCAATCTAAATATATTTTTGTATATAACTTATTTATTTATATTTTAAAAGTTCAGGGGGTACTAATAAATTAGACTCAAGGACATATTGGCAATTCTAGAGAGAGAGGGTTTAGGGTACAAATGCTAAAGGGCAGTTTGAGAACAAAAAATTGTCGATAATGAATCAAAGCTGCTAGTGTAAACTCTCCTATTTGAGATCCTTCCCTTGAGCTTTTAAATGTAGTGTTAAATTTGAAAATTTTTCATTTGATTACTGGTTGAACAATCATAGAGATGTATTTACATAGAAAGAAAAATATGAAGGAGATGAAAGGTTAAAAAAATGTTTCGAGGCGCCAAACTGAGGCTTAAGCCTCATGGGGATGCACGAGGCAATAGCCTCACACATTTGAGGCGTACGATTTAAGGCGTTGTGTAATGAGGTGTACGCCTCATTGGAAGTCAAAAATATGGGTGTGACCAACTGAGTTACCCAAAACAAAATTTGTGCCCTAAGATGTACCTAGAAAAGAATAGAAAGAAGGGATTTGTCGCAACAAAAAAAAGAGAAGACTCGAGGGGGCAGCCGCAGCAGCAAAAGAGAAGAGTAGTTGCAGCAGCAAAGACGCACAGGTGGGTCTTCTCCTCATTTTCACTCTATTTGCCTTTTTTCTTTCTCCAAACTTCTCCAACTCCTTCATGTTGTCTTCTCTTTGAAGCAAAAACTTTGCAACTCTTTTTCTTCTCTTCGCTCTTCAAGGTAAACAAGTCTTCATTTCAAGGGAAGGTACTCTATCTCTCTTCTTTTTAAGCATTTGTTAAGTCAGTATCTTGACTATTTGCTAGTTGCTATTTGCTATTAAGATAGTTATCAAAACATTTATCGTATCGTATATAATAAACCTAAATTTAAGCTCCTTCTTTAAGCATCCCGATATCTTCTCTTTGAAGCAGAAACTTTGTTACTCTTTCTTTTCTTCGTACTTCAAATTAAATAAAGATACACATATCGTAACATATCGTGTATAGTAAGATACAATGCAAAAATCTATATAATAAAACAGTATGGGGTTTTACTGTTACAAGGGGTTGAAATAAAGACTCTGTTAGTGCCAAGTATAAATCTATCTAATGTCAAACACAAGTGTCAATCTATCAGTTGTAACTAAGTTATTAATGCGATGAAAAATCGCCAATTAATCAGTGATTAATCGCAATTCGAGGTTTGACAGAACCGAACTGAGTGAAATCGGTTGGAGTTTAGCAGTCACCGATTAATCGGCCCAGCTGACGTCCAATTTATTGCTATGTTGGAAAGTTAGGTTGTTTTTAGTGATATAAGTGATGCAACCTGCAAAATTAAATTCATTTGATTAATTAGTAAAGTAATATATGACTATGATTAATTAATAAAGTTATATAATTACAAATTTACACCATTTTGATTATTTATTTTTGTAATCTATGACTAGATTAAATTTTAAAAATATATGATTTGAAAAAATTGACCGATTAAATCTTATTAATCTTGATTAATCTCGCTTAATTGCATTCGATCTTGGACCGCTTTCTTGATATGCATCAATTTATGGGCATAAGGTCTATGTATGTAGGTGGTTTGTTTTCACTTCTATCAAATAAGAATCTTTTAATTCTTTTGATTGTATAGTGTCGTGAAGCCTAATCTCAATTTATGATGTAATCAATTTTCTCTTTAATATGATGAGCTCAATTTACTTGTACGTCTTTTAATTACATTTTTTTGGACAAGGGTTTGTCGAAAGTGATTAAGATGAAGTAAATTCTGATTTAATGGAAGAAGATGTGCTTGAGAAGTAGTTGGGTTTGGATGGGGTTCTAAGAAATGGGAGTAGATTGTGTTGATGGGTTGTAGGTTTAAGCGTTGTTAATAAGAAAATAATAATAATAATAATAATAATATTTAGGAAGAGAGAAAGGAGGGAAAGGAGGAGAAGAGTGAAGGGAAGGAGAATCCAATATTGACTGATTGTTTTGCAGTATGATAATGTGGAGATTAATCAATCAATTCAAAAATCCCAAGATGATGTGTAGAACTCTTTTTTAAGATAACTTATGTTTCATTTTATTGCAGGTGTTGTGTGATGAGTGTTGTTTTATAGAATGGCATTGTACCCTATGTGGCCTAAATTCTAGGGATTCTATGCAATAAGGAACACCGTGGGATGGTGCCAACGGCTTGGGGAATACAGAATACCCTAATCAATTTATAGATTAAAAATATAAATAAGACTTATTCAAGGAATGATGACCTAAAAAACACTTCCATTGATATATGAATTGTGTAACACATATTAGCAATCTATTAGTATAATCTATCCATTCATTCACATCACCTATACAAGGACAATACATCCCTAGATCATCTAATATCGATATATCATACCATATCAATGAGGCTTTAGATACAATGCCTATGGTGTATAGTACACAAACAACAAAACATATACTATTAGTAATATTAATTACTGATGAGTAATACCAATAATAATATTAGTAATATTAGTAATATTAATTATTGATGAGTAATATGAGTAATACCAGTAATATTAGTAATATTAATTATTGATGAGTAATACCAATAATAATATTAATTACTAGAGCATCAGTTATAATAATTATTGGTGTATTCGTTAACATTGTATATTGCATTATATTTACACACTTTACGTGTGTTGATTATTTCTACACTTATCTTTATTGTGTGATGCCAAGGCAAGGTGGTTTGAGAAGAAAGACCTAGCATGAACGCATTGTGAGGAAACTGAAGCACCGGGTGCAAAAGAAGGAAAAACCTATAAGTATGTTAAATGCAAATATTGCGTAAAAAATTGTTGAGGAAGTGAAAAGAATAAAAGACCATCTTGCTAAAACACGCGTAAATGTACCGCCATGTACTAAAGTACCGGATGAGGTCTAACAACTGATGTTAGCATACTTGTACAAGGGAAGAAATATATGTGGCAAGCAAATGAAAACTTCAAAATGATGGCGGAAAGAGGTTAATATTTTTTTGTAGACAGTGATGAAAACGTCGTAGTTGTATCCCCCGCGCCTTGTGAAAGTTTCGGGCTTGGAAATGTTGGAGGTGGACCTACTCGTAGCTTTGGGTTTCAGGGAGTTATGGATCGTTATGTTGTTGCTCATGAGGATTTGAACAAAAATGTTGATCACAAATTAGCTCATGTTGATGCCAAGGAAGTTGGTAATCAGGTGTGTGTTTTCTTTTATTTTTCTTTTCTATTAATTTCACTTCATCATCATCTAATCAGGCGTGCTTATCTAATCATGCATGCTTAGATATTGAGAGATTTTGTTTCTAGAGTGGCATTCATTTTAACATTGCAATCAGTTCATCTCATCGCATGATCAAATCACTCACTAACTTTGGGCATGGTTTCATGCCACCTACAACGTACGAGCTTTGCACATGGATCTTACAAGTAGTGTCGAGATGCTATGATGTGAAAGGCATTAGCCAAAAAGGGGATAACTATAATATCGGGTGGTGGACGATATTCGTGGGAGACAACAAATCAATTTTGTGTGTTGATTATTTCTACACTTTTCTTTATTGTGTGATGATAGATGCCAAGGCAAGGTGGTTTGAGAAGAAAGATCTGGCATGAAAGCATTGTGAGGAAATTGAAGCATCGGGTGATGAAGAAGGAAAAACCTATAAGTATGTTAAATGCAAGTATTGCGTAAAAAATTTGTCAGTGGAGTGAAAAGAATGAAAGACCATGTTGCTAAAACACGCATAAATGTACCACCGTGTACTAAAGTACTGGATGAGGTCCAACAACTGATGTTAGCATACTAGTACAAGGGAAAAAATATCCGTAGGCAAGCAAATGAAGACTTTCAATGATGGCGAAAATAGGTTCATATTGTTTTGTAGACAATGATGAAAACGTCGTAGTTGTATCCCTCGCGCCTTATGGAAGTTTCGGTCTTGGAAATGTTGGAGCTAGTGGTGGAACTAGTGTTGGAGGTGGACCTACTCGTAGCTTTGGGTTTCGGGGAGTTATGAATCGTTATGTTGTTGCTCATGAGGATTTGATCAGAAACGTTGATCACAAATTAGCTCAAGTTGATGCCAAATTAGCTCATGTTGATGCCAAGGAAGCTAGGAATCATGTGTGTGTGTGTGTTTTCTTTTATTTTTCTTTTCTATTAATTTCACTTCATCATCGATGTAAAAGGCATTGGCCAAAAAAGGGGTAACTATAATATCGGATTGTGGAGGATATTCGTGGGAGACAACTAATCAATTTTGTTGTTAATTGTCTCGAGGGGAATGTGTTTTTTAAGAGGGTTGATGCATTCAAGCTTATAAAGGATGCTAAACTCATCTTTTGGCTACTTGAAAGCATCATACATGAAGTTGGAGTGGATAATGTTGTGCAAGTAGTGACGGATAAATGCTTGTAATTACGAAAAGGTTGGAGAGATGTTGATGACTAAGCACTCAAGAATCTATTGGACTCCGCGCACTGGCCTCAAATTGGAGATCAGACCACTTCCTCAACACAAGAATGCTTTGGCTAAAGCTAAAATGTTAGCAACTACATTTACAACCATGGATGGGTTCTAGCTTTGATGACAAGCTACACAAAGAGATATTTGGTTCGCCCCACCACAACAAGGTTTGTAGCTACAGGTTTCTTGACTTTAGAAATTGTCATAAAAAAAAAGAATTAATAGACAAGGATGTTTGCTTCCTCAAAATGGATCAAGTAATATGCTAAAACCCCAAAATTGTCTACAAAGATAAATCATTTTGGCCTAGTGTTGGGTATGCTTTGAGGTCCACAAAGGCTCATTTTCTAAGGATAGTCGATTCGAATATGCTGATATGGGCTTCCTTTATGGAGGAATGGACAAAGCCAAAGAGGTGTAAGCAGAGAAATGTGGTAAGATTTGGGGGTTTATAAGGAAGTGTGGGACATCATTGATGAGAAGTGAGATTTCCAATTACATCGTGATTTACATGTTGCGACATATTATTTGAATCCTCGGTTTCAATATGAAGGAAGCTTCGTAGACCGTCGGGAGCTAAAGAAGAGTTTATATGCTTGTATAGATAAGTCTGTTCATGATAGAGACTACTTGAATGTGGCAAACTTTACGTAATATGATATTGAATAATATAACTTCAAATAATTTATTGTGTTATCTAATAGTCAAATAATTCATTGTAATATTTAATATGTAGGTGATTGGTAAGATGCCTATGATGATGAAACTGAAAAAAATTGTTGTTAAATTGCTTGGTGAAAGGAATTGGTTGGCATTCAATGTGCCTCCCTGCTCTCGAATGACAAAGGGTTTCCTCCTCTAGATCTTATTTGATCAAGATCAAGATCAAGATCTGATTTGATCAAGATCAAGATCTGATTTGATCAAGATCAAGATCAACATCAAGATCTGATTTGATCAAGATCAAGATCAACATCAAGATCTGATCAGACCTGATCTGATCAAGATCTGATCTTGATCATGATCTGATATTGATCATGATCTGATCCAGATCTGAGATCAAGATCTGATCTCAGAGATCGAATATTTTAGATCGATTTATTTGTAATATGTTGTAATTTTTTTTTTGAATTTGTTGTATTTTTTTTTAGATCAGAGAAACTCAGATCTGATCTTTAGATCGAATGTGTTTTTTTTTTTTTTTGTAATTTTTTGTATTTTTTTTTATGTATACGTAAGATCTGTTTTTTTTTTCGGGTTAAATGGGCGGGGCGGATATCCGCCTATCTGTCCGGGTCGGGGATGGTTTTAAAAAAAATGATAAACGGATATGCGGAGCGGTTTCGGGGACCCGAAATCCCTCGCGGGGCGGGGATGGATTTGCTTAAATCCGCCCCAATCCGCCCCGTTGCCATCCCTATTGCAACCTAGCATCTTGAGTTGAAACTGCTAGATTAAAAGATTTAGAAGCATAAACATCATAATCAGCTGATAGCAGCAGGTTCAATACAAAACCAATAGGTGCACTAGCAGCAAGTCTAGAGGCCAACAGAACTGGAGCTGCTTATCATTCAGATCAGAAGTGCTATTTCCATACATATTTTCGTACAGCATAATGAAATACTCATTGTGGAATCAACCTTGTGATGCAAGGATGAAAGTGCAAGGAAATGAATGTATCAGCAGCCTATTTATTATGGACTGAACAGAAATAGGTAGAGAATGAAATCAACTGAAGAAACAAAAGAGCAGATAACCTGATTCATTTGAATGCGCTCGAGGAGTTCAGAATCATCAGAAGTCCACCCATCAAGAGCACTAACTGTCATGATAATCACATCAGCACCCATTGCAACTGTTTCTGATCTCTCGACACCTATGCAAAAGATAATTGAAAAAATAAAAGAATAATGTCTCCTATGATACGGTTACAGCCTATAAATACAACTTAGGTGAATCACATATAAACATGAAAAAGAAGAATGGCCATATGCAGCAAAGCTGGATTGCACTCATAACCAGAAACAGTCAATGTAAAAAAGGTAAATTCCAAAAACAAAAAAATATATATATAAAGTAAGAAATGGTAAAGTGTTAGAATTACTTGGTGAAACTTGGTTTGTTAAATCCCCTAACGTGCCAAGCTGAAAGAGTAGCCTACCTGTTCAGACTTGAATGTATTTTCTTTGTTAAAATGTTACAATTTTATCACGCTAACCAGTTGATCAGCCTTGTAGAGAATGCACAAGAGTGAGCTTTATACAATATAGAAACGTGGAATGCTTCCCCACATTTATTTTTCAAAATGAGACAATAATAATAATAATAATAATAATAATAATAATAATAATAATAATAATAATAATAATAATAATAACACCAATAAAAAATACAATTTATAATCATATATTAACAATCACTACACCAAGAATTTTTAACTGTATGCGGTATGCACGAATCTAAAACGCACATTGACCACAACAAGATGCATTTACAAATCTTGGTTGCAAGTTTTCACTCTGAAATTGGTGAACTGCATACATAAATTATTGATCTAATGAAGAGGTGTTCTAACTTCAACAATAATCATCTATGTTGACAGGGGAGGGCGCTGCCACGGTGGAGTCTTTTTAAGAGGTATAGATTTTAGTGTGGTAACCCTTGACAAGACTAATGTATGGCCCTGCGACATTGTAAGCTGGGGGCTAGGCGCTTTAAACAACACAGCCTTTAGAGCATTTGCAAAGCCGTGGCAGAGCCCCCGACAACATAGACAATTACAAAAAATAGCAACAATAAGAATAAGAACAATAAAACCCTATCTATACTATAACCTTGACAGTGATATTTTTTCTATAAAAATAGAAAACGGGAGACAACAGTGAGAAAAGAACTATGCAATCCTAATTAAACATACAAGACGAGAATCGGATCTCTTTAAACCTGTCCCAATTTCAATCCTATAACCATAAAGTAACATTAAAATCTATCCACAAGTTATCTACTGTTTTATGGACATTCTTGAAGATTATGTTATTTCTCTCCCTCCAAACTATTCACTACTGCATGAGTCATTCTTTCCAATGCCCATCTACCAAAAGTTGTCAAAACAAAGATAGAGATCTACTAGAAGCCTATAAACTTTCAACCCAATCCACAAAGGTAGGAGCAAGAGGGGTCCATAAGTGGAAATAAAAAAAACCTTGGACCATATATCAACTGCAAGGGGTAAGAAATCAACAGTGGTCAATGGATTCCTCAGCCTGACCACAAAGCACACGGTGGTTTCGGTTGAGGAACTCTCTTGATAATGTTGTCTACTACTCTACTGTGAGGACCCTAGTCACCTTACCATGAAGCACAGTCCAAGGAAGAAAAGCAGCTTGGGAGGAATCTCCCTTGACCAAATGAAAAATTGCAATTTGTTGATTCTTTGATTCAAGGGAATGGGAATAAGACTAGGAGCCATCAATTTGTACCACTCCTTCACTGAGTATTTTGGATCCTTGCCATTCCTTGTCTTGACCATCAGGGGAGACAGGATCAGTGGTGGCAAGTAAATTGCTTATCTGAGTGATCCCCCAATCATTCAAGAAAATAAAATGGTTATCTGAGTCATTGATAACCATACAATCATCAATAACTAGAATAAGTAAAAGAAAAACAACCAAAAATAAAAATATTTATATGTTTCTAATAAGAAAGTAAATACTATAGAATAGTCATTACCTATCCTCTCAACAACATCTTCAGTGTCCCTGATACCAGCCGTGTCAAGAAGGGTAATAGGGATGCCACGAACTGTGATACTAGCTTCAACTACATCCCTCGTGGTTCCAGCGATTTCTGTAACTATTGCTCTCTCACTCTGCATGCTAAAAATAAAGATAGCACTCAATTAGATGTATAATGCTTAAATCCACGAAATAAGAAAACCTCATCATCCCAAATAAAATTACTGAATGAGCACAATCTTCATATTTACTGGAACTCAAACTTTCTCCGTCACCATTCATTGATTAAGACGTGAACTGTGTAGTCATGTTGTGATAGGTGTTGAGCCACATGCAACGTGTAGAATCCATTATGATAACTTCAGCTAAAATTCAAACATTGGAAGATGATACACTGGATTTTGTGGGCTTCCACCATTTCATCAACAATATGCTTTCAATGTAAGTAGTCACCAAAAATACAAGATATGGAAAGTCCACAGGGATCAAGGTAATGACAAAGAACAAACTGCAAGAGCAACAAACTAACAATGATACACAAGATGGGGTTTTTTTACATTGAACATGGGCTTTTTTTTTATATTGAACAGGATCACTAAAAAAACATGGTACTTGGGAAACCAATAGTTAGGCTAGCACCAGCTATTCTTTTATTCAATACTGCTCCTCAACAGAGCTTCCTTTGTCAAGAAAAATAAGCTTCTATAAAAACGACTACAACTTCAAATTGATTAGTGAACTCGTAACCCTTAAAGACAACGTCCCTTAAATATCCTAGAGTTTTAAGGTTAGCCGTCACATATTTCAAAGCGAACAAAACTAGTACTTAATAAGTTCCTTTTCTATCATTTTTTTATAATAAATATGTCCCTTCAAAATCATTACGTGTATTCTCGAAACCTGGCCTCAAATATTCAAAAAGAAAAAGGAAAAAATAAAAAGAAAATAAAAAATAAAATAAATTTGCTTGACGTCTTGTGCGCTGGAATGACCAAAATTCGCTTTTTCATAATTGACTTTCCACTGATTAGTAGAAGTTGCAAGTTGAGAAAGCTTATGCTCTATTTAATGGTAGGATGGTTTAACAGAATCTCAAGACCTTTTCTTTATTTGGTGTTCCCTTAATTGAAGAGGTTTTAGTCATATTGAACTTGTTTAGCATACATTGTGTGCTCCCACATTCAATTTATAATACCTTAAAGTCTTGAATGTGCAAGTGTGTAACACTTTCTTAAGGGGGATTCCTAAAATTACATGGAACTTGAAATTGTTTCCGTATGCCAATTAGAGAGCTTGAAATTTTCTTTAGACTGTCGTCTTGACTTTTTTCATCCATGAATTTTACCCATTCTCAAAAAAAAAAAAAAAAAATTGAAATTGAATATCAACTACTATAAGAAATAATAATGGTGCCAACAACTTCTGCGACATACTTTGCTCCATGCATTGAGGAGGCTCGACTTCCCAACATTTGGTCGCCCAACTATTGCTATCTGCAAGAAGCCAAGAATTACAACCTTATCAAAAGTCTAAAGTCTAAAATATAAACGTCTCCTAGAATCATTTTGTGTTAAAAATAAAGAAAATATAGATAGAATGAATTCACTTAAACTACTAAAGAGAACACGTAACATATGTAGCCTCGGGCAATAGGGCTTGGTGCCTAGCACGAGGCAACACTTTTTTAAATTTTTTTCCCAATCCATCTTATATAAATATAGGACCTGTATTTATGCAATTATACAACATTTTAACAAGTAAATTTGACACAAATAAGAAGATTGGTTGAAGTAGAAGAAAATTATGGCTTCAATGGAAGCAAAAGAAGGTTACCGCTTTAATTTGACTTTGATCAATTTAAAAAATAAAATAAAATCATAGTATGAGGCGAGCGCTTAGGCGAGAAAGGCGAGCGCTTAGGCGAGAAAGGCGAGCGCCTAGGACCACAGGTGATTGTCACCTTCACCAAGCGAGGCGTTGGAGGTCCTGGTCACCCGCATTTCTCTCCTAGGCTCTCCCGAGACTACATAGCACATAACACAATGCAACTATTGCAACTACTGCAACTAAAATACATAAGTTTATGCCATGAATGCTATGCTTAAACTTTAATGGGAAGAGAGGGATCATTATCGAAAAGGAAGTTTGGGCATGTGGCCTGCATACTTCATTAGTTAAAAGTCTTACATATGGAAGACTATCAGGTCCACACATAAATAACTACTAGCTTCATTACTTAAATTCTTCCGTATGGAAGACTATTGGGTCCACACATAAATAACTACTAACTAGTTTCATTATGTTTTTGTGTTTCCTAATTGTGTTGGTTGGCTAATTGCCACAATTCCTTCGTATAGGGCAATGAGTTCCTTTTTAAAGGCTTAGGATTGGCAAGACTCCCTTCGGGTGATACATGTGTGAGGACCGAGCCGGCTCAGCAATAAGTCTTCCCTCCCATATTTTATCTAGCATTTAAGTGCCACCAATTTCCTAGTTTCTTTCCACCATCGATTTTCTTTTTCCTCTACACATTCTTTTTTCTTTATAACCTCGCAAAATTTCTAATTGATGTAAGCTCTATAAATCTCTTTGATTCTTATGCGCATTAAAATAAGTTTTTTTTTCAACAAGGTAAAATGTTTTATTAAATCGCATGGTTGTTACATAAAAGGTAAATGTTAAGGCATTAAGATACCAACACAATACTCTGTGAATTAGCATACAAAAAATCAAAAAACAACCTCGTAAAAAAAGGAAGATGTGTTACCCAACTCCACAAGGTAATCATTACTTCCACAATAGTTTCATCGAATCCTAGTGCCTTATTGTCGAAAATCCTATTGTCCCTTCCACACCGTCCACAATGCATATGGAAGGAACTCCCACTAAACCTTCATTCCAACATCTTAAGAGCCTCTCCAATGAACCGGGCATTACCCAATACATTCCTACACTTCTCAAGAAGTACTTCCACACAATACTACTAACCCACCTGCAATGAATGAGAAGATGTTTCATATGCTCCAAAATTGTTGAGCAAAAGGAGCAAGCCACATCAATATCCATTCCTCTATGTGCCAACTCAACTCTCGAAGGAAGTCTACACACCGTTGTCCATATGAAGAAAAACATTGACCCTTCTTCCAAACCAATTTCATCAGGAAGTCATGTACAGTACAGCATCATGGGGCATATTATTTCTGAGCAAGTTAGCAAAACATGAAGAAATTGAAAAACTCTTAATTGTATCTTCTTTTTAAACCAATTTATCGTCCTTATCTCGCAATCTAACTCCTCCAACATATCAAACAAAGTAGCAAACTCAATTGCTTCTCCTACTGAAAAGTAACTCTTAAAGTGAATATCCCAATTCATATCACCCTCAATCAACATACCAAACTCCATCAACAAACCGTGGTTCCTCTCATGTAGTGCGAATAACTTTGGACATCTATTCTTAATCCAAATTCACTATCCATACATCATGCCAAAAACTAACATTGTCCCCTTCCGCATCATCACTTCCACCCCTTGCAAAAATCCACTTGCAAAAATCCAGACATGTGATTAGAGATGGTCCGCCACGTAGTTGTCCCATATAAGTGCACAGGATATTTTGGGAGTCAATTCAATTCGCCCGGATCATACTTAAACCTAATTACTTCCTCCAAAAACACTTCCATTTAGTACCATATCCAAACACTCACAAAGCAAAGCTTTTATCATCAAAAGTAGAGGCTCAATACTCGAACCACCCATCTCTTCTCAGTGCATTGAAACCCTTATCTTTCTCACCTCCACACCATAAAAAGTTTATAATTAATCTTTCAATTTTCATAACAATAGACACTGGCATTTAAAATAATGACGTAAATAAATAGGCATGTTATACAATGCACTCCTGATAAGCACAAGTCTTTCTCCCTTCGAAAGCAATATGGCCTTCCAAGTTGCCAACCTCTTTCCCATAATTTCCATCACCGAATCCCATAAATGTTTATTCATGTTCTTAGCACCCAAAGGTAAACCCAAATAAATAATTGGAAACTCTCCAACTTGACATCCCAAAACATTTGCCACCCTTCTGTTATTCGCTCCTTCCCCAATACCATAGACCACACTTTCAAAAAAATAATAATAATAATTTGAGCCCCGAGCTCACTTGTTACAATAATAAGATGTACTTAAGATTTTTCTACTTGAGGGATGTCATCATCCAAAAAGAATAGAGTATCGTCACAAACAGTAAATGAGTAATTATCCTCAAAGAATTGACCTGTAAACCGGACAAAATCCCTATTTTTTGTGACTTTAGCCACCAATCCACTCAAAGCTTCTACCACAATAGTAAACAAAAAGGGGACAGTGGATCCCCTGACAAATCTCTCTAGAAGTTCTAAAAAAAATAACCGAAGCCCCCCTATCAACACTGAAAAGTTAATCATCGACATGCATGTCTTTACCCAACTCATCCACCTTTCTCCAAAACCCATTTTTTCTAAGTTACCACAAAGCAAAATCCCAATTCACATGACCCCAAGTCTTTTCAAAGTCTATCTTACACAACAACACCAATTTCTTAGATCTCAACCTTGAGTCTACTAACTCATTCGCAATCATAATGTCATCCAGAATTTATCTATTCTTCACAAAAGCTCCCAGGACAAATCATGGAATCCATACAGCCCTTAACCTCCTAGACATCGTTTTTGCTATAATCATATACATGCCCCCAACCAGACTAATACGTTTAAAATTTCGAAGTGATCTTGCACCTTTTTTGGAATTTGTGTGATAAAGGATGTGTTCGATCTCCAATCCATGAAAAAAATATGCAAATCCGACACTACTCCCATTACATCACCACTAATAAACTCCCAAACTCCTTACAGAAACCCAATGGAAAACCATCCGGACCCGAGCCTTATTGTTCCCACGACTCTTAATTGCATCTAGAATTTTAGTAGCTTCAAAATCCCCATCCAACCTTACCTTATCCTCTTCTGACATGGTATCAAAAACCAAACCCTCCAACTCTAGTCGCCACTCCCCTTGATCCTCATACAACTTTGTAAAACACTACAATATGATCATGAATGATGTTTTGGTCATCTACTAGCACCTCATCAATATTCATCCTGAAAATATCATTCAAATTTCTTATCAACGATGCAAAAGCATGGAAGAACTTCATGTTGCTACCAACCTCTAACAACCATAGAAGCTTCTCCATTTGGCTTCCTCCTCCATTAGTAATTTTTCTACTTCCACTTTCACAGACACCCTCTCCTGAGTCTCATCGAAGGATAAAACTGCCCCTTCCTCCTTTTCGTTCAACAACAATATGTAGCTCTAATAAAAACCCCAACGTGCCCTCACTTCTTTTTTCTTACACCATTCCCTCACACAAACTTTAATATGTCCGAGTTTGAACCAAAACTTGAAGCTAGTTGATCCTCCACATGTACAACCATCCCACCAATGTTTGATCAAAGGCAATAACTCCCGAACCTCATCAAACCATCCAATGTCGAAGCGAAAAGGAACATTTTTAGGCTGACTCACACTTGCCTCCAGTAGGATTGGAGTGTGATCTGATCCAATCCGAGGAAGAGCATCCACAATTACATTTCCCCCATCGGTACTCCCATTCATATGTTGCCTATCAAATTTCTGTAAAACTGGCACTGTTTGGTAATTACACAAGTGAAATCAGCACCCCAAAGAGATAAATCTATCACCCAAACTTATCCAAAAATTCAGAGAACTCTCGTATACTTCTACTAATCACCGAGCTATTATTCATCTCTTCAACAAATCGGACCACACTAAAATCACCACCAATCATCCATGGAAGCTACTACCTCCTCTCACATCAATATGTTATGCCAAAATTAAGGACGCAATCTCCTATCATTCGGCTGATAAACCAAGTTGCCACTCATCTAAAATCATCAATTATGTTTCCACACATCAGATAGAGAAAAAGGGCCATCCAAATCCCCTTTTATATCGATCACAGTATCACTTGATTGTCCCACATCGCCAAGATACCTCCCGAACTCCCCAAAGAAAGAAGAAACTTCCAGCCCACGTCTCTTTTCGGCCATAAACTCAATCATCCCGGGTTCCAACTTCTACAACTTAGCTTCACAAAGAAAAATTAAAGTCAATTTCCATTAAAATGAGTTTATATGATACTTTATAAGCTTTGAGAAGGTTATGGGGGAAAATGGTCCCACTTCTTTGATGTCTTTAATTACTTGATGTCTTCCAATTACTTGATGTCTATAACATATAAACTAGTAGCTAAAAATTAATTATTCTTTCCTATTGCTTGAATTTCGTAGTTTTGTCTAAGTTTTGTGCTTGCCTTAGTTTTATGTGGAGGTTGAAACCACCTTCGTATCCTAATAGTTTAGGATTATTGCAAATACAAGTTTCATTATAGAACTAATGTTTTATGTTATCCACCAAAATAGATAACAAAATAAAAATAGCCCAAACTCAATGATCGAAAGACTAAAGTTGTCTAACTTCTAGTGTTTGCAAGATCGTCTTAATTCGACATAACAGAATGAACCTAAAGAATGAGGTGATCATTGGGCTTAATCTGCTAGTCGAAGATGTGTTTGTTTCACTCATTGCACCACC
Organism: Berberis vulgaris; assembly: GCA_963556465.1. Taxonomy (NCBI): domain Eukaryota; kingdom Viridiplantae; phylum Streptophyta; class Magnoliopsida; order Ranunculales; family Berberidaceae; genus Berberis; species Berberis vulgaris. The sequence continues at coordinate 31,135,727 of OY747136.1, read as the reverse complement.
CACAATATGGCATGTGGTTAGTCTAGCCCAGAGCCAATCTCCCATATAATTGTATGTTCTAGCTTTCCATCATGGATCCAATGAGATGGAGTATATCAGCTTCACATCACCAAAGCCTCCCATAAAGACACTCCATATCAAGTTGGAACAGGTCAGCGCAAAAAAAGATGGTTGACCAATTCATTATTAATCACACATGATGCAAATTGTTTCCATTTACATTAACCTTTAATCAAGGCGTTGAGGCGAACACGACTTGAGGACCCCTCTTATCACTTTGTCGTTCTAAGCGGTCGCTTTGACTCACTTTGACTACATTGATATAATCTTCTTGGTGCTTGGGACCAAGACTACACACATATCGCGCAGGGCAATCAAGTTCTTGAGATGCAATAGCTTGTCAGTAGAACCCAACCTTTGGGTTCCACAAAATGAGCAGAAGTTTCCTTTTAGATTCCCAGTGGAATCAAGTCCTTTCTTATTTTTCTGCCTCTCACCATCCATCATGCTCCATGTCTATATATCATGGCAAAGATTACGTATATTCTTCCTTCGAGCGATACTCCAATTGTTTTATCCCCTTGCTATCTCACAACATCAATCTGATAAAGCCAGCTCAGCATTTTCACCTCGGGAATCGCACTGGTCTATGTTTCCACCACCACCTTCTCATCTACTCTACTTTCCTTTCTTTCTCTTGATTATTATTTCTTGTCTACATTTACAACTTTTCTTGCAGTTGATAAGCTTCTCAAGGACCATATTCAAATCAAAACAGTTGTCAATGTATTGATTCTTTACACTGAAGCAATGACGAATGACTGTAATTGCAAGTTCTTTTACATATTCTGATGGCAGGTTCATTTGTTCATTGAATTAAGTTTATGGACAAAGTGATTATGTATAATGGCATCATTATTTTTATTACTTTGAGCACAACGGCAATGAAAAAGGATTTTTGTTTATCTAATTTTCCATTATTTTCAACATCCACTAAGTATTGGTTTCCTCTTACTCCGTGTCTCCCATTGGAAGTAAAACTGTCAGAGAATTCATGATTGTACCTGCAAGCCAGACTGGAGAATCTTATCATAACTAGCAGTCTCCAAGGCCTGCTCCACATCGAAGCACATGGTATGCAACATATCCCTCAAAATTTTGGAGTTTAATGGAGGCATCTCATCATCAAAGTCCAAGCGAGCTTCAATCTCTGCAAGCAACTCAATGCATTGCTTTCTCAGTGATTTAACTGAAGAAGCAAACCCTCCCTGTAGGAGAAAATGTGTCAAGCACAATCGCCGGATGATATATAAGGAATTACTTATGCGTGTTTTTGTGTGGTAGACCAAGGAAAAATATTATATGGTTGCTTTTAGTAAGTCTTCCATGTTGATTTATTTCTCGGGGCTCTGCAGTAGCTATTGAAATTAGTATGTCAATTCTAAGTGCCAAATGTACCTGAATTCCAGCCAATGCTGCATCAGCTGCAGCAACGGACCTTGAAGAAATGAGTTTTTCAATACTTTCCGCTTGAGCCAAGTCTAAACGTCCATTAAGAAAAGCACGGAGAGTGAACTCGCCTAACAAAAGAAATATGTGTAATATCAGCAGTAAAACTCGAAATGAACATCTAAAACAGATTGCACCAAACTAACATATTGGAACTCAAGCTCATTCTGGGTTTGGGGTGACCGGAGATCCAAGCTGCTCCAAACTCGTATTTAGCAAGTGTGGATCTCAAAATGGTTCAGTTATGGGTTGAAATATTTGCGGCCTAACCAACCCATATGCCCTTATCGTTGTATTAGTTTTAGACACTGAAAATATGAGGGTATAGATTCTGTTAAATCCGGTTTGATTTTTAATTTAGAAGGAGCATCCTATAGCATTGAAGACATTTGAGGAGTGTGAAGAGTGGCTAGCTCCATCTGATGCAGGAGATGATCTTGTTGGGAACACGGGCCTCCCTTATAGAGTTCTTTTAGGGGAGAGGAACCCCAAGGCACAAGGCACTACACGAGGCTGAGGGAAGAGGCCAGCACTTGTGGATGAGTCCTTGAAATGAGACAAATCATGTTCAGCCTGAACCACCACAACACTTGGATTTCTTTTATCACCAGAAAAAAGGGAGAGATACACCATCTACTAACTGAGAAGGTAAGCCAGCTGAAAAAGAGGAGGCCCAACACTTCAATTAGAAAATAATAATAATAATAATAATTATATATATATCCCAGTTAAAAATGCAAACATGAAAAGATTGATCATCTAAGACTCCCCAAGTAACACTTGGATGTTGGAGATGAAGATGGGCTCATTTCTGGGATGATGAGGACCTTTGAACATTTTATGTTAATGTTTAAACTCCCATGGTTAATGGTTGTTGTCTTTTGAATTTGACTTCTTGTTTTGAATGTTTAGATCTATGGTTGTTGTTGGCTTATAGCCTTTTGAATTGTTATTTTGATGTTTGGTATTGGATAATGACTACGGATGCTTTGAATTTCATGTTTTAGTTAAATTTGTATGTCAAATTTAAATGTGAAATGAGTTAAAATTCCTCAAAAAGACTAACTAGATCCTGCCCAAGGTGCTAGGCACCCAGGACAGGCTCCTTCGTCTTGCCTCGCCTAGCGCCTGGGACCATATAGCCTGGACTACCTGACCTGGTTGTTGGACCACATGAAGGTTACCACCCAATGGTGATCCCAAACCCTTCTGATTGCATACAATTTATCGAAGAATTTGCCTCTCACGGAATTACAAAGCAGGTCATACACTCTGTAAATATCCATCTAAATCTATCACTTAATAACCTACAAGTGGTATGTGGTGCTCAATACTAAAAGAGTTTGGAATTATGAGTTCACATCGAAACTTCTAATCATTCTAAAACCTATAAGAGAAAGCTTATAAAACTAGTGCTACTTGTAAGTGGTATTTGATGGTTAACCACTTATAATGGGTGCAAAAAGACACATTAAATAAGGTGATCCATCACTTAGAATTGGTGACGCATTAAATAAGGTGACCCATCACTTACAAGTGGTGAGTGATGTAAACAAAGAGACCCTTTGGTGATTCGAATTAAGCTGGTTATAACCTACCTCGACTTGATTGAGGAAAAAAGGCCTTAAATAGTTTGAGCTACCTCCAACAGAGTGCCTAAAGAAGATAGTGGAAAGCGAAATCGATAGCAACAAAGTTGTTAGTCTTTGCTTTTCTTTTAAGGTGGCTCACAGCACCTTGGGATTCATTGTGTTCTCATAGTTGAATAAGATGTGGTGTTATAATAGTTGAATAATTGAGATTATAATGTTTGTATAATGCTGAATAAATAGAGTTCCAGAGGAAAGTGAATTGAACTCTTACTTTTAAAGGATGAATTGTGTAAGTGCCAAAATTTGATTGATGTAATTTCGACCCAAAACTTATAAAGTGATGTAAATTTGAGTTAATAATATTTTGCATTTGATTTGAAGATTTACAACACTAGGACTTTCGTATAAACTCAAGGATGTTAAATGAACAATGTTTTAGTGGGCCCAAACTAATTGTGTCCCTTACTTTTTCGGTTCACACTTTGTAGGGTATTGGACATTGTGGGGTCATAATTCATGGAGGTACAATCTGTGAGGTTATAGTACTTATGGGGTAAAGATCATGTAGAGTGTTTAGGTAGAGTGTTTAGGAGATTATTCTCAAGTTTCTTCAAATGCTCAATATTCTCAAGTTTCTTCCAACTAATGCCCAAACTAATTGTGTCCCTTAGTTTCTTCAAACTAATTTCTTCCATCAAATGCTCAATATTCTCAAGTTTCTATTCTTCCAAGATTATTGATTTTTAATGATTTAGTGGATGTTTGCAAGTTACTTGACACTTATATAGTGCATATTTTTGCTATGTTATGCAATTTTATTATATTTCCATTTCGATTCTAGGTAGTTGTGTCATTTTTCTACACATTTGCTTATAATACTTATCAAGATGATAATGTATACTACTATGCTGATATGTTTCAATTTATTATAAAAAAATCTTTAAAAAATGTTAAGACCACCTGAGGTGTCGACGACACCTCAGTGCCTTAACTACAATGTGTTTGATTATTAAGTAAATCAAACGTTTTCCATAGATTATACGATCAATCAATTGCAAATAACACTTTCAAATTGAACTTTTTGGTTGAGATGTTGGATAAAACTGAACCATTGAGAACTGAGACTACTTAGAATACTCTTCCTATAAAGTACTTGACTGTTTTCCATTGGAAAAGGATTTTTTTGTGCAATTAAAAACACTCAAATATTAATCATTAATTGAGAGATTATAAGTAGTAATAATTAAAAGCCCAGAACTATTTCTAGATAGAAAAGGTTAATAGGTCTTTTAGGTTCAAGACTCCAACTTTAAGATAATGTCACAAGATAGATGAGTCTTTGGTTTCTGTATGTAAATTCACTTGCTACTTCATGTTCCTAATTGGCTTCTAGTTCCCTAGTGTTTAAGTCCTTTCTAATCAAAATAGCCAATGCTCATGATAAATGCATGCATGGAGATTAAAGTTTTTTTTCTTCCTTTTTTCTATAATTTTACAAGGTGAAAACATATTGATATCACTAAGGTTTTTCCTCCTTGACTCTGTGTTTCGTCATGGTCAGCTCCTTGAACTGCTCCAGCCAACTTGAAAGACAATTAGGACCCCAACTTTTCTTTTACGCAATTAAGGCCCCCAACTTCTCTGTAACGTAATTAAGCCCCCCAACTTCTCTTTGAAACATATGTTTCACACCCCAGTGGTTGTTTATTGGATTGATGGCGGATCCAGAATTGTGCCCTTGCTATAGTCTAGTCTTAATGAATTCTTCTTCAGACTTAGGTTTCAAGCATTTACTTCTTACCAATATTCAAGGGCATGCTTGTTAATTCTTCCTTGGGATGCAACTAGTTTTTAGTACTTTTCCGTGGGATAGTTTCTTCTACTCCACATTTCCCTTGGTTTCCACAATGCGAAAAAGTGTTAAGTTTCTAACATGTGTGGGTATCTCTGCCCCCAGAGCAGAGAAATGCTTAGAGAATTCATTCTTCAACAGGAAAATGAGAAATGTGTAAACCAAACCAACCTGGTTCTCTGCCCCCAGATAAATGCTTAGAGAACTCATACTTCAACAGGAAAATGAGAAATGTGTAAACCAAACCAACCTGGTTCTGCAAGCCTTGCCCCAGCCTCTAAACAAGTACGCAGAACTCGATGCAAACATACATCATTCCCGTGGCACTGGAGCTCCACCACATCCTCCCGTGTGTACGATCTTGGTGCCAGCATAGGTACTGCTAAAACCTAAAAGAATCAAGAAAAAATAAATAAACTATCATGTTCATTCACCAAAAGGTGCACAAAATAACAAAAGGCCAAGTACGATTTTCTATTAAAAATATATATAAAAAAAAAATAAAAAATAAAAACTTACATTGCACACATAAAGCTTGCAATTTCAACAGATGCACTCTTGGGAATTCTCTAGAACATGGCAGGTTTCAGTGTTCAATTTCGAGGTCTTTGTACTTAAGAAATGTAGAACTGAATATTTCTCCCCAAACAAATCATTTCTGACTTGCATTAAAGCACTCAAAAACAACGTTTTGATAAAGACAATAATTCAAAACCATCAAATTGGTAGTGTTATTTTGGGCTCGCTTGTTCAATAATGGACCATTTATTACCTAGGTGTTGTCTTTACACGTTCATCATTGATGAAGTTTTAGAGAAATTTAGGTGCTTACTTAATACAACAATTTATATAAATGGTCCATTGTTGAATAATTCGCAAAGGTTGAAGACAAGACCAATTATGTGAAGAAAAATCAGTTTAGAGATTACCTCATCGACAATGTTTCCTTGGCGGTCAGAAACGAAGCCGTAGTCAACAAAATGGCTCTTAGGCCTCCAAGGATTTGAACCTCCAGAGCTGCTTTTATTCTTCTTCTTGACAGGCTTGAAGACACGAGAAGCGATATCCACAGCAGAAGGACCAGATAATCGAACTATACCCACTCCACTAGCTTTACCGCCCAAGGAAGTGACTATGGCAGCAATTGTTGAGCTAGATTTATCAAGGGATTCCAGATTCACTTGGTTAGAACCCAATCGCTCATCTTTCGGGAGAAGTAGAGTTTTATCTGCTATGAGAACCATATAGAGTAGAGAGTAGTAAGAAATTAAATCGGGAAAAAAAAAAAAAAAAAAATAATTTGCTTTCTTGTTTAGGGTTTTGCAGAGCGGAAAGAAACCTTTTGGCGCGAAACAAGCTTTTAGGGATGAATTGGATTTGGGATTCGAGGAGAGAGTAGAGAAGAAGGAGAGGGTATTAGGCTTCAAGAGAAAAGGAGATTTTGGTGGTAGTAGCAGTAATAGTGTTGTTTTGGAAGCCAAGGAGAAGGAGGAGGAAGAGGAGAGGAAATGACGGAAGGTTGGGAGCAGAGCCATTTGTTCCAGGACCCCTAGGGACTCGGGGGAATGAGGAATATTGCTCCCAGGAGGAGGATTTTGGTAGTAGAAAACACAAAGTCGTCACTATGTGCACTCACCATTTCCGCTTCGGGCACAAATTTTTTTTTTTTTTTTTTTTTTTAAAGTTTTTCCCCTACTAAGTAACACCACCTTATAAAACCCCTTTTGTTGTGCCGATTCCAACGAGATTCAACAGACGAACCTACAAGAAAATTGACCTCTACTCAATTGTTTTTCTTCATCTTGTCTTCGCTTATTGTTGTTTTAGTTGTTGTTGTTAAATTATTTTTTCAGGCAAATATTATAAAGTTATTGTTTAATGGCTTATTCTTGTTTACTTAGCTAACATTGATTATATTTATTCATTTTATGTATGGGACATAATCATAGAGGTCATAGATTTCGAAATACCTCCAAATTCAATGGATATCTCTGAAGTAATAAAAGAGTATTCAGAAGAAACCAACATTCTAGAGATAATATTTGGGGTTTTATTTTGTGTTACATTATTTGATGATTTACATAATTCTTAGTTCGGTTTATTCTTTATCTACATAGACGAAGATTTAACATAAAATGATGATTAGGTTAATTACAAGGCAGATGGTCATCCCCACATGGACCTTAATGGCAAGCCCAATGTCCATGCCCATCTTGATAGCGAGTCTCTAAGATATTTGGCATACATAGATGAAGGACAACTGACAAAGGTTATTGATGATATTTGATGTATGCTCTGCCTATGAGGTTCGTTCATTTCACCGATATTTTTCTACTAATGATGTTCGATCTACAATACTTTGTATTTTTTAAAATTTTCTAACATCTACACCTTTTTACGTTTTAAGATGTTCTCTTGAACGTCGGACTTAGTATCGTGGTGTAAACGAGTTTGTAGGAACAACTATGTTATCGTTGTTATATCAAAAAATCTGACATTGTCGATTACCGACGAAAATGAATGATTCACCTAACACACTCACAACATGAGAATGTTCATCTTTGTCTTATTTACACAAACTGACTTTTCAAATACTAACCCCCATTTTTCTTTGTTTAGAAATCAATAATGAAATAGAATCACAAGAAGTGGTGAAGATATGAAATTATCCTGATAACCAACACAACACCATCAAAATGGGAGTTGCTACGTGTACTCGACTATTTGGCTCGGTTGCACCGGTAGTTTGAGATGTTTCGACTTTGTTGCACCAACTTAATGTATGTAACACCGACTTATCATTTTTTTTACAATAAAAAAATCATCTGGTGAGAAAATTTTCGTTTAAGAGCGTTAATTGGTTATTGAATGAAAGAACAATAGTAACCATCGTCTATAAACTATAAAACTAAAATTCAGTATGCATTTGTTAAATTTCAATGTGTCCATTAACCATAAGGGGTTAGGGATGGCAACGGGGCAGATTTAGGCAAATCCATCCCCGCCTCGCTGGGGATCGCGGACCCTTGAATTCGCCCCGTATATCCATTTACATAATTTTTCAAAAACCATCTCCACTCCGACCGGGTTGGCGGATATCCGCCCCACACCAAATATCCGTTTAAAAAAATTTGTTCTTCTCGATTTCTTCTGGTTTTTTGGGAATGAAAATATGTTTGTATTCGGATGAAGAAGAAATCCTGATGAACCCTCTTTGTATGAACCCTCCTCTCATTATTTCGATCTGCTTGTATTTGATCTTTGTATGAGTATGAGAATTTGTTTGATTTCTTTGTATTTGTCTCATTATTGCATTGTTGCTGGCGTCAATTTCTCTTAATGATTTTACCGCGGTTAGACCACCCCACTACCACCACCAAAAATGACCTAAAGAAATATAGACCAGCCTCCAACCATTGCCAGGGAAGGCACATGGAGAAATCGGATCACCAACATAAACGGAGAAGATGTTCCACTACCACCATCGAATAAAGATAAAGTGATCAGATCCACTGCAACGAACTATGGGGGATTAAGAGATTTCTCTCAATTTTCCTGCCCTTATTTCTATGTGTAAGCAAATCTCATCCTCCACTCATTGGGATGAAGAGATTTCTCTCAATTTATGTGTAAGCAAAGCATCTGGTGGACGAAAGAGAGGCGTCTCTCCTTGGTCGTTTCGGATCTGGATGAAGAATCACCATCGCCAACGGCCGAGTTAGTTGATGAAGATCTTGGATGAGTTTTTCTTCCCATCGACCAACCACCACCAACGGCAGAGTTAGCTGATAAAGGATCACCAGATCTCAGATGCCCTAGTATCAACAGAGAGATCGAAAAAGAACATTCCAGAATGAGTGAGAGGCAGAGTGAGAACTGAGAGATAGGGTAAGGGGTTTTTCTTTTTATAGGGTAAGAGCATTTTCAATAATTTTTGTACTTAAACGGATATCCGCAGGGCAGATCTGTCCAAATCTGTATCCGCCTCGAAATTCATTTAGGCATATCCAAAACCGCCCCAAACGGAGCGGGCGGGGCGAATATCCGTGAAAATTCGCTCCACTGCCATCTTTATAAAGGGTTGACAAAATCAATACTTATTAAAAATAAAAAATATAAATCAAAACATAATTTTCAAAATTATTGCAACTATTATATCAAATTTCAATAAATGCATTCAAAACCTTAAAAAATCTGATATCTAAACATTTACCTTAGGAACCCTTTATACGAAGTCCCCAATCAACAATATGAGTAAAACATTTTTTACGTTTTAACATTAGCAAAAATTGGTTGGGTACACCAAGTAATTTTTAAAAGCTAAATCTTAAAGATAAAGATGGGGGCATCGAGCCAAACAGTCGGGTACACGTAGCAATTCCCATAAAAATATGCATCACAAAAGCCCATTCTGCTCTTTTTTTTAGCTACGCTTATATCCCTAGAAAATTAATGTCTCCAAATAGCCCATTGACTCATCATGTTAAAATTTATTTTTTCCCCTTTCTCTATGAACTAGTGACAACAATATATTCAAAGTTTATTCATGTAATAATTAAGTGAATACCAATTAATCAAGACTAGAGCCTCGTACAATTCTTCCTTTTACGTTTTTCTGAATTTCTAGTTTTATGAAACATCGTTATTTTAATCGCAAGTATAAACCTCTCATTCATTAGTTGTTCTCCTTTTTTAACAAGGGTGTACAATTAAAAGACTATCATTATTCAAGTTTTATTTTTAAAAATAATTTTCAGACCTCTAACCAATAGTTTATTGGAATTCCGACTGGTATCAGAGTTTATTTTTTCTTATTCAATAGTTCGCATAGATATGTGTACCATTTTATATATTTCTGAAATTATATCACGCAACATCTAATTATACTAGACTCGATAACAATTGATGAATATTAGGAAATCGTGACAATGAAGGATTAAAATCAACATATTTCATGAAGCTTTTGTGAGATTGTAAAAGACATGTTCAACAACGAAGTTGCATGATGGAGCATACTCCAACACATGGCGTGATAGCCAATGCCACCAAATCGTAGGACCATTCACGACATTCACCTACAATAAATTGTTATGTTTTTATTTTATCAAACTCGTACAAAAAAAATATATATAATCACCCCACAAAAGTAGCTCAACAACTCCTTTCACTTTGCACTCGAACGTCAATAAAAAAATTCATCGTAGTATCTTGGTGCCAACGAGTTGGTAGGGACAACAACAATGTTATTTCAAGAAATCTAACAATGTCGATCATTGAAGAAGTTGACATATTCACCTAGCACACTAACATGGGAATGTTGATATTTGCCTTATTTATATACAAATCGACTTTTCAAGTATCAACCCTCATTTTTTTTCTAGTTTACAAACCAATAATAGAGTAGTGTAACATGAAGTAGAGAACTGAAAATGATCTCCCTATATAAACCAACACAACAACAAAATATGTATCACTAAAGCTCCTTATACTTTATTTTCTAGCTATGCCTACACCAGTAGAAGATTAGTTTATCCAATCAGTTCATGGATCCATTAGTAGCAATTTACTCCCCGCTTTCTATGATCTTCACGTCACGACCCGATCCACAGAGTACTATATTGTCCGTTTTGGTCTCAAGTCCTGCACGACTTTAAAACGCGTAATACTTTATAGATCCAAATTCGTATATATATAGCACATCACCCTCCCGCACCCAGACGGTGTGGGACTATGATCTTCCCTTTGTAGTTTGTCAACCCTCTTGGGATCCATGGGCTCTTAGGCTTTTCCCTCACCCTCCCTCTCAGGTCCGCCCACACAAGGGTATCACGATCCACCCCCCTTGGGAGCCCAAGGTTTTTGTTGGCACACTTCCGGCTAGGTCTCTGTCACGACCCGATCCACAGAGTACTATATTGTCCGTTTTGGGCCCAAGGCTTGCACGACTTTAAAACACGTATTACTTTGTAGATCCAAACTCGTAAATTTATAGCACATCACCCTCCTGCACCCAGGCGATGTGGGACTATGATCTCCCCTTTGTAGCTTGCCGATCCATGGGCTCTTGGCTTTTCCCTCACCCTCTCTCTCAGGTCCGCCCACATAAGGATATCACACTTCCCTTCTCCAGCTCACATTTCTCTGGTTTTTTTTCTTTATATAGAATATATGTGCAACAAATTAAAAAATATATATCGTTAACAAAATGGCCAAACACGATAATATTAATATTTGTGTAAAGGAAATAGAGACATAAAAAAAGGCTATTAGAAGAGGGAAAAAATGAAAAGTTAGTGGAGCTACAAATAAACTAATTCTAAGTGATTGATGCTTTAAAGTGTTTATAGTGGAGCGCCTTATACATGTATGAGTTTGTTACTATAGTTAGATTATGTCTTTTATTTTTGTTTATGGCGATTGAGTTGTTCCCAAGACTAAAAGGTATCATGATGGAGTCTATAAGCAATTTCATGATTTAATAAAATAAATAATTGTGTTTTAACTTCAAATTTCTAAAACTTCAGTTTAGCACATCTCATGTTAATAGATCCTCTAAAGTAAATAAAATAGTATATCTTTTTAAAAAAAAACGTTTAAGTGATATAAAATATTAAAACATTACTCATTATGGAATTGATCAACAACATTGCCAAGGCTCATGGGGGTGTATTCGTCTTTGGCGGAGTAGGCGAACGTACTCGTGAAGGAAACGATCTTTACATGAAAATGAAAGAATCGAGAGTGATTAATGAACAAAATATTGCAAAATCAAAAGAAATTATTAAAAAATTAATGACAACAACTATGTTAAAGGATATTCATGGAATTATTAAATAAATATCAAGGGGCTCAGACTAGAGAGCATAGTGCAATTCTTCCTTATGTTTTTAATTTTCTTGTTTGATTAATTATTGTTCGTCTAATGTTAATTATAAAACTCTCATTCATGAGTAATTCATTTTTTTTTTTTTTTTACTAAAGGTGTGAAATTAAAAGGCTATAATTATTCAAATTTTATTCTCTATAAATAATTTTATTATAAAAATTATTTACACTTATCTCTAAACTATAGTTTATTGGAATTCGATATGTACAAAGTATTTATAATTAATACCTTCAAATTTATATAAGTTAGTCAATTTTGAACCTAATTGTGATTTATTTGTATTCTTCAGGTTACATGACACTCTAGAGTAAATATATGTTGCAAAAATTCAAATTTTATGGCATGATTCAAAAAATTTGCAAAAACAAAGTTTACAAAGTGAATATAATGATATAGTTGCATGTGATTGTTAAGGTTGTTAAAGTTAATTAGTAATTTTCAATAACCAATTCGATAACTAAACACTAGAACCTTTCCCATTTTAAAAAAACATCCAACAAGCTAAGCTCATGAGCCTTTCCATAAAGCCCAATATTCAATATTTGTCGTCACTCATTTCCTCTATTCATTCTACTTTCCATTTAAACTAATTTTCTTGCAACCTTTGACTCCACTATTTTAAACTTTCCTAACCACCATTTCAATCCACCAACCACATTGAAATACAGAGATTCCTACACCACTACGACTATCTTAAGTTTCTTATTCAATTAATACTTAAATACCTATGATATCATCTACAATAGGTCATCCCTTCCATCAATCAAAACCATATAAACTTTTTTTTGACTTTGACACACTTACTTAACAACTAAAATTGCAAAATCTAACAGAAGAAACAAATAACAACCACAAAGAAACGTGAATGGAAAGAAGACTTTCATATGTCAATACTTGAGCAACAATTTTATGTGAAGTTGAAATATTCCAAGAATTTGGAATATTTTTTTCTAGGGTTTATTTTCAATGTAATTTTATTTCCGTCAGAATTCATGTGGCTCTTTAAAAGGGAGAGCAATATTTAGGCTAGGGGGACTGCTTTTCTATTAGGTTGTCTATGAGGAACTCATAGAATTGCTTTTCTTTGGGGACCAAGGAATCCACTTTCCATGATTTAGACGAAACAAAACATATTGTTTCACTTTTGTTAAAAAACTGTCAATTGACACCTTATTTCTTTACTTTTTAAAAGTCAAACCAAACAATGAAAACCCACTTTATTTCTTCAATATTCAGTGGTTTCCATGAATGAACCAAACACAATTTAATTTTAGAGGAGATAATTTGTTTGTAGACACAAGGTGAAGCTTTTGGGGAGTCGGAGTGGATTTTGTGTTCACATCTTGGTGTAAGTGCTCTTTATTTGTAATAAAAATTTCTTTTAGCATTATAACACAAACTTCTTACTAGGGTGTAAATGAAATGTTTGTTTATAAGCATGTAATCTAGTTTTTTGCCTCAATCAAAGTTTTGTAAGTATACATAACTTTATCAAGTTTACAAATTGTTTAAATTGATTTTTTATTATTATTAATAGTGCTTGTTTTGATATGATATGCTTAGAATACATCTTTGATATCTTACAGTTAACTTAGGGCTGAAAACTGACCCGACGATTCAGTTTCAGGCTGAAACCGATGAGATCGATTTCAAAGATGTTTAAACCGAAACCGAACCGAAACGATTCGATTTGTTCGATTAATCAGTTTTATTGGTTTACAAAATCATTTAAAAGATAAAAGGAAGAAGGGGAATGGGAGAGGAAGCAAGCTAAAGTAGTTTCCTACTGTTGTTGTTGCTTAAAGTGGAGAAGGGGAGAAAAATGAGAAGGGGAAAGGAAGAAGAAGGAAATAAGTTCTCTTTTTCTCCCTCTTTTTTTTCCTCACTGAGTGTTGAGAGATTACTCTTTCATATCTGTTGAAAATTTGACGGTCACACTTAAGAAATAAATATGGTTTTGCTAACCAAGAAATAGAGAGGTGATTTTGCAAACCAAGAAATAGAGATGTTAGACTTAATAAATGTAAAAGTGATGTGAGAGGGAGAAATAGTTGATGTGAGAGGAATAAAAACTCCCACACTTCTCTCTCTGTTTGGTTTTTTTTGTCTCACACTCCTCCCAATGTAAGTTTATGGGGGAGATAAAGATTAAAAGTGGTGTTCCTCCAATGTGAGTTTAAGGGGGAGAGAGAATTAAAAGTGGCGCTCCTCTCAATGTAAGGGAATGGAATGAACTAAAAGTAGTGGTTGTTGTCATTGTCCTTTCCTTTCCCATCAAGAATTTTTTTTTTAAATATATTGAAAATATTCAATTCTGCTCGATTATACCAGTTATTAAATTTCAAAACCTGAACTGATTTTACTGGTTTCCAATACTTAAGAACTGAAACCGAACCAAAAGTAGGAATAATTGAACTGAAATACTCAGTTCGGTTCGGTCGCTTTCATCGGTTTGTTCGGTTATTTGTTCAACCCTAAGTTAACTTGACATTTAGTGATTAAAATCAAATATTTTAAAAGATGTGAGAAATCTAAAATATGAGTTATGTGAATAGTAGGAAAGATATGTTACATGTAATAAACTAAAAGGAAAACGAATTTGTATTTTTTTCATATTTGATTATCATAATATTCTCCTTTCAACATAAATATTTTATTTGTTTGATTTTGTTTTAGCTTAGAAAACTTTCGTTTAAAGTTTTTGACAATCACAAACCAAAAGTTTTCATAGGATCGATTTTTCTAGCCAAGTATTGCAACCAAACTTTTACACTTGCAAGAATGAAGTTTTCTTAAACTTTGAACAAAATTCCAACTAGTATCAGAGCCTAATTTCTAGCTCAAAACTTAGCATGGTTGTGTACATCCTTTCATATATTGTTGTAATTATACCACGTGACACCTAACCACACTAACCTCATTGACATTTGACGAATATTAGGAAATGAAGACAACGAGTTTGATGATAAAAATCAATAGCTTAGTTGAGAAGAATGTAGTATTATAAAATACATGCTCAATAATGAAGTTGCATGAATGAGCTATTTCCAACAAATAGTGTGATACGCCACCAATGTCGTTAAATTATATGACGACTCGCAACCTTCACCCACAATAGATTGCTAGGTCTTTTTATCAAACTTCTCAAAAGAAATGCAACCACCCCGTGAAAACAACTTGACAACCTCTCCCACCTTCCACTCAAATGTCACCAATAGAATTCGTATTAATAACTTAAATCCCTTATGTATTTGCTGATTTAGTATTTTTTTTTCCTCATCATCCAACTCTACGTCAAAATAATCTATATGTCACACCCCAATTTTTGAGACACTTAAATATCTCGAAAACTTAGACGCGACACCACCCTAAATAATTTGTTTTTCCCATTTACTTGCCACTGGTAACACTTGTTAGAATAATATATACTAAACTAAACCAAACATCACTACGAACAAAAGTGACGATAATATCAAAGTTGCATTTGTCTTAACATACCCACCTCAGTCACATTGACTTACAAAATACAACAAAAACCCAAAAACTGAGAGTTCAACCTACCTCTTTGATGAACAACCTCGTAGATGACCATTTGATCACTTAGTGCCTTCGGCGACACCACCTCCACTTAGGTAGGGGTACATCCATTTATCACAAAACAAGCAAACGGGTCAACACTAGCTGGTATGAGGAGAAGCAAAACAATTATTTCCCAAATTAAGGTATAATATCAAATAAGAGAGATACACAAGTGACAATGACTTAAGAGGCATTACCATTTTTCGTCTTAACTACTCAAACATGAGATGCGCATGAGTTAAATAGATTTTATCATCTCGACCACGACAGTTTAAAAGAATCATAAAATTTAACAATGCAGCTCCACTTTCCATTCCAAATGCTCAATCATGATGTAAATACACATGAGATACTACTTGAGTTCATACAATATATTTTCCCGCCGAACATGTCTCACCCTGACATGCCTCTATACATATACCGATACCACTCCTGGCATGTATGTTCCCAAACGGGGTGCTGCCTCTAGGACATACATGTTGCCATGAAAGATTGATTGTGTGGCCCAATCATAAATCATAACGCACATCGGGGACATTCAACCCGGTTAAAAGCCCAAACGTCCTCAAGGCCGAGGTAGTGATCAACCACACTAGGAGTTCATTTCTTGGATGTGAGGAATCAAATATAAAACACCCTCAAGGTTGAGGCAGTGATCAACTGCACTGGGAGTTCCTTTCTTGGATGAGAGATCAACCCCATTCTCAAGGCCACATTCCGACTCCCTACCAAGGTTTCGCGTAGTTCCTAGTGTTGAACAAGTGGTATGCACCAAACACGATATGCATATCCATCTGGTGATGCGCTATTTTAGTAGCACACAACTTAATACCCTGCTTTGTGATTATAGTATAGAATAAGTAGGAATCGTTATAGACCGGTGATTAGAGGGCTTGTCAATTTTCACTAATAATAACTAAACGACAACTAACAACCTAATTAATTAAATAAAAGGGGATTGGATTTTCTAAATTAAACTATGAATATAACTACGAAAATTACTGTAAAGATAATAAAACTAAAGGGATGACAAAGATGATAAATTAACTAAGGGTTTATCTCCACACACCAAACATATGCTTATAAATCAATCTTCAATAATCACTTGCTAACTTGTGAGAGACAATGCTCAAGATTAACCGTGACCACACTGCATTAATCTTATTATTTTCCCAAGATTAACCGTGACCACACCGCTTTCAAACTATTCTTATCATGCTATCTAAACAGGAATCGCAAGTTAAATAACAATCTAAGATCATTAAGTTTTGTGCAAAATATGAACACTGACTAGACAATTACAAGTATGATCAGCATCTTGTTTTTGCCTAGGTTTTTACTTAACCTTACCAACGTTCCTTGGTATTTACTACTTGTGAATACATGATTATAACAATTAGGTGAAACTCTCCTATACTCTAGCCCCAGATCCTAGCATGCTTACTAAGTTGGCCACCTTAACAAACATACAAGGAAAAGTTCTCTATAAAGCAGTTAAGTAAAACACAATCACTAATAGCAAGGAAGATTAAATTCAATTAATTTATAAAACACATGTTCGGGGCTTCGAATCCACCCCTAACTAAGAGGAGTTTAGCTAGACATATTAATTATGTTCGAATAACAATACATAATTAATATCAAACTAAAAATAAGAGAAAGAGATTAGAAAGAACAATGTCGCCTGTGCGTGGTGGTACTAAGTGGAAACTGGGGTGCAAATAGTGCGATATCTCTTCCTTCACCTTCCTCACGCGAATTGCTCCTTCGCGATCTGCTTCACTAGTCTCTCTGCTCCTTCCTCTTCGCGATATGCTCTGGTGAGAAGGGGATGACAAAGGACAACGAAAAAGTGAGGGGGATGGCGATCGGGTGACTTTGGTTGAGAATGGGAAGAAGGGACGAAGAGGGAAGGACGAGGGATTGAGACGGTGTCTAGGGTTTGGCGAGGTGGCGACAATCAGGGACAGCGAGAGAGAGAGATGAAGGCGGTAGATGGATGCGTTCAGAACGATGGCGACTGTGGATGAGGACGACGACGATGGGTTTGATGGTTGTTGTGAAGGAGGAGGACGACTAGGGTTTGGCGAGGTTGCAGATGTATGTTGGCGAGGATGTTGTGCTGGATGATGAACTGAGACAGAGATGGGGGACGATAATGGTTGCGGCTGTAACGAGGTTAGGGCTTGTTGTGGAGGCTGTGGATGGATGGATGGATGATCTCTCAAAGCCAGGTATCGTCCCCTTTTTTTTGTTTTATTCTTTCCGTGGTTTCCTTGTTTGTGTGATTTCCTTGTGCAATTAGTATTCCTAAATTGCCAATTTGCTTCTATTTTAAAATATTGTAATTGGAAACCTACACAAACATGAAAATAACAATTAGTACCATAATTAACAAGTAATAGCTAAAAATATATATAGAAATATGGTACTAAAAATAGCCTAATTATGCCCCTATCATCTGGCTAGAGTTGCGGGTAAATATAGTCTAAATGATGCAAATCTATTATTGAATTAATTGGTAAACACCATATCTCTGAAATGTTGTCATGACTTCTAGATTACATATCATGGCTCAATTCTAAACTCACTTTCATACACCATTTCAAAACTCAAAGCATAAATCGTGATTCTTTGTAGATTTTCAGCATTTATGCAATTATGCAAAATGTCAGTATCTAACATGGCAAATTTCCATACTATATGGTAGTGCAACATATTTTTCCAAATATTACACTATAAACAAACATTCAAACCCGCGTCCCAAGAATAAGCTTACCACTGCAATATTTCGAAAGGCATTCATCAGGCATATAAACTTCAAACTCTCTAACAATAATAAAAAAGACATAAAACCATGAATATTTCTTATTTTGAATACTTCGATGAAAATCTTAGTAAAGTTCCCTTAACACTAAATTTAAAAGAAACAATTTATGAATTGAAGACCCTGATGGAAAACTTAGGGGAGTTATGTGAAAAATGAAATTTAATAAAAATCATTTACTCGACCACAATTTATTATCACTATCCCGCAATAATATTTTCGAATGACATTGTATTATCAAATTAACATTAAATTAAATTTACATGGGAACGTTCTCGCTTACCTGAGCAAAATCAGTTTTCAGAACCCGATTCTAATCTGACGAAGTGCCAATCTGGCGGAACAACAACTGGCGACTCTAGAAATTCCCCAAACGAGAATCCAACAGGCCCCACCAAGGGAAAAACCTAAGCTTCGACAACTTCGACCGCTCAATTTTCTGATAGAATTTCTAGCGAACTACTCCAAAACTGGAAAAAATATTCCCAATAGTGAACAAACTGTTCGGACACTGGAAAAGGAAGAAGGAACAGTCCGGGACATGATCGAAAAATTACTTAACAACGAAACAAGTCCGACAAAGACTCCGACAATGCCAAATTCCGGTGAAAGCTCTCTGAAAACCACCCTACACAAACCAGATCGTCTTCGACAAGGACTATAGGTCGGAGGCTAGCTGGATCAATGCTAAATGGGCCACTGAATAGCGAAGCACAAGTCGCAACTCGCCTGCGTGATCGCTACACAAATCCAAGCCAAGGAACCTCCCTACCATGCTCACAATAGCTGATTTTTCTGAGCTTTCTGGCCAACGATCCAACCACCTTTGCATGTGGGGTTTTCAGCCTCCAAACGCCCCCACAAACACCCTTAGAAAGCCTGATCGGAGTGGAGTTGCTCAATCGGCCTCCAATAGCTCCGAATGAGCTTCACAATCTGTCACGTTCTGATTTTTGGGCAGGAAGCAAGTGGCAAAGGAAAGGGGAGAAATGAGGAAGAAATGGGGAGGTTTTGGGCGGAGAAAACACCGACAAAGCCTGATCGCCGACAGAGGAGAAATGGAAGGGTGGAGCTCTGTACGCAGGGAGAAAATGATGAAGAAGGGGGAGTTTTCCATTTATAAGTGGGTGGCTATTCGCCCCACCAAAAATTTGAGGGCACCCACCTACAAATCCAGAAAAATTCAAAAAATTTCAATTAAATTCCACTAAATTAGAATTATTGTTTTTAACCCAAAAACTCTAAAATAACGCAATTAAAATTTTACAGGTGTTACACTATATCACCCAAAATTTAAAACTTTGTCAACATATATACATCCTCCAACGTCCTCTCCCATATTTATAAAAGAAGGTGCGACGGCTCAAATAATGATACAAATTCGCCAAATCGTTATTGTTTCCATATATCATTACCATGGCTGATTAGCAAATGACTTTATAAACACATGTTCTCGCAATATTTCTTTCACTTCAGGTTTAGCAGACGAATCCCTAACTCATGTCACCCAAACTTCAAAAAACCAACTTTCCATGATTTGAGGGAACTATAAAAGTTTTAGCTCTAAACCAAACACGTGATATCTCATTTTCATGTTTTTAAAAGTCAAACGAAACATAACAAACCCATTTCATTTTCTCAAAACCCGACCATTTCCTTGATTTCTGTCTTTTCAAGAACAAAACAACAACACCTTATTTTTAAAGAAAGATTTTCCATCTTTTCAAATAACATTTATCTCTTTTCAAATAATAATATTATTTTATTTCCATATCTTTTTATAAACAACACCTAAAAAAAAGTAATGAAAGATTCAACATTACTTATAACAGCTTTAAATAAAGTAACCTTCTACAAATAGTTGTGCAATAGTATCTGAAACATTAAACAATCTGCAAATTCTCTTTCCAAAATAAAATCACTTCA
Organism: Berberis vulgaris; assembly: GCA_963556465.1. NCBI lineage: Eukaryota > Viridiplantae > Streptophyta > Magnoliopsida > Ranunculales > Berberidaceae > Berberis > Berberis vulgaris. The sequence goes on along the minus strand of OY747136.1, from coordinate 31,115,556 downwards.
TGAGTCACAACAATAACCGGGGACTATGTTTATCACATGTAAAATACTACTTGTATGTGCAATTCAAAATTCATTACTCATGCATTGTATGGAGAAATTTCCATAAATAAATAATTATAAAATAAAATAAAAAATTTATCTACAAAACACACAAGGCTTAGGCTAATATATCTCTATTGGTGGAAAATCATGCGAAATCTCTTGCCTACAATATCGTGCTGGTACGTGTTCATGTTCTAATCGACAACTTTTGCCTCATATGCCTTAAAGGTTCTCCATCCATATTAAAAAAAAAAAAAAAAAAAACTCATTTACCACAAAATGGTGGATTGCTTCTCCTCTTCTAATCGATTGGATTTCAGTTCCGTGAGCAAATGTTCAACAACTATTCCCTTTTATGTGGGAATCGGCTTGATTGGATTCAAATGACTTAGATTTTGTTATGGCCAGGGCTGCAACTACTCTCTGTACCATTTGGCGGCTTCGAAAATCTTGTTCTCCAATCAATGGACAACTATATTGAAAACTTCATGAAACCTTATTGTCTATTTGGAAGAATCCAAACAAAAGTATTTCGCACACAATCTACAACATAACGACTCTGTTTCCTCTCAATTCCATCCTGGGAACATCTCTATCTAGATCTAAATTAAATCAATTAGAGTTTGATTTATTTGATATGTAGAATTCTAATTTGCAAGTAGCATATATGGAAGTGAGAGTGTTTTTTAATGCAACTTTTGATGATCTCTCAAATAGGGTGCAACAATTATAGTAGTTTAGTCACCTTCAAATGAAGTTCTTTTGCAATGTGGGTTTAAGATTCATCTCAATATCCATTCCAGTAATATGGCCGAGATTTGTGCGACATAGACTGCTATTTTAATCATCAAGCAAAAGGGTTGGATGTCTGTTTGGTGACTCCATGGTGGCAGTAGATATTATCAACATGATGTCTAAACAACCATTTGGTTGGTGTTTTAGGCCTATTTCTCATAATATTAAGAATATGTTTCCTAGCCTTAAAGTATTGGGATTGTTCATATTAGTAGATCTCTTCATGTTCAAGCTCATGAAGTGGTTCATAAGAGCTACCAACAACAATGTTTTGTAATCCCACTTTCTTCTTAGAGTGTGTTTGATTGCATAAATTTTTTATACCTCGATTCCCCTTTGTTAGTATTTTAATATGACTTTTATCGAAACAAGTAAAGAAAGGAAAAGTGAAAAGAATTGTATTGAAATATAATTGTTATTATTTTCATTGACTGAATACAAGCTTATAAAGCAAACTCTAACCTAACCTTATAGAGATAGGAAACCTAAGACTTCTATTCTATTCTGACTTTCCCAACCTATTATGTAACACTTTCCTATTCAGTAACATAAGTAAACTTCTATTCTTTAACACTCCCCTCAAGTTGGAGTATATGTTTGTAATACCCAACTTGCTAAGAAGATTACAAATTGATAAGTGCTCAAAGCTTTAGTGAACAAATCTGCCCGTTGATGTAGTGTTCCAACATGCTCAGTCTGAATAGTACCCTCTTGTATCTTTTCTCTAATCAAATGACAATCAATCTCTATACGCTTCGTTCGCTCATGAAAAACTAGATTATATGCAATATGGAGTGCAACCTTGTTGTCACAAAACAAGAGAGCTGCCTGAGGATGATTAATGTGCAAATCATTAAGAATGTACTTCAACCAAGTTAACTCACAGCATGTAGAAGCCATGGCCCTATATTCTGCTTCAGCTGTAGATCTTGCCACTGTAGTTTGTTTCTTAGCTTTCCAAGAAATTGGTGAATCGCCAAGCATGACACAATAACCTGTAATGGATCTTCTAGTATCTCTACATCTAGCCCAATCTGCACCACAATAAGCTTTCAACTGTAATGAGCTGGTGGAAGAGAAAAAAAATACTCTTTTCTGGTGAAGCCTTGATATACCTCAAGAGCTTGTGTGCAACATCCAAATGTGGTATTCTGGGCTTGTCCATAAATTGACTTAGGACATGTACTGAATAAACCAAATCTGGTCTCGTAATCGTTAAGTAAATCAACTTTCCAACACGTTTGCGGTATGTTGCGGGATTTGGTAGTAAATCTCCATCATCCTGTGTGAGCACTAAGTTTTGATCCATAGGAAAATGTGAAGGCTTTGCTCCAAGATACCCCGTGTCCTCCAATATTTCAAGTGCATATTTTCATTGAGATAAAGCAATTCCTTTGGATGACCTCGCGACTTCAATGCCAAGGAAATATTTCAATTTTCCTCAAATCTTTGAGCTTGAATTTTGCAGCCAGAAATTTCTTGGTTTCTTCAATGTATTGGAGATCATTACCTGCCAATATTACATCATCAACATATACGAGAATTGCAGTAAAGCTGTTACCCTTAGATCGGACGAATAATGAGTAATCAGCCTTAGACTGATTGTAGCCGGCTGATATGAGAGCAGAGGATAACTTAAGGAACCATTGTCTCGAGGCTTGTTTGAGACCATATAAGGACTTGTTCAACTTGCATACTCGAGTCTCCCCCTTTCGGCCGAATCTAGGAGGAAGACTCATGTACACATCCTAAAAAAGATCACCATAAAGAAAAACATTGTTGACATAAATGCCAACCCTGTGTGGCTGGAAGAGCAAGAAGAATACAAACAGTAGTCAATTTAGCAACAGGAGCAAATGTCTCTTTATAATCGATACCTTCAACTTGATTGTATCCTTTAGCCACAAGACGGGCTTTATAGCATTCAACACTACCATTTGGATTAAGTTTGATCTTATAGACCCATTTACAACCAACCAGATGCTTGCCAGGAGGAAGAGGTTGTAGAGTCCAACTGTTATTGGTTTCTAGAGCATCAATCTCACTATTCATGGCTTGACGCCACTTTGGATCCTGCATAGCCTGCATAAAACTGGTGGGTTCTTTGACTAAAGAAAGGGAAGTGGTGTAAGACTTGTGAGAGGTGGATAAATGGTCATAGGAAAGAAAATCAGAAAGGGGTTAAACAATACCTGTAGAAAGCCCAACGTTCGAAGCAGATGAGTGAGACGATCGGGAAGGCAATCGAGCATCAAAATGATATTGTTGAAGATAAGACGGCTCACGGGTGGCACGAGTGGAGGTGCGAGGTGGGAGAGGGGGGTATTCTAAGGGTGGAACAGGGGCAGAAGCGACCGCTTGGGTTTGGGTTTCTGGGGTTTTCGCCCGGTTGGTGACTGAGACATCAGATTGGGCAACCGATCGGTGGGAGTGGTCTGACTGGTCAGAGAAAGGCACTATTGGAGGAGCAAAAAGTGGAGCATTAGTGACCGATCGGGGGAAGTGTGTCGGGCCGGTCAATGAGGTGATTGAGCATTTTGTCAGAAAAATAAGGAAAAAGTCTCCTCATGAAAAATGACGTCACGAGAAACAATGATATTTTTATGAGTGAGATCATAGACTTTGTATCCTTTTTGCCCGTGAGGGTATCCAAGAAAGACACATTGACTAGAACGAGCATCAAATTTGCTAGGACGTTGAGCATGTGTGGAAGCAAAACATAGACAACCAAAAACTCGAAGGTGAGAATAGTTGGGTTGTTTGTTAAAGAGAAGTTCAAAATGCGTTTTTCCTTTCAGAAAAGAGGATGGTGTGCGATTAATGAGATAGGCAATGGTAAGAATTGCTTCTCCCCAAAAATGTTTAGGGAGATGTGCTTGAAACAAAAGAGCACGAGCGACATTCAAAAAATGTCTATGTTTGCATTCTGCCACCCCATTTTGTTGGGGCGTAGAGACACAAGAAGTTTGATGAGTAATGCCTTTTGAAACATAAAACCAGTGAGGAAAAATTCAAGTCCATTATCACTGCGAATGGTTTGAATTTTGGAAGAAAATTGGTTTTCAACATAATTAATGAATGAAATTAAGAGTGTGCGTGTGTCAGACTTGTGTTTCATGAGATAAATCCAAGTACATTGTGTATAATATTATCAACAATGGTGAGAAAATAACGCGCTTCGGAAAGGGAAGAAACGTGATATCCTCCCCAAATGTCGACATGTAATAAGGAAAAAGGAGTAGTACTCGAAATATGGGATGAAGGAAATTTATTCCTAGTTTGTTTGGCCAAAGGACAAATAACACATTTATTGAAAACACAAGTACTAGCATCACGAAATGAGACAGGAAGAAGATAGAGAGTTTTGTCTGAAAGGTGACCTAGGCATTTGTGCCATAACACGGGGTTATTGTCTTGAGTGATGTGATAAGTGGTGGAAGTTGTAGTGGTGGTGTCGTCCAGGTAGTACAAACCATCAAGCTCAGTTGTTGAACCAATCATCTTCCTCGAACGAAGGTCCTGTATCAGACAAGAATTGTTGAGAAAAATGGTGACAAAAACAGAATGTTTTGTGAGTTTACTAATGGAAATTAAATTGAGATTAAAAGAGATAACACAAAGAACATCATGCAAGGTAAAAACAGAAGAGAAAGTCATGGTGCTAATGTGTGTAACAACAACAAGTGTACCATCAGGAAGCTCAACGGTTCAATTGTGGACGGGTTTGGAAAATGTGAGTAAATGAGGGTTATGAACTATATGATCAGTGACACCGCTATCAAGGATCCAAGATGAACGAGAGCCATGAGATTTGAGAGAGAGTATTTTACCTGTCAACTCTGTAATAGAAAAGTCATTACCAATATTGTGAGCCTTGGACTTGTTGTATGGTGATGTGGTGGTGTTGAGACCACTGCTTGTATTGTCTTCCATGTTGGCTGCGGCTACGTAGTGTTCAGCAGATTACGTAGTGTACCGATGGCTTTAACTGAACCTTGAGTGCTAATAGCCCGATCCTTTAAAATAAGGGTTTTTTTTTGTAATCAGTTGGTGCACTGACTAAATCTCGAGGTGCTAATAGTTGTGGGTAGCTTCTCCTTTTTTTTTTTTTTTCCTTCAGTTGATGGGGAGAGGAGCTTGAGAGGAAGAAGATAATTCCTTCTTCTTCTTGTATTTGCTAAAGTTCTCGCCCCATCCCCATCCCCGTTTTTTTTTTTTTCGTCGATTTAGAAAGCGAAAGAACAGGATGATGGTTCGATCTTCGGGGTTTCTGTTGATGAGGGAGATCTCTGTCGGAGTTTGGTGTTAATGGAGATCTCTGTTGACGAGGGAGATCTTTGTTGATTAGGATGATCTTCGTTGATGAGAGAGATATTTGTTGATCAAGATGATGGCTGATCAGGATGATGTTGGCTGATGATGACGAGATCTGATTTTTTGATGATTGATCAGTGGGGTTCCGTCGATTGATGATGTTGGTTTGATGGTGGTTCGATCAGTGATGATGGTCGATGGTGGGTTTGATGGTTTCATGATGTTTTTATGATCTTTGTATGATGATGAACTGATCTTTGTATGATGATATAGTGATTATCTGATCTTTGTATGATCGATACAGTGATTATTTGTATGATGATGATGATGGTGATCTGTTGATGATGAATTGAAGACGATGATGGTGTTCGACGATGGTGTTTTGCGATTATTGTTGATGGCGGCCTCTTGTTGATGATGATTACCGTGATGTTGATGAAGATGATCGTGGGCTGCGATTGAGCTTTGCTGGCTGCAAATTGAACTCAATTGAACTCTCTTAATCGAGATGAAGTCGATGATGGATTTCTGTTGATCTCTGTTAATTGAGATGAAGTCGATGCTCAACGGTGATGGATCACTGTTGATGTGTTTGTGTATTGATGATGCGTGGAGAAGCTGAGATGGTGTGATTGTGTGGCTGCGTGAGGCAGTAGTTAACAAGCGAGAAGGATTTTTTTTTTTTTTTGGAAATTGAGCGGGGGTTAATAATGGACCCCAAACCATATAAAAGAATGAAGATTACAATCTTAAATATATCTTCCCTATTCTGTCTTCATAAACAATCTTTTTCAGATCTTCAGCAAAAGAGCTAGGATTATCTGTGCGGCGGCTCGAGTTTGGTTAAACAGAGAAGCCTTGCACTGATACCATGAAAAGAATTGTATTGAAATATAATTGTTATTATTTTCATTGACTGAATACAAGCTTATAAAGCAAACTCTAACCTAACCTTGTAGAGATAGGAAACCTAAGACTTCTATTCTATTCTGACTTTCCTAACTTATTCTGTAACACTTTCCTATTCTGTAACATAAGTAAACTTCTATTCTTTAACAAAAAGACCATTCTTCTGTTTGTCTTCGGCATCTTTAAATGCCTAATAATCAAAATAGAATATAGGGCCCAATCGAAAAACAAAATTAAACCCAATATAGTAAACTAAAACAACTATTTTTGAGTTCCAACTATTAGAAACGTAAATTTCTTTTGAACTTCTTTGATCTCCTCTATTAAGAACATGTTTTATAAAAGTGAGGTTAGGGTACCAGGTTTGCAACCAGGATGATGTGGCATAATCAGAGAAGGCTTTTTACAACCTCAAGATACACATAAACACTGTGAAGATTTTATTATTCTTTCAAGATCACTCCACGTCACCCTGGTCGCAAAACCTGGTTTCCTAGTATTTTTGGTTTCATAAATCAAATAACTTGTCCAAGCACATAGATATGATAAATCTGTATCAACAACAACTAAGTTTTCCTTGTATAAAATCATCTGACTCTATCAGCAAGCTTTGATTCTTCTTAATGTAATCGTTTCAATATGTTATTGTTCATTGAATTTAGGGGAAAATTGTGAAAGAAGAGGAGCGGAGATAGAGAAAAGTAGATGACTAAAACACCCCTACTTTAACTCTTTTGTTTTCCTTTCACATTAAGGCCTCGCTTCATCCTCACTGTGACTGGCCGCGCTTAAGTGCTCGGTTACAATTGCACAAAATTTTTCTCAAGTTTCTTAGCTATAGTATAATCTCGTTAAATTAATACTCAATAAATTAATAAACTCGGTTAAATAACATTTTTGGCCGGTCTCGACTTGGGACCAATGTGGTAAATTAATAATTTGCTAAATTTATGGGATAATATGTTTTAAAAAAACACATAAGTCCCACTTTATATATAAATAAATAAGCTCCTTATACATCAAAATAATATACATACATGACTCAATTAGGAAGACTTTGTAAAATATGACTCCAATGTTACTTGTTTTCTATTGAAATTGATGTCTTCTTGGACCACATCTCTAACATTTCTTAGCGCATTAAGAAGCACTAGTGTAGTGTTCTCAAATTGCAAGAGAAATTTATGCAATATTATTGTGTCATTTGAGTGCATCTTTGCACAAGACAAGCTCCAATACATAACTACCGTCTTTAACTTCATCTTGTTTGTCATTTCTCATGGCGTTCTCAATAATTTGCTCGTCACTCAACAACTCTTTGATTAAAACATGTATTGTATCATTTTAGTTTGTTACAAAAATGGATAGATCCATGACTTATACTTAATAAAACTAATTACATTCATGCATTTATTTTGGTTAAGCAAATACATAGAATAATGATAGTTCGTAATTCGGTAATTAGGTAATATTCTATAATCACAATACTCTATACATGTAATAAGTTCAATGTTTTGGAAAAAAAAATATCTTGATAAATTTTTATTATTATTAATTAATGTCTAAATTAATAAATTATTAATTTATCGACAAATAATATCTCGATTAACTAATACATTTTCATGATCCCAAGGGTATTAATTTATAAAGGTTTAACTGTAAATAATACTAGCTACTTTGATTTTTTGTCCATTAAATCTGTCTATAATTCAAATTAACTCATGTTTTAAAAATTTGTCTAGGCATATAAACAAACTGATGGAAGCAATTTAATTTAGCTTTAGATTTAATGGTGGAATTTAAAAATGCGGAGCCAAACTTAATCACCAATTGAGAGCTAAAGCTTTGGCCTTTATGTCTCACCTAAAGTCATCTAAAATAAGAACTCATGGGTTTGAACCCTATAGCCAACATTTAGATTTTTTCTTTTTTAAATTGGTAATTGTGGTTAGATATGAAAGTAGAGATAAGGAGAATGGCTATTCATTATAACATATTGTTAATATAAAAAAATAATTAAAAGAATAAAAAATAATTTTTATTTAACCATTTTTTTTACAAATTAAATTTTAAAATGCTTTTTGGCATGAAAAATGTTTTATATGGACTCTAAAGTTAAGTGTCTAATTTAGTATGAAATATCCAATTCTTGAAGATAAACGTACGAAGAATTATTATTTTTGGAGAAATGAAGTTATATATTCTTTTCCTTGCTTACTATAGAAGAGTTGTGTTACAAGAAATGAAGTTCATTTGTACATATACTAGGGTATTTTTTGTGTCGTTGGCACGATTACATACTTTTTAATCATCCGTGTACTCGCGCCTTCGACACAGCTACCGTGACATGCCTTTGGCATGCCACACGATTTGTCGGATCTTGCCTTCACACTCCCAGATATAATAACTACATGCGTATTTTTATGTCATTATTATAACATAATAATTGTGAATATTTTTAATTTACCCCCTATTTAGAAAAATAGAAAAATTATAATAATATTACTAAATAATTCTACCTAAGGACTTATTCGTAATTATAAAATGCTTGGAGGAGTATTAAATAGTTATGATGGAGGACGTAGTTATAATTATTGAATGCTTGGAGGGGCTTGCGAGTTGAATATCTAAAATCATCAAAATTTTGGGATGACATTAGTATATAACAAAATAGGTTAGGTCTATAAGCAAATTACATAGTTGAATTTACATCCATACCCATGCCACCTTTTTGTTTTTATATGGGCATGGCATTTAGAAAATATCAATAAATTTTAACATTTTCCCCTTTCAACTAATGAGCTTTGATGTCATTTAAATTATATGTTATCCCACAAACATGGTTTGTACATAACATATCACCTAAGAGGTCATTAGGGAACATGAGTAAAATTCTTTTGAATTGAAAATGAGTTAACTTCCCTTGGATTGTTTGCTCAAATCTTCACCATCCTTACATCTAGCTTATACTTGGTAATGAGACATCAAGCAGTCACTCGATCACAACTGTACATGTGGCATGGGTTAACCCTAGCACGTGAAGGGCTTCAATACAGTCCCAAGCAAACTCATTCACAAACTGTTGTTCAACCCGTATGTCAGGTGCCCAGGCTCGAGACACGCCAACCCAAGAGGCACGAATCTTAGGGCTTGGCCAAGGACAATTCAGTCTGAACACGGATCTTAGAGCTGCCATAGGCTCGAGATCCACTCGCACAAAATCAGCTCTTAGCCCAATCAAACATTGAGTCCTAAACAGAGCCAAGTGTAAAAGAGACTCAATCATGCACATGTAAGATCTCCTCTCTCCTTTATGCCCAATCGCATGGACAGTTGGAAAGGGAATACCCGCTATAAGAGATGGTGAAAGGAAGAAGAAATGTATGCATACACATTGTAATTTACATATAACTTTCACTATTCCTTGCATCGATATCCGACTTAAGCATTGGAGTGCCTTCGGCCACAACAATGGTGGCCCTTGGCTTAATCGCTGCTCATTTTTGCAGGCTTGAGATCAGCAAGGACATATCTGAACACATTAGTTTGGTGCCATCTGTAGGGAAAGATGAGAAGGTTTCCCTGAAACGAACATGCAAAGGTCTTTCTAGCTAAGCAAAACATCGAGAAATGGTTACCAACACCAGATTTCAAACACTCAACGACGATGTCAAGCCAGACGAAGCTCTGACCATTAAAGCCCAACCACATGGCCGAATTGATCTGATTGAAAAGGCTAAACAGCCACACGGTCTAACCGCAGAAATGACAGTGGCTGCCCCCGGAATGAGTATGATTCTGCTCCACCTAGATTACTTAACAAGGGTGGTAGAAAGGATCACTCGAGATCGACAGTAGCAATCTGAGATCGACCGAGATCCGGAAAGATCCAAGAGGACGCATAAGAGCAACCCCAAAAAATGGAAACCCCCCGCAGAGGAATAAAGAGCTTGTCGAGAAGGAGCCCCGAAGAAGAAAAGGATCATGGGGACCATACCCTGAGGATAAACAGGACCATGGTCGAAAACCTGCTTCGACTAGGGGCGTCCAACCCTGATGTCCTATATGATCTCACCGTCCTTCTATTGTCGAAGGAAATCATGAGTGCCTATCTTCCGAAGAAGTTCGTCCCACTAAAGCTCGAGTTCTACGACATAACATTAGATCATCTGTGCCATTACTACCACGTGATGGCGCTTAAAGACAGTTCAGAAGTCATTCCGTGCATAACTTTTTCCACCAGCTTGAAAAAGGCCGCACTGACCTGGTTTCACAACCTCCAGCCTAGGTCTATCGGATCGTTCTAGGTTCTGGGAAGGCATTCACCACCAGGTTCGTCGGGAGCTAACAGATCAGGAAAGAGCCTCACTATCTGATGAGCCTCAAGCAGAAGCACGCGAGACCTTTTGGGAGTACGTCAGTCATTTCAATGACAAGCTAACATTAATTGACGGTTGCAGTGACGACGCATTAGTCACCACTCTCACCTTCAGCCTCCGAAGAGGTCAGTTTTACAACTACATCACCTTAGGGCTCCCAGTGGATATGGCGGGTTTGCTAAGGGCGTCCATAAATACATCACCTTGGAATAATGTTGGCTGTCAGAAAGGGAGAAAGCGAGCCAAAACAGGATGAGAACGTGAGCGAGCTCAGTTAAGCAAAGTTGTTCAAGTCCAGTGGCTCAAAGTACCCTATTACACCCCGCTCAACTCCAGTCTGCCCAACATTTTATCTACCATGGAATTATGGGCAAACCTTAATTGGCCATCGAATCAAAGGAGATCTTTCAAAACATGATAAGAATAAACTTTGTTATTATTCACATGGAGGTAGGCCACGACACCAAAGACAGTAGGAGCCTTAATGATGAGATCCAATACTGGATCTAAAGAGGACGATTGAAGGATTTCATCGGCTTCGACGACATGCATCCTCATGGCGAATGAACGACACAAGAAGCGGGAGACATGACACCCGACATGGTATTTGTCCTTCACGGGACAAACGAGGAGAAAAAGCATTCAAATTAGTCACTAAAGAAATCTGTACGAATGCTGCGAGTTAGATCGCATTATCGAGATCACCTCGTACAACACGTAGGAGAGGAGAGAAAATCCCCAAGCTTAACATTCACAGAATGGGACATGAAAGGTGTCCGCTTCCCACACAACGATGCCCTAGTCATCTCAGTAAGGATAACAAACGGGAAAGTGAGAAGATCACTGGTGGATATAGGCAGTTCAATCAACCGTACTGTTCCTAGACGCAATCTTGAAAATGCAACTGACAGAAGAATAGTCGACACATTCAAATCAAGCCATGTTCGAATTTAGTAGAGAAAACTTATACCTGATCGATAAAATCACGATGTCGGTAGTCGTAGGGCAACCAGACCTACAGAGGATCCAGATGACAGAGTTATTGGTCGTAAACGCCCACTCCAAATACAACGTAATCTTGGGCCGATATTGGTTACACCACATGAAGGCTGTCATCTGCACTAACACCAGCGCCTCAAATACCCTTCCGATGACAAAGTAGGGACAATCAAAGGAGACCAAACTATCGTTCTGGAATGTCACTACGTCACAGCCAGGCAATCGGATAATGGAGCATAGAAGCCCGAGCAAAAGGATCTGGATGAGGAACCCCGAATCCAGATAGAGAGAACCCACCTCCACTTTGGGATGTCGAACCTCCATCCAGCCCTAGGGGGATACTGAGTATTGGGCAGGTGAAATAAGTTGTCACAATATACCTAGACAACCCAGCTAACATTAAAGCAGTCTAGATAGGCTCTAATCTCAACAGAGCGTTGGCAGATCCGTTAGCCGTGTTCTTAAAAGAGAATTAAGACGTCTTCGCCTGGACAATGAAAGACATAATGGGGATCGATCCACAATAATCACGCGCCGTCTGACAATCAATCCTGACTTGAAGCAAGTTTGATATAAAAGAAGGTCGGTGGCCCCCGAGCGCAACCATGCCATTAATGAAGAGGTATAAAGAATTCTAAATGCCAACATGATAAGGGAATCTTGCCACTAGGAATGGATGGCAAACACGGTCTTGGTGAGAAATAAAAATGAAAAGTGGAGAGTCTGTGTAGACTACACCGACTTTAACAAAGCCTGCCCAAAAGACAACTTTTCACTGCCTCGGATAGACCAGATCGTGGATGCGACATCTGGACACAACCTACTTAGCTTCATGGATGTGTATTCTGGCTACAATCAGATCAATATGCACTAGTCAAACCAGGATAAAACCTCTTTCATAATGGATATAGGCAGATACTGTTATCGAGTAATGTGTTCGGAATGAAGAATGCGGGGAAGTGTACTAGCTTTTGGTGAATCGAATGTTTAAAGGACAAATTGGAAAGACCATGGAAGTTTACATCGACGACATGCTGGTAAATAGACTCCACAGTTCTGATCATCTATCGGACCTCCAATGAGCATTCTCCCAACTCAGGAAGTACCAAATGAAGCTCAACCCACATGAATGCACTTTTAGGGTGCAATTAGGAAAATTCTTGGGCTACATAGTCAATCGAATGAGGGATAGTGGCTGATCCAAAACAGATTCAGGCTCTTCTCAACATGAGAACATCCACAAACATTTAAGAAGTTCAGAACCTAACTGAGAGGGTGGTAGCTCTAAACAGGTTCATCTCCAAATCTTCAGACATATGCCTCCATTTTTTAAAATCCTAAAAGAAAACAAAAAATTCTAATGGGGAGAGTAGTGTGAACATGCCTTCCAAGATATGAATGCATACATGGGAAACACGAAGCTGCTGTCAAAACCTACTCTGGGTGAGACACTCTACCTATACCTCTCAGTTTCAGAGCATGCTGTCAACTTAGCTCTTGTTCGGGAACATATAGGGAAACAAAAACTCGTCTACCACATCAGCAAAATGTTCGATGGGGCGTAGGCTAACTATCTTAATCTGGAAAAAATGGCTTTATCGCTGGTGACTTCCTCCATAAAACAAAGACCATACTTCTAAGCTTATTCAATAACAGTACTGACCGAGTAGCCACTCTAGTCAGTATTGCACAAGCCAGAGCTATCAGAAAGAATGGTCAAATGGTCAGTGGAGCTAGGACAATTTGACATCCACTACGCTCCAAGAACGTCCATCAAGGCGCAAACACTAGTAGACTTCATTGCTGAGTTCACTGGGACAAGAGAACCGAAACTGAAAGACCAACAAGGAGACAAGAACCCCAACTGTCATGCCCTGATTCCGCCCCCCACAGGGATGGATTTTGCGATGCGACGGGTCATCCAACGTAAAAGGGTTGCAGACTGGGGATCGTCCTTTACACCCATGAAGGGGTCACCCTCATGAAGACTATCAAATTCAACTTCTGCACTTCAAACAACGAAGCGGAGTATGAAACCATGCTAGCCGGGCTAAAGCTAGAGAGAGGAATCAAAGTGGAAAAAATCACGGTGTTTAGCGAATCTCAAGTGGTGGTTAATTAGGTGAGCGGTGAATTCGATGTTAAAGAACCCCAAATGATGGCGTATTGTGGGAAAGCAATCAATGATAAAAGAGGGTTCAAGAAATTACTGCTTCGCTGCTGCTCTGGGTCAGACAACCAGGAAGATCGATGACTTGGCCTGAAAGGTTTTCTGCGCATAGAACGACTCCAACACTCTTAGAGTTACAGGAGAAGTCGGCCCTAGAAGAAGAAGGGCTCCACGAAACCCTCTTAACAATTATGGAGACCATCTGGATGAGCCCTTTGATCAGCTACATAAAAAATGGAGTCCTCTCTGTAGATAAGCTAGAAGCCATAAAGTTGAAAAACAGAGCGGTATGGTATACACTCCTCAACGACAGGTTGTACAGGAAATCAACGACTGACCCTGTGAGACCCTGGAGTGGGCGGACCTGAGGGTGAGGGTTGGAGCCCAATAGGCCCAACAGACCCAAGAGAGGTTGAGCGAGCTACAAAGGGGGGACATAGTCCCACATCGCCTGGGTGCGGGAGGGGGATGTCCTACTTATGTGTGAGGTTGGATCCCCATAGTAACAACATGTTTTAAAGCCGTGCGGGTTGGTTGGGTCCAAAACGGACAATATTGTTACTGTACGGATCGGGTCGCTATAGAATGGTATCAGAGCCTGACCTAGCCTGAAGTGTGCCGACGTGGACGTTGGGCCCTAAGGGGGTAGACTGTGAGACCCTGGAGTGGCGGACTTGAGGATGAGGGTTGGAGCCCAATAGGCCAATAGGCCCGAGAGAGGTTGGAGGAGCTACAAATGGGGACATAGCCCCACATCGCCTGGGTGCGGGAGGGGGATGTGCTACTTATGTACGAGGTTGGATCCCCATAGTAACAACGCGTTTTAAAGCCGTGTGGGCCAGTTGAGCCTAGAGCGGACAATATCGGGTCGCTACAGACCCTCTGCTCAGATGTATGACCTTCAAAGAGGCAAACCAGGTCCTTATAGAAATCCATGAAAGAATTTGTGGGAACCACCCGGGAGGAAGGACATTAGCTCATAAAGCCCTCACGTCGGGGTACTATTAGCCAAAAATGCAGCAAGTCGTCAAGACATGGTTCGTAAGTGCGATAAGAGTTAGAGGTATGCCCAATATACACATATACCCGCACAGAATTTGGTTTCAATGACCAGCCCGTGGCCTTTTGCCCAGTGGAGGATGGACATCGTAGGCCCGTTCCCCATATTCGAAAGAAAGAACTTCCTCCTTGTGGTTGTCGACTACTTCACCAAATGGATAGAAGTAGAGCCCCTCTTCAAGATAAGATAGAATCAGATCAAGAATTTTATTTGGAAGTCTATCGTTCTTAGGTTTGGAATACCGAAAATATTGGTAAGAGATAACGAGACAGTTTGAAGACGGGAAAGACAAGCAACTTTGCACTGAACTGGGCATCAGTCGCCACTTTTTCGTGCCGAGTCACCTCCTAGCCAATAGACAAACATAAGTCACCAATTGAACTATCCTAGAAGCAATCAAGAGGAAACTCGATGCAGTCAAATGGCTCTTTATCTAAGCCTCTGTTTGGAAATACCATACCGCAAAGAGAACTTTGACTAGAGAGACACCATTCACACTAGCTTATGGGCCCGAGGCAATGGTTCAAGTGGAACTAGGAATGCCTACGTTCAGGATGGATGAGTTCCGGATGGAGGACAACGACGAAGCTCTAAGAGTCAAACTAGAATTACTTGAAGAGCGAAGGGACGAAGCTTCCGTCAGAATAGTTGCCTATCAACAAAAGATGGCCAACCACTACAATAAGAGGGTTAAGCCTCGAGAATTCAAAATCGGCGGTTGGGTGCCGAGAAAGACCCAACCAAACAGAAAAAACCTAAAAAAAGGCAAGCTAAGCCCAAACTGCGAATGTCCTTACAAGGTGACAACAATCAAAAGGCTAAGAACCTACTGGCTAGAAAACTAAATGAAGAGCATATGAAAATGCCGGGAACGTATGACACTTGAAAAAGTATTATCAGTAAAGGTACTCTCTTTAAAAAATCACATTTCATATAACTCTATACACATGAACAGGTCTAGTCCGACCTTAAGACCACAATGGCACCCACGCGGACCAAACCCAATCCACCAATGGTTCACTTCAAGCAGGCGAGTCTAGTCCATGGACGACTCACTGTTCCTAAGATAGCCTAGTCAGTCCACCGCAAATGGGCGAGCCCAATCCATGGACGACTCACTACTCCTAAGGGAACCTAGCTGACTACGAGGACCATAATGGCACATAAGCAGCCGAGCCTAGTCCTATTCAAGACGTCGACAACTTGCCGCATAAATGACTTGTTCGCCTCAAGAGCCAAGGAACGCCAGCATGGACCGAATCTAGTCCACGAGCAGTTCACATCAAGCGGGCGAGTCCAGTTCACAGAGGACTCATTGCTCCTAAATGAACCTGGCCCGACTACGGGGACCATAATGGCGCACAAGCGCCGAGCCTAGTCCTATTCAGGACTTCGACAGCTTGTCGCATAAGTGACCTAGTCCGCCTCAGGAGCCAAGGAACGATAGCGCGGACCGGACCTAGTCCACGAACAGTTCACCGCAAGCAGGCGAGTCCAGTCCACAGACGACTCACTACTCCTAAAGGAACCTAACCCGACTACGGAGACCATAATGGAGCACAAGCAGCTGAGCCTAGTCCTATTTAGGATGTCGACAACTTACCGCACAAGTGATCTAGTCCGCTTCAGGAGCCAAAGAACGCCAGCGCGGACCTAACCCAGTTTATGGACAGTTTACGACAAGCGGGCGAGTCTAGTCCACAAACGACTCACCACTCCTAAGACAACTTGGTCCAATTATGGGGACCACAATGGCGCACAAGCGACCAACCCTAGTTTTATTTAGGATGTTGACAGCTCACCGCATAAGTAACCTAATTCGCCTCAGGAGACAAGGCAATAACAGTACAAGTCGAACCCAGTCCATAGGCAGTTCTCGCAAGCGGACGAGTCCAGTCCACAAACGACTCACCGTTCTAGAGATAACCTAGTTCTCCTAAGGAACTACAACAATGGGCATGTGCACCGTACCCAGTCCACCGACAGTTCACCGTGAGCGAACGAGTCTAGTCCACAGACGACTCAACGCATCTAATTGTTCTAGTCTATATGAACCAAAAGGGATGGCGGAAGACGCCATGAAAACACAAGAAGATAGAAGACAAACTTGGCCCTTGTGGGGAAGTCCATACTTCTTTTTCGTGACATAAGAGCAAATTCAGAGGTCCCACGAAACCACTAGAAGCTCACTTAAACCAAGTGGCTTTATCCAATAGCAGGTATTATCAAGACTCATCGATGTAAATGTCAGAAAATTCAGAGACTCCACTACTAGGGGTTCCCCTTTGTCCTCTGAAGAGGCCAATACATAAGCACATTTTCTAGGACACATTTGAGGAACATGTTCTACAATACACATGGTAACGCGTGACCCTATGAGAACTAGCCTATATATAGGCACGATGTTCACAGATGAAGGACACCTAATAGTCGCGTCAACGTTAAATGTTACGCTGGGAATGAATGGGTGATGGTTCTAAGTACAATTGCACCAGTCCACATTCATTAAATTAATGGAACTTCAAGTAGCCCCATTAATGACACATCAAACAGTCAGTTGATCACAAACGTGCACGTGGCATGGGCTAACCCAAGTACGTGAAAGCCTTCAACATAGGCCCAAGTGGACCCATTAACAAACTGTTGTTCAACCCGTAAGTCAGGTGCCCAGGCCCAAGACACGCTAGTCCAAGAGGCGTAGATCTTATGGCTTGGCCTAGGACAATAAGGCCCGAATACGAATATCAAAGCTTCCATAGGCCCGAAATCCACTTGCACGGAATTAGCTCTTAGCCCAATCAAGTATTGGGTCATAAACAAAGCCAAGTGTTGAAGAGACTAAACCATGCACATGTAAAATATTATGCGAGATCCCCTCTCTCCATGCCCTCGATCGCAGGGACAGTTAAAGAGGGAACACTTGCTATAAGAGATGGAGAAAATAAGAACTAAGGTACACATACACATTGCAAATTACATATAGTCTTCACTCTTCCTTGCATCTATATTTGACTTAAGCATCGGAGTGCCTTCGGCCACTACAGCGGTGGTCTTTGGCTTAATCATTGCTCATTTTCACAGGTTTGAAATCAGCAAGGACATATCTGAACACATCATTTGGCATTATCACCTCTCTTATTTCAACCCCTTAGGAATAGTGAAACTATGCTGATATATTATATAGACTCGCGTAGTACCCTTGTCGTTGGCACAATAGAAAGTGGGTTGTGACATTATGTTAAACTTGGCAACAATTTTAATCAGTTGGAACAAATATATATATATTTTTTTTTTCAAAAAGTCGAAGTGATGTTTGGGCCTTTTTGTTTGGAAAATATAGAAAATGCCTTCTCATTCCTTTGAAAAACATAGAAAATGCTCACGTCATGAAATGAATTGAAATTTTTTTTTTGTAGAAATGCATACAGTGTGAAATGCATATTTCAAAATTTTAAGCTTTTGATAATTGGTTTCGTTAGAAAGATCTCCACAAATTCTTTTCAATGATACAAATATACCAAAATCCGACATTTAAGTAGATCGTCATGACAATTTTCATTTTTAGAGAAAAAAAAAACTCAAATTTTCCTATATCTATCACATGTGCATTCCATAAACTTTTTACACATTTTGTTCATTTTATTTGCTCTTCTACATGCTTCATATCTACAAACGTACCATTGTTGAGAATGAATCTCTACCCTCAACATTTTCCAACTTTTAATCCTAGCCATAGTTTATCTCCAAATTCCTTATGAGTACAACTTCTATATGATTTGTAAGATAAACTAGTGTATTATCTTTGCTTTTGGCACAATACAATGTTGGACGTGATATTAGGGTCAAATTCATTTTAATCGATTTGAAAAAACACATTTTCAAATTGAGACAATTAGTTTTTCTAAAACTTTGACCTGTGGAGGCTGCTACCCTAGGAAGCAGATCTTCTTTCCCGCCCCATGGGCTTGATGCTAAGCATCGAGCTGATCTTTCAGTTGAGAAGGCTTTGGGAGTGGAGCTGGTGTCTCTCAAAGGTCCCTTTGGATTTTTGTCGTTGGTTCAGTGATGAGTGCATAAAAGAGCACTCTGAACATCGTTTCTCTAAGTGTAATTGTTAGATTATTTGGTTAATTCTAGTATTTTTTTGTAATAATTTTCTATTTATATGTTATGTGTATCTTGGTTTTGGCAGGCAATTTATTGGAGAAAAAAGGAACTAAAGCCATGTGCAAGGCCGGGTTGCTAAAAAGGAAGGCTAATCAAAGAAGGAAATCCAATTTCACAAAGAATTTTAGGTTGAAACCTGGTAGGAAAGGGAGAAAAATTAAAAAGGAAATAAAGAGTTTTAAAAAGGGGATAAGAGACTCCAAATTCTCTCCCTTTCACAGACGCAAATTGAACCCTTCTTGGTTGCGTTTTCCAGCTCTCTCGGACGTGATTTTGAGCTCCCTCTCAGCTGCGAATTCACCATCTTCTTGGTTGCGATTTTACTGTCTTTTGGGATGCAATTGAGCAAACCAGCTATTGGCGTGATTATGCTCTGTTCATGAACTGAAGTTGCGTGAAGAAGAAGTAGAGAAGAAGAATGAATGAAGGAAGTTAGAGGAATTAGCTGGTTTGCTGCTGCCTCAAATCGTTGTTGTGCTAGCTGCTCTCTTGCTGTTATAGTCAGTGTGAAGGAGGAGGAGGGAGGGAAAAAAGAAATTTAAAAATTTATTTTCGCTATTTGCACATCGACTTCAATCTGTACCACCATGACCAGTTTGTTTATTCCTTCTTCTTTTCAACGATTTATTTCTAATATCAATCTTGCCTGCAGTATGTGTAGCTAAAGAATTTAGTTGGGGATAGATTGAAGTACTAATTATGACTCCTTTAAATTTTGACATGCTTTGATACACTATTTTTACAATGCTCAATTGATTAATTTATGATTTTATTTCACCATTCATATGAATTTTGTTTATGCTTGATCACAATATGCATGATTTTTATAAGGATTGTTACATGGGTAAATTTAGATTAACGAGTCTTGTGCCCATGTTAAGTAACAAAAAGAGCCAAATAAGATCGGTTCTTGGAATTAATCAACATAGATGACCGAAATAGATACCATATTTTGGGTTTTATGTTTTTTGTCGATTTCCATTGATTTATGCTTTCTTAAGGTGGAACTTAGTAGATACCATGCTAAATACCTTTAAAATAAAAAGAGTTAGAGTAGACACCCATGCCTACTTTGTTGTTTAGGGAAATCCATAGTTTAAGAAGTAGATACCCATCATGCCCTTAGGTTGGCAAAATTTGAGCATTTAAATTTGGTTTATATCATTTTGCATGTTATTATTCAAACGAAGATGACTAGTGGCGGATATCGAATCCCTAACTTATTTCTCACAATTATTAGGTTTATTTGAAGTAGTAGTATTAGGAAAACTATTTTAAACATAATTGAACCAATCCTTGTGAGAATGATCTCGTTCTTGCCATACATATTATTTGTTTGATCTGCACCCTGACGTTTATTGTATAGTTCATGCTTTGGAGGGGGCATTCGCTAGGCTTTGTAAGTCATATTCGGATGCGCTATATCGGCCGGACCTCTTAAGCAAGCAGCTTGAAGAGGCAGCGGACAAGGCGCATGTTGATTTGCGAGCACAAGCCGCTGAACAAGAGAATTGAGTCTGAGTTGACTGCTTTGCATAGGGAATTTGAATCTGAGTTGGCTGACAGGCGATGCCAAGTCCATGAAGTGGAAGCTCGGGCTGAATCCATGCTGGGTGAGCTAAGTCCGCTAAGACAACGATTGGTGGAAGAGGAATCTCATGTGGTTGTGCTTTCACATATAATATCAAAGACGGAGGAAAGTCTAGCAGAGTCCAAGGCTCAGCATGTAACTTCAACGTCTCTCGATATCGCCCGGGGTAGGCTAGAACTGCTTGGACTAATTGAAGAAAAGAACCCCCACCTGGAGCTTGACTTTGAACGATACATGAAGACTGCTTTCTGGAAGATTGACAAGGCAAAAGTCTTTGACCCCGTGTCTCTGTCTAGTGACTCAAGACTGGCTTCGGATAATGTTGTTTTATCTCCTGCAGTTCCTTCTAATGTAACTGGCTCTTCGGCCTTTGGAGTGAGCTCTCCAAAGCAGTTGTAACTTTTGAAATATGACTTAAAGTAAGTTTGTCAAGTAGCTTTTTGTACATGTACCTTCTATAGCTTATCTGTGTTATCATGTCATTGCGCCAGTCCGTTGCTTGCATAATCGGTTCTGAAGTGCTTGTACTTTTTTTTCTCCGACTCATTTTAACTTTCTTATGTCGGACTGGGCCGTAGCTGTCTTGATCCATCATTATCAGCCGAAGCTGATTCAGGTTCAGCGATTATTGCTCACGAAAGTACAATGACTCTGGCGAGCCATTTTTGTCAAGCTGCATGAGCGCTGACTATACTCCCATTCTCTAACTCATATTCGTCTGTTTTTCGCAAACATGGTGTTAGAGTGATAAAGTTTGGTGATCATTGTCTGTGGAAGAACAATGATCCCTGGCAGACAGTCTTCACTAGGCTACATGAGCACTGAATAACCTCCCACTTTCTAGGTTGTCGTCATTCGCACTATACGGACTAGGCTTCGAGCAATAAGTTCGGTGATCATTATCTGTAGTTGGACAATGATCCCTAGCAAGTCGTCTTCATCAGGCTACATGAGCACTGACTAAGCTCCCACTTTCTAGGCCGTCGTCATCCGTTCTATTCGGACTAGGCTTCGAGCGATAAGTTTGACGATTATTATCTATAGTTGGACAATGATCCTTGGCAAGTTGTCTTTACCAGGCTACATGAGCACTAATTAAGCTCCCACTTATAGGTCATCGTCATCCGTACTATTCGGATTAGTCTTCGAGCGATAAGTTTGGCAATCATTATGTATAGTTAGACAATGATCCCTGGGAAGTCGTCTTCATCAAGCATCGAGAGCGCTGACTAGACTCCCACTTTCTAGGTCGTCGTCATCCGTTCTATTTGGACTAGGCTTCGAGTGATAAGTTCGGTGATCATTATCTATAGTTGGATAATGATCCCTGACAAATCGTCTTCATCAAGCGTCGATAACACTGACTAGACTCCAACTTTCTAAGCCATCGTAATCTGTTATTCACGGACTAGAAGCTATCGTCATCGACTACGCTTTGGTCGAGTTCGGTGACTGTTATCCATATTCAGACAACAATCCCTGGCGAGCCGTCTCGATAAAGCATTAGAGAACTGACTAAGCTGTCACCCTCTAAACCGTTGACACCCGTTTAACGGGCTGGGCGTTAGGGAGAACTCGAGGCAATTGCCGTCAGCCGAAACTAATTAGGCTCTGGTCGAGTCTGATAAGCATGACTTTGGTGTCCTGGCTTACCTAATTCACTGAGTGGGCGGGAGTCAGGTAATGGAAGAGTTATTGGTAGTAGTGGAATTTCAGAAAAAACGAACGTCCTTTATTGATAGTACTTTTTAAGGTGTTATACATTCCATGACCGTATAAGGCTTCTACCGTCCACATCTTCCAACCAATACGTCCTAGGCCTGTTGACCTCGGTCACTTTGTAGGACCCTTCCAATCCGGGTTCAGCTTCCTGCTCCTGGTTCTTTAGTTTCTGTTGAGTTTTTCTGAGTACCAGTCTCTAACTTTGAATTCACGTGGCTTGACTTTCTTGTTATAGTATTGAGTCATCTTTTGTTGGTAGGCGGCTATTTTGGTAGAGGCATTATTTCTCTTTTCTTCGAAGAGGTCTAAACTAACATGCAAAGTTTCTTCATTGTCTTCTGGTCTGAATTCCTCTGTCCGGTAACACTACACCAAAATGCTTGTTTAGCTACGGGGAGGTGGCCACGGCTCTAAGCCGTTGGTGTATTTGCCACGGCTATAAACCGTGGATAGCGTGGCCAACGGCCTAAAACCGTGGCTACAAAAATAGTTAGCCACGGCTCTAAACCGTGGGTGCATTAGCCACGGCCAAAAACCGTTGCTATATTGTGCAACGGCCAAAAACCGTTGCTAAATTAAACCGTTTTGCACGTGCCACGCACCTGCGAGTGAGAGATTTGCAGAGTGATTTCGCGCTCTGGCAAAAATGGGGGGAGAGTGGATTTCGCGCTCTGTCGCGCTTTGGTGAAAAAAATTGGGGAAAAAATTTGGCGCTGTCATTGCAAAAAATTGGCGAAATTTTTTTTGCTATTTCGACCTAGATCAGTTTGCGCGGTCATTGCGAAAAAAATTTCGACCTAAATCAGAGAGAGGTTTGGCGCAGAGGAGAAGAAGGACGAACTGAAGAAGAAGATGAAGAATCGAAGCAGATTCTCAAACTTTTCTTCTCCTTCTTCTTCTTTCGATCTTGAGAGAATCGAGCTGAAGAAGAACATCAAATTAATGAAAAGGGAATAAACTTGGCATAGTTTATGATGTTATCCGAGTAGAAGATGCGTTGAACCAAGAGGCAGCAGAAACTGGGTTGGGGTCTCAGAGCTCTCTGCCCTGATCTCTTTGTCCAACACATCGAGGAGCTCTCTGCCCTGATCTCTGCGAGGAGCTTTAGATCCAGCGAGAGCTTCAGATCCAGCGAGGAGCTCTCTGCCCTGATCTCAGATCCAGCGAGCAGCTCTCTGCCCTGATCTCAGATCCAGCGAAGAGGAGGGGTTCCAGCGAGGAGAAGAGGTTATCGCCCTGCTCTCAGATTCGTTCAGATCTCCTTCCAGGTAAGATGTTTCAGTTCCACTTAGTTATTTGCTTCTTTGAATTGGTGAGAGTTGTTTCCATTCACACAAAAAATTGTCTTGCACATTATCAGATTAAGGTCCAACACCACCACCACCACCACCACCCTTATTTCTCAACTCTCACCAACCATGAAATGTACCAAGCACAACTAGATAACCACAACACCACCAAGGAAAACCATTTTGTTGCTTGCAATCCCTCACTCCCTCAAGTGTCTGAAGATGGGGTAGGAGGTTTTAGGAACTGGGTTTCAAGGAATTATTGTCAAGAAATGGAGCAAAAGTTGGATGGGGGGTTCAGGGTGGGTGGTGATGAAGGAGGAGGTTCTGGGTCAGTCTGTGCAATGGGGTATGGAGATTTGCAGTCACTTAGCTTGTCAATGAGTCCTGGATCTCAATCAATTTGTATTACAACACCCCCACCCCAGCAAATTTCCCCAACTGGTGGGACAGAAACAACCAGTTCACAGGAAGTCCATAGACACATTTGGTCAGAGGACATCACAGTGTATAGGTGTTACAATGTCTGTTCAAACCTGGTGTCTTTAATTTATTTTACCTTTTGTTTTTTGTATTTTTGGGGTTCCTATCATCATTTCATTCATTCATTCATTCTTCCATGATGTTTTTTTTTGTCTTGTTTTGTTGTATGATTTTACCTTACCTTACCTTTTTCATGTCTCCTTGTTGGGTTAAAATTTTTGGTTTGAATTTTGCTTTGTTTTGATCCATTTTTTCTTCATCACAATCAAACATAGATGGACTGGTAGATATGAGGCACATATTTGGGATAACAGCTGCAAGAAGGAAGGTCAAACCAGGAAAAGGGAGGCGAGGTTGGTTGTTCATGAAATTAGAAAGAAACTTGGAGCAACTCTTTGGAGTTTTTTTTTTCATTTTCAATGTTGTATTTTTGTCTTTCTCTGTCTTGTAAGTTTCTGACTAGTACTCACTAATTATTGTTTGTCACGTTCTTCCCTTGTTCAGGATGCCATTCAAATCAAATCACACTATACAGTTTATCTTGGTAAAATCTCTAACCATTCACTTAATGTTTGATTACAACTTTTATCTATTGTGTTTTGCATTAATTAATTAAATAAAATCATTCTCCATTGTTGATTAGGGGGTTATGATATGGAGGAGAAAGCTGCAAGAGCTTATGATTTAACAGCACTGAAGTATTGGGGTCCCTCGACCTACATCAATTTCTCGGTAACAATATATACTGTTCGAATTAACATGCTGATATATCGTTTATTTATATGTTATGGAACTTAAGGTTACTGATTGGTAAGTCCTTTGTTGTTTTAACAGTTGGAGAATTACCAAGAGGAACTCGAAAGCATGAAGAACACGAGTAGGCAGGAATATGTTTCTCACTTGAGAAGGTATAATTTAATTTCTTTTTGTTTTTTTATGGCTTACTTGTATTTTACTGCATTTTGGTGAATATAATGAATGTGTTATTATTTTGTCTTGTAGGAAAAGTAGCAAGTCTCCCTGTTTATCTCCCTGTTTCTGGGTTTGGAGGTTTAAGTTAAATATTTCACAATTTGACTTACCATAGTATTCTTCTTTGTAAACATTAGCATTCTAGATCAATCAAATGAAGAAGAACATGATTGTTTGTGCAACTTGGGAGTAGAATCAACAAAAAGGAGGGAAGAAGAAAGGTCAAGCAAGTATGGGTAATTGTTGTTTCTTCAAATCAACTCAAGTGAACCATAGAAGCTCAACAACTTTAACTTCCTCAACTCCAGGTACTCGAACAATATTTTTTTTTGCAATAATTGATCTTTTCTTTTAATGGAGTCTCTTAAGTTTCAGTTTTTGTTGATGGGTTTTTCTTATTTTGCTTAGATTCTGTTTTTTTGTGTTAATATCTATATGAGGCAATGGGGTTTTGGTATAATTTTATTGGATCTTGTACTCAAATAGAAATCCATTTAAAAACTAAACTTTGTTGTAATTATGTGTGTGTTAATGGTGTTTTAGGACCTCAAAATTGTCAGTTTTTATCTCAAATTGAACTGGGATCTTCTTCCTCGTGGAATCCAAATACCCATTATGTCATTTCTTGAACATGTTCCTTAAGTTTCAGAATCTTTCACACCAAGTCCCTTAATTAATAATCTGCTTTAGTTTTGTGTTAGAACATCAAAAGCTCCAGCTTGACTCAAAAACACCGGATGGGGTTTTGGATTTGTGGGTTACCCTTTTTAATACAATAAAAGAATCTATTTTGTACTTGTTCATAAGAGATTAAGGGAATTCTGATTAGTACTCTGACACACTAGATCCTATGTATTAATTATAGGGTCATCAAAGGCCAATAACAATGGAGGTGGTGGTGATCACCATCCTTATTTTTGTTATGTGCTTTTGTCATTGAAATTAGAGTCAATTCTTTGTTGCTGTGGTGGTGATCATTTGTTTGTAATATGGATGTTTATAACTAAAATTGTATCAAATGGATGTTTGGATGAAGTAATTATTGAAACAAACAATTAAATGGATTTAGGTTTCCAGCACAAGTATTGCATATAATCATTTCTTTCATTGCTTGTCTAATGCTTCATATGAGCTCCTACCTCAATGTAGAATTCTTCATCTTGGGTGCATTTCTTGTTTTGCTTCTCCAGGTTTTAATGGCAACCTTAAATTTTGGTTTGCTCACAACTTCTTTGACTTATTTTATTTCATTTTGGGGAAACTAGCTGGAAGATTTAGGTGTGTAAAATTCCTGTTACATTCAGTATATTTGAATGGAAATGACCATTATATGTTTTTAGTTTTCATCATTGATACACAACTTAATGTTTTAATCTTACAATCAGAAGCATGCACATCTGCAAACCACATGATTGAATGGGCATACCTGCCTGTTACAGATTATCCTTGGCAAGTAAGTCTTGTTTCAAGTACGACTTACCGCAAGAGTGTGCTTGATGTGATTTTGTGGCAAAAGCAAGCGAAAAAAAGCACAAGGATGGTGAGGTCGTACTTGAGGCAATTGATGTGGCAGTTGCCAAACACCTTTCACATACATATGGAAGCATGGCTACTCATGTAGTTACTATTGCACAGGTTAGAAAACTCTTGCTCTCATCTGTGATATAAAATGTTTGTTACACATTGATCTATAAATTTTAAAACCTGTAACATATCTTGGTTGTGCTTAGAAGCAACTCCATCAACTCCCAAGGTTAACATGTTTGTGCTATAGAAACACGTATTGTTGATGTTTCAACTCTCCTTAAAAGAGCCACAACTCCTATATTCCTCGGTTACTTCCAACAATTCCGAGATGTTATAGCCTTTGAGAAATGTAAGAATCACTAGCTAGTATTCATTGCGATCTTAACATCACAAATATGAGCCCTTCAAACAAGAAATTATGGTAACTTAGCAGCTTCCAAACACACCCTAAATCTAGTTAGGGGTTAATTGAGACTTTCCCAGGGGAAGATCTAGATCGTAAAATTTAGTTGCTCATGCTAAGAACAGTTCTTTCCATTTAAATTTTTTTCAGGTTTTGGTTATCGATCTTGCATATGTTTACTATTTTGTTTATAGTTTTGGAAGCTAAAATGGCAGTTAAACCCCCAGCTCACATCCTTCACCTCTCTTTCAGAGGTTTTTTCCCCTTTCTTATTTTTGCCTTTCTTTTATAGGACATGCTGGTCTTATTTTTTCATTTATACGGTCAAATAAATAAATCTTTACAAAGCACATAAATAAAACGAATAAAAATGATGGTGTTGTGTGTTCTCTGAGCAACCTATGTGGAACCATGACTGGTGGATTTCACTATCTTATGTATGAGTTACATGTTACAATATGAGGGTGTTTTAGCGTCATTGGTTTGCCAGATGGATAGTATTGCTAATCCTGGAACTATATATGATTACTTTCTGCGAGTGCCTTTTTTTGTGCTTGGATTTATATGTTTATGATTTCCAGTTGCAAGAGCAGCTAAATGTTGCACATGGGTCGGATGAAGATGGAACCAGAAGAAGGAAACAAGCATCACTTCAGGAATGCGTGAGAGTGTTGAAACAAGCCCTCTTCTACATTACAGAGCAAAGGTATTTTGCTGCCATTAGTTATGAGATCTACAAAATCTACATTTGACACCCATGTATTTTGCATTGTAATTGGTTCTTTGTGGAGTATCTTCATCATCCGAGTTTTGTTTGCTTGGTCCTTTCATCATATCACACTTTCTGTGGCTAGTCTATGGTTATTTCTTGTGATTTGACCAAGTATACTGCAGAAAAATGTGTTCGAATGGGGTCTGTCAGCAATTCCACACTCCGAAGATGCAATTCAAGTGACCCAAAATGTTGTCAACTATTTTATCAGGTTGTGATTTCTGTTTATTGTTAAAACCAATTTATTTTTCAAGTTTATTGTTTGCTTTATTGTCTACACATTGTCTAGCTGTGCCGACTACAGTATTCATGAACTAAGGGTGCAGTTTCCTATATGATCTTGTCATCCTGTTCAATCATACTTTCATCTTCCTAAGTATAATCTTATGGGCTACCTAATCGAAGTCAACCTTTTGGCCTTCTTGATGCTGCTAGACAGCGGATGAACTGCATTAGTTAAGCCATAATGTGAACTTCAAATTTAGCAAACTGAAATAGCAAAACACTTTATTTCATCAATAGTCCTTGCAAATAAATGACTAATGACGTGATTCTCACCATAGTGGCAGACCTTTTTAAACCTCCATTAGTTCTCTGTTTCTGAGCAATGTTTTAAACTGGATTATCTGAATTATATACTCTGTTTATCCTTTCTGCTGCGGAGAAGCAAGAATGTCCTTAAACCGGCCACCTACTCGAAAAGTACTTGACAACCTCATTTACAACTATAGTTCCACGTTCTGTGGAAGGGCTGGGTAAGTGCATGCTTATCAAGCTCCCTCTAAGCATTTGACAGTCTAATAATATCTGACATACTTTTCCTCTGTTGTTTGGTTATAGGAAGGGATTTGATGAGGTATATATTTTCTCCTGATTGGAAACCCAGATAAATTGTTGCCATATTGTTGTAAATGCCCAATGTATAAATACTGAAGATAGAACCAAATTATCAGCTATGATAGAAAACTAGTTTGGTTCTAATTCGATATATACTGTTGTTTTGGAGGTGCGTTACTTTTATATATAGATATATACGACTCTTTCTGTATGAAATCACTAGAAGGAATTGTGGATGAGTGATTGTTTTTTGAGGTTTGTTTGCTAGTTGTGATTAGTATGTCATCGAATTTTCCCATTTTTGGTGTCTTTTTGCATACTATATTCTGCATGACAAGTTAAATTCGAAGTAATGTTTGCCGTCCCTGGAATTGATGTTGCACATACGTAAACTCAGCTACATAACCAGTTTGCATATCTTTCACTTTGGTTACTTCGTCATTCATTTCAAACCAGCTGAAAGTGACTTTTATTTTGTCTATGCTTTTTTTACTTATTTTGTGTTTTTATGGAGATGAAAATGTAACTTTATGCATCCCTGCATCACAAAGGACATGGTATGGTATCACCTATGTTGACATTGACACATGAAATCAATTTCTAATTTGTTTCGGATTCATGAATTTACATTCTGCTTTTTATTTCTTGACCAATCATCTCCAATACACATTCTTTTCAAGTTGAGATGGCCTCCAACAATGAGTTCTTTTCCTTGAGCAGTAAGATGAAAATGAGTTCTTTTACTTGAGCAGTAAAGTTTTGCTATGATTTATGGTGGTATGAACTTTCTTTTGGATGCATGTCTGCTGCTCCATAGTCAGACATGCCTTCCTAAATTCTGTTATTGCCACATGATGAACCTAGACAATTTTTTTCTATATCATACCCCCTTCCCCCACTCTGAAACTGCAAAAATAAATGCTCGTAATAATGTTAATTATGTATATCTAAGCAATCACATTCTTCATTGTGATAGGATTTTAATTGTATTCTTCTTTTTGGTCAGGCAAGGGATGCGAGGAAGTTGTTTGCAAGCCCAAAAGGAGACCATCTCACATTGATGAATGTATATCGGTCATCTGCTGAGTTCTTGGAGAAGAGCAAACTGGCAGGCAGTAAAGATAAGACTGCTGAAAGAAACCTGAGCAAATGGTGCAAGGAAAATTTCATCAATAGTCGTTCCTTGAGGCATGCTCGAGACATTCACAGGTTAGTTCTATAATGTTTCTCCAAAGATGTATGTTAAGATGTTCACTCTTAGTTTAGTTGATCTTGACAATTCTTTTCATTGCATCTTTTGTTCATGTGTATTCTCATGTGTTGTATGCTTTAATGCAGTCAAATTAGAGGGCATGTTCAGCAAATGGGTTTGCGTATTGCTTCATGTGGATAAGAAGCCCTTCAATTTCGGCGATGCCTTGCTGCTTCCTTCTTCCTGAATGCTGCTTTAAAACAACCTGACGGTTCATACAGGTTTGGATGTGACCACTTCTCTGAGTGTTGAGCAGCAGCAGCAGCAGTGATTCCCTCGCAGCAGCAGCAACAGTGCGTACCTCGCATCATCAGCAGATCGTCCCTTGCAGCAGCAGCATTGCGTCTCTCGTAGCAGCAGCAGCATTGTTCCACTTTCTTTGTATTTGAGATATTTAAGTTTGTGTGTGTCATTGTATTTGAGATATTATTTGATAGATTTTGACTCAATGTAATACATTTTCTTATTAATTACATTACTTTGCCTCCATTATTTGATAGATTTTGACTCAATGACTCAAAGTCATTTGATAGCAAAAAAAAAAAAATTAAAAAAAAAAATTAAAAAAAAAAAATTAAAATTTTTTTTTTTTTTTTTTTTTTGCCACGGTTTTAAACCGTGGCTAACTGTTGCAACGGCTAAAAACCGTGGCTACCTTGCCACGGCTTCTAACCGTGGCTAGGGTTAGCCACGGCTTAAAATCGTTGCTACTTAATTAGACACGGTTTAAAACCGTTGCTAATATCTACACCTTGTCACGGCTTAAAACCGTGGCTATTTTTGCCACGGCTAAAAACCGTTGCTATGCCTCTTGCAACGGTTTAAAACCGTGGATAAATGCTGAAAATCACCACCCCTATTCAAGCATAAAACCGTTGCTAAACATTTAGCAACGATTTTTAGCCGTTACAAATAATTTCGCGACGCCTCTGTAGCCCACGGCTCTTAGCCGTGGCAATGGGTTACGCCCACGGTATAGAACCGTTGCTAATGGGGGTTTTTGGTGTAGTGTAAATCGATATCTTGAGCTCTACCGGGACCATTGCTTTTGACCCGTAGGCCAGGGCGAAAGGTGCTTCTTTGGTGGGTGTCCTTTTAGTGGTCTGGTACGCCAAGGAATGTGATTTCGTCTCATTTTCGTTGAAATTTCATTTTTTTTAATTACGAAAAAGGGCAAAAAAGTAACATTTTTCGAGGGTTTTTTTTCAAAACATTACGAGGTTTTTTCGTTAATTTTGAATTTTTTTTTGTAAATTTCATTTTTTCGTAAAAATACAAAAACTAGCTACCAAAAATTACTTTTTTTTGAGGGTTTTTATTCGACAAACTTCGAGGTTTGTCATAAATTTCAGGGTTTTTTGTATTATCAATTCTTTTAATTATTAATTGATTTTTGAAAACACCCCCTGATTTTCTAATTATCATTTCTTCTACTTATATATTGATTTTTTTAAATCACTCCCTAATTTTCTAATTATATAGTGATTTATTATTTGTTTCATTTCTTGGTATTTAAACTTCATTTAATAATTTTAATAGATTTATTTACTTGCATCTTATTTTTTTCCACATATTCCATATACCCTCGAAATTCATTATATATTTTATGTATTCTCGAAATTTTTACTTTTTTTCTTTACACCAAAATATTTCTTAAAATCAAGAGACCGAAATAAACTCTAAAAACGAAATCACAATCCTTGGATATGCCCAGAGTATCCCTGGTAGTGCCGAGACCCATTTTCATTTGGCCGTGTCCAATTTTCTTTTGAGTGTTTCCAAAATTGTTCTATTGGTGATTTCCGTTTGGCTGTTGGCTTGCAGATGTTTTAGCGAGGAGAAATGGTGGCTGATGCCGAGGTTTTGCATAGTTTCTCGACCTTGCTGCCTTCAAATTAGGTTTCGTTATCGCTGACTTGTGTTCTTGGAATACAAAACCTGCAGACGATGGACACCCATATGAATTTCTCAATTTGATCCTGGCCTATCTTGGACAGGGGGTTAACTTCGACCCACTTAGTGAAGTAATCCACTGCTACAAAGAGGAACTTCTTATTGGCTGAGGCCGGGAGCAGTCCAACGATGTCCATTCCCATTGCGCACTTTGCCACGGGTTGGTCATCGGAGTAAAGGGTTGAGCGGGCATGTGAGTATATGGCGTAAACCTTTGACACTTGTCGCACTTGCAAATGGTGTCTTTGGCGTCCTGTTGCATTTGCAGCCAGTAGTACCCTAGAGTAAGGGCCTTGTGGGCCAGGGTCCTCTAAGGACATGGATTTATCTAAGGACATGGTTTGCCTCCGATGAGGTTAGGCATCTGAGCAGGGGACCCGTGGTTGACTCTCTAAAGAACTTGTTGTTCAAGAGAGTGTACCGTGCTGTCCTATTTTTCAGTTTCATAGCCTCCATCTTTTCGGCAGGGAGGGCCCATTCTTGATGTACTCAATAATGGGATTCATCCAGTTTGAGTCTACTTTTATTGCGTAAAGATCATTGAACTCCTCTTACTCCATACTTGACTGATCTTGGAATTCGATGAGCCCATTAGTAGTCTCAGCAGTGGCTAAGGCTTGCCTGGCTAGTGCATCGACTCTTTCGTTGTCGTCCTAGGGACACTGCAGGAGTTCAAATCTTCTAAATTGGCCTGCTGCATTCTTGACCTTCTCGCAGTAGGCTATCATACTCGGGCCTTTGATGTTGAACTTCTCTTTAACCTGGTTGACTACCAGGCATGAATCATTGTACGCGGTCAGCTCAGTTACCTCAATCCCATTTGCTAGCTTCATGCAGAACAAGATGGCCTTGTATTCTGCTTCGTTGTTCGAGGTCAGAAAACCGAACCTGACCACCTTTTCCAGGGTGAAGCCGCCCGAGAGTGGTGTGATACTGGCTCCACTTCCTTTCTGTGTGGATGACCTATCGCAACGCAGGATCCACTCATGTTTGTTCTCTATCTGCTCTGAGCTGTCTGGCTCCTATTCCTCACCACCGGTAAATTCGGTGATGAAGTTTGCCAATGCTTGGGTTTTGATGGTTGTTCTTGGAGCGTAATTGATGTCAAACTGCCCCAGTTCCACCGATCATTTAACCATCCTGTCAGATAATTTTGCCTTGTGCAACACTGTGCAAAGTGGATGTTTGGTCAGGACTGTGATAGAATGGGCATGAAAGTAGGGCCACAACTTCTTGAAAGAGATGACCAGCGCCAAAGCTAGCTTATCTAGATCTGGATAGTTTGCTTCTGCTTCCACGGAAGTTTTGCTGGCATAGTACACTGGATAGTTTTGTACAAGAGCTGAACTGACATCATGATTCGAGACGACAAAATATAAGTAAAGCGTCTCTCCCGGGACTGGTTTCGAGAGTAGCTCGGTACTCCCCATGTATGATTTCAGGTTCGGGAAGGCCTGCTAGCACTCTTTGTCCCAATTGAAGTCCTTGTTTCTTTTGAGAATCTTGAAGAAAGGGGGACACTTGTCAGATGATTTGGAAATAAACTGTTGAGTGTTGTCACCCTCCTAGTCAGGTTTTAAACCTTCCCTGATGGAGGAACGAGACTTCATATCGAGAAGAGCCTAGACCTGCTTCGCATATGATTCTATTCCCCTTTGGTTCACTATGTAATGTAGGAACTAGCTCGACTCAACCCCAAACGTGCATTTTTGTAGGTTGAGCATCATACAATACTTGTGGAGCTAGTCGAATGCTTCGGCAAGATCGGATATGTGATCTGGGCTGTGGAGGCTCTTGACCAGCATGTCGTCTATGTAGACCTCCATGTTCCTTCTGATTTGGCTATCGAACATCCGGTTCACTAGCCTTGATAGGTTGCACCTGCGTTTTTTAGGCCGAACGAAATTACCCAATAGCAATATATTCCTCTTTCGATTATGAAAGAGGTTTTTCTCTTGATCCGGAGGTGCATCTGTATCTGATTATACTCGGAGTAGGTGTCCATGAAACCTAGGAGGTCGTGTCTAGAAGTGGCATCTACAACTTGATCGATGCAGGGAAGCAAAAAACTGTAATCTGGGTATCGTGCCTCTTTGATCATGTCAGCGTTAGGCAGTCTCTACACCTCTCCGTTTATGATTTGGTTCTTCTCGGGGGCCACTGATATCTTCTTCTGTCAGACCGCTTTTCAGGCTGGATCTATAGCTAGTCGATGGGTGATTATGGAAGGGTCTAGTCCTACCATGTCCTGCATTGTCCAGGCGAACATGTCTAGATTATGCTGCAGTAGGGTTATCAGCCGTTCAACAAATTCCTCGCTTAGACGAGAACCCATCTGGATGGCTCTGTTGTTACTGGGGCTATCCAGATATACAGTCACAGGTTCCTCCTCAGGTCGTCCGATGTTGGGTCTTCCCCTCGGACTGACGGGGGCCTCATCGTTTGATAGCGGAATGCCCTCCTCCAACTCCGTACCCAGGTTTGAGGATGCATCAGCCGTGTGCTTAATCTATAGTTGATGGCCGCCAAGCCATTTTAGTGCTGCGTAGTAGCAATTTCTAGCAACCGGCTGATTTCCTCGTATTGGGCCTACTGTCTGATTGACAGGGTATTTGATACATTGGTGTAAAGTGGAGACTGCTGCCTCCATCTGGTGGAGCCAGGGCTTCCCCAGGATGACGTTGTAAGTGGACGACACATTACCACCATGAAATCCTGAAGAATTATTTTCGGAAGCAGTGGTTTTCCTACCATTACTGTCAATCTGATCTTCCCCCTAGGGAAGTATTTCTCCTTGCTGAGTCCGATCAACGGATTTGCTGAAGGGCATCGTTATGAACAGCTTCCAGTGTCTACTAAACTCCTTTTCAATTCCTAGTTGGCTATGAAGACTGATATCACCAGGGCATCGTTATGCGGACTGCGGACGCCCTGGAGATCCATATCTATGAAAGTCAGAGGCAAGCTCGTGCTCTGGCGCAAATGTGTTGTATTCGCTAGTTCTCATAAGCTGACTTGGTCCGCAATTCGTGGAACAATCTTTTTCGGGACCTGTTGGACCGTTCAGTCTCTGAGCACATTCCGTGCAGGACGTACACTTCGTTGTTGTCCCTCCTCTTGTCCCTAAGGACAAAGGGTTTCTTCTCGAATTTCGCTTTCTTCTAGGTGGTCAACATCTCGTCTAGAGTGATATATCTCTGAGCATCCCTCAATAGGTCTGCCATATTGGTTGGGAGGTCTAGGGTAAGGAAATTATAGAACTTGCCATTCCTTAGACCCACGGTGAAGGTTGTTTCGTCACTACAACCTAGGGATGGCAGTGGACAGATTTTCACGGATATCCGCCCCACTCGCCCCTTTTGGGGCGGATTAGGTTAAGGGTATATGGAGGTTGGGGCGGATACAGATATCCAGATTATATCCGTTTATTATTCGGGGCGGATACAGATTTAACCATATCCGCCTCGCGGATATCCGTTTAACTGATTAAATTACTGAATACCCTTAAACTAAAAATAGGGAATACCCTCATCTCATTCTCATAATAATCTCATTTGTATCATTTGTTATTTCATTCTCATTTCTCACAAAACTCACAGCGAGGTCGAAGGCTGCCTCAAGGGTTGTCGAAGGGTCGGTCTCAAAGGGTGGTCGAAGGGTGGTCTCGGCCTCAAAAGGTGGTCGAAGGGTGGTCTCGGCCTCAAAGGGTGGTCGCAAGGTGGTCTCGGCCTCAAGGGTGGTCGCAGGGTCGAAGGGTGATCTCGGCCTCAAAGGTGGTCACAGGGTCGAGGGGTGATCTGTCGCAGGGTCGAAGGGTGATCTCGGCCTCAAGGGTGGTCGCAGGGTCGAAGGGTGATCTCGGCCTTAAGGTGAGTCGCAGGTGGTCGAAGGGTGGCCAAATCGCAGGGTGGTCGAAGGCTCTGAGATATGAGATCTGAGATCTTTGATCTCTGATCTTTGATGACATCTGAGATCGATCTCTGATTTCAGATCTGAAGACCAAAGATATTTTTTGTAATTTTTGTAATCTCTGAGATCTTCATATTTTTTGTAATATTTTGTAATTTTTGTAATCTCTGAGACCAAAGATATTTTTTTTGTAATATTTTGTAATCTCTGAGATCAAAAATATTTTTTTGTAATTTCTGAGATCAAAGACGAGGGGTGGGGACCCGACAATCCAATAAAAGAACCGCAAACCATAAACGGATTGGCGGGGCGGTGTGGATATCCGCCAATCCACACGGGGCGGTTATGATTTTTAATTAATTTTATAAACGGATTGGCGGGGCGGATTTGGGGAACCGCTTTTCCTGACGGATCGGGGATGGATTTGCTCAAATCCGCCCCGTTGCCATCCCTACTACAACCATTGATGAGAGTCAACTCGTCATTGAAGCGCGTGACGTATTCCCTCAACGTCTCATCCGGTTTCTGTTTCATGGATTTGAGTGTTTTCACCGTTCGTATGATTTGTTGCATCTGAGTTGATTGTAGATCCACACTTGGGTCCGTCATGGCTACCACCGATGCAGAGGCCTGAGGGAAATCCTCTCATGGTGGTGGCGGTGGCACTGGAATGGCGGCATTATGCCAGTTCGAGCGTTTGAGGGCTCAACAATGTCTCCATAGGTGCGAGACCACATTGTCACCATCCTTTTGATTCTCTGGGAAATGTGGTACTACTGTTTTTTTGAGGAACTCTATCGTTTCTCACGGACGACGTCAAACTGAGGTAGTCGATTCTTGCTCTCATTCCTCGCCTTTACCTAGACCTACACAAGTAGCACCCGTGAGCCAAAGACCACCATGTGGCGGTCGATGACACTCCGATACTTAAATTAAATAAAGCTTAGGAGAGGCTTAAAACTGTAAATTGGGTTTTTGTAGCGTATCTTAGTTCATCGACCTTATCTCCATTTTATAGTGTGAGAATCCTTGTTCGGCTAAGCTTTTGGTGACGTAGTTTAGGGAAAAAGATCTTACTGAAAATCCTTTCTTGTTTGGGAGCTGTCCATGTAGGGTAGTTTCCATATACGACTTGTGTTCCTAGATCTGAGAAAGAAGTTTCCATTTCTGAGTGTTGTCCATGCAAAAAAGTTACCTTGCCTGACTTATACTCTAGTACTTATTTCCTAGTCAGAACCGATATATTGCAGGCCTGTCTGTCTTGGGTCAATCCCCCATATATTTGTCTTATCAGGGCTTACTCTTGCCTTATCAGGGGTTACGAGTATTGGGGTTGACCACGTGAAGCATGGACTTATTAAGGCGCTACAAGTCGACTCCAACATTCTGTAATCTGTCCACAGTGGGCTTAATTTTGTTTGGGCCCTGCTAGATTGGACGTGCAACCAGGCCTGCTTTGCTATGTTGACGAGATTATCATGACACGTATATGGTGCAATTAGAGGACGATTTGGTGTATCATCAATTATTATTATTTATTATTTTTTCACCATAAGTAAATGTAGACTTGAAACATTGAAGAACCTTCTTCAAATGACTTCAGGATAGTGCAGTGGTGCTAGGAGAGCCATTCATATATAAATTTGTAATCAAAAATGCAAAAACCTAAACAAAGTGATGATTTTGTACATAATTTCTCTGTAAGATGAAAGGTAAAAAAAGATATAGGAATTTACCTAAATAACCTATTTGGTGGTAAAAAGATTACTGAACTTTTATCTCACTGTCAGTTTACTGATTGTATTTTGTGTTTCTTCAATTCTGTTTTGAGATAAAAGAAGATGGTTAAAACCAATATCCTTAGGCTTCATACACTATCTTTGGAGCACAAGTAAACACAGCATCTGCAACAGTAAGAAAGATCTTCTCCCCCAACAGGTCAGCAAATTTGGACGCATGGAGCTTGTCTATCACTGTTTGCCCAGGATTGGCTAGAACAAGCTGTGCATAACATTGGATCTATAAGGTACTTGGAATCACTTAATACAGACAGAAGTCCAGTTACTAGCTACTAGGATTATCATTTCCAGTGTATTACATCCAAATCTTTAAATTAGTAACACTGCAGGTATTTTATGTTTCCAGATATGGGTATTTAATTTATTGATCAAAATATACTACCGGAGCAATTCATTAAGCATATTCGAACAACCTACCTATGAACAGCTAGAGGTGCTATAGCACCTCTAATATGCCTTACTAATTAGTCTTTGAACAATATTTCCAATTACGTTCTATAACTGATTTAAAGTAGTTACCTGCACATCTCTCTTTTGGAGATTCCTGAATAATTCTTCCAGTGCATGGATACCACTGGTATCGATGTCAGTAACAGCTGCAAGGGACAATAATGCTTTTTTAGTTGCACTGTTATACATATCGAGCACCTGGACATGTGAGTCCCACACACACACAAGAAAGACATGGATAATGTAAAGAAAACTTTGAGGCTTACGTGACATCTCCACAACCAAGAAATCAATTCTGGGAAGACCTTTGGCACGTAGTTGTTCTTCCTCATCAGTCAACCATCTCAAGATCCTGAAAGAAAATGCATTTAGTGTCATGGTTAAATAATAGGGATATTTAGATTGAAGGTCCCATTGCTTGTTCCATTTAAGCGAATGGTCCTGAGTTGAGTTTGTACAGGTCGGATTCTACGTCCCAAGACCATGTGGACTTTGTTAACCATTTAACATTCATACTTCCAATTGTGTTTTGGATTCTTGACCTCGTTGACTTTGTAATCACTGACTTTGTAAATATGAAAATAGACAAGTCTTGGTCAACAAGGTCAAGGGGCCAAAACAAATTTAAAGTTACGGAAGTTAGATGGTTAACGGAATCGATTTGGTCTTGAGGCCCAGACTCTAACTTGGACAAACTCATGATTGATTCGCTTAACTTGGTACAAATGATGGGACCCAAAATCTAAATAACCCAAATAATATATGCTGCTTATTTTGGGATCGGAAGAGCTTCCAATGCCATTAACAATTGTGTACTCTTATAACTAACTCATTGTGGGTAGAAATGAGTATTTGAACCTTTGCAATAAGGGAAATTAGTATGAATACGAGATTGTCGAAGCTTCTGTTTTGAAAGGATTTGGAGAATCTAGATGGAAGTATATCTTAGAAAATCATATTTCAAATGTTTAAATCTTAATCAAATATTTAAATCTTTATTCTTTTCATCAAATATAAAATATTGAAACAATTAGGTACTACTATCCTGTATTTCTCTGTACTCAGATATTGAACTTGAAGATTGCAAGCTTATAGTGCTAACTTTATAGTACAATGCGATATATATTGACTTAGTTATGTATAACATAAGAGACGAGGGTTTCATCCATTGGTTCTAGCCGAATATTTGTTCTGAAATGCATGAAGCTATCTGTTTAGAAAACAAAACAGGTTTGGTCCTGCCTTGATAAAGTTCCTGTATTCTTAGAGTCGTGAGAGAGGAGCTCCCAGTTACAAATTAGTTACAATTATGGAAGCAAGGTATTAAAGGAAGAAGAGCTTCACCTTATTTTACAGTTCAAAAATTTATATCGAGACAGTTGTATACTTGAGTAATACTATATTAGTTGGTTGAGGATTTGTTTCGTGTACTGATTTACGACGTCTCAGAATAAGTAGAAGTACACAGGAGAAATTGGATTATTTTCAAAGGGGTCAGAGAAAAGATCCAATGACAAATAGCTGGATATATCCAAGCTTTAATATAGTCCAACAACATTTTCATTATTTCAGAAACCCACTTTTCCTAATTTAGATGATTGTTCTCTTATGGGTTCAGGTGCTTTATAAGCTAAATTGATGAAATTTATATGCTTTACTTTAACCTTCACTTAATAGAAGGTAGGCAGGTTCGCTGCAGTTTACTAAAGCATATAGTGCCTAGAGGTCATGTTCTGTGACTTGTGTTTTTCTCAGTTTTCCTGAGCTTGACATTACATATTATTAACATTTACAACCCTTGATGGTGGACATTTCGTGAGTATTTGACTAAATGATATGATTCAAATATGCATAGTTTGCATTATCAGAAGCAAATGTTTTATTATTATAATTATTATATATATATATATATATATATATATATATATTTTTTTTTTAACCGACCTTTATTATTTAATCAAAAGATTTTACAAGTCGGGGGTACATTACGACTTTACCCGAATCTATACCTAAATCACCGAAACAAAATACCAAAGGAAAATGCTAGCTCTTATAATATAAGGGCCAAATCCTGAGAAATCAAGGGCTAGACCTACCTGATTCACCAAAACCTAGGGGCTAGACCTAATTCACTAAAACAAAACATCAAAAGAAACTAGGAACCTAGGGGCTAGCCCTAGTTAACTAAAAAAAACTTAAGGGCAGAATTCACAAAATCAAAGCAGAAACCCTTAATAAAAAAGGGCAGCCTTCCCTCCATAATCATCCTAACAACTAGAAGCAAATGTCTTATTCTTGCCTTTTGCGAAGTCATCCTAACAACTTGACATTATGAAATGCAGATGATTTGAGTCAAACAACTTTAGAAGGTCTGATGCTTATCATTCTACAGTGAGATTATTAGTTCTTTTTTGGGCGGGGGCGCTTACTAGTGATAGAAAAATTAGCAAGTATTCACTTTTTTCCTACATTACCTGTACTTTTGGGTTGTTTGTAAATTCCACGTCAATGTTGTGAAAATTTTATTCTTTATGGTGTAGTCAGTTTATGTGACAATCTGACTTCCGAGGAAGATTATTAAGCAACCATCCAAGGGAAGATTATTAAATTTGAACTTGCATTCTTCCAACGATGCCTTTCCAGCTGAGCCAACAAATCTTGTGGTGGATGTTGCCATGTGTTTGGGGTTCAACCACTAAGACCATAGAAAAATACACACCTCCATAGGGGCGGTTAAGTAAGAATATCAGTGATATGAATTAAGATTAGATGTTGCCAAGTAAAGGGTTTGAACCTCACTAAGCTAAAAAAAACTCCATACCTCCATAGGGTGGTTAAGTGGGGCATCAGCAGTGTCAGAGTGGGATGTTAAAATTCATGGAACCACATGAAACAAGCGTGACGTGGGCCAACTCTTCTTGTTTAGGCAATTTTTATTATCGATACATGAAGTTTCTTGAGATTATTCAAGTCGGGTTGTGGGAATAGGGAATTGGGTTTAATTCGTTGCGATTTCTATAGATTTCTTGTATGACTTCATGTTTATGCATCCGCTATTTTTTACATATGTCAAATCAAAGCGAGAGCATCCGGACCTTTCCTTAACATAGTTTGAATTAGAAAAGTATATTGTGGAATCAACTCTCACGATCAGAATGCCTGGAACCTTGGTCGCATTTGGATATTGTTCAATGTTCCTGTACACATTTGTCCTGGGAAGTTTTCCAAGTATAACAGTCCGTGGCCTTGTCACTTGTAAGATTATTTTTGCGAAGGATATAGCAATCTACAAAAATGTGCAAATTTATTTCAATTGGAGCTGAATGTGCCAATAAATCTCTGTTTTGAAAGGTTATACATCATAGCCCTTACCGCAATTAATAGGCCAATTTCAACAGAAGCAAATACCACACCGAAGAAGGCTCCCATGCAAGAAATAAAGTCAGATATGTCAATCTTCCATATCAGAAATGCTGCCTCGTAGTCAATTAGGCTAATTACGGCGGAGATGATGATAGAAGAAAGAATGGCATTTGGAGTGTACTTAAAAAGAGGTGTTATTAGTTCCAGCGTTAGGAAAACAACACATGACATCACTATATTGGACACAGCAGTTTGGCATCCAGCCATGTAATTGACAGCCGAGCGAGAGAAGGAACCTAAAAAGAGAAAGAAACAATGAGCAAAACAGCCTTCCCCCAAAAGAACTTGGATCTTAATCTTATTAATTTCGAGCCAACATGCATGTGCTCAAGACAACGTACATGTAGCTGCTAGACCTATTGCGCTAGAAGTCATTAATCAGTCTTTGACATTTGTTTTGTTTCCAACAAATACACTGAGGTTATCACTCAAGTTCTTTCTGCTACCCAACAAGAGATGTATATATGTAAAGGCTCTTATAATTTACAAGTCCTTATTTAGCAAGATCAATTTCAAATTGTTTCAGTTTTACCTGTTGCCACATAACAAGATGTCATGGAACCAATAATGTTCATAGCTCCTAGTGCCACCATTTCTTTGTTTCCATCTATTTGATAGCCCTTCATGGATGCAAATGTTCTCCCAATTGCCGTGGCTTCCTGATTAATTCATAGGGTTGGTTTTGGAGTACATAGACGAATCAGCCAATGACTTAATTTTATTGATAAACTGAAATATGTAAGTAATTGCTATTGGCTTACCGTCAAGGCTATCATACCAGCCACAACACCTATCTTAAAACCTTTGGCTGCGTTTTTACCAGTGAAATAAATTTGATGCAGTGATGGAGGATTGATACCCTTTTCTATATGATTCACCTTCATAAATACAACTACATTGGTTAGGAATGTCCCTTGTTAATTCACAAATAATAAATAGAAGGGCAAAAAAAAAGGTGCATACAATTTGGACACCTTCTTTATTAGCACGAGTCAAATATACAAACAAGGTAGAAAGGATAACAGAAATCAAAGGGGCAATCGCAGGCACCCAAAATAATTTCCTATTCTTCTTTCCCTGCATTTCTCTGATCATGTTAGATATCAACAAGCAAAAGGAACTAAATTTTATTAGATCAAACTCTAAAAGAGTAGTAGAACGGAAGAAGAAGCTCTCTTACTATGTATTTAGCAAATAGAAGGAAAGCCAAGAATGATGCTCCTATGAGTATAGTCTGCCAGTTCCACTACAAATGTAGTAAGAGCGAAATGAGAGTCATGATCCACAGCTTATTTAAGCACCAACATAAACGTCACGGGCTTATCCTAGATGTAAAGGATCAACTAAATAAATAAACTTCATTTATCAAAGAACTAAGAATTTTACCATATCCGTTTGGCTCCATCTGTGCACTACAAGAAGATGAAGGCCATGAACTCCCTATGTTATTTTATGATATTGTCCTTATTCTACATAATCAAGATCAACTTAACCGGGGGTGGAGTGGGCTATTCAATCTAGTTTAAGATCCAAGTTACTGTAATGCATGCTATATTTTGCAAAATCCAGACCTCTAATTAGATTAAGACGCCAAACTAAACACCACCTTTGTTAAACCATTTTTGGCTACTCTTAAATTATTAGAAATATATTCCTTATTTTTTATTATCTTTCCTGTAGTGTTGCAAACATGCTAGCTAGGGGACTCTCTTTTATTAGCATATTCTTCAGATCTTTCAGTACTAACCAATGGACTTTGTCTTTGATTTTCCATCACTCTTTTTGAACTTTCTGTTTGCATGTAGACTCCACTGGGGTATTGTTTGTTTGTAAATATCTGAATTTGTAACATCAATACCCCGAACACGAAAGATTCTATTTCA
Source organism: Berberis vulgaris (assembly GCA_963556465.1). Lineage (NCBI taxonomy): Eukaryota > Viridiplantae > Streptophyta > Magnoliopsida > Ranunculales > Berberidaceae > Berberis > Berberis vulgaris. The sequence continues at coordinate 31,072,456 of OY747136.1, read as the reverse complement.
TTTATCCATCACACAGAAACAAGATCAAAACTTGTTAGGACTAGAGATTCTTACCCCATGATGCACTGAACCCCATACTGAGTGCATAACAGAAACAATATCTGTTTTCTTTGTGAATTTCTTTATGCCGAGAAAACCTTTGAGCTGTTGAAGAGCAATAGTAATGGAAGCTCCCCCCATAAAACCAACAATTGCAGCATGAGATAGGAAGTCAATCAGGAAGCCTAATCTGAGAACAAAACATAATGAATACATTGATGGTATAAAATCTTGTGAACTGCAATAGGACTAAACAGAGTTAACAGAGGTAGAAATGAAAGTTTCATTGTTTTGTATTGGTGCACAAACAGGGGAAGCTAAGGAATGTAAGAATATGCAGATGAAAAACAAACAACAAGTATATCAACCAAAATATATCATTACCTGAAAAACCCAAGTGTTGCTTGTGTAATCCCAGAAAAAAAAGTGGCTGTAAAAGCAAGCCGACGATACTCAGCTTTGTGTTCAGCGGGGTCAATCTCATCACGAAGCATAGAACTTAGCAACAAAGAAACCACAGCTACTGGTCCAATAGCAATATCTCTTGAACTACCCATGAAGGCATATATCAGTGGTGGGACAAAGCTGGAAACTGTATAATTTTCAACCAGTAAGAAACACTTTGCCACAAAATACGAAACTTATAAATAAAATAATAATAGCAACACACTGATCAGCTATAGAAACTTATGTTGGAGAATTGGGGGAGTTTAAATTAAAACAATTATTCAGGCTTGAGGTCTGTATGCTTTCTTTAAAGCATTGTCCTCTCACAACTGGTATCGAGCTTGTTGACAGGTTCACCGGTAACCTGTATCTAGGATAATAGCAAGCCGTGATGTGAGTTGGCGAGTAACAATCTCAAAAACTCACTCGAGCTCTTCAGTCACAATACAGTTTTAACTCTTTTGTCTAATAGCACAACATCAAATGTGAATAAAGAAATATAAAACGAAATCTTTTGGAATTCTGGCTTTACAAAGAAAATACACTACACCCTGTGCATCTCTTCTAAATGAGTTTTAAATGACTTCTGAAAATAATGCAACAGAAACCATAGTTGCAACTCTCACCTTAAAACAAAATGATTCAATAAATAATATGTTTAATCTAAAAATCTAAAAATATAACAACTTACATAGGCCATATTGAGGATCTAAATTAGCAAGGTTTGCGTAGCCAATATCCTATTTGCACAATCAAAAAGTACGTTAAAAAGGAGAAAAAACTGAATGCAGTTTTCATTTTCATCATTCAAAGTCTGATATCTACCTGAGGAATACAAAGGCTCGCTATGGTTAGCCCGGCAATAACATCTCCTTTTAACTTTGTTAAATTGTAGTCTCTTCCCCAGTCAAGAATTGGAAATAGTGCTTGGAGGCCTAGGATGAACTTTCTTGACCTTGTTTGGTTCTTGAAAGGGCGCCAAGGATCATCAGAGAAGAATGTCTCCTTAACTCTGCTTCTAAAGTCTGTCAACATACTACGAGTAGGGGGTACTCCCACCTTATGAACATAAGGTAAATTGTGTGCATCATGATGTGTGGAGGAAATCATTGCAGCATAAATCTCCTTCCTTTCAATATCTTCATCAGTGCCCATTTTTAGTGATGACTGTGCATGCAGATTCCACTAATTTATAGATCACCTAAAATGTAGGAAAAAACATGACAATAATATTAGATAGACTGAAATGCAACAACTACAATACATGGATATAACTTTCAGGATTTCCCAATTCTACTAATAAAGACAAAATCATAGGATTAAAGCTATTATGCGGAGGAGAAAAATTAGAGAAAGACGTTTAACTTGGTTTGGTCATGTGCAGAGGAGACCAAGCACGACGCCAATTAGAAAATGTCTAGATTGACAAGTTAATGGAGGGTGTAGACGGAGGGGACGACCGTTGAAAACTTGGATGAAGGCGGTGAATGAAGATATCATTGAACTTGGATTAGGCGAGGATATGTGGGAAGATCGCATTGCTTGGAGAACCAAAATCCATGTAGCCGACCCCGAAAATCTCGGGAATGGGCTTTGATGATGATGATGATGACTAATAAAGACAGAATCACCGATCTCTCTAAATATCTTTTTTATTTGGATTACTACATATTCTGCAATTAAATACTTACTGCAGAGAATCCTATGCCATACACTTCAACAAGCAACTTGGTTTCATTTTCAAAAGCACAATTAGATTCTATACCAAATTAATTATGCCTTGAAAATTCAAAATGTAATACTTCGATAGTTAGATTCAAATCTTGTAAGGGTTTCAAGATGGATAAAAATCCAACTAGTAATTGCAAAGTATGACATCAATTAAAAAAATAATTGAAAATTTTAGGCAACATATATTTTCAGAACAGAACTGGAACAAAGAGAAGCTCTTGTAGTAAAAATTACAGCAGATCGAATTCCAAGTTGAACTTCTCAAAACTGAATGAGAACTTTTGTTGGTAGTTGTGAAGTATTATGTGGAAAATGATAGTGTCCATGGAATATAAAAGGCACTTTAGGGGAGAAGTTGACTTCAGTTCTTTGACTGACTTACATGTACAAGCTAGTCAATGTTTTAGATATATTTCCTTTTAAACCAGTGTTCAAGAGTTGTTTGGAGTTTTGTACCAATAATTGAGGATGACACCAGAAGTTCAAACTGGACATTAATAATTGTCATGGATAATTGATTGCAAGAATTAACTGAAAGAATTATTCTAGTGCTAGGGGTGATGAGATGAATAAGAATTTCAATATCATCAAGGAAGCAAAGTTCCATTTCTGGAATTTTTCTTTTTAGTTCCTTTTCACCACATATTGTTCAACAACAATAACATAAAAAAAAAAAAAGGTGCATCAAACCCTTTATCCAGTTATCTCAGAATCGGTCAAGATTACAGTAAACAATGTTTGTCTTTTACAACATAAAACATAGGGTAATTAAAAGCACACAATCATAGAAGACAAAACCCCCATTACTCAATCATGCAAGACACTAAAAAACAAGCATACAAATAATCAAAATCACAGGAAACCAGAAGTTTATTGCAGTTTTGGTACAATGGTATGTGCTAATTTGATCTTCTAATAAAAGGTTGGGAAATTGAAAAAGAGATTGCTTGCCTTCTTGTCCTTCAAGCCCAACAGAGAGTTTTACATGAAAATCAAAACAATCACCTCACTAGTTTAATACACAAAGGCTCCCCTTGCAACATTTTTCAAAAAGTAAACAATCAAATCAAACTGAACTAGAGCTCTTAAATAATTGAGGAAACAATGGAGGTTGTCAAGCCTGGCCCAGGTTCAATGAATATGAAGCTGTTGAGCGCTCCTTGTTATTTTGCTGACTAAACTTTCAATTGCATAAATTTCAAAAGAGGGATTGGATTTTTTGTCTTTGATCTGCTTTGAGCAAATATTCACGGAAACAAACTGTCGATAGTTGTAAACACGCTACGTGCATGTATGAAAGTCCACATTTTGTATCGTTTATTTGTTGTCAACTTGTTCGTGAATGAATGAATGCCAAATTGACTGATATAAGATTTAAATAAGCATACTCCCAAGTCAATAAAGACAAGTTGTTGAAACCATAAGGGTGTGTTTGGTTGCATGGAATCCTATGCAATGAAAATTCATGAGGGGATTCCTATATTTTAGGCTAAATTGATATATCACTCCACATCTACTATTTGACCACCATTTGATTTTGTGATCAATGGTGGGAATGGAAGTGTCATGAACATGGAAATCACAACATGGGAATCCCACTCCTTGGTCTCCCAAGGCATGTGATTTCCATGTTCATGACACTTTCATTCCCACCATTGATCACAAAACCAAATGGTGAATGTGGAGTGATACATCAATTTAGCCTAAAATGTAAGGGTCCCCTTATGAAATCCCATGACATAGGATTCCATGCAACCAAACACACCCTAAGAGTTAAATCAACATTTCAGTATCCCCTCAACTAACCCATTTGGTTTGCTAACCATATGATAAATTCCTACAAGAAACAATACATAGAACAATTTTTTTTTATTTGTTAAAAACATATTAGCATATATTACCAGTTAAGGTTATGAGCCTATATTACACATTAAGGTTATGAGCCTGTATTACTAGTTATGAACATTAAAGTTATGAGCCTATATTACTATAACATTTTTTTTGTTAAAAACATATAGCATATATTACTAGTTAAGTTTATGAACATTTTTTTTTGTTAAAAACATATATTACTGTTGGACTCCTATAACAGCAAGGTTATAAGCCTCATAGTTAAGGTCTCTACAAATAAAATTACAGAACCAAAGGTTGTGAAAAGAAATCAGTCTTTGTATGCTGTTAATGAGTGGTCGCCATGCCCAGTCCATGATTGTTCTAGGTTGTCACTGATCATCATGAAGAATAGTGTGAAGTGTCCCTGAGTCTCTCATCAAAAAACATGTTCTCCATTGCTTAGCTTGGATAAGAAGAAGAGCCGCTTCAACGGCATAGCATTCTGCTATGGTACCATCCATCACATTTCCTGCAATCGGGTAAGCAACCCGTGCTAGCACCTCACCTTGCATGTTGACCACAAAAACTCTGACCGCCCCTTGTTGAGATTGTGCCAAAAAACTAGCATCGTATGTGACCACTATCATGTCTGGATCCAGGGAATGAGGAATATGTTTGAGCTGTAAGGATCTAAGGTTAAGTCTGTGACTTCCCACCATATACTTCCCACCAGGGAATGAAGAATAAGGTTTGAGCTGTAAGGATCTAAGGCGCCTCCTTCTGCCCTTTTTTTTTGCTCTGGAAACTGAGTCAAAATATACTTCCAACCATGACCAATTTGTCCTGTATGCACACACCTTTAGAAGATTGTTGTATTTTCTGCTAGAGTCACACAGAAGATGTCATTCATCTGTTTTTCCTCTCTCCGGTCATGTACCAACTCTGGCTTTTCTCGCCCCTCCCTATCGATTGGCTCAATGAAAACGTTGGGGTGCCCAGTACCTCCCTCTTCCTAAAGTTCACGTGGGATACTGCAAATACCCACCCTGATTATAAGGAGGAAATGCTCTATTAGTTTGTTGTTTTCATTCTGACTATATGGCAGACTCGTAACAACTGCATTTTTCAAAAGACAAAATTCAACGCTCAGAGGTTTAGACAATCTTTTTAGAGTACCTGGTATGCTTGGAAACATCAATGGTTTTCTACAAATTCTAAAAGTACAAGTCATTGGGGCGCTTTTACTTTTGAAGATGCTAGCGATCCAGTTTCTATTCATGATGTCCTTCAAATAGTTGTCACTGACACTTGAGCTAATTATGTTTCCTCCTCAACAACATCCCCTATGGGCCCCCACACTGAACTAGCCACTACCCGGATAGTAATGATACATGCACAAGTACATTCAGCTAGAAGTCACATAGAACATTAATATTTCATTTACTGTTTCTTCTCATCTTACACCCATTTGATTCATCATTAGTTTATATATATATATGAAATAGTACAATATTCTTTAGGAATGTGATGGATGCGTATAATGCTATCTCGTTAAAACCTTGACACGAAAATCTAATGGGATAAAATCATGTTGAAGGAAAAGAGTACAACACACTCAATATCAATGTAATATACTTTTGGATGTTCATTGTCCAGTATACTTCTGGATACTCCCCCTCATGAAAATAAAACTTTAATTACTTTGATGATTAAGCCGACACATACCAATCTTGTAAACTAATTTCTGAAATATTGATTTAGGAAGTGCTTTGGTGAAGAGATCTGCAAATTTATCCTGGATCGAATCTGTTTGACTTTAATCACATGGTTTTTCTGAAGCTCATGTGGTAGAAAAACTTTATTGGAATGTGCTTCGTTCGATTTTCTTTTTCAGCCTTCTTGCATTTGAATAATACATGCAACATTATTTTAATATATTACAGTCGTCTAATCAATAGCTGAGGGCAATTGACAACTATCTCTTATATGTTGAATTAATGATCTGAACCAAACACATTCTCAGTGATTCATTCATAGCAGTGTTCTAAAAGTCCTCCTAGGCAGGCCACCTGGGTCGGGTTTTGAATTTTTATTTCTAGTTCGAAAAAATTAAGACTATTTTTAAATACATTTTGCATATGTATCTTGGCATTTGAATAGGAAGTAATTTACATTCTATTATGCTTAACTTTTATAAATTATAATTTATAATATAGAAAAAATTACCTAGTCCCCCACCTAGGCTTATGGGCGCTAGTCACCTGCTCGCCACTCGCCTACCGCCTAGCGATTTTTAGAATACCGATTCAGAGTAATAATTTCATAATGATTTGAAGAGTTAGTCGCTAACGTTTGTTTAATAGATCGCTAAGAAATAGATTAATCATAGGAATAAAACAAACTCATATCAACTGTCTGAAAAAGATATCTAAATATGTGTTTAACTCCATTACAAAGTCTACAAGTAGGCGCAAAACTATACCTTACTAATAGATTCACAGAAAATGTTATATCAGGTCTTACATTGTGACAAGTATAACAATGCACAAATGACAATATGATACTTTAGAAACAAGTATCTCATCATCATTTTCTTCATTTGGTTGATATGGATCTTTATAATCTAAAGATTGTACACCATTAGCGTACTAACTGGATGAAATTTGTCCATATTAAAGTGTTCTATAACTTTTTCAATATATCGTGACTGATGGACCAATATTCCATTAGATCTATAGGTCGAGAAAATTATATTATCTACATAAGCTTCTGCTATGACAAAACCAATAATAAATTTCTTTATAAAGACACATGGACAAAGTATACCACATTCTTCCGGATTGTTTCAAACCATATAGGTATGGCTTAGTTTTATTGAGCAAGTATTTCTTGACTTTGCTTCAGACAAATTGAATCATTCAGGGATTTTAATGTAAATATTTGTTCTAAATCCCATATAAATAAGCAGTTACGATATCCATAAGCATATCAAGTTTTTCAGAAACTACAAGACCTATTAAATATTTGAATGCAGTCACATCCATAACTAGGGATATGTTTCATCAAAATCAATGCCAAATTTCTGCAGGAATCCTTATGCCACGAGTCTTGCCTTATATCTTGCAACCTCATTTTTCTCATATGCTTTCTTACAAACACCCATTTGAAACCAACTAAGTTTACATGTTTAGATGTTTGTATTATAGGTCCAAATACACCATGTTTCTCAAGATAATCTAATTCTGCTTGATAACATATTTCCATTTTGGCCAATCATTTCTTTTTCGACATTCATAAATTCCAGATGGTTTCATATCACCATAAATATCATCGCCTACCATATATATAATTATGTCATCGATGACCATTACATTACGATTCCATATTTCTCCTGAGTATATTGCAATCTCATTATTACCAGGTACCTGAGCCTATTCAGGGGGGTTTTTAGTCACTTCAAGGATATGAGCAACCACTTTTTGGGGTTATGGAGAAATTAGATTTTGCAAACATAAACTCTTCTGGAGCTTCATGTCATCTTCTTTTTGAGCTTGTACAACTTCTGCAAGAGTTTCAAGAATTGCTTATTCGAGAGTATTAGGACATGAATTTTTACGAATTCTCTTTTTTTCGAGGAGTTGAATCTTTGGAACCTATAGGTCTACCACGTTTCTGGTGTGCAACAAGTTTACTAGCTGCTTTATTCGAAGTTTATCCTTCAAGACACAAGTTCGAGTAGGTGCATTCATAGCTGACACATGTGACTTTGTTACTTTAGTTGTATCATTAAATGCATTAGGTTATTGATTAGCAACTGCATCAAGATGTAGTATTCTTCTTATCTCATAATCACATTTGAATGTTTTAAGGTCTAGATGAGACAAAGTGGAAGTATTTCACGATAATTCACATCATTATTTCTTCATTTGTTGTTCTGTAAGAATTTTGTTTATCTCCCCCGACGGTAGGAATATATTCTCAGCAGACTAACAGTTTACAAATATAGCAGTAAAAATGTTACCTATTAAAGGTTTGAGATAGTGGATAATGGAAGGTGAGTCAAAACCAATATAAATGCCTAAGCGACATTAGTGACCCTTCTTAGTTCGTTTTGGGGGTGGTATAGAAATATGTATAACACAACCAAATTTGCATAAGTGTGAAATATTTGGTTGGAACCTATCATAAGTTGTAAAGGTGAATACTGATGATACGAAGTGGGTGTAAGGCGAAACAATTTCTCAGCATGCAAAATTGTATGTCCCCAAACACTAGTGGGTAGTGTAGGTTGCATAAGAGAAGGCATAGGAATGAGTTGTTTACGCTCAATTAGAGATTCCGCTAAACCATTCTGTGGATCTACGAACTGAATGTTCAACATCAATCCCTTTGATGAACAAAAATCATTAAACGCTTCTGAAATAAACTCTGTTGCATTATCAAAATGAATAGACTTGATATGCTAGTATGGAAATTGGGCCCTAGGCTTAATAATTCGTGTTAAGAATCTAACAAAAACAAGATTACGTGTGAAAATACCACACACATAAGACCATCTAGTAGAAGTGTCTATTAAAACCATGTAATATCTAAAAGGTCACTAGTAGGGTGAATTGGTCCACAAATATCACCTTGTATTTTCTATAAGAATGATGGCGAGTTGGTAACCAATGTTGAGAGGATGTGGTCTAGTAATAAGTTTACCTTGTGGAAATTTCATGATATGACTTCTGATTGATGCAAAAAATCGACATTAATCTCGTTGCATGATTTTCGACATCAATCAAAGAAATATCTATTATTTTTATTTGTTTTTTCTTTCAACCTGCAATACACTTTAACAGTGCATAGTGGAAGTAGGGGTTATCGACTACTTCACGTGGATTAGAAGACAAGTCTGATTTTCAATTTAAAGATTAAAGAGATGAGTAAAATAACGGATGGTGAAAATAAACTAAAAGTTAAAGGAAAAAGATAAACAATTGAAAAAGAGAAACAAAGATAAAACTTACTTCTTCACTGGAATTAAATTGTAGTGCATGCATTTCTATACTAAGTAAAAATATAAAGGCAATAACTACAAATAAAAAAAAAATCTCAAAAAAAAAAACTATATGAACTCCATGTATAGGGTTTTTATAGGTAAAAAGGGTTCGAGTGAAATAAGGAAACATGGTTGAGTGAAACAAGGAAACATGGTTTGAGTTAAACAATGAAACATGGTTGAATGAAACAAGGAATGGTTGAGTGAAACAAGTTATGGTGTTGGAGTTGAATAAGGAAGCCTGTGTTGTAGAGATTTTTGTAATGATAAAGTTGGCCATGTGGATGTCCAAATCTTCATATTGATTTTCTCGAGATCTGTAGTTGTTGTTGCTTAATGAGCTTGACTTCATGGGTCTTGGGATTGAAATTCTTTAATCCTTATGAATGCATTTGAACTCCCATTGGGCCTTCTAGTTGTTGATTAGCCTTATTGTGCCACTTTATGCATGATTTGAGATTTATGCTTGAATTCCTACAAAATGCACAAAATACACGTAATGAGATATTTTTATTTGATAATTGGACTTAACAATTGTATATTTAGGGGTGTAAAAATCGATGTTTTGGGTGCTTATCACACCACCCCCAAACAACCTTTTGCTAGTCCTCTAGCAAAGAATAATGAATAGAAAGATAAGAACACAAAACAAAATATATTTATTCGTCCTAAACTTCTTAAAGAAATCAATGCCATTTTCGCTGTTATGACTCGATTGCATTTACAATATACAACAATGCCTTGAACCTTTAGCATGACACTAAAGGAGGAGTTTTAGCTTCCTGAGGGTTATCCAGGATGACACCCACAAACAAATTTTTTATATGAAACAAAATTTATGTGTGTCCTATTTTTCTCAGAGAATGTCCTTGTTATTCAACTACATAGAAGACAAAAGATATATGTAACTTCTTACTAAAATGCAAATTACAAGTGAGCAACTTTGGAACAAGGTATGTGTGTGTGTGTGTGAATAACGAACAAATGCAACTTTTCGTGTCAAAGTAACGTACATCGTAATCCACCTTTGGAATAGCTGTTTTGACTTCAAAACTCACAAGTTAATTTCTCTGAGTTTGTCAATATTTTCTTTCTTGCATGTGAGGAAAAGAGGAAATTTGAAAATTCAAACTTCTCACATGCTCAAAAGAATAAACGGACATGAAAGTGAATAATAGTCTAATGGAAGAAATGTTGGTCACTTGCAAGAATGTCGAGTTATCCACCATAGCGTCTTCTCATCTATTCTCCACTTCTTACCATACATTAGCATAGGGTTAATTAGGACTTCTCTAAAATAAAAATGAATCTGTTTTTTTTTTTTTTTTTTTTTTTTTATATGAGGGAGAGTGGGGTTGATGGTAAGTAAATAGATGTTTATGAAAATGTAGGGTCTTCAAATAGCTTAATAGGGAACTCCTCAATCACTTCCTTTTATTCTCCTTTCTTCAGAACTTTTTTTTTTTTTTGAAGTACCTTGGACTTTGGATTTTCACTTTGCACTCCCCTTTTTCTTCATAAATCTTCCTAACATATTTCAAAAACATAAAGGGGAAAATTGGGTTTTTATTAATTTATTTATTAATTTATATATATATATATATATATATATCTAATAAACCTACAAAGGCTCACATTGGTAGTAGATGAAATGTTTAGCAAGATGGTTTTGAGAAGGTTCAGATGGACAAGAAATGCCTACAAACCTTCTAAGGCTCGGTAATGGTTATAAGTCTCAAATAGACTACAATACCTATGTTTTTCTTAACTCAAAAAAGATGGGATCCTCAGTGACCAACCAAAAAGAAGAATAATGAGACTTCACAACAAGTTAATGTCCAATAAATTTTTAAGTCATCATATGACTCGGAGTTGTGTAAAAACCCTTTGAATAAAATGAAAGGTCTGATAGCTCACAAGGTTAAAGTCTCCACTATTATTCCTCTAGATTCTCAGGAAGTTACTTCTGTATTCCAAACTACATCTGTGGTCATTGTGCAAAAATTTATTTGTTCTCGAATGCTCACATGCAATATTTACTCTAGTAATAACTTCTAACATCTCTTTGCCAAAATGTAATGAATCAAGTAATCCAATGTCATCATAGCTAGGATACCACGCCATTTTTTTTTTTTTTAGAAAAAAGATTTTCAAAAGAGGTATGAATTTCGATAAATCTCCCCACCCCCAAACAAATAGAACATTGTCGCCAGTGTTAAACAAATGAAATAAAAAGTGAGAAATAAAATTAGAACTTATTAGCTCAGGTGATTTGTTGAACATCTGTACCGTCCTTGCAATGAAAATGAGTGAGTTGGTGGGGGTGATGTATTATTAAAAATACATCACCCCCAAACAGGAATTGGCGGTATTATTAATTTTTTTTATTTTTATTTTTTGTTTTTTTTTATGAATGAATGAATGCATAAACGGACTGAGCTGCCTCCCAGTAGCGCTAAGTTTAATGTCATTGTCAGACGTAATGGGGTGGCGGATACCACTCCCAAACAGGTTTAGTGGAGTAGGATTTTGTGGGCGTGACTAATCCTCATAGTTAGGATCAATCAACTGAATGGTTTCCAATAACCTTGAGGAAGTTCATGGTATGGCTTCAGTCGCTGTCCATTTACTTGAAAGAGATTACAATTTGTAGGGTTTTCTACGGTGGTGGCACCGTAGTCTTTAACATCATGTACAATGAATGGACCAGACCAACGAGTTTTTAGCTTACTTGGAAAGAGGTGAAGACAAGAGTTATAGAGTAGGACTTTTTGACCAAGATGGAACTCTTTTCTCATGATGTTTTTGTCATGTATCTACTTCGTTTTATCTTTGTAATTATTGGATAAATCATAAGCATCATACCTCAATTCTTCTAGCTCATCGAGCTGAAGCTTTCATTTTTTACCAGCCATATCGAGGTCAAAGTTTAGACTCTTTGTAACCCAATAAGCTCTATGTTGAAGTTCGACAGGAAGGTGACAAGGTTTACCAAAGACCAATCTATAAGGAGCCATATGAGTTTTGAATGCATTTCGGTATGCAGTTCAATAGGAAGATGACTGTGATGTTAGGCTAGGCAAGTGGTCGGCGACTGCATTTTCTATACCTGACTTACCTCGTATTTCAAGATCAAATTCTTGAAGCAAAAGAACCCATCGGATCAGACGAGGTTTAGTGTCCTTCTTATTGAGAAGGTATGTAAGGGCTGCATGGTCAGTGTACACAATGACTTTAGCTCCAATGAGATAGGAACAAAATTTATCTAATGCATAAACAATGGCTAACATCTTTTTCTCCGAGGTTGAGTAATTGAGTTAAGCCTCATTCAGAGTTTTGCTAGCATAGTAGATGACATAAGGAAGTTTGTTAACTTTCTGACCCAAAACTGCACCTACAGTGTAGTCAGAGGCATCACACATAATCTCAAAAGGTAGCGCCCAATCAGGAGCTTGGATGATAAGAGATGAGACTAGTTCATATTTAAGATGCAGAAACGCAGATACGCACTTGTTGTAAAAAAGAAAGGGAACATCCTTGGCTAAGAGGCTGCTCAAAGGGCGTGCAATCTTTGAGAAATTTTTAATGAAGCGGCGATAAAATCTAGCATGCCTCAAGAAAGATCGCACATCTTTAACAGATTTTGGAATCGAAAGAGATGAAATGACATCAATCTTAGCTTTGTCCACTTCAATGCCTTTTGGAGAGACAACGTGCCCAAGAACAATGCCCCGCTTCACCATGAAGTGACATTTTTCCCAATTTAGAACAAGAGATTTTTCTTCGCAACGCTCTAAGACAAGTGAGAGGTGATGTAGGCATTGATCAAAAGATGAGCTGAATACTGAAAAATCATCCATAAAGACCCCAAAAAAGTTTTCCACCATATCACTGAATATGCTAGACACACATATTTGAAATGTTGCGGGTGTGTTGCATAGCCCAAAAGGCATGCGACGATAAGTGTAAGTACCAAAAGGACAAGTGAATGTGGTTTTCTCTTGATCCTCTTGTGCAATAGGGATTTGTTGTATCCAGAATATCCATCTAAGAAACAATAGTAAGGATGACCCGCTAACCTCTCAAGCATCTGATCAATAAAGGGAAGGGGAAAGTGATCATTTCGAGTATTAGAGTTCAACTTGTGATAATCAATGCATACTCTCCATCCATTTTTCAATCTTTGTGGCACAAGTTCCTTGTTATCATTTTCAACGACTATAATTCCTGACTTCTTAGGAACCACATGGACTGGGCTAACCCATTGGCTATCAGAGATAGCATATATGATATTTGTATCCAGGAGTTTCAACACTTCTTTTATGACATCTTTCAAAATGGGATTTAGATGTCGTTGGGGCTCTTTGGAGGTTTTGGTTTCATCTTCCAAATAAATATGATGCTCACAGACAATAGGGTCAACACCCTTGATGTCATGAATATTCCAAGCAATGGCTGACTAGTGAGCTTTAAGGACCTCCAACAACTTGTCACTATGTTCCTTAGTGAGATCTGAGGCAATAATCACTGGATAACTATCTATAGGACCAAGAAACGCATATCTCAATTCATTGGATAAAGGCTTAAGTTCTAGTGATTTATGAGTGCTTATGGATGAGTCACTCTCTTGTGACTGTTCTATAAAGGAAGAAAATGAATACAACTCTTCCTCATATTAATAACGTGATAATGGCTCAGATTCATGTATATGCATTATGGGCACATTATCCAACATATTATTGACCTCTTCAATAGCCTCATCCATATCTAGGTTCATACCAAAGTGTGAGAGACAATGAAATAATACGTCATCTGGTGATGATTGAGCCATAAAATCAAAAGATCGAATCATGCACACTTCTTCTTCTTCTTCCTCAATCATATCGAGACCATCTCTCCTTTGCAACGTCTTAAAAATATTCAATTCAAATTTAAGGTTCCCAAAGGAAACAAACATGCTACCGCTTCTACAGTTGATGTTTGCCTCTGCAGTTGCTAACAAGGGTCGCCCTAAGATGTCAGGAATTTGATTATTTGGGCTCGGGCTAGTGTCTAAGATGATGAAATCAACTGGATAATAGAAATCTGCAACTTGAACAATCACATTCATAACTATTCCTCTAGGGTATCGTTTTGACTCATCTGCTAGCTTAAGAATTACTTTTGTTTGTTGCATCTCCTTTAACCCAAGTTCTAAATATTTATGATAAGGTAAGAGATTCACACTTGCTCCTAAGTCGATCAAGGCACGACTTTCAAAGTCTTTTCCAATGAAACATGGTACAATAGGGGTTCCTGGATCCCTGTACTTAACTACTCCAGTTTGTTGAATAAGCGATGTGGCATCGCTTGCAAGGCATGCAATTTCAGGTACTTCCATTTTTTTCTTTTTAGTACACACGTCCTTGAATTTTTTTGCATAAATTGGTACTTGCTGGATAGCAGACAAAAGAGGGATGTTGATGTGTACTCCTTTAAAAATCTCTAGTATTTCTTGAAATAGCTTCTCCTTTTGTTACCTAAAAAGCCTTTGGGAAAAGGTGCCTTAGGGAAAATACTTTATTGGCTCTACGGGAAGCTGAGAGGGTGAGTTTAAACTAGTTTGAAAATAACCTTTAGCGTTCTCAATTGGTTTAGGAACGTTCTCTTTGGAAATCACATAAGTTATCTTGGGTTGTTCTATATCATTATCAATTGCTCGGCCAGAACGAAGGGCGATGACAACTTTAACTTCTCCATGTGAATCAATACTACTACCAATTTCATTGACATGGGCTTTGGGAACACCTTTTGGATTAGGGATGGGTTGACTAGGGAATGTTTTTTTTCCCTTTCCACGGTCAATTGTTGCAAATGTTGTTGAAGCTGTGGATGGCTTGGAAATTAGCAGCATTAGTTGTCATTAATTGGAGCATCATATCCTCCAATGATGGTTTTGGAGGTGGTAAATGAGAAACATATTGAGTTTGAGGTACCAAGTTTCGAAAGTTGCTAAGTTGAGGTTGACCATAGGAATTATGAGGGACAAGTACCATAGAAAGATTGACATGCTGATTTTGCCGGTATGAAAGAGGTTCTCCCTGTGGTGGATAATGATTATGTTGCAACTGGTTAGATTGAGGTCCATATTGAACTTGTCTGGGATAAGTGCGTGAGTTGTGGGCTTGTCCACTAGGTTGCCTAGGGTGTTGAAATCCAGGAGGGTTCCTTGAACTTCTGGGTGGTTGTTCATAAAAGTCACCACCATAGGAAAGGTTAGAGTGATGTCGATTTGCAGATATGTATGTTTGACAGAATGTGTTTTATTTACGTTCACTGTTAAATACACACACCTCCTCCAGAGGTTCATTGCCACTTGAAGTTAAAGGACAATTAGAATCTATATGATCTCTTTTGAGTTAAAAGGTACAAGGCTTATAAGTTTGCTCTTTGGCTTCAGAGGTAGACTTTCTCACAATAGATTTATTTTTCTTAACAAAGTCCATGAGGAAGGTTTTGATTTCTGGTTAGTACTTCCTTTGGTACAAATCGACGTGATTTTCTAGAAGAACTAGGTTTCAACTCTCTATGGGCAGTCCATTGTCAATAATCATCAACAAGATCACTTAGAAAGGTATAAGCATCAGTACCAATTTTACGCATGAATTTCCCTTGATGCATGGATTCGATCATATTTCTAGATTCGACAATCAATCCATTATAGAAACTCTGTACTAGCACTCATTTTTCAAAGCCATGATGAAGGCACTTGATGAGTAAATCTTGAAAGCGGTCCCATGCTTCATAAAAAAGTTCATAATGTGTTTGAGTAAACTCCTCAATTTTTCTTCTAATTTCTAGGGTCTTTATCATGGGGAAGTACTTCGCTAGAAATTTTCTATCTAAATCCTCCCATGATTTGATGGAATTGGCAGGGAGGGAATTTAGCCATGAGGTGGCCCAGTCATCAAGAGAGAAAGGAAACAAGCGAAGTCTGACATTTTCCTCATCTATGTTTTGGTTCTTAAAAGTACTACAAACTTCAAGAAACTTTCCAAGATGGACACATAGGCTTTCTCGATCATGCCTATGAAACTTCGGCAACATATTAATAATAACTGGTCTAATATCAAATTGAGTCGTTGTGATATAGGGCAATTCAATGCATCTGTTCACATTAGAAGCAAGGGGAACATTGTATTCCGATTTTAGTGTTGATTGGAGAGTGAGGGGAGGTAGGTGGAGATGAGTGTGGTGGAAAAGCAAATAGAGGATTAGGGCGACTAGAAAAATTTTAGGTATGAACCAAACGTTTGTTGGGTCGTTCCAAAACTTTCATACAGAAAAAAAAATGGATTGGAAAGATGACAGTGACAAAGCACGAGATCAAGTATCCCTAGACGATTGTTATAAAAAGACATACACAAGCAACAATCACTTCTGATCCACACAAATGCCAAATCTTAGCAAACAACGTTTTAATGGGATTTTATCTTGTTAACTTGTGGGGGACAAGATTGATTGAAACCAGCGGGCGTTACGTTGTTATCTATTATTGCCTGATTAGATTGTATCCAACAGTACAAAGTCCAAAATCAGGAGGTTAGAGTTACGCTTGCAAGAAGTCGGACTATTGCACAAGTGATAGGAGATCACGTGGTCTAATTAAGAACTGTACCTGTGCTACCGCTCCATCGACCGATTGATATGAGAACGATGTATGTCAAATACGTACTTAGGGTGTGTGTTCCTAGCCAAAACTGTTAGTTACACTACGTCCTTCTGCGGTCCGCAGCTTACTAGTGATTTGGCGTACCGGGTGAGTTACCCATGTGGTAGCGGCCTCTCAGAGTTCATTGAATGATTAAACCCAATGTCACGTTTAGCTTTAGTCAACACAAAATTCAGCAGAATAACCTTGGTCTTAGTTGTTTTATGAACACCGTTTTAGTTGGCTCTAATCTTAGTTGATTTTATTATGTGCCTTCGTTTCACACAACTAGAGTGATGAGGTGGGTGATGAAATCCCACCAGTTTCAAAAACAGGGCTAGGTCTATCCTATTTGTTTATGGTAGTTTATTAACGTAAGCAACCACACAGTTTGTTAAGATGTAGAAACATAAACAAACACCAAGCAATGTCCAATCGATTTTCAATAATCACCCAAACCACTAAAACAATGTGTCTGAAAGAGATACTTACAAACTTGTGAGCTTGAACACAAGGTCTCCACCGTGGGAGTAGAGAAAAGTGTTATTTTAGAGTTACTCCTCCTAGGTTCAAGCAATTGATCTCTTCCCCACAACACCATTGGTTGTCCACTACAAAAAAAATTAGCCATTTTCAAAGAACAATTTATTTAAAAAAAAATTATTTCTGACTTTGATTGCTATCTAAATAAATAAACACACAATCAAACAATTACACATGCAAATATATTTAATTTTATTTATGATGGCGCCATTTGATTGATGCCAAAAATAGACATTAATCTCGTTGCATGATTTTCGACATCAATCAAAGAAATATCTATTGTTTTTATTTTTTTTCCTTCAACCTGCAATACACTTTAACAATGCATAGTGGAAATAGGGGTTATCGACTACTTCACGTGGATAAGAAGACAAATATGATTTTCAATTTAAAGAATAAAGAGAAGAGTAAAATAATGGATGGTGAAAATAAACTAAAAGTTAAAGGAGAAAGATAAACAATTGAAAAAGAGAAACAAAGATAAAACTTACTTCTTCAATGGAATTAAATTGTAGTACATGCAATTCTCTACCAAGTAAAAATATAAAGCCAAGAACTACAATTAAAAAAACTCTCTACAAAAAATATAAAAACTATATGAACTCCATGTTTGAGGGTTTTATAGGTAAAAAAGGTTTGAGTGAAATAAGGAAACATGGTTGAATGAAACAAGGAAACATGGTTTGAGTTAAACAATGAAACATGGTTGAATGAAACAAGGGATGGTTGAGTGAAACAATGAATGATGTTGGAGTTGAATAAGGAAACATGTCTTGTGGAGATTTTTTTATGATAAAGTTGGCCATGTGGATGTCCAAATCTTCATATTGATTTTCTCGAGATTTGTAGTTGTTGTTGCTTTGTGAGCTTGATTTCATGGGTCTTGAGATTGAAATTCTTTAATCCTTATGAATGCATTTGAACTCCCATTGGACCTTCTAGTTGTTGAATTTAGCCTTATTGTGTCATTTTATGCATGATTTGAGATTTGTGCTTGAATTCCTACAAAATGCACAAAATACACGTAATGAGATATTTTTATTTGATAATTGGACTTAACAATTGTATAGTTAGGGGTGTAAAAATCGATGTTTTGGGTGCTTATCAACTTCAACCACTCTCCATTTGCTTGAAAGATATTGACATTAGTAGGGTTTTCTACGGTGAAGTGAAGACGAGAATTGTAAAGTAAGACTGTCTGACCAAATGGAATTCTTCTCTCATGATGCTTTTGCCATGTATCAACTTCTTTCTATCTTTGTAGTTCTTGTATAAGTCATAAGCATCATACCTCATTCTTAAAGCTCATTATGTTGAAGCTTTCATTGTTGATCAGCCATATCGAGGTCAAATTTTAAACTCTTTATAGCCCAATGAGCTTTATGTTGGAGTTCAACAGGAAGGTGACAAGGCTTACCAAAGACCAATCTACAGGGAAGCATACCTAAAAGTGTTTTGAATGCAGTTCAATGTGCCCACAAGGCATCCAAAAGGCGTTAAGACCAATCTTTCGATTAGGATTGATAGTGTTTTTTAAATGATGTTATTGATTTGACGATTTGAGACTTCAACTTGACTGCTCGTTTGAGGATGGTAAGAAATGAAAACTTTGTGAGTAACCCCATACTTTTTAACAAGATGCTCAAAGATGAGGTTACAAAAATACTTACACTCATCGCTAATGATACCTTTGGGGTGCCAAATCTACTAAAGATAAATTCCCTATGAATGAAACAACAATTTTGTGATCATTGGTCTTAGTGGCAATTGCCTCTATCCATTTAGAGAGATAATCCACTGCAAGACGGATGTATTGATACCCATGGGAGGGTGGAAACGGTCTTGTAAATTAGTGCCCCAAACATCAAAGACTTCAACCATTAACATAAGATTCACCGACATCATGTGTCAATGAGATATTCGCCAAAGTTGTTGACATCAGTGACAAGCTTTACACTACTCACGGGCATCTAAAAAAGGGTAGGCCAATAGAAACCAGATTGAGGAATTTTCTTTGTGGTTTTCTTAGAACTGAAATGGCAACCACAAGTTTGATCATGACAAAAATGAGAGGAAGTTCAGCTTTTGGAACATGTTCTCTAATAAGTTGATTTGGGAAATATTTGTACAAATGTGGCTCAACCCAAGAATGATACTTGATCCTAGAATAAAACTTCTCACGATCTAGCTTAGACCAGTGTGAAGGGAGTTCCTCAATTGCTAAAAAATTGACAATGTCAGCATACTAGGGAAACTCTCACTCAACCAAGAAAAGTTGTTCATCTGGGAAGTTCTATTGAATGGGAAAGATACTAGTAGACGACTCTAATATTAGCCTAGACAAGTGGGCGATGACCGCATTTTCTATACCCGACTTATCTTGTATTCCAAGATCAAATTTTGTACCCATCTGATCAAACGAGGCTTTATGTCCTTCTTATTGAGAATGTATTTGAGGGCGCATGGTTAGTGTACACAATGACTTTAGCTCCAGTGAGATAGGAGCAAAATTTTACTGAGGCAATAGACACTGACTGAAATGAACGACTGGGGAGGAATGGTGAGAGAGGGGCAATCTTTCATAGGCAAGCAAACAAAAGGCAAATAATATGTTTGAGCAAGTGTACTAGATGTGTTTGAGCATAGCGGCATAAGGCATAAATAATGGGCAACATCTCTTTCTCAGTGGTCGAGTAATTGAGTTGAGTCTCGTTTAGAGTCATGCTAGCATAGTAGATTACGTGAGCAAGTTTGTTAACCCTCTGACCCATAACTGCGTCTAAAGCGTAGTCAAATGCTTCACACATAATCTCAAAAGGTAGCGTTCAATCAGGAGCTCGTATGATAGGAAACTGAGACTAGGTAAGACTTAAAACGCACAAAAGCATAATTGCGATTGTCGAAAAAAATTAAAGGGAACATCCTTAGCTAAGAAACTACTCAAAGGGCATGCTATCTTGGAGAAATCTTTGATGAAACAACGATAGGACCCAACATTTCCTAAGCAAGATCACACATCTTTAACAGATTTGGGAATCGAAAGAGTTGAAATGACATCGACTTTAGCTTTGTCCACTTCAATGCCTTTTGAAGAGAAAGCGTGGCAAAAAACAATGCCCTGCTAAACCATGAAGTTGAATTTTGCCCAATTTTGAACGAGGCATTTTTCTTCACAACGCTTTAAGACAAATGACATGTGATTTAGACATTAGATAAAAGATGAACCGAGTACTAAAAAATCATCCATAAAGATCTCAATTAAGTTTCCCACCATATCACTAAATATGCTTGTCATGCATATTTGAAATGTTGCAGGTGCGTTGCATAGCCCAAAAGGCATGCCACGATAAACTTAGGTACTGAAGGGACAAGTAACCGTGATATTCTCTTAATCCTTACATTTAATGGGTATTTGATTGTATACAACATATCCATCCAATAAACAATAATATGGATGACTTGCTAACCTCTCAAGCATCTGATCAATAAAGAGAAAGGGAAAATGATCATTTCAAATATTAGAATTCAGCTTACAATAATCAATACGTACTCTCCATCCCTTTTTTCACTCATTGTGACACAAACTCATTGTTGCTCATTTTCAACAACTGTAATTCTTGATTTCTTAGGAACCACATGGATTGGGCTAACCATTTTGCTATCAGAGAAAACATAGATGATGTTAACATCCAGAAGTTTCAACAATTCTTCCTTTACGACATCTTCCAAAATGGGATTGAGACGATGCCAAGGCTCTTTGGAGGGTTTGGTTTCATCTTCCAAATTGATATGATATTGACAAACACTGATCTGGGCCAAGCGGTTCTAAGCCTGCCCAATGCAGTTCGCCAGACTGACCGAATTCATACAGCCTGCTAAACCCACGTCTCACAACCATCCTCAATATTTGTAAACCCTGCTAAAGCAAGTATCTCGAGGATTAGCTTCGGACGGGCAATTACAACAGCTGTTCTTTTCAAACTAGGAAGCAAATGCCCGAGTACACGTCACACATGGAAAATTCCGTCTAAAGACTACTCTCTAATTGGGAACTATCTTCCACCTATCTAGGAGCACAAGGCTAACAGGGAAACTCCTCTCCACAACACAACTCTTAATGAGAGAAGGATCTCCACGAAAATCTCCTTCCCTAAACGACGCCACCGATGACCTGATCGAACCAGGACTCTAGCACTATAAAAAGACATGAGGTTGGTAATCTAAGGTACGCTACAAATTCTCTATTTACAACATTACACCTTCCCCAGATCCCAGTCTGACTTTAGCATCGGAGTGCCATCGGCCACCACAATGGTGGTCCATGGCTCACGTGTGTTCATTGTGCAGGTCAGCAGGTTTGCAGGTCAAGGTCAAAGCTGGGAGCGAAAAATGACTGCATCAAATTGGCACCGTCCGTGGGAACGACAAAGTTCTTAACCTTTCACTAGCATCATCTCTCTTCAGAATACAAAAAGATGGTGACCACCAGATCACGTAACAATAGAGAACAAGGGGACACGTCAAACGCTCAGCCTAGCGCTACTTCTCCTTTCTCGACGGTGCAAGCAGCACACAAGCAACAAGCTCACACACCCGAAACAACAGTATTACTGACGAACCCCGAATCAGATCCAATATCACTTTTTATACAACAAATCCTGTTGATGATGAAGGCGCTCAAGTTGATGAAACAAAAGCCTGACGAGACATTGAGGGCGTACCTAACGCACTTCATCAGCGATCTAATTGATGTCAACGTGTGCAACGACACGATAGCCGTATCGGCCTTCATAGAAGGTCTGGGGAAAGGCAAGTTCTATAACTTACTAACTCTGGACCCACCAACAAATATGGAAGACCTGGCGAGGGAAATATAAAGCTACATCGCCCTAGAGGAAGAACATACCATCAAAAGTAAAGACGGGCATAGGGAAAAATCCCCCGACACAAGGGGAAAATGAGAATCGGCGGATGCAATATACGTGCTCCATGGGGTCTACTCCGAGTCCGAACTATCAAACAGGTCCAAGCAAAAGGATTTCAAAGATATGAGGGTCCAAGCAATACACGACGAAGAACTAACACCGCACGCCCAGAGGCATGACCACCCCGTGCCACTAGCCTTTACAGACGAAGACCTCTAAGGCATCCAACTCCCACATAATGACGTCCTGGTAATAACAATCTTTCTGGCAAGCTAAGAAGTAAGGAGATCCATGGTGGACATTGGAAGCTTATTGAACGTCCTGTTTCTCCTCACGTTCCGTAGCATGCAATTAAATGAAAAAAGCATTGACCTCCGATAACCATCCGATGATCGATTTCAGCGGCGAAAAGCAATTTTCGGTAGGAAAATACAATTGACAGTGGTAGCAGGAGAGAAGTCGACTAAACAAACTATGTTTCAAGAGTTCATAGTGATCGTCGCACCTTCAGCATATAATGCAGTCCTAGGGAGACCCTGGATACACCAGATGAGAGCGGCTGTCTCCACTTTAAACCAGTGCATCAAGTATCCGATAAACCAAGCGGTCGATATTTTAAGAGGCTGCCAGGCGATCGCCAGAGAATGCCAGTGCATGATGGTGCTGCTACCAAGCGATTATTAGTCGTTAACTGGCCCCGTGACCAAGATGTCTCTCAATGTTGCTCGAGAATTAGGGGGAACAACCTATCCCAAATGACGAAGCTCTTGTAAGCCCCGAGGCAGGCCCAACGCCGGCCAACCATGGGAATAAACCATCACGCTCTTCCTTGACAATCCCTTCAACAGCAAGGCTATCCAGATAGGCTCCCGCTTGAGCAAAGATTTGGTGGAACAACTCATAAAACTACTACAACGGTACCAGGAAGTCTTCGCCTGGATCATGCGAGACATGGTGTGTAACGACCAGATCCGCACAGTAAGAAATTGTCTGCTTTGGGCCCAACCGGCTCGCACGACTTTAAAACACGTCTTACTATGGGGATCCAACCTCGCACATAAGTAGCACATTCCCCTTCCGCTCCCTGGCGATGTGGGACTATGTCTTCATTTGTAGCTCGTCCAACCTCTCTCGGGCCTATTAGGCTCCAACCCTCACCCTCAGGTCCGCCAACTCCAGGGTCTCACAGTCCACCCCCCTTAGGGCCCAACGTCCTTGTTGGCCACATAGGCCCAACATTCACGTCGGCACATTAAAAATTGTCCGCTTTGGACCCAACCGACCCACACGACTTTAAAATGCGTCTTACTATGGGGATCCAACCTCGCACATAAGTAGCACATCCCTCTTCCGCTCCCAGGCGATGTGGGACTATGTCCCCCTTTGTAGCTCGTCCAACCTCTCTCGGGCCTATTGGGCTCCAACCCTCACCCTCAACCTCAGGTCCGCCCACTCCAGGGTCTCACATGGTGGGAATCGACCCGTCAATAATCACTCATCGCCTAGAGGTAGACCCCACGAGGAAAACCATATGGCAAAAGAAGAGATCCGTGGCACCCAAGAAAAATGCGATCATAAATGAAGAGGTGCAGTGGTTACTCAACACGGACATGATCAAGGAAGCACAATACCCAGACTAGCTGGCAAACACCGTTTTGGTTAAAAAGAAAAATGGGAAATGAAGAGTGTGTGTAGACTATACGAACCTGAACAAAGCCTGCCTGAAGGAAAACTTCCCGCTCCCTCAATTGATCAGATCGTGAACGCCACATCCGAGCACAACCTACTAAGTTTCATGGACGCCTACTCAGGCTAAATCAAATATTAATGCACCCTCGGATAAAGAAAATGCCTCTTTCATAACTGAGAAAGGGATATACTGTTACAGGGTGATGTCGTTCAGCTTAAAGAACGCAAGTGCTACATACCAACGATTGATAAATCGAATGTTTAAAGAACAGATCGACAGAAACATGGAGGTCTATATCGACGATATGTTGATCAAGAGCCTTTGCAACCCTGACCACATAGGAGACCTCACCGAAGCATTCAACTAGCTCAAGAAATACCAGATGAAGCTCAACCCACAGAAGTGTACATTCGGAGTTGAGTCTGGAAAATTCTTAGGCTATATAGTGAACAAGAGAGGAATCGAGGTTGACTTAAAATAGATTCAGGCCCTTCTTGATATGAAAGCCCCCGCCAACATCAGACACGTTCAGAGCCTGACTGGGAGGGTAGCATCACTCAATAGGTTTATTTCCAAATCATCCGACAAATGTCTTCCTTTCTTTAAAATACTAAGAGGAAACAAAGGATTCTCGTGGAACGAAAAGTGCGAACAAGCCTTTCAGAGCCTGAAAGCATACATGGGGAGTCCAGAGCTATTCTCAAAACCTGCGACGGGGGAACACTATACTTATACTTGTCTATTTCCAATCACACTGTCAACTCCGCCCTTGCACGAGATGACCGGGGAACCCAAAAACCAGTGTATTACGCCAACAAAACCTTTGTGAAAATGGAGGCACACTACTCGGACCTAGAGAAGTTAGTCCCGGCACTGGTTGTATCCTCTAGGAAATTGAGGCCCTATTTTCAGACCCACTCTATAACAGTTCTAACCAAACACCCACTCAGCTCGGTACTCCATAAACCAAAGTTATTCGACATGATGGTGAAATGGTCAGTAGAACTCAGGCAGTTTGACATAAACCATACTTTGAGAACCGCCATAAAAGCCAAGGCACTGGCGGACTTCATCACCGAGTTCACCGGTGGAGAAGAACCAAATGCAGATCTTCAGATCTCTAATTCAAACTTCCAGGAATGGACGTTGCGCTATGATGGATCATCGATGGGAAAAGCAAGCGGAGCTGGGATCACACTCCGCTCTTCAAGCGGCTTCACATTCGAAAAAGCTGTCAAATTCAACTTTCCCACTTCGAATAACAAGGCCTTCCTATCCGGCCTGAGCTATCTTTGGGGATCTGGATAGATTACTTAACAACATACAACGACTCAAGATTGGTAGTCAACCAGGTAAAAGAAGATTTCAACAACAAAGACCCCACATGATAGCCTAGCTCGAAAAGGTACTCTGCGCAATGAGTGTGTAAAATAGGTGCGAGCTCGTATAATGTCCTCGAGATGACAATAAAAGAGCTGACACGCTAGTTAGAGAAGCCTCAGCCTCAGCCAAAGTCTCAAGCCTCGACGAAGAAGAACCTAGAGATGTTTGCGCTGCAGGTGCATCACCAACTTGGATGAATCTGATCCTCGAATACATTGCAACTGGAGCCTTATCGACTGAGAAGGTCGAAGTCAGAAGACTTAAAATAGAGCAGCGAGGTACACTCTCCTAAACGAAAAGGACCCCTGCTCCGATGTATGTCACCTCCTGAGGCAAGTCAAGTCCTGGGAAGGATCCACGACGGTATATGCGGAAATCATTTGGGGGGAGAACCCTCACCGACAAAGCTTTAACTCTAGGATAGGCCGACAATGTAATGAGATGCCAAAGATACTATCCTGAAGTGCGACAAATGTCAGAGGTTCATGCCATGCACACACATGCCCGCCCAACCACTGACACCGATGAAAAGTCTGTGGCCATTCACGCAGTAGGGGATGGACATCGTCGGACCACTCCCAACTTCAGCCGGTAAAAGGTTCCTTTTTGTGGCTGTCGACTACTTCACCAAGTGGGTCGAAGCCGAGCCCCTATCCAAGATAAGGCAGGTCCAGAGAGAAAATTCATATGGGCAGCCATTGTCTGCAGATTTGGCATCCCCAGAGTATTGGTCAGCGACAACAGAACTTGGTTCGAGGGTATCAAGGTTAAAAAACTATACAAAATTTTGAGCATCAATCACCATTTCTCCTCGCCGGGGCACCCACAAGCCAACTGCCAAGCGAAGGTTACCAACTGAACAATCCTGGAGGAGATAAAAAAAAAGCTTAATGCGACCAAAGGGAAATGGGTTCCAGAGCTACCGAGAATACTCTGGGCATATTAGACAACTAAAAGAATCCCTACTGGAGAAACACCCTTCGCCTTGGCATATGGGTCAGAAACCATGGTTCCGGTAGAACTCGAAGTGCCAACCTTCCGAACGGAAGAGTTTAGACAAGACGGTAACGACAAAGCCTTGACTAGACCACCTCGAAGAAACGTGGGATTTAGCCTTCACAAGATAGCTGCCTACCAGCAAGGAATAACACAATACTACAATAAGAAGGTCAAACCATGCAAATTCAAAGTGGGTGATTGGGTACTCAGGAAGACCTAGCAAAACACCAGAGAAGATGGCGTGGGAAAGATAATCCCGAACTGGGAAGGACTCTACAGAGCAACCAAGGTCAACAGGCCTGGAACATACTGGTTGGAAGACGTAAATGGCGACGAACTTAAATGACCATGGAATGTAAAACATCTCCAAAATATTATCAATAAAAATATTTGCTTTTACTAAACTTCTACTGTTGTCCCTTACGACCAACTCGACCCCCGATCATCCCCGCTAACACCTAGTCAATTGCACGCGAGCGACGATGGCCGAGGAAGTGGGAGTCTAGTCAATACTCACATGCCTGATGACAACGACTCGCCAAGGGATCATTGCTCTCTAACAAACAATGATCA
Organism: Berberis vulgaris; assembly: GCA_963556465.1. Taxonomy (NCBI): domain Eukaryota; kingdom Viridiplantae; phylum Streptophyta; class Magnoliopsida; order Ranunculales; family Berberidaceae; genus Berberis; species Berberis vulgaris. Next base: position 31,045,559 of record OY747136.1, on the reverse strand, counting down.
CCGAACTTACCAAGAAAGTTTAGTCAGTTCGCAACTAATGAAGACGGTTTCTGGTGCCCAACTCCTAGTCAGCTGCGCGCGGGTGATGACGGCTGAGGAAGTGGAAGTCTAGTCAACACTCACACGCCTGATGATGATGACTCGCCAAGGGATCATTGCTCTCTAACAGACAATGATCGTCAAACTTATTAGGTAAACTTAGTTAGTTCACGACTGATGACGACGGCTTCTGGTGCCCAACGCCTAGTCCGCTGCGCACGAGCGTAGATGATCGATGAAGTAGGAGTCTAGTCAGCGCTCACACACCTGATGACGATGACTCGCCAATGGATCATTGTTCTCTAACATACAATAATCGCCGAACTTACCAGGTAAGCTTAGTCAGTTCGCGACTGATGACGACGGTTTCTAGTGCCCAACGCCTAGTACACTGCCCACAAGCGATGACGGCCGAGGAATTGGGAGCCTAGTCAGCACTCACACGGCTAATGAAGACGACTCGCCAAGAGATCACTTTCTCTAAAATGCAATGATCGCCAAACTTACCAAGTAAGCTTAGTCAGATCGCGACTACTGACGACAGCTTCTGGTGCCCAACGCCTAGTCCGCAGCACGGGCGACGAAAGTTGAGGAAGTGGGAGTCTAGTAAGTGCTCACACGCCTGATGACGACGACTCACCAAGGGATCATTGCTCTCTAACAGACAATGGTCGCTGAACTTATCAGGTAAGCTTAGTCAGTCCGTGACTGATGACGATGACATCTGGTGCCCAACGCCTAGTCCGCTGCGAGCAGAAGATGATGGCCGATGAAGTGGGAGTCTAGTCAGCACTCACATGCCTGATGTTGATGACTTGCCAAGGGATCATTGCTCTCTGACAGAAAATGATCGCCGAACTTACCAAGTAAGCTTAGTCAATTTGCGACGGCTTCTAGTGCATAAAAACCTAGTCCATTGCGTTCGGGCGACGACGACCGAGGAAGTGGGAGTCTAGTCAGTGCTCACATGCCTGATGACGATGACTCGCCAATGGATCATTGCCCTCTAACAAACAATGATTGTCGAACTTACCAGGTAAGCTTCATCAGTTCTCGACTGATGACAATGTCTTTTGGTGCCCAATGCTTAGTCCACTGCGCGCGGGCGATGACAACCGAGGAACTGGGAGTCTAGTCAGCGCTCACATGCTTGATGACGACGACTTGCCAAGGGATCATTGCTCTCTAACAGACAATGATCGCCAAACTTACCAGGTAAGCTTAGTCAGTTCGCGAATGATGATGACAACTTTTGGTGCCCGACTACTAGTCCGCTGCACATGGATGACGGCGGCCGAGGAAGTGGGAGTCTAGTCAGCGCTCACACGCCTAATAATGACGACTCGCCTTGGGATCATTGCTCTCTCACAAACAATGATCGTCAAACTTACCAGGTAAGCATAGTCAGTTCGCAACTGATGACGACAACTTCTGGTGCTCAACGCCTAGTCCGCTGCACATGGATGATGACGATCGACAAAGTCAATGTCAGGTCGACACTCTTATGTATGATGACAACAACCCGCCAAACGACCAACGCTCTCCGAAAAATAATAGTTTTTGGAGCATCTCAGTGCACAGTCTGCAATATGTGGACAACAACGACTCACCCATAAACGATGGCAGCCAAAATCAGGCAATTTCGATACAAAACTGATAAAACGGGCGTTTTGCCAGCAGCTGGGCCCGATAATACTAAATGAACGGTCTGCAAAACTTCTAAAGAAAACACGACAGTATAAAACAAAACAAAACAAAACAAAACAATGCTTTCATTAAAATTTGGTTTTTCCCGAGAAGGATAGTACAACTATTTTAAAGAAGGAAGAAGGGAAACAACTTCCTCAATAATTTGTCCTGCGGAGCTAGAACCTTTATATTGAGCGATGGTTCCGAAAGGAGCTCTCCTATAACGGTCGAAGTCAAGGTCGACGCCGAGATGCTATTATCTGATAAGCTCTAATCTGCCCTGAATGACATCTGAAGAGATTAACGACCTCTGTCCTGAAATGTTGAAATTCACTGCGCCTACCTAGGCAGAATAGTGCGAACGCTTTTTCGACAACAAGTGTTCCGCCTCACAAACACGATGAAGCACCTCAGCGACTTCAGACTCAAGCTGCCGTCGTGCGACGACCCATTCTATCTTCGCCCGCTTCCTCTTAGTGACTTGGGCTTGCAGATCAGACGACCACTTGCTTACAACAACATCTAAGCGCTCCAACTCGACTCGAGTTCATCCTAGTTCAGCACGGGTTGAGACCAAATTAGATTGGGTCGACCTCAGTTAAGACCTTATATCCACAAACTCTGCTTCGGAGGAAGACACTGCGGCTCGCATGGCTCCCAAGTTCACGACAGTATCGAAATTCTGCAGCCGAGCACTTAAGGAATCCACCCAGTGAAGAGCATCCGAATACGACACCTACAGGTCTATAAAAGCCTTCTCTAAAGCAAGGAATCGCTCGCGGGCTTCGGGATGCAGCACAACAAAACCATGTGATTCAAGAGCGCAAACCTTCGCCCAGACCCTTAGTGACCCAAAACGTCGACTCGTGGTCTAATGTGCTCCCCCTTCGAGTCAACAGGGAGGATAACAACATCAAGCAAGACACGAAGATATCCTGAAGATATCACGAAGTAGAAACCGCACGATCAGAGGACTGCCTCATTTTCAAAACAACAACAAGAGGCACGCTCGCCTCCAGTTCAACTAATCTAGTCGGGCTAGGCATGACCAGACTCCTCTTTCTCGAACGACGACCAACAACCCTTTCAGTCGACGAACCTGGTGCAACAAGAACATCATGAGAACACCATAACAACCCGCTCCGTACAACATTACCTGGCATTATGACCTCCTCAACGGATGTCAATGGAAGTTTGATAAACTCTTTTCTATCCATCTTTCCTCTTCAGTAAGAGTCGGAACTGCAAACTTCCCTGAAAAAAGAAATGACATCAAATTAGTGTCACATCTGAGAATGGTAGAATAAGCCAACAACAAAGAAACTTATGAAGGTCAAACTAGAAGTATGTGGGGACTCGGTGACTCGCGAGCCTGAAGTACGAGGAATTCACCGAAGCTAGAAACCAATACCTTTCCCGAGGGTCAATGTCGTCCGCTACCAGATGCAAACAAGCAGGGCAATTCAGTATGCAAAGCCCCCTAGAATCCAACCAAACGACAGTCATATGATGGACTATCGCCAGGTTCAAATGAAGGCCATCATCGTGCGCCCTAAGAAGAATCACAATCAGAATCTTGAACCCGCTCGAAACCATTTGAGCGGGAGGCATGTGAAGAGAAAAAAAGAAACACCAGACGTCATCAGGCACTGGGAATCGGAGCCCCGATTCAAACATGCCCCGGTGCGACCTTATATACTCCTAAGGGGGGAGATCGAGGCCTATCTCCGAATGTAAAAATGATTTCCATTCCCCTGGAATACAGTCCAAACTTTGAACCCTGGTTAACTCGATTTCATCAACCAGGCTATCCTTAAAAAACTTGA